>JAUCRC010000009.1:3600000-4287500 GCA_032399595.1 Tetragonula carbonaria | reverse complement strand
AAATTGTTATGCGTTCTTAGAAATTTCGGTTTAGTTTTATTCAATTATTGAATAACGTTTCTAATTGTGAGCAAAAATATTTGTTTCTACGTAGTTCGCTGAAAAATTCCAAGATTAAGCGATTGCTCGTGAAGCGAAGTTTCCCGAAAAGCAATTTCGTTAGTGCTTTCTATAGTTAACGAAGCTGTCTCGAACGTGTTTCTCACGGTGAAAGTTTTACACGGGAAGGGTAGAATAAATGTAAATGCAAATGCATTTTCTGATTGGTTCCGGAATTTTACCAATGTAATCGTAACTTGATTGCTCTTCATTGCAGTGTCAATGAAATTTTATACAACATATGTACTCGAACTTCAAGGGAAATATAACCACTTCAGCAAATAATTAATCACCTGTAATTCTACCATTCTAAAGTATTGAATTCTTCTATTGATTTGTATTTACAAAAGTTACAATACTTTTTATTATAATCCGAATTTTTCTGCGACATTTGCACTTTGTTGCAATATTTCTCAAGAAAATACGAAAGAATTTACTTCATCTAAAAAGCAACGAGTGCTCCAAAAAAATAGTAAATAATCAACTATTTTGAAGTATATTGAAACTGCAATTGATCGTATTTAAAATTTACGATATTTTTTTGTAATTTGCATTTTCCTGCGATACTTTATTTTCATTGTTCGTACTTTATTGCAACATTCGTCGGAAAGAATTTATTTCATCTAGAAAGCAAAGGGTGCTCGAAAATTTCCAAAAATTTCTCCAATTTTTCCGCGTGTATCGCGCAACAGGAAAAACACTCAAAAAAAAAAAAAAAATGAAAATATATGAAACAATAAATTAATCGATCTCAAAGTCCCCTCTTCCCCCGCATGTTCTTTCAAAGCGGATATTAACACCCCGCGTTCACCTTTCAACAATCTCAACCCTTCAGATACTAGCTTATCTACCATTACATACACGTGAAGCAGCAACAAACATCTATAAACATTCTGTCCCGCCGACAGAAACCGCATCATCACCCATAAAGGTTTCCTCACAAAGGAAAAAGAAGAAAAAAAAAAAAGAAGAAGAAGAACACTGATATCTCTACGTTCGCATCGATCATCGTCATGATCCGCCAACCCCTTGTAGCAACGCGCGATCAACGATGCAGGGGAGATCGTCAACTTCCGCGAGCGCGGCCCGGAAGCAAGATGAAAGCGCTTCGATCTTGCTTCCAGTCGTTGAGCTTCTAAGGGTGCGAGAGCGAGCCGGGTGTTGTGTCGTGTCGTCGACCTTGTTGTTCGTCCGACACCACCCTCCGACATACGTGCATTCCACAATTGTTGTCGTGTCTAGTTTTCATCAAGGGAACTATCGATCGAACTGTAAAATTCCGTATCGAAGTTGCCCGCCATTGAGAAACCTCGCAAACGCGGTGAGAATAAAAATTTTCCGTAAGAGAAAGAACGAACGAAACGGGCAAGTTTCAAGTTTTTTTTTTTTTTTTTTGGAAAATTCTCGTGCCATTCGCGTGCAGATTTGTCTACGAACGATGAATTTCTCGAATGACAAAGTCTCGTGTCGCGAGAAGAACTCATTCTAGATCAGTGGTTTCCGATCATTTCTTGGCCATGCAATTCTTATTATTCAAAGAGTGAATTTTTGAAGGCCGGAAGGGTCATTAACTTGGTCTAAGGAGCATGACATCTATGGAAGAAAAAAAGTTAGAAAGTTGAATTTTCGTTTAAATGCAGAGAAGTTCACTGTTGATAATTCATTCTCGAATTGCCGCTTTAGAAAATCAAATTACTCGCCCTGTAACGGCGTGGACCACGGTTTTATATTATATTATTCTATTAATGTAATTATATATTGTATTAACATAATATATAATAGTATATTATTATTATTAACATTAATATCACATTTATGTTTGTATAACATTATTCTGCGTGAAATAACGTATCCGCCAATGTGAATATGATAAAAACATCGAGAACACATAAAAATTCTTCGCCAATCAAATTCTTCTCTCTTTAATCAAGAGAGAAACTATCGAGCAAAGAGTTCTGCGCCATTTTCGACGATTCTCGGAATTTACGTTTGAATACTCGGCTCTGTTCATGCAATCCTGTACCGAATTTCACCGCGAAATTCGACCACGGTCGAAGCAGCCGGAATTTTTGCTGATTTCTCCTCCCAAGAGTCAGCTACCTCGAACGCAATCTCGAACGCAGACGTCCCTCGTAAACGTCAAATCCTCCCCCTCCTGCATAGTCGTTGTCAGCTGCTTCGTTTCCTTGGTCGATGACTCGTATCCTAAAAGAAGAACGTAGCATCGCCGTTCTCGTGGCGCCTTGAATCTCAAATTCCACGGTCGATCTCGATTCGATTGTATTTAGAGGATAGCCCGAACCCTCTGAGCATCCCTAAAATCCTGAAGGAATTTCAAATGTTTCGCAACAACGTTGACGCGAAAAATTTCCAACATTCTCGGTGGATGATGGACGCACGTTATTTCGAGCGAAACTCTTGAATCGTGAAACTTTCTTTGTATTCCAGATTAAAATAAAGCTATCACTTCGTCGCGTTCTATATAAGCAAGAAAATTTCCGTGCGTTTTTTTTCGTACGTTTTCAAAATATTTTGTCCGGTAATATGAGTTGAGAAAGGCAAATGGCCTTGAAGTGGAATTACATTTAATCTCGAATTTGTGTCGTTGGACGTTGGGAGTCGCAGAAGTTTATGTCTTTCTACGTTGCTTGATTCTGGAATTTTTAATCCGATTTAATTTCTATCTAGAGAGAATATATAAAATACGAAGTGAAATTAAATTTGCTATGTATTCTAATGACTCGTAGAGCGCACGTGGCAATATTGTTTACAAGACAACTATTCTCTCATGGGAATTTTAATAATTTGGAACGTGTACTTATATAATTAAAGTATAGGAAAATCTTTCTGTGAATCTTTTGAGGAAAACGACTCGAAAGCTCAATGAACTCGCTTTACAAGCAGGAGAAAAAAGGGAAGCTTATTTACGTACTCTGTAGTTACAGCTTTTTCTCTCGTTAAAATTTCATATTTCTTTTTATCTTAACATTTATTTTCACGTTCAAAATAGTAAAAAGAATTAAAGTGATTTAATCGATATATCTTGGATATTTCTACATATGCATTCAGTATGTATATGAAAATTAGGAAAAAATCGATAACACAGTAAAGAGCACAAACTTTTATTTATACATTATCTAAAAAATCATTGAAATCTCTAAAAATGCATGGACTTAAGTCTGTAAAAACTTCGCTAAACAATTATGGAAACATGGTCGTTTTGATAGTTTCAATGTTTAACATTTATTACGCGCACACTTCGAGTAGCTATTCATGCTCTTTACCAATTTTTTTCTTTTTTACTAAATATACAGTTTGCATATTACATTTTAAATCGTAAATTACATTATATATCATTCATTGTCATTTATTTTATTTCTTAACTATAACTTTTATACCACGTTATAAAATTTTATTTCGACGTTAATTTTAATTTCACTTTAATTTTTAACTTCTGTTCCATAATAAATCGATAATAACTGACTCTCACTGGTTAATAAAATTTCGAGGTATCATACCTGATGCTACACGTACGTGGCAAAATACTTCGAATATACTTTCGTGATTATCGTATACAGATGGATTCGTGATTGATTGTAAATATTTCCGAATCTGTTCGAATTAAGTCTGCCACGTCAGGGCGTGTTAGACGCTTGAATTATGGTCCCCGTTTCCCCGTTTGCGGTGGCGGGAAACACCCTCCCCCGTTAGTTGCGTCGAGGGAGCAACGTCACGTTCCACTTCGGAAATTTCGGGGCTGGTCGCACAGGGCTCGACGATCCACGCGACGTTGTCATAATTTAATAGCCGGCACGCGTTTCACCAAGAGCTCGTTAATTAATTTCTGGCCGCGTAATCACGTCCGAGGGCAATCGCGTAATCGAGCCACTGCCTCGTGAACGTTGACGATGCTTTTGCACCATGGTGCAATTTAAGACTTCAGGCACCACAATTATGCCTTTCTACTTCCCTGAGAACCATCTCCGTTGAATTATAATTCATTTATCCTCTTCTAACTTATATCGACTTGGCACAGTTGTTTTTTTCTAACGTTTTGAAATTCGATTTATTTATTTCATTTTTGTTGTAATTCATCATTTAAATTATGGTTCAATACGTTTTAAAAGTGTTCGAATACTTGTGATAAAAGTATAACAACCGGAACTTTTTTTTCACTCTCCGAGTGTTTAGTTCTAAATCTGCAATTAAGTGAAATATATAAATGTGAAATAAAGTTACAATTAAATTTATAATATACCGAATATATATATTAACACTAGAACTACCACACCGGTCAAAATGACTGGTTTGTATAATTTTATTTTAAAATTTCTATTTCATGTTACAATTTTTTCCCCGCAACGATGCAATGACTTTTACAGTGATAACTAAAGAAATAATATAATGAATTTTATTTTATTTTATTTTTATTTATTAGACATCGAAATAATTTTGGTAGAAATAACTTCGTCTTAACTGTCGGTAGTTCTATTAAAGACGAACTCGCGTTCGTTAATTCGTTACAGACTCTCGCTCGATGTAATTCCAAACTTCTGGGTAATTTTTGATCATTTTTACCACACGAGGTAATTTTCAAAACGAGCAACGTTGCTATGAATGAGAACTACGTTTTAATATTTACGTCGGAGTTTCGCTAGAAATCAACGCTCAGGTGATAGTTACACAAATGGATCGTATAATTATCGAGAGAGCGGGGATGGATGGTCAAAGGATAAGCGAGCGAATTAAATTCGAGACAAGCGGGAGTATCCGCGCTGTGTATTCAGCGTTAATAAACGCGGACAAAAGCTGGCTATCTAGCGCAGAAGCGTTTTCAACACAACGAAATTAACGCCAACGGCGGTTACGTTGTTTTTCTCTTTCCTTTACTTTCCTTTCTACTTTCTTTCCCCTTTTTCCTCTTTTTCTTTTTCTCTCTCTCTCTCTTTTTTTCACTCATTGTTTCTTTTTGTATTCTCTGTCCAGTGAATTTTCTACCGTTTAATCCTGTCTGTCGGCGCTGGACAAGTTGGACGCGCGTAGAAGAAGGTTAATTAGCCAGGTTTCAAATACGAAGAACAACTTCGCAGCAACGCGAACAGGCTGGATAAAAACGAATTAACATCCGCCTTTAACAAGTCCAACTTCTGTACGTAAAAATTCATCGCAGCGGACTATTCGCAACACAGCTTGGACTAATTAGCGGCTGAATATCGAATTTTTTCGCGTTACGCGAGTAGGTGGCAGAAATTTTAGGGATGAAGAGTGAATGAATTCGCTGCGTGAGACAACGTGTAATTGCGACAAAAGTGTAACAGCTCTTTCCGAGCAATTTGTGCTACGAAATTTTATTTTTTTATTTTTTTTATTTCTTTTTTTTTTTGTGTATGTGTTTTTGGACACTGAGGACAGTTTGAGACTTTGAATCACCTATTTTTTTTTTAGAATTTACTTCAATTTTATTCCTAATTTCGGTATTTCTTTTTTTTTTTAAATTTCGCAATTCTTTCGCGACTCTTAAGTTTGAGAATTCTATTCCTGATCTCGAATTTTGAAGATTTTTGCTTTTTTTCTTGTCATTTTTGTCATCTTTCACTCCAAGTCTGTGATTTTTTTATGAAATTTCGAAAAAATTGCGGCGCATATTTGCGATACTGTGATAAATTATTGCTTATCTTTTAATAAGTTAGTGAAGAATGATTATCCGTACTAACAGTAAAAAGAATTGTGCTCCTTTTTACTTATTGATTTTCAATTTGCATAAGAGATATCGTTTCGATGAAAATGAGACTTCAATCGTGGCATTACTACGTCAGAAATGATAGATGCACGAGACTCGAAGAACAAAATGAACTGATCGATGGTGGTGATTATTTAATTTTTATATTGTGTTTCAAAGTCAGTTTCAGTTCCTTTCTTCCCAATAAATTACGAGTCACAAGTAAGACAGGAAATAAAGTAAGAATAAATACAAAAAATAACTACATCGAAAGCATGATGAAAAGTTGAGAGATACAAAAATCAATAGATATTCTACTAAATTATATATGAAGCAGATAAACTGATCAGATTTTCATACAAAGTCGTGCATTAAAAAATAGACTTTTACTTTGTATTTTTAAGTTTTGCCTAACTTTGCGCCTTCAAAATTACCTGCGAGCACAGTTCTTTCGCTCAAAAGATAATCGTACATAAAGAATGTATGTAATAATATACTAAAATATACTCAGACCATTTATTAAGTTGCCTGAGACTTTTTCTTCAAACGCGAAAATCCAAATAATATACATGAAATTATTCTGCTGCAGCAGACCAAGTGAAAATAATTCTTATTCCTTTAATTAATTGATTCAATGTATTGAAATGTTAATTTAAAATATGAAATATTAAATTGAAATTAAAATAATTTAATTATCAATCATGACTCTTATTAATTTAATGATTATTATTTCTTCTTCATTCTTACCCACAGGATAAACAGGACATTTCCATAACCAGAGACTTTTGCAATTATAAAATTAACAAAGGAGAAACGATTTCGATCGATCTTAGTCTAAACCAGAATTATTCTCTCTTTCTCCTATGATAAATAATAAAATTATGACGTGCAGAGGATTGAAATCTCACCGACGAATTAATTCGTCCTCAAATTTGTTATGAATAATCGCGAATTATAATTCCTGGCAATTGGAAATATAGATGTAGCTTAGATTCTTAACTTCAGATTCAACACACGGGTGGACTTCTATAAATGGTTAAAGCTCGGACAACAGACGATACGCGATATAATTAATATTTCTGTCACCCGCATTGCCTAGCCACCCCTCCCCCCCCCAATATGGTGCACTGCATCGTGCATGTGTTTTATATTGACTTTCTATCGCAGAAATAGAAGCCGGTTGCTATTTTAGCGCGGAAATGTGCCATAAAGTCGTCATGTAATACTGCTCGTCCTAGCCTCACTTGCATGCACAACTACTATACCCGCCTTTCTCGTGCCATTTCCCCAACATTTTTTTCGCTGCTCATCGCGATTACGAATGTCGTCTCATTCCTCAGTGGTCACAACCTGGTTATTGTCTTGTCTAAACTTATTTCACGGCTATCATTAACCAAGCATTCTTTCCTTTTCTCGTTTGAAAGTTTAATTCTTCGTAGTTTCAGTTTCTTTTCAATTTCGCCGTTTCGTTTCGCGAGATGGTTTGAATAGAATTGGAAAAATTGGCTGAAAAAAAACTCGGGTCTTTGTTCTTTTTTTTTTTTTTTTTAAATTTTACTCGAGTGACTTTAACAGAAGGTTGTGAAAAAATATCATCGTAGATAAAAGAAAAAATAGTAGCGTAGATAATAAAATAAGTATCGTAAGAAGAAAATTTACAGAAACATTTAATCAATTTTAAATACATTAGGATCCCACAAAGTGAGGAACGAAACTACGACCAGCTACCAGTTATAGATCATATGTTCTTTCTCGAATTTACTGGAAAACGCATCGAACTTGCACTTTAAGATTAACACTGTCGAAATTTTTCTCGACTAAACTGAAAGTTTCGTTTGGGAAATTCCGTCGTTTCGTTTAATAATTTTCACGATACAGTACGTCTTGTACACTGGTATCGAGATGAAACGCGGATGACGAACGGCGCACGTGGGAAATATCAGTAAGTGCGAAATGCGATCGGTTTCGAATAAATTTATCGATTCACGAACGAAACGTTTCACGTTTAAACGACGATTACGTAGATACAACCCGGTGGGGAAACTCGTTGCTGTTTCACGTGTCGTGATGTTGAACGCGAAACATCGACCGTGATTCACATGCAAAAATTTACACGTATGATCACCGACCACTGACGGATGAATCGAATTTACACGACGAGGATTTAGTAGCAAACACAGACGCCGACTTTTCGACTTTTCGTCAAACAATAAATGCAAAAACCAGAAGCTTTTTTTTTTATCGACCGACGTTGTAAACCTTGGCTTTAACACGACGTACAGTCAGTTGCAAATTTACAGTGGCTCTCACATGCGTGAGAATTTCGAGAGGATTTTATATTGCGTGGAGAACAATAGCGTGGAAGGCTATTGCACTCTATGCAAACAATTCGAATGGCACGATATTCGTAATTATAACGGCGATGAACAAGAAGCACGCAGCCAGTTACGTTTGATTATTGCATTAAATTTGGATTTTCCAAATAATTTTCTCGAGTTTAATCAGAGTCGTTCGAAGCTTATGGCTTTTAAGAGAAATTGTACGACTGTTTCTGAAAGCTTTACTGGCATGTTGTTAATTGAAATTACGGATTAATTTCAATTTACGTTTCTCGCGTTACACGCGATCGTAATTATGCTCTTTCTACAATTATACGCGGCTACAAAGTGTCTTCTTTTTTTATTATCAAATTCCACTCGAAAAGAAAATTATTATTCTTGTCGTTGGTCACTCGTATTAGTATGTCCTAATTTTCACTGTGATATGGGATATTTGATCAAATATAACCCTGTTAAACTGTCTCGTTAAATTTTCCTTTTCTTTTTTTTTTTTCTTTTTTTTGATCTTTCCTTCCAGCGAATTATAATAATGGATCATTTTGCTTCGTATTAATGAAACTTCTGTATCGCGTTACATTAAACATCTTTCTTATTGACGAGAGGATACGTTGAAACGAAAATTGATAAAATTAAATTTAATTAATAAATAAAATTAAATTAATCTATGCACTCTTGAAAATAGTAACAGGGACGTATATTTTGCAAATAATCAAATATATTTATACTAGAGCCTCGTTAGAGAGTAAATAATTTAGCACGGTATTATACCTCAATCTCTGGAAATTTCATGAAAAATTATAGAATTCAAAGGTTGGAGAACCAGAAATTTCTCTCCGATGATTTTATCTTTATCTTTTTCTTTAATTTGCTCGAAAGTTCGAAAGTACGGCAAATTCGAAAAAATACAGAAAAACACACACACAAAAAAAAAATGTTCCGAACACGTGTAACAATGAATCATCCACGGTTTTAAATGAAATATTGATGTACTGGAGCAATAAAATGATGCCCGGCGAATATTTACGGGGCGATGGTTTGTAGAGCCTGTTTCGCGAATTTGCTCGCCACGATTTATTTCTTGTAACAGCTTGATACATCGGTGATTATTCAGTAAATATTGCAACTGTCCGTAACGCTAAACGTCATGTTAAAAGCGATCCGAATAAAATATCCGAATGGGATACCTTTTAAATTTTTATTACACCTGTCAGTGTAATGAAACACATTTAAAAAACGGTTGCAGGGATTAATTAATCGTTTCGATAAGATAGAATCGTCGATAAGAACTTCGAAACGATATGAATCGAGTGAACAATCGAAATTCTCGCAAACCATTGCAATTAGCAAACGGCCCACTAACAGTCAGGTTTCCCAAAACCAATCCACTCGCCTCTTCAAATCGGATAAGTTTCAATCAAGAAAGAGAGATGCCTGTTTTCTCGGCTCAAATTACCAAAAAAAAAAAAAAAACAAAAGGAAAAAAAATGACCGCAAGATAAACGTGAAAGAAAGTGCAAAAACAAAATGAATCGAGGAGGATAGATAAGATAAAGAGAGAGAGAGAGGGGGCATAAAGGAGTGGAGAAAAAGGTAGAACGAGGCACGCGAGTAACATATTTTCCAAGCCGATACGCTCTTTTCCCTCACCCTTCTTCAAACGTGCGCGCCACCCATAGGGATGCGCCACCCCTCTTTCTCTCTGCTCCGCCGGTGTGTTTCCCTTTCTCCGCGGCAGTTTCCAAGCTTCTTGTTGCTTGCCTTTGGAAATAGTCGTCACAAAGCGATCCCCCGTGTAACGCGCGCGATTATCAAGCTGGTGCTGCTCGTTTCGTCCTCCTCGCGTCCTGTCGCCGATGCGACGCGTTATCGCGACACGTGTTTCCGGCCGACTCTCGCCGGGAAACCAACGACCGCCGCCAGTTCTCGCTGAACGAGTGAAAGAGCAAAACGAACGAAAAAGTACGTTTAATTGAGGATTTATTGTTCGGCTGATACGTGAAAAATTGGTGAGAGTGCAGTGTATTCGCTTTAAAAGTGGGGTGTTTTTTACTTTAAAAGTAGGTAAATATGTTCTAAGAAAGGTTCGCCATCTTTTTCTTATTCTTTTCTTTTTTCTGGTTGGTTTTTCGTCTCGCGAAAGTTGAAGATCGAAGCTGAGAAGAATTTGTTTCGAAAAAATCGAGAGGGATTGGTAGCGTGGAAATTTAAGGGGTTGATATGTTTGTTAAATTAATTACACGGATTTTCGCTTATTTACGACTGATTGTGTGAAGGATTGTCATCATTTAATCGTAGAGTACACATCTGAGAGGTGTATTTTGACTATGTCAGCGTTCGAGGATGTTATTGGCTTCGAAGGGAGAAAGTTACTTATAGCGTATTGAGGGGTTTGTGATTTTTTCCCCTTCTTTTTCTTCTTTTATTTTGATTGATTTTTCGTTTTATGGAAGTTGAAGACTAAAGCTCAGAAGTTTGTTTCAGAAAATTGAGAGGAGTAGATAGCGTTGGTGAGAAATTTAAGGGGTTGATATGTTTGTTAAAGCAATTACACAGATTTTCGCTTATTTACGACTGACTGTGTGAATGATTATCATCATTTAATCGTAGAGTACACATTTGCCTGTGTGAATTCTGATTCGAGGGTGTCGTTGGCTTCGAAGGGAGAAAGTTGATGGAAATCGTGGTTTTCTTTCCCCTTCCCCCGTTGGCGTTTGTTTCGTGACAGATGGAGATCAAGGTTGGAAACTCTGGGAAATTGCGAGGGGTAGCGCAGAGATTTCAGATAAAGTATTGTAATTTCGGGGGTTGAAGCGAGGAAGATACGTTTGTTGTCTCTGCGAAGTAATTAATCCTCTTTAACTGGAATTTTGTTTAGTTAAAGCAGAGAATGATTGTTAATTAACTGCAGTTATTTACTTTGATTTAAAATCTAGTAATTGTCTAGGGATCTAAAAGACAGTTTATTAACTGTCATAGACATTTGATATATTTTTGTAGCGATGTATCGATAAAATAAAATATCAGAGCGACAAGTGTATAAAATAATATTTTCAGAGTGCATGAAATATAATACAGGTGGATTAAATAATATAGATGGTTTGTAAAAGAAGAATCTGAATCTGCGAAAATACGCTTTATACTATAGGAAAAAATAAATACTATAAAGTGTAATTTTAGCAGAACTGTATCATGAAAATCCTGATTGACACGAGAAGATGTATTCGTGCAATAATTAGAAATTCAATAATGATTCAATAATTCTTTTAGGATATAAAAAAACCCATGACGCGTGATAAAATGTAATTACGATGAAAAATATCGTAGCAATTTCGCTCGAGCTGTGCCAATCGACAGTGATTTAATAAAACGAGCGAAGACACGGTGGAGAAATTCGTTTAAAAGAGAAATAACATAAGTGGTAACAATCGGCAGGTTCTTTCGTACAACAGTAAAAAATACAATGGAAAATTTTCAGTAATAATAAGGTAAAACGGAGCGCGATTCTACTGTGAAAGATTTTTTTTTTTACGACTGCTGTTGAATAAAAATTTAATTGAAGCTGCTCTCGCAAGGAGGATGGAAATCGAGATATTCCAAGAGAGAACGAGAGAACGGTTCGTGTAACGTTGCATAAAATTAATCCTATTGCAGAGAATTGCAATTATGGTTGAGCATAATTCGATGAGTTAATTGAATTTTCATTTCGAGAAGTATTAAACTCGTATTAAAATTCTCTTTCAGAAAGAGAATATTCTTATCGAATTCATTCTGCGACTCAATAATTTTTCGGTCACTCTTTTTTCTCAAAATATTACCGATAGTCTTCTCGTTATTGTCAGGATTGTTTCACCGATAGTTGTAACATTGGGTAAAGGAATATTGTTTCATAACGAAGTTTCTATTACAGTGGCTTTACGATCAGTTATTTTCAAAAGTATTTATTGTCCTATTTCTACACAAAGGAAACAGATAGTGGCGAACGATATAAAAATCATTAACATTATCTTCCGGCCATAAATTGATGACTCTCACGAAGCTCGCGGAGCTTTGTGACATTTTGTAGATTGAAAATTACGTGCAATGATAAAATATTTTAATAATATTTGAGCAAAAAAATCATTTAAACTTCAAAGCTATATCTGTAATTAGTATTGCATAGTTTAGAATTATAAATATATTAGAATTGTATAATTTTACCATTAATTGGTCAATTGTTTTCACCTTATAATTTTAGTGATTTTCACCTTGAAAAGGATATTCTTTACATTAATATTTTAACGTGTTAATTTTTATTTTCAAAAGAGGGACACTCTGCGTACCATTTTGTTATTAACAATTTAAAAAAAAAAGAAAAATCCCCCGAAAATCCCTGAAACGTAACTTTTTCTAATTCACGACGCCTAACTCATCAAATCCATCATGTGAATGCACCGTTGTATCATCAGAGACAATGCAATAACCATTTCTAGTCATTCGTGACGGGTCGTTTTAATAACCACGTCACGTTCGATCATTCCTCGCGGATATAAACCATCCCTCGATGCCTCGATCACGCCAATATATCGTAGCCTCGAATTTGCCTGTGTATCTAGCAAACTGTCTGCGTGAAACTAATAAGAAGATTTTTATGTCTTTTTTACAGGTAACTGAGAAAAACTGGAAATATTAAATGTTGCAACAAGTGTTCTACTTTAACTCTTAAATTTGCAACGTTTCATGGCATTCTGCGATGTTTAGAATAATTACTACACGATCGAGAAGGATAACATAACATATTAAATTACATTAAATAAATCAAAAGGGATTTGGAAATATTAAACTTTCATACGATAATTTTTAACAAACATTCGAACGGTTGATCCTGGATTTACGACTCAAAAAGAAAAATTAATTTGACATTTAATATTTCATATATCTGTGCATCTTTGGATCTCTCCAAATGTTCCACAAGCGGATAAACATTCGCGATACTAGATGATTTATTCGCGCAGGAGATTGACGAGAAATCGCAAGCGATCTGAAATTCCAAGTTGCAAGTTGCTGCGAGGCTAACGCGAGCTCGAGGATTCTCGTCGATTCTCGTCTCGATCGAGACAGAAGGATGATTTATAACCATGTATTGAAAGGTGCTCGGTGTCGTCCTCGTTTTCCTCGAAGTGGTGATAGACAGCCGACGAGTGATCGCGATTTGTTAACGCGTCACTTGGACTGAAAGACTGGACCGATCGTCGACGAGATAGGAAACTCGTTCTCACGCAAGCTCAGACTTTTGGCAATGGAATTAAAAAAAAAGGATAGAACTTCAGTTGAGAACTAGTTTACTAGTCCTGAATGTAGTCAGAGAAAGTATTTTCTATTTTACGTATTTAATTTTATATAATTGTTATTATTTTATATTTCTATATCTTTATTATATTATATTTCATATTTATTTCATACTTTTATATGTCATTGCATTGTTAATCTTTTATTTCTATGCATTTGCGTTTCACGCGTCTTTTCGTGTTTCGTTTTCCGCATTTTGTTCGCGAATCGTGCACACGCATAAAAATAAAAGCAATGGCAAAAAATTAAATTCTGCAACACCGCACAGCGATTTCAAAAGTTTTGGTTGTATCGTTGTACATCTTCGTGTTAGTGTGCGTCTGTCTTTCCTGTGGCCCGCGACCCTTCGTCGTAACGGGACAAAGCGAGCACTAAATATGGCGTAAGTGGAATCAAAACGGTTTCCACCCCTAAGCAACTACACCGAAGGGTGTTTGCGTCATTAATGTCAAGCCTCGACCGCTCCGTGCAGAGGCGTTTGCTCGATATTACATGATTTATAATTAATCGACATCCTTCGTCCCTTGTTACATAACAACTCACTCGCTCGGTTCATCTTATCGATGTTCACCGAGTTTAAAGATAGAGTCGCGAATTTTTAGGGCGAAACAAATAGACCTCGTGTCGATGACCCGTGAGTTTTCGGTTTCAATCCTTTCCAGAAGTCAATTGAGAAAAACGACGAGATCGATCAAGTGAAAGACAATTTGGAGCTCATTTTTACAGTTTATCGCGCTCTTTGACAAAAACGTGATTTACGAAACGAAGGTATTATTAATTGGAATTTTCGCGCACTCGTGAGAAATTCCATGGCACAAACAAGTGCGTGAAGTATGCAACAATGTATAAAATATCTGAAATTTATTATAACATTTAATGGAAGGAAGCAAATATTATTCATTCATATTCCGCGATTTTAATTATATTCGCGTGGAAACTTAAAAAATTGCACGAAAATTCCCCGATCTATCGATAATTAATCAATTTTTGTATACTTGCGTACAAATTCGTTTGAAACGTGCGTGCCACTCAATTTCCAATCGTTCGATGACGAATCAACGATTTGAGGGAACGATCATCGAGACAGAAACTGTAGATTTACTGAACTGCGAGCGAACGGAAGACTAAACAAAGGATCGTAACTAACGAGGCGATTTGTCGAAAGGCAAAAAAGCGCAAAATAACCGAGGGGTTATGTTTGACTTTGATTCCATTTTACGGTCCATTACTACTTTTTATTTTTATCTTTCGCAAGATGTAACCACTTAGAGAGCACGAGAGAGAGAGAGAGAGAGAGAATTTCTTTTTTCACGAATTCTCCGTGTGCGCGGTGTACTTTGGAGAAGAAACCGTCGGTTGTTTATATCGAGGATTCGAGAAAATAAAGTTTGCTGTACGTGCGAAAGAAGAGAGAACATCACCGTAATCGAATATACCGAGCTTCGAGAATTAAAATCTTTAGAAAACGACGTCTTCGGATGAACTGTATCGAAAAGTAGGTATATGAAATATAAGCTGATCTCTTCCAAGGAGAATGTTACGCATCTCGATATTACGTATTTCGTTAGATTATATTCTCATTTTAAGTTAGAAAACGTTGACCGATTTATAAATATTATAAAAATTACGAACAATTATAGAAAACGATATCTTCAGATGAACAATCGAAAGTATATGAAATATAAGCTCGTCTTTCGTATATATTTTCGTCAGATATTTTCTTCGTAAATTTGGATACATTAATTTATTTATAATATTATAATATTACATTATATTATTATTACGTTATTTCTTCATTATATTATATATTGTTACAATATTATCTATTCGTCTATTTATAATGTCACAAGTAAACAATTTATGAATAGCTACTTCCACGTCGATTGAAAAACAACTCGCCAATATTTCTGAAAATTTCCGAGAATAATATCACGGTTATAATAACGCTTTCGCTCGTAAACATAGTTGCGAACCGGGAACACGACCGTAATGGTTCACTCAAAATCATAATCGTAATCATAATCGTAATCGTAATCGTAATCGTAATTAACAACGATCCAACTATATATCAGCGTACTTAACCACCCTCGTTAAAACATGCAAAAATTCCAAATGCACGGCTAGAGCGAACGTTTTAAGATTACGAACAAACGGGACGCTCTCTGTCTTTGTCCCGCGAGGATTTATCGACGCCCACCGATCAGATCGGCGATCGTGTCGTTCATTTTTTCCCTCGCGATTCACCTGCACGCACGCGAGCCGCAATATGGAAAAGGAAGTGGCTCTCGCGATAATCGGCCAATGATAAAGAGCAACCCGACTCGAATTTATTCCGAGGCCACCGATAAGCCTGCTGCTTATCACGCAGGAGAAGAGAAAAATAGTACCCGGGATACTAATCGCTGGTCGAGTTCGAAACACGCTCGTGTTCTGGTTCGAGCAATATCGAACTGTAGCGATTGACAACTCTCGAAATTCAGGGTCGATTTTGAGGGACGTTACGTTTGGACGGTCGAATTACGTTTCGAGAGGGTGTTAAATGGCAATTGTACACTTCAACGTATGTCGTGGCATAGATAAACACGAGGAGATACGCACGAAAATCAAATAAAAATTGCAAACACGGGGGTGGGGGGAGGGGAATTTTATAAAAATGTGAATACACGTGGAATGTGATGTAAGTGTTAATACAGATTACGAATGGGAAGATTATGAATATGCAATTAGTGCAAGTTGAACTTTAGAGATCAATATAGAGAAGATTTTTGGAGAAAGCGAGATATATAGAAAAGTTTTCGAAATGTAGGAAATCTTGAAAAAAAGAAAAAAAGAAAATTGTTGTAATTCAATTGTAATTCTGAAAGATCTTGAAGAAGAGGAAAATCTTAAAAGAAATGGCAGATTCCATGGTGATTCAATTACGTACAGACATGAGAAAGTTTTCGAAAGAAGTTTTCGAACGAAAACTCGTGGAAATAAGAAATTTCAGCACACATTGATTGAATCTTTTCAATTGTAGAATTTGGAGAAATATCGATCGTCTCTGGAACTCTCCGTTTCGCCAAGAAAATTCTAAAGCCTTTGGGAGAGAATTCCAAGAAAGAACACAAAGTCGTTTAAACCGCTGTCGATCTGCTAAATTCCACAATTTGAATATATATATATATCAATCTTCTCGAGAACATTTTATCGCTAACAATAGAAGAAACTTTTTAGAAGACGGTACAAAGACGAAGAAAAAGTCGTTTCAAATTGTATCTAATATTAACAAATAGAATTTATTAAATCTATGTCGAAATTTATCGAATATATCGAATATATTGAATATATTAAGAAAAGAGATGTTTAAATCGAAAGAGGATTCATATTCGATATTCGCCGAGTATTCATTAAAATTTAAATTCTCATTAAATTCTGATCGTATGAATCGTGAATCATAGATAAGTGTATCGGCGATTCAAGCGATTTATTAATATGAAAATCTACGAACGCTGTTGGCAAATAAAAAGTCCGCGAATGGGGGAAATCCCTCTTTCGCGTAGAATTCGCGTCAGAGAGATAAATGAAATTAAATTAAATTTCTACCGGGATGAAATTTCTCGCGGAAATTAAGCAAGTAGTTTGACGCTAAGTGGAAAATCGATACCATCGATGCCATCTGAAACTAGCTCCATTCGATCGGCATGAAATCGTTCGTGAGTTGTTAAATCACGAACCGTTTTACCCGTGATCCTATTAATGCGATTAACGTCGTTGAGAGTTAGCTCTGCTCCATCATCCCTTGATTGTCATTTCCCTTATCTCCTCCTTTATCGTATAAACAGTTTCTACGTTTGTAATTTCTATGGATAAGTTAATCACAAAATTTATATTTTTATAAATCTTCGTATTTGCAAGAGTATCAGGAACTCGTGTATTTGATATTAAAATTTCATCGGTTGAATGCGATTGAATTAAATTTCCGTTTCACTCGTGTATATATTCACCGTTCTTTTGACACTTGTTTCGTTGAATCGCAACATTCGTAGATATTTGTTCGTAATGTCGTTATCATTTCACTTTTATTTGAATTCTACTTCGGGCCGAAGAATTTCAATCATAGTCTCAAACTGTTTTAAATGAGTTTTAGATTAGAAAATTATTATTGAACTGATTAACAATTGCTACCAATTTTGTTGTATATTTCTTTGCCGTAGATCCTCGAATACAGAATACAGAATTCTGTTAATTCGATTAATTCTTCTTTCTCTTCCGGACAAGTTCCTCTCTCTCTCTCTCTCTCTCTTTCTCTACAAATATTCGTAACCATTCGTTTCGATGAAATTCCTTAGACGAGGACAGGTAGAGAGAGAAAAAAAACAGGAAAAACAATAAATTTCCGATATTCCGTTGTAAAAATGGAACCATCGACGACGAGTTATTTTATTATCCCCTTTATATTGCCTTTGTTCCTGCAAGTTCGAATGAAAAAGCGTGAAAGGAGGGTGGTATTTTATATCATTCAACTTCCTGGCTGCCATACTCTCGTCCCCGTTCAAGTTTCTCTTTTCGATGCATGAATAAAAAGTTGCCGCGGGCGAGTGTTTCTATGGTGTTTCGATCGGTGCGCGGTGTTTCTTAAACGCGTATTCGAGAATTCGGATAGTAAAGGCAGAATTGAAGTCAAGAAAGACGATTTTACGGAGGTAACTTCTTCAAACATTATTTGTAAAATTAAAGGGTGTCCTAGATTTTTTTTTTTACTAAACTGTGAATTTCTTTTTTTTAAATTTATATTCTTACTGATATAACGAGTGTGTGAGCACGAGCGAAGATTTCTGTTACATTTTTAAGTATTAAATGAATGTTATTATATTCCGTGTTATTTCGTATTATTCATTACATTACATTACATTACATTATTATATTTATATATTATTATAGTTATATACGTTTCGTATTTCTTTTGGATTGATGTAATTATGAATTATGAATCATATTTTCTCCGGCGCGGATAAAATACGAATTTTCGTTATGCAAATATTCGTTAAAATAATTAGAAGAAGAAAAAAATAAATAGAATCCAGAGATCCATCTCACGCATTAAATAATTATTCTGAATATAATTCAGGCATTTAGGTGTTTGAATATCTCGCGTAAATTTCTCACAAGTGCACAACAGAGTTAACACCAGAACTACCGGCGACCAAAGTGTAAAATTACAGGGAAGGAATTAAGGCGCAAAGAACAGGAGAAAATTTGCGATATGTGATAATAAAGAGCATGAGCTTCGATCGATGTATTTTCACTAAAGATCACTCTGGCCGTTTACTAAAAATACACCGTTCTAAATTGATAAAATTTCTATTGAAGAAAATTATGAAACCATTTTGGTAGTTCTAAATGTTAAACGAACATAATCTTACTCAACGTTGTCCAACCAGCGGGACGCTTCTCTCGTTCTTTCACTCCTACAATTAGAATCACTCTCCAACGACGAGAACCATCCACACAGTACATGCTCCCTGGTCCCATTACGTTGCTCGACAATGCCAGCTTGGAAAAATCTCGAGAATGCGGCAGTCCCTTTGACAATTTAGCATTCGCTGAACAGCCACGTGAGGCGAAAGAACAAAAAGAAGGAAAGAGAAAAAGAAAAATACAAACGCGTGATTCAACTTGAACGACGATAAGAAGAACGTTCGCTCGGACACGAATAGTTAAACCTGCACGGTGATACGACCGTGCAACGTGTAATTGGTCGTAAAAGCAGCCTGTAACCTAGCTCTCTCTCTCTCTCTTTCTCTCTGGGATAATATTAGCAAAGTGGCTGCCTCGTATGCTTCGTTTCGCTGATTTTGCGCGAGAAGAATAAAAGAGAGAGGAAGAGAATTATTTGACTACCGATGGTATTTTACCAGGCCGCGGTTTTTGTTTCGCGGTAACGTGCCAGACCTTTTGCTCGTTTTCATTCCACCATTCGCTGCCACGATGAAACTGTAATTTTCCAATTGAATTATTTACATTATCCATGACTTCTAATTGTCAAATAATTGTCAAATAATTGTCAAATAATTTTCAGGGTTTTGGAAAGTTGCACGACACGTCTAAAAATAGAGTCGTTACTTGCTACGAGAATCGAAATTTCAATTAATCTGTCGGGACAATTAACGTTTCGTTTCGAGTTGAAATTTTATTTTCGACAGTTGTATTGTATAAGATATTGAATATAATTTGACTTGAATTTTGAAAATATTTCGTTTCACTTCGTGTCGTCGTGAAATTTCTCACATTTTTTAATTACTGTATTTTTTTCTTTTTTTTTTTTTAATAATCGAAGTTAATGAAAATCTGAAATGTGGAATTTCTGAATTAATTCTTAAACTTCATTCAAGTTCTTCCAAGTATTTCATACATCGATGCATTTAGGCCTTTGCCTAAAACTGAATATTATTCTAATGAGACAAACTTTCCACTTTATTATATTAATAATACCCATAACTTTTCTAAGTCTTTGTTATAAATTTCAATTATAGTCATTTGATACTCAAAAGTATCCAGTAACATGGTACCTAGAGCAACAGTAAAAACGGAGTGAAAGTTTTAACCTTAAAGTTTAGCCAATGCTTGACAATGTACAATTCGAAGAAAGTTGAGAAGAAGATCCGCGAATTGTAAAACTTTTCGGAACAAAATTTCGGATCGAATAAATTATTTTCGGGGAATTCTCGCTTCGGAGATAACCGAAAAAGAAGGGAAAGAGGGAGAACGAGAGAGAATTATTGTTATTATTCGACTTCCAACAGTATTGTACCGAGAGACTGCAGTATTTCGCGATAACGTGCCAGACTTTTGTTCATTTTTCATCCCTCCACTGTTCTCCGCCGCAATGAAACCGTTCAATTTCCTAATTAGTCGAACACGACGGCGGAACTGTGATTTCATTCGCGACTCTGTAGAAAGTTTCAAACGAAGAGCACCGCCGATTCGTAATTGGAAACTGTAATTCGCGGAATTTAATCGGATACGTTTCGCCGGCTGCATACCCGCGAATTCGTGTTTGACGAGTGATATATAGAAGTAGAACTATCGACAACTATCAAACTTTTGATTGTGTATCTTATACGTATTAGTGAAACAGAAGTGAAGTATCGTGAAACGAAAGAAGATGTATAATAAAATAAATGACACGAAGTTTTACTTATACACGTGTATCTCGCGAGAAGTCGTTTAAATATCTAAAAATTCATTTCTAAAAATTTATATAACTCTTGTGAAAAATTAGAAGTGAATTGAGAGTTTTGACCAGTTTACTTTTTGGACAGAATAAGCTTCTTCTTGTATTTCTTTAAGACGCCAATTCCATTAATTAAACTTACAATAAAGAAGACCGTGCTGCGAATAAAATATTTATTTGTCGCGAGATAAATTTGTCTTTTTGTAAAAAAGTTCGAGAGTTATTCTGCACGTTTACGAAGATGAAAAATGAAACTGATGAATCCTAAACCGTTAAGGGATTTTTTTAATTTGATTTCGCGTTTCACATTCACTTCTCGCTCGAGATAATTTGAAAAAAAACCATAAATTCGAAACTCCGTGTGAAATATGTAAATCGGATTAAAGTCGTTTCCAATTACAGCTCATGCTCGATGCCCGGGTTAAAAGTAGAGCGCGGAAAATTGGAAAAGAAAAACTAAAAAAAAAAAGAAGAAAAAAGGAAATTACTCGAAAGCCTCGGCTTTCGAATTATGAAAATTCATTTTCAATTTCCCGAAAGTAGAAACTTGAAAGCACTAAAACGGAGATGAATTTAAGAAACAGAGTAAAAGATTGAAATGGAGAGTAGTCTAAATAAAAATTTATTTCTTCTTTTTACTGTGAACATGGATCATAATAAATTTTCATCTTCAGACGTTTTTACGCGTCTCTGCGTTTCCATAATTTCATAAAAATTCAGTCTACTTTCACATAATTTCTCGTTTAATGAACTTCAGCTCGATATTCAATTAACAATAAATTACATACTGATGATCAATGCTCCGAATTTACCTTCAAAATTGCACCAACCAGTTTAACCAGTTTCAGCAATGACTCGAAAGAACGTCTACACAAAGGTGAAAAACGTGAAAGGATTCTCATTAACCGAGTTGCGTAATTTGCCATTTCGATGTTTCGAGCGTAAAACGTGATGGCCGAACAGCTAAACAAATTATCGCACTCGACTTGCACAGAAACGCGAACAACCACGTGAGCTTTTATTGCCCTTATGCGGCGCGTCGTCGTTTGAACAAGTGTTTCGCCTCGATGATGTGGCCATTTGTATGACAAACATTGGGGATCCCTAAGCGTCGTAAAAAAGGAAGTCAAAGGGTCCCTCGGGCTCCATTTTGTATCTGGGTGCCGTTCTCGTTGCTGAATCAAAGCTGAACGTGCGTAGGAACGTGCAAAATAAAACCTTAAAAGACGTGATCCCCACATTGAAAGAGCCAGTACTTTTGGCCAAAATAATTTACTAATTTCATCTTTCAGTTCTCGTAAAAACATATTGAGAATTCGAGATTTTTTCGCGAAAAATTGGATATGTTTTTGCGTAATAATCTCTTGGCTTTTTTAAATGAGAGATTTACGGTGAATTTACATCTACGAATCTGTGTATTCTATACCTATAATCAACTAATTTTTTTTATCGTTTGGTGTATTACTTTTAATTGGTTGATATTTTTTAATTGAACATCATAATTTTCGAATTTTAACTCTATGTGTATCTTTATATCTATGAATCTTTATATTTTATTATTGCTAGTTTTTAACAGCCGATATGATTCAATCGATGATCGAATATCATAATTTTCGAATTTCAACTTTGTTTGTAATTTTGTCCATAGCGACGATGTGGAAAAATTTATATTGCTTGTTAATAAACATTTAACATTTCACTATTATATTAATCGGCGCGTGTGAATTAATAATATTTCCAACTTCAAGTTTGAATATTACCTAGTAACTAATAATATAACTTGATAGATCAATAAATACTTTTATGAAACGGCACTGTTAAGCATGATCAAATA
This sequence comes from Tetragonula carbonaria, assembly GCA_032399595.1. Classification (NCBI taxonomy): domain Eukaryota; kingdom Metazoa; phylum Arthropoda; class Insecta; order Hymenoptera; family Apidae; genus Tetragonula; species Tetragonula carbonaria. The sequence continues at coordinate 4,264,968 of JAUCRC010000009.1, read as the reverse complement.
TTAGCAGTCGCAAACAGAAGCCGCAAGAGAATGCTTTCGAGAGAGAAATGAAATTTGGGTTAAGAGCAACGATTGGAGCGCAAACGTTGATCGAAGATTCTTTCGTGTTGCATTGCCATCAATCTGAAAGCAATTTATCTAAAAAATATGGAGCTGATTTAGCTTCCTTTTTCTCTCAATCTCGTTTTATTCTTTCCCCTGATCGAAGAGCTGCGATTTAAATTTAATTCCCATTCGATTAAGAAGCGATTTTAAGAAGAAGAGACGAGGAAGAAACGCAATTGCAAATTGCAATTTCTGTTTTATTGTCAGACAGAACACATCCTAATAATTATAGTCTCGTATCTCCTAATCGACGAACAAATTCGTAGTTAATCGTTCAGTTTTTAAATTACAATCGAATGAGAACTAACGCGGAAAAAAAACGCAATTTAACCCTTTCGAATAAGAAAAGTTACTAACGAATTGAATTTATTCAATCCTCAAATACACCAACACAGACCTCTTAAATAAATAACGTTGAATGTATGTGATTTGTACATTCTTCTTTAATTTTCAAATTAGAGAATTAAGATGTAAAATTCTAATTCGAACTGCGTGAAACTTTTCTTTTTCCTTTTTTTTTTTTTTTTTTTTTTTTTTTTTTAAATCGAGATCATAATTCGTACCACGAACGTGACTCGACGTTTTAAGGCTTGGAGATTAATTGACGACCAAGTTATTATCCCAATTTAAATTTCATCGAATTTCTTTCGTTAATAATTTATCTAACACGGTACGAATATCTCTCCCATGAATCACTGTGAATGGTCGAGAAACCGATGAATTTTGAGCGTCGACCAGCGCCAGTCGCGCCTCAGCACGATCTCTCTCTCTCTCTCTCTCTGCAACGATCCCCCGGCTAACAGGTAGCCAATTACTTTCCACGCTGCCTCGTGGAAGCCTAACTCTCGCCCGATAAACCGGTGAATTACCGGCGATTTTCTCTTTTCACGGCGTGTTGTTCGTGTATCTGAAATCGTGGCTTCGTTATCGACCGAGACTCGAGGCCGAGTTCGTTGCGCAATTAGATGCACGATCCATTGTGCGTCGAGAGAACGCGAGATCCCCCTGGATCCGACCCTGTGTATCTGCTTTAGGAAACTGAGATAAATTGTTTTCGGGCACATCGCGTCAACTGAGGTGAATTTTAATGAGGATCGGTAAATTTATCGGTGACTTCGCTCTAAGCGATTAACGTGCGTTTCCTCCACCTGAGATTCTACCTGATTTCACCTTTTAGTTCTTTAGTGAATGTATCCTGAGGATTAAATGGGCATTTATTGGCGATCTTTTGGTTCATCAAAGTATATGTAAATTTACAATTGATAGGTCGTATGTAATTTGATATAATTTTCACATTGTTTATCTATTATTTTTTTACTCTAAGATTCACTCTATCTAGAAGAACATTGGATAATTTGAAATAATTATTTTATAATTATTATATATAATACGTCGATGAATAAATTAATTTCGCGAGAAGTTACCATCAATAAGTAAATCTGTGGACTATGAAAATTTATAAACAAATATTTCTTTCGTCTTTCATTCCATGTTAATGTATACGAGAATTAAATAGAAATTTATCAGTGACATTTTAGTTCATCAAAGTCTAGAGAATTAAGTGATATAATTTTTAACATCATTTGTTTATTCTTTAAGAAATATTTATCCACCTCAAGATTTATCTCCTTGTCAAAATATTGATAGTTATTGATTTGAGATCAATTATTCAACATCAGTCATTAATGAATTAATAAATTAACAACGTTCGTTAACGTCGTTGGCAAATTAAATTTCCAGAAACATGAAAAATTACCATCAACAAATAAATTTGTTTTAAACTTGGATTCAAACGAAAAATTATAAGCAAATGTCTACAGATTCTGCGAACGCTCGAGTACTGAAGTAGTTAATTTAACATTCTTGCACAGTATTTTAAATCTACGTATAGGTTAAGGTTACTTAAATACATAGCGGAGATTTCGAACGTGAATTTCAACGAACCTAATCGCGATTCACTGCGAACCTAGCTCTTGGTTGGCGATCGATTCGCGCGGCGAAGGCTTTCGTTAATTGACAGTTGCCAATCGAGGACTTTAAACGTTTGGACCTCACCGGCCTTAAACGAGTTTTTTCCGATTCTGCTTCGTTCTCGCGGCCAATGACTTCATTTCCTTTTTCACGGTTCGCTGCCGCGCAAATCGTTGAAACACTCGCGCGTCCACATTTTCAAATTCGACTCACGTGTCGCTGAATGGAAGACCAATCAACTTCATTATTGATTATTCGAACGATACGTTTCCATTATGAAAGCTAAATAAGTATTTCTTTATCATGTTCCTCGCTAAGAAAATTCGTAACCCTTTTAATTGTATCGATAATCAGATTTTCATTGTCGATATCGTTCGAAGCGAAATTTCGTGTTAATGATTTAAGATATTCTTCTTCGCGAAAATTTCTAGAAACAGAGAGACGAAAAGTATTCGTATATCGTTTTCTACAATTGTCTGCCATCTTTCTACTGAATTCCTTTACTATCTTATCTTTATACAACTTCCATAGTAACGAGTTCCTTTCTCTTAAATTAAACAATTTACGCGTAGCAAAAATAACAAAATCTTCAGAGCAACTGTTTGAAACTCAATCCTACGGTAATCTTGACGAAACTAAAATTTAAAAAAAAAATCCCCAGTTCTTGTTAAATCGAGCCAAGCAATCGTTTAGACGACAGTCTCTATCATACAAACAAATTCGCGTAACTTTGAATTTTCTTGCCAAATAGTTCGAAAATAAGATGTAATTCGGTTCTGATCGCCTTCAGCGACTCCGCGTGACGAAGAAAAGAAGTTCCGTATAGAACACGATCTACGAGAGCGATCGCAGGCTGGACAAAAACCAACGAATCCGTCAATGACCTGTCGATAATTCAATTCAGCTCTCGCGGTGAGCGAAATGCCAACCGGACGGCTCTCGTTGCGCATTCTATTAACGCTGGAATTACCAAACTAGTCCGAAACGACCAATTTATCTTTAGATAATTTAGACAGATATTCATTAGAAATTTTATTAAACGTAGGACAGCGTATTTTTAAACATTCAAATAATTTTTGCCCGAAAAATATACGAATAAAAGTTTGTATTATAAAGTGCCTCTATTTTTCTGACGTTTTCAACGTCTCTGACAGAAATTTTACAGTTTGATCGGTCGACAGTTCTTAAAATTGCAGAACTCCGATATTAACTCAGGAGACAGAAAGTGTCTCGCAGTTCGCAGAAATACGTGTCCGCTGCCTTTAGCCGAGCTCTCGGTGCGTGTAATATATTCCATAAATTAGCGGCGGGGCAAAGTTTCGATTAGGGATTGCCTTCTATCGCGGCCACGTGTTTTCGTGTCTCTACGTCAGTGGGACAACGGTTCAACAAGCTACTTATGGATCTCTGACTTTGTTCGTTTCGCGTCGCGATTAGCATAATGTAACGGAATCCCCTGAATATTCATCGGGCAAACGACTCGCCCCGTCGAGGATTTCGCGACACGATATATGTATGTACTTACTCCGAGACTTTTTCTCTTATTTCGTTCGTTGGTACGCGACGATTTCTGCCTGCGGTCATTTACTATTCAAATAATTATGAACATTTTATAACTATTGCGCAATTGTGGTTGCAAAACAGTGTTTTGATGCCTCGTTATTTTTACAAATGAATAAAAGAAAACCCACATGGAATTGCGCAGTGTGTGATAAACCAGCGTTATATGATAATCTCGTTATCGATGGATATTTTCAAGAAGTTTTAAACTCTAAGAAACTATTACCAGATGTAAATGAAATTCAGTTGTTGCAAGATGGTTCCTGGGAAAATTTAGTTCCAAAAAAAGAGAGGGATAAGGAGAAGAGTGAAACAAAAGTCATTACAAACTCGCAAGATCGTAAAATCGATGTGGATACTGTTGATTTGGATGAAAGCAATCTTACACCTCCAAAGCAAAAGAAACGAGCTGAGATTATTGATTTAATATCAGACAGTGATGACGATGATGAACATACGACACCAACGCAAAGTACAAAAAAGTTAGCTAGTGGTACTTCTTCACCAAAAAAGTCACAAACTAGCTCGATTAGCACTACAAGTGACTCACCAGAGTTGATGATAATTGATTTAGAATAGGATATTTGTAGCTATTATTAAATTGCCAAATTTTGTACAGAACGAAAACCAAAAGTTTGTTAGATTTACTTACACTTATTTTCACATGGTAACTTCAAGATTGATTAAAAGTTTGATTTTAGTAATATGATGTAAAGATTAAATTATTAATATTTCATTTATATAAATTTTATTTATTTTATTTCTTACAAATTCAGGTCGACTTTCATAAATAGATATATGTCTGTAGTAAATATAGTTTTTTAACGTTTTTTAACGCAACAACATAATGGTTGCGTTAGAATTTTTGGTGGACAGTGTTCAATGTAGATTAAAACAAGATGGTTTGCAATTGTTGCAAATACAGTAATTGAAATAATCGTCGCACATCATCTTTGACACGATATATATATATATTATACGATACCTCTATTAACACGAAATTGTCCCTCATCTCTCGAGAGTCTTTCAGTCGAAACTGAAAATATTTCTCTCATTTACGTATTTTGCATTGTACAAGACGTAAGACTGCGGATTTTCGTGCAAGTCCATATATTTGGAAATTGATGCCCATACTTTGTTGATATTTCATACGTCCTTCTTCCGCATAATTTGCTCGTTCGAAATAAAATAAAATATCCGCAGTCTCTTAATAATGCGGATAATAATTTCTCATAAAAGGGAAAAAAAGCTCGATACACGATATTGCGTTACAACCATGTAGAAGTTCAATTAAACGAGAAAACCTGGCGTGTAAGTACTTGTTGTACGGTACGAGTACAAAATGAACGCTTGCTCGATAACAAGCAGCCGCTGCCGTTCCGTTTGCCTCCGCGAGCGATTTACATTCGCGCGATTTGCCTCGCGATTAAAACCCGGAATTCGTGGAATTTAATCGGTCGATATTGGCCGGCAAACGGTCGCCCTGTTATCGGTCGAAAATATGCAGCTAGCGAAGTCGCTACTGTTTCACGGTCGGAGATAATCTCGCAACGTGCAAAGAGGACGAGAAACGAAAGAAAGAGGAAGAGAAAGAGAACGAGCAGGGAGATCGTGCAATCGTGAAAAACGTATCGAACCAGTCGTCCTGCTGAAACCGACTCGAAACGTGGCCTCGCGATCAGGACGACCTAATGGACGTATTAATAATGATTTATGGCGACGATTACGTCGCTCCGCTCGAGCCATTGAATATGCCGCCCGGGATTCCTAGTGACTTAATTGGCAGACACGTATCATAAAGCGTCACTGCCTACAGACTTCTGGCTTGCTATCGTATTTATGGTAATAAAATGGATTCTAGATGTTTGCACGATTTCATGCTTTTTTAGAAATCGAACTGAAAGGATTCTTCAAACGAACTGAACAGGAAAATAGTCACGAGTTTCGAAGTTGATATTATTATTATTTTTAAGTCGAAAAGAAGTGACGTGTCTTGTCAGCTTTCCAAATCAAAAATCTGTCCAACATTCAGATTTTTATCTTGAATTTGATTATTAACAAATGCTCGCCCGGATTCGAGAAATGCAAATCACGTGGAAGTTTTGTTTTATTTACTGTATATTGTAACAGATAGTGTTGTAGTATTTTGGAGAATTTATACTGCAAAAGTCTTAGGACACTTTTCATATTCAGCGTTTATTGTATGATGATTTTAATTAAAATTTGACAATTGACGTACGTTGATGAATCACATTCAGAAATTAAGCTCTCTCTAGTTTTAAATGACAGACGAGAGAAACTCTCGACTACTAGTAAATAAATTGTAGAAATTTCTTTTTCGAGAAAATTATTATAGAAAGCATACGTATTTTATAGATTTTTTTTTCGCACATTGTGCGCATTCTTCGTAATTTGAAACCTTGAAACCTTGAACTTTCCTATAAATTCATTTGAATTCGATCGAACAAAATTGTGTCGCGTAATTTAAATAAGTCCTGAATGCAAGAAAGAATCAAATCATTTCAGTCAGAAGAACAAAGCAAAAATTCGGTAGATTAATGCGCAATAATTTTGACGATTTTATCCGTCACGAATATCGTCCCCTTTGATTTCAACGAAAAATCCGGTTGTTTACTCGATATCGTATACGATCAAAATGACGTCGAAAGTAGAGCAAAGACTAGGTTTGCTTTCATTTTATACGGAAACAAACATGTGAATTGATATATTGAATCTGCTATTGAACGAAAAAGATACGTAAAGTGAAGGAAAAAAAGAAAAAAAGGAAGGCCGCTCCGATGAAAAACGTTTGAGCTAGGAAATTATACAAATCTAGAACCAAAAGTTAATCCTAAAATTTTCATCGATATGAAACGACAATTATATGAAAAATGTATTTCGAAATTTTTTTTCTTCATTTTGTTACAATGTAAAATAAATGAAATGTTTCCATTTAGTAGACCCAATTTTTATTTCAGTTTAAAATTAACTTAGTACGCTGGTATATTTACCTCGATGAATTTTCGAATTTAATTTTTCTCGGGGCACATTACGAACAAAATTGTTGTTGTACGCTTATAAATTTATTTTTGCACGTAAAATATCCTCGAGTTAACTGTTCTCTTCTATCCATCCAAATAATTGGTACGAGATACTACGAGCAACTCTCAAAATATCTATACGTGTTTTTTATATTAAATTCGTAGAAATTATCGGAATCGATCCTCTTCTCGACTTATTTTTTCACGTAAAGCGCTTAGGGACACTCCGTGCTATCGTAATATATTTGCAAACGATTTCCAAGACTTTTCGTGAGCAACAGTATTCATCACTTGACCTCTCTGTAACATTCATTAATCGAAACGACAACGGAATAAATATTTCATAAGAGCGTAATTACATTAAATGCTATTTCCAAAGACATTGTTAATCTTTTTGCCTCAATAATCCGTGTCCCAGTGGCATGAACACCCCCAATGCAAATTCTCCGCAGAAGAATCAATGTGAATCGATAAGAAGAATGTTAATTAATTCCCTTGTCACAAAGCAGATGTCCCTGTGGAGTATCGCGTAGGGTACTCGTTTCAAAATGTTTGCATCCATGGGACTACTGCAGCCCCCTCCGTTTGAAATATCGCCGATGTTTTCTACGTTTTCGTTGTTTTTCTACGAAACGCGCCGTTGCTTTCTACGTTTCTCGATTTCCTCTTTAATAGGAACGCGCCCGGTAATATGTCAGTCGTGGAAATTTCGCATTAAATTGAACGTTTAATGCGGCGGGACCGGATGGAATGCCGCGCAAATGTTCGATCGTCAAAGGATATTAAAAATAATCGTTTCGCGCGCGAAATTTCACTTGACAACTCTCTCGTATCCTATTATTTCGTTTGTCCTCTATTCTATTCATCGTGCAGAGAGCGTTTCCGATTTGTTAAACAACCGGAAAAAAGGGTGATCCTACGTGGAAACGTAAGTTGAAAAGAATCAAGCTTGAAAATTTTTATATATATATATATATATATATATATAGTTGAGTAATTATGGATTGATCAGGAACGATAGTCGCTTGATATACTATATTTCAAGAAAATACAGACGTTCGACGAGCAACAGAAGAAAAGTTATTAAGAGATTTAAGGAAGGAAAAATATTCCTATTTTTCGATTAAATATATTAATGAACGTTATGGGTAACATGTAAGTATCGCAAAATGTAATTTCATCGATATACTGAAAATCTGATTTTTCTATTGATAAACTGGTAAAATAACGAAGTGAAGAGCCGATCCCGGAGTGTCGTCTGTACCTTGTCGATTATTGCGTTTTGAAATTCAACGATGGCCAGCATATTCGCGAATCGATTATCTTAATAAAATCTTCGTAAGTGAAAAGAAAGTAAAATACTTAAGATATCCGTGAAATGCTAAATTTTTTCAATCGTGAATATTAGTAGAAGATAAAGTAATAATCGCGAACATTAAGTAAAAAAGTAAAGCGATAATTTTTGCAAACTGCTCCTCTAGAAAGGTGATTCATTCGTAATTACTAGAGAAATTTTGCTCGATTGTGCACAGACTGTACCAGAGAAAGAAAAATTTAATCAAACGTTGCTTCCGATATCGATACGCAATCGGAGAAAAAAAAAGAAAAAAGAAAAAGAAAGAGAGAAAACGATCATCATAGAAAAAATGGCAAGCAGAATCCGCGTTTTCTTTCATTAATTTCGTTGCCTTTTTTAATTCCGATGAAATGCGCGCAGCTTTGATCGAAATGAAAAGTTCGCGTCGCTATGAATATCGACTAATCGAAATGAAATACTAATTACTTTTTTATAACGAATGGTTTTCAATTTTCGTTGAACAATGGATGTTTCGAACGATGCAAAACTGCCACTTCGTCTGATTCGTTTAATTGAATCATAATTTCGATTTCTATTTGTGGATTCTATTAAATAGGAAATTTTTATTAAATCTTTTGAATTTCAGGAAATTGCTTCTTCTTTCGATTTCCTTTGTTTTATAGTTGTGGTTGTCTGTTTAATTAAATTTTATATTACACTTTTGTCTGTCGAAATTTGGGAATTTATTTTATTTCAGTTGGTATTTTAATAGTAGAACGATGTTAAAACTATTCAAATTCACCAATTCTAGATTTCTTTTTCTTGTAACTTTTTTCGTGTAACTATTATGTAATAAATAGAAAACTAGTGCGAACATTTATTAAATTTGAAGTATGATGTACTTATTTTACTTTCGTCATACAATTTTAATTATAATAATTTATATACAGAGATCTATTATTGTTACAATAATTACAGAGCTATAATTGCTCCTAGAACAAAATGGCCACTTAAAATTAAAATAATAATAATATATCGTATTGACTTTAATATTCCAATATTAATCTAACATGATAGTTCAACAATTTCTATTATTACACTACTATTTTACTGCAACAATTTCTATTATTATACTACTATTATACTACTATTTTATGTAACGCCAATTGCGTCGTCACGAAGAGTTTTCTTTCTAAGAGCCAAGCAGTGCCATCTTATAGTGCTCGAATCAACTAAACCAGTTATTCTCTACTCTCCACGTATTATTATTGAATATAATTCAAAAATGTTATATAATTACTGCAGTAAATATATAAAATTAATATAAAAGTCTATAATGTAATAATTTTATATCAAATACTCTATATGTACACGCTAGATAAGGAGTTTTGAAGAAGAATTTTATTGGCGAAATGGTTATCGTCTCAGACTTTTAGTTCTCGTTTCTCGCCAATGTTTTAACGCAAGTTCGAATCCTTATTTGGTGAGAGTGATGGATGAGTGGCTCCAGTGGAATTTTTCACACGGAACGATATTTGACAATAATTCACTATTGCTTTATGGTACAATTTAATACAGTGGGTTCACGCAATGATGATGTCAAACAGTTTACGAGAGACTGTCATTTGACAGTCGATGAGAAACGTATTTGAAAGTCATAGTTACTCTGAGTGTGAACTAATATGTTTTTTTAAATTAATCTTTCCCTGTCCTATTTATCTTTTGAAACATGAAATGTTTCACATTGTAATTGAATTTAGTGAAAGTAATCAATGTAATACAACCCAGATGAATGATTGGTTACAAAATGTACGAAAATCGTGACACTTAAGAGTTTTTCATGGATTGTAAATCAAATGATTTTTTTTTTTTTAATAAAATTTGTTGCAGTATCATTTGTCAATGTTCTTTTGAATTCAACTGAAGTGAATTTGGAAACAATTGAAGGCTCAGGTCTACTAAAAAACTCAATGTAATTTCTACAATCGTGTTACACACAGGTTAATATTGAAATTAAAATTAATTCCTTTCTCTATATTATCTTCTACAACAAATCCGGTTAAAATCAGTTAAATAAAAATAAAAATAAAAATTAATTTCTTTCTCTGTACATCAGTAGATACTCTAAATTCTGAAACATACACAGTGTCTATTTGATATCTAACGCGTTGTTTGAAACGTCGCAACGCGCGGCGACTCTAATATTCAAAACTCGTTACACGACCGAAGGAAAGGGAATGCTCGTTGCATACAATCCCGGAAACAGAACAGTCCAACGGTCGGTCAGCAATCACCCACGCTAATTACTATGTTAATTAGTGAATAGCTTCAGACTGTTCTGTCAGTCAAGTTCTGCCTCTCTTTGCCGACTTTACCGAACTACATATCTCCTCTCAATCCCTCGGGCTACCAGGAAAACGCATTAGCCAAACGTTTTCACCACGTTTGTCGACGGATAACGCCTACCAAAGGATTAGTTTTCATAACGTTCATTGGAGTTTATAGGGAATTTTCTTCCCTAAGCCAGCGGAGAAGTGAACGTAGAAAAATGTTGCGATCTTGGATACTTGGAAAGATGCTCAAAATACTAAATATCAATTTAAACAGATATTGTTAATTTGAAAATATAGCAGTCGGAATGCGAAAATAGAGACACAGCGAAACATAGACACTCTAATACTTGCAGATGAAAGATATTTAGTTTATTTTCATCGGTTTTGAAATCGTGGAGATTAACGATGTTATAGGAACTGCGCGAGTCGTTTCGACAAAAGTTCCGAGAGTTTTATACAATATACGAACAGAGTGAATGCATAATTATTGTAACTCAATTTGCAAATTGCGAACACGGAGAATCGATTCCAGAGAGTGAATTATCGAGTCGGCAGAGCGTAACAAAGAAAATACAATTTGCCACTGCGAAATTTTCTGAAGTTTATATTGAATTCGTCGATCTAAATTCTTTCCTTTGTTCGAATTTGCTAATTGCACTCTCCGGTCCAATTTGCACGTTGAAAGTCAAATTCAGAGAAGTTATTATATAATTCAATATTGCAGAGAAGCTGAGAATCAATTGCGGAAGAAACATAGTCAAATTACGTTACCAACATAGAGACGGAAACATTTGTCAAATAGACTTTCATTAACTTCTATCTGAAAATTTATGAAACAAATCCTGTTCGCCAACGTTTCGCCCAAATGGTCTCATCAAACGCTGTGAAAACATGATGATTATAATTCAATTTTCAAATTACAATTATAGAGGAGCTCAGAATCAGTTTCAGAGCAAATACACGTATCCTCCATGGAAGGAAAATATTTGCTACCGAAATACATTCGAATAATCTTCGATCATAATTCTACCCTGTTCGTTGGAATATGTATTATTCTAGTTGAATACGGAAATATTCGTTCTCGAACAGATATTATAGAATTTACGCGTGTTATACGAAACATTTTGAAATATCATTAATCCTGAAAAAAAAAGATCACATAGCGATCCATTTGGTCTTGTTTCAAAGCTGGAAGCTTCTACTTTGACGGTCGTAAATTCGATTTCTTTCTTTTTTTTTTTTCTTTGAGAATAAAATTTAAGCGCGCATAAGGACATTAAAAAAATATTTTTCATGATTAAATTCACTATGGTCTCGAACATTGAAATCTGCTCTTTACAACAATATCGCTTTACATAAAACTCGCTGCACGTACTTTTTTTTCATCATTTTATTGAACTTTCTTTTGAATTTTTGTCGTTTAATCCTAATAATATTCGAAGATCGATAAAGTATTGAAAAAGAAAATCGTGCAACAAATTTTAATGGATTGTCGCAAAAAGGAGACTTCAGTCATCAAAATGGCGGTGCATCTAATTACGAAACAAATATTTTTTAATGCTTTTACACGCATCCTTACTTTCCTATCTGCTGCACGATATAAATTCATTTTGAAAAAAGAAAAAAAAAAAGAATTCACGATTAGCAAAATGGAGACCAAATGGAGACCAAATGGAGACCAAATGGAGACCAAATGGATTATTACGTGATCTTTTCATACAAAGTTATATCAATTTTTCATTGCCACAGTTACGCTGTATTTTCGCTGTATATTGGTAAAATTTGAAACAAATCCGGAAATTATATAAAATGTACAAACTATCTATTGTATCAACTATATTATATCGATGTTACAACTATTAGTTACGCGAATCACCTTGTATGTGCAACGAATACCTTGTAATTCCTTCATACATTTTCAAATTGGTTTCAAGTTTGTTTTCCCACGTAAATCGTGTTTCATTGCAATATTAATGAAACTTGGTTCCCTTTGATCATTAAACATTTATACACGTTTGGATATCGATTTCAAAGTTTACCAACATGATCGTGTTTCATTGCACGACGTTAACAAAACTCCAAAATCGCAAATTCACAAAACACGAGCGATATGCAAAAGATTCCTGCGGGCGTTTTTGAGTATTTTCGTAAACGAAAATTCACACGGTAATCTAGGAAATCTTTCGAACTCACTGTCGAGATGCATTTAGACAATGTATCTGTATCTACCTGTATCTGCGAAAAATAACTGACATTTTCGAAAGTGTGCCGAGCTTTATTAACCTCGTTAGGTGCAAAGCACGATGGTGGAATGACATTTCATCGTTCGAGCAGCTGGAAAACGCGGAACCAAAGGGAAATAACGAGGACGGAGTTCCTTTTGTGACAATAAGGTTACCTCTTCACCTTGCGTCCGTTTTCTTCGTCTCTCGACTCTCTCTCTCTCTCTCTTTCTCTCCAGACTTTCCTCCTGCCTCGCTCTCTTTTCCTGCGACCTTTGGTTTCAGTACAATCTCTGGTCACGCCTCGAATGATCGGCTACAAATAAGAGGGGAGGCGAAGGGGAAAGTCGAAGGGGATCGTTTCGATCATACTTGAATTTATGGCTCTCTGTTTCGAAGCTGTTGGAGTTCGTTCTCTGCCGCTTTTTATCCGGCGTGTTCTTTAGTTTCTAGCCGGTTTCTCCGACACTTCCGCGCGAAATTGCCCTGACACGAAGTAACTTGGAACGAGCAGATGGAACTTGCAAGCAGTAGAATATTCCTCTTGGCGATCTTTCTCTTTTTCTTTCGCGAAAGTACGGAGAAGATTTGACGCGATAATTTTTCAGAAATGCTTACTATCGGACGTTCTCATTCTCTCGTTGTGAATGAAAGGTGAAACGAAATGAAGATGTGACTCCGTTTGTTAATTATTTCAATTATTTCAATCATCTGTTATTATACGTCGCTGCTTGTAATGGGGGGATGGGAGAGGGAAAGCGATCTCTTGTCTTCTAATTTCTCATCTTTAAACCATGTTCAGCTTTCAACGAAATGATCTGTTATGAATTATCTTTGCAATTCAAATATCAGATTTAAGGCATAGGGGCATATTTGAGAAACGAAATCTGTATTTTCAATGTAAATGAAAGGTGAAAACGTTGCGGCGTTAATTTGCTGGTCTAGATCCTAGCTCGTTCGGAATCGCGTTACTTGATCCTTGATCCTCTAGTCTACGCGTGTAAGTAAAAACAGCCGCGTACAGCCGGATGTCTTTATGTAATCAGGACAAAAACCTCTTACGCAAGTGAAAGAAGGACGTTCAACTCCGCGATTTTGGTTGAGCCGCGTAATCCTTTCGATCACATGAGCGCGATCTATACGCTCATTTCGATACGTGTACCTTCGTTTACAATCTCGACTATCTTTCTAAAAAGAAAAAAAAAAAAATTGGAAATAATTATCAATCTTGGAGAAGGAATAAATTAAACTGACGTTAAATTTTACATCTAGATCTTGAAATGGTTCTCGATCATTGACAAGAACGTTTCTTCATCTTTTACTCGTTCATTCTTCTAACCTATATCTCGAAAATGGTTTGCAACGACTAACATTTTCATCTTTTCCTCTTTTGTTCTTCCATTACATGAATATAATATGTATGTTCTATGTATTCATTCTATAATTCTATATATAGTCTAGAATTCATACTACATATTTGTAATCAAAATTATATACATAACATAAGTTATGAATATATATTCATAATTTATATTCATAATCAATACATACATATATATATATATATATATATATATATATATTCACAATCAAAATAAAAGAAAAATCAGAAATATTCTAATTTTCGAGAAATCTTCTCTAATTACACGTCTTCAACGCAAGATGAACCTCAGTGACGAACGTTGTTGTTACATTTGAGAATTGAGAATTGAGCATCGTGTCGACGAGAGAGAAATTCGAGAAAGACGAAAACGAAACGAGATTTCACGCTTCGCGGATGTCAACGTCGCGTCTCATGACACTGGCGCTCGTATTGTATCCTCCGTCATAAATGCAGCCATCGAAGACGTCGAACGCCCATATTTACGCGAGATTAATCATTGATCGATTCGTATGTACGATTCGATTGATCGTTCGATTTGGGGATGCGTAATTAATTAATGTGTCGCGTCGGATGCTCACAACATCACTGTGCTGCACTGGAAAACTCGTTCGATCGAAATCCTTACAGATATGCGGGTAGCAAGCGATTAATCAATTCGTCGTGTTCGCGATGCAAACTCGCGCGAATGGCGATGGTGTTGTAGCTACCGGATGTTCGCGATCACGAGAGATCGCGTGCTGGTTGCGTCGATGTAGTAGAAAAAAATCTAATATCTCTTGAGCGTGACAGATTTTTCTTACTTTTATGATCATTTCCCTCGTTCTTTGCCTTTTTTTTCTTTTTTTTTTTTTTTTGATGAAAAAACCATCGAGTTGATGAAAGAATGGTTCTTGGAATGTTTTACCGCGTCTCGTAACAAAAGTAACAATGACGGAATGTCACGAAATAATTTCCCCCTCGATTTCTCATTTTCATTTTCGTTTCTCTCGCTCTTTTGCTTCTTAATCGAGTTCGAGTTGACGAGAAGAATTCGGAAGCTCGTTACTTCGTCTCGTTCGAAGTAAAAACCGACGAAAAGTAACCATATTATTTCGCAAACCATATTATTATTCTTATTATTTGCTATAAACTATAAAAAACGCGAAGTATTTTATTTTGTTTTGCAATTATATTTCAGTCGCTAATGACCGAGCGATGTGACTCGCGAGTTCCCTTTCTCGATTGTGAACTCGATCGTGACGACGGAAGATAGGTTAAATTAGTTCGCGGACCTAGCTGACTTGTCGGAAACAATCATGCGCGAAGACTTCAGATCACCTGGGTGATTTCAAGACACGATAGCGTCGTCGTTTCATCGAGGCGTTTTGAACGAGCGTCGCATTCATGAAGGGCAGCCGTTGACGACACCGATACCGGAACCAAGGGGTGAAAATAAAGCCGTCGCGTGTAAGAGAGGCAGAGAGAGAGAGAGAGAGAGAGGAGCTGAAACAGCGGCAGTGACATGGAAAAAAGACTCGTCGGAGGCGAACCGAGGCGAAAGAAGGAAATCGCCGGTGTGTGACGCGATGACGCAACCGGGACAGGTCATTCGTGCCCTCGGTTGAAGATAATGTCCGAGCGCGAAGCCAAGGTCACTTGCACAATGGCCAGAATCCACGACGAAACGAGACCGTGTTACCACCGCGTTTCTCGGTAGAAAACGCCTATAAAACACGCTGCTTCCTCGACTTTATATTCCATTAAAACGACCATCTCTCTCTCTCTCTCTCTCTCTCTCTCTCTCTCGTTCGAGAACGATCCATTGTAAGAGTGATCTCTTTGCATCCGCGTTCTCGTAAAAACGGTATGAAAACAGGGGAAAACCATTAAGTCGTAAAAGATTCTTGAATTTTATGAGAAATATTGGAGCAATTCATCGTTTGCGGATTTGATTAGGTTAATTTCGAGCAATTTTTCTTTCTTCTTTTTTTTTTCTTTTCTTTTTTTTGGATAATTCTGAGATGGGTTTCTGTAAAATTTTGGTCGCTGCTGTACGATCCTTGGGGACCATTTTAACCTCTCTGTCTCAATAATCAACTCGATTTTCGTTACCAAACCGAAGAGGATTGAATCGTAGAAAAATGTTCGTACAAACAGTTTGACGTGAAATATTCGATCGTATCTGATCGTTCGTGAATTTTGTTACGCTTAAGTTTGAATAATTGTCAAAATCAACTATCTTCTTCCGTAAAGCGTAAAAAACGTGACGAGAAATGAGAAAATAAAGTGAAATTCGTTTGCAGATACGTACGACGATGAAAGTTCGAAATTTCGGAATATTGTATTTCAGAGGCTAACCAATTGAATACTAGCTGGCTAACGAGGATTTACGAGGACGAATTACTGATGACGATTGATTGGCGCTAACAAAGAATTTTAATCAGCGAAGATGTATTCGGTATTAGCGGGAATCCAGTTGTTAATGAGCGACTGGCATCGGATAATAGGCTTATTCGCGACACGATTTTATTAAACAAATCACGATTACGCGTCGATTAGATATCGTTGCGTCTCGATTTCACGATCGGCAAATTAGACTTTGATAAATTGATAGAGTCCCAAAGGAAAATTGCCAATTTAAAAATTATCTCGAGAAATTAATTAATTTATTTATCTACTCTATCGTCATCCTCATCGTTGAAACGAACAGAATAACACTAAATATGAATAATTCTATTGGAAATCGCGAAAAACGAAAGTTAACAGTTTAATTACTTGGATAATATTTACTGTTCGAATACTTCGAAACAACGTGGAATATTTACAAAAGAATTCTAGAAATTTGAATTCGAAGGGATATCCGTTTCAACGTTCGCCGCGGAATTTTCTATTTCGAAAACGAAGTAAGAGGTGCGCAACGAAGCGCAGAGAAGGGCGCCACCAGTCGGGTAGAGGCCGCCGGCAACAGGGCCCGTTCCGATGTGTAACCTCGAGGGTTTTTTTGACCCGAGCCGTACGGCGTGGGTGGGCCCAAAGCGGGTAGGCTGGACCAGCCAGCCTCGTATCTGCGTCAGGATTCGGTTTTTGTAACGAAATCGGCCCCGGGTATTCCCGGCGGGCTCCGCTTCTAACTCGTTAACCCGATCCCGATCGATTTAACAACGAGCCTCTCGTTCCAGTCACTTTCCCCTAATCTAATCATATTTCGCGCGCAACGGGCGTTAACATTGAATAAACATTGATAAAAATATAAGACGCTTAGTATTTGCCTCTTCTAACGTAAATTAAATTCTTCGGAGTTCGTTTAAAGAATTTTAATCCAGTCGCGCTGGTTGCCGATTTTGAATATATTTCGCGACATGAATTTTACGATAATTAAGTTCGATTATTTTTCATATTATTCCTCACGCGAATCTTGAAACATGCAAAATACGAGTCGTTCGAAGTTGACAGAACGCAGAGGTACGAATGTTCTGTGAACATTGCACAGCGAATGATGAATATAAAATATAAAATATAAAATTGATAAAAGATTTCTTCTGAAGTAGACTTATATTAAAGAATAAAAAAAAAAAACAAAAAAAAAAGAAACAGTTGAACTTGTCTCATCTTGAGGAGATTTCATGCCACACATGTAGAAAATTTCAAACAATAATGAACAATAATCACCGGAGAACTTGCAACATCCTCTCTTTCACGATTCTTTTTCCCCAGCTCCACTGGTAATCAATTTTTAACTACCGTGATCGAATCGAGGCCGAACGTCAAATAGAAAAAGAAAAAAAAACGAGAGAGAGAAAAATTCGCCTCGTTCGGAGCAGTACAATTTCATGTTCCCCTTCAACATTCCGCACCCAACGAAACGGGAAGTAATCGGAACGCGTGGACGCGTTTCAACACACCGCTTCATGAACGTAGCTACATGCATCGGAAAACACCGAGGAAGAGAATTCAGCTTCGGTGGTAATTCGACGAAATCGATATTCGTGACGGATTTTGTTTTAACGTTGAAACCTAGAGACTAGAAATCGAATTTTGTCGAATACATTAATCACGTTTACGCAGAAGCAATTCAAATATGAAATATTTTCAAACGAGGTAAGAATTTTAGACGTTTTACCAATCAACATCGGTTGAAATTTTATTGAATATTATTGATGTTAAACTTTAGTCTCTGAACGAAACAGACTTCTTCGCGCAAGAACTATCATAATCATGTCTCTGAATTTCGAAACATAATTAATCGAAGCACATTCCCGCGTTGTATTGCGCAAAGATACTGGAACATGTTCCAGAACGAAGACAATATATCCTCATTCCTCGTACAAAATTTTTGTATTTTAAAACTCCGTTCCACACTGCGACACGTTCCTCGCGTTTTACTTTCATTCGGTCGAGAACTCGACGACGAGAACGCGTGAGAGCACCGAGTTTCGCTCGCGGTATTAATTTGCGATTCAATTATCCACGGCGGAGTATTCGAAACAATATTTAGCCACAACTATACTGGCGGAGTGTATATATTTTCTGAACGCTGCGTAAGACATCTCGTTTAACACCCATGGCCTCGAGCCTTGACATGGTAATTGCGTCATGGCGAGTTCGTAATTGCTTCGCTTTGATTCGCCTGCGTGAAAACGTCGATTTCCGCGATCGACTAACAAACGAACGCCCGTGGTCTTTCGCGGTCTGAAAACGTCGCGCGATTTCGCTTAACGAGAAGTCGTCTCATTAAAGTAACGTCGTTTTACCTTGCTACGTTATGATATCGTTACGTCTGATGGGTTTCGAAAAGGCGAGAGACGAGCAGGAATGATGAAAGATGAAAGATCGGTACGAGTCATGGACGAAAGTTCAAGTTAGAACGAATTGTTACGTTGTTTTTTTTTTTTTTTTATATAAATTTATTGGAAAAGAATCGATTCGAAGGTGCAGGCTTCTGTGACTTTCACTTGGAAAATAAATCTATATTCAAATGTTAATTCTGTTAAAAATCGAATTAAAGAGACACATCTTGCATAAGTGGAGGAACTGCACAAGTTACGAATTTGACAAAAGAACGGATGAAATGATATTACCGTGTGAAAATTATTATTTTAATTATTATCTAAAAAAACGTTACTTTTGGAATAATTTTATATCGATCAATTAGCACGATGCATGATGTTCAAGCTAAATTCAAAAGCAGGGTTTCGCTTACGGTGCTGTGGTGCACATAATGATCTGAACTTTTAATTCTATTCGCACGGTGTATCAGTTACTGATTAATCAACTAACGAGCTGAGAACACGAACTCTATACTTTTCTTAATTGGAAGTAAATTCCAATTAAACGCAGTTATAGCCTAACAGAATTAAGAGATCATTTTATTCTCCATTAGGATTCATATTAACTAACCGTTTGCTATTCCACGACTAAGGATCATTTTTACTTTCACTTCCATGCCATTAATTCTTTTAACAAATAAGGCAAAGTAAACCAAGTTCAATTAATTAACAAAAAGAATTAACTTCGACGCGATGTATAAAAGCTACTTCGGACTGGCAAATTAACCTAACAAATATCCAACAAACGTTCTCTGTTCGTTTCAATCGAACGATAACGAACGCAACAGGGCTGACAAGCAACCAAACTATCAGTTAGATTCGTCCAAATCTACTTTAATCCACCATCGATCCTAACCACGATCCACATTTACGTTTGGTTATCCGCTCAACTAACCGCTGGACCAATTAGCCACTGCATCAAACAAAACAGAAAACGTCCAAGAGTCGGAATTTACTCCGTCAAAATATTCGACGGGGATGGTTAAGCCGCTCGGGCGATATCGCGACGCCAACGCAAACGTGTTTCGCGGATTAATTAAAATACCGTTTGCTATTTATATAAGCGGATGCGTGACGCGCGAGCATTGAATCAACATAGGTGTCGACCGGTTATACAATCGGTCGCGTAACAAGCCAAGCAATTACGAAGCTTTCAAGTCACCGCGAATTATGCTTGTCTCTCTATCGTTCCGTGTGAATCGTTCCGCGCGGTTGATGGAACCGGAACCGTTTCTCCCCCCGGGTTTATCGATTATTCGGCCTGGAACGGGAGCAACGACGATCCTCCGACACGCGACGCCAGACTTCGTTCTTTCGTTGCCTCGATATCGACACTGAAGACTTGAAGAAGTTTGTAACGCGACCATGCTGTCGCTCGTGTTAGAATTTATAAAAGAATTTTCTAATTTTCTTCAGTTGGCATATAGATGTTTCATTTACTTACGATGTTGA
This sequence comes from Tetragonula carbonaria, assembly GCA_032399595.1. Lineage (NCBI taxonomy): Eukaryota > Metazoa > Arthropoda > Insecta > Hymenoptera > Apidae > Tetragonula > Tetragonula carbonaria. The sequence goes on along the minus strand of JAUCRC010000009.1, from coordinate 4,244,798 downwards.
AAAATTTTTCATCTACGTAAAAAGAAAAGTAGACTCGAAATTTTTGAAATTTTTTTTTCAAAAAACACAACGGCGGAGAAGGAGTTTGAAATTATTAGTAATTTTTCAACTAAGAAATAAATGTTACCAGTTGACGCACACACGCACGCACACACGCATTCTGCATGTTTATTGTCAGTGTTATTCGTGAAATGTGCGCTTGGTGAATTTAGATATCTATAATGATCTCTGCTTGTTCCATTGGCTTCTGGTTAAGTTACATGGTTTTGGTAATTCGTGCAATGGCAGATGCATTTATTAGGTTGCGAACGTTCAATGGGATATCGATTGGTAATCTCTGTTTACAATATAATATTGCATTGTTTGAGCAACGCTGTTTCGAAACGCCAAATGTTAAAACTCTTCGCTACATGTTTGGCCAATATTTGATGGGTCGAAACGTTACACGGACCAATACTCTCTCGTTTATTTCCAATAAAATTCTTCTCTGCATGTTCTTCAGAAAATGTAACTCAAAAAAATCAGTTTAACTCATAACCCAGATTGTTACATGAACCAACTTTCACGAACAGTTACATCTACCGTTGAGAATTGAGAGATAGATAACTGCATGATTTCGACCATATTTAAAACTAATTCTCCCTCATCTTTATCATGATGTAACCAAACTCAACAACGTCTAAACTAACTTCCTCGGAAAGGAGATCTTTCTCAACGGTACTCGTAGAATTCGATACTCATATAATTAGAATCGAGTAGTTAACTTAGAGGCAGTTCTTCCGTAAATTGCATCTTTTCAATATTCAGCTACACATCACCCATTCATTTCTAATAATCTAACCAAACTTTTCAAATTTCTCTCATTCAACCTGAAGCTTGAAAGTAACTTTGCCCATGTTCAATTCTCCCTGATCTCCGTCTAAACGCAACATCGTCTATGAAACTAATTCCCTCGAAATCATCCTCGAAGGAGCGATGTCTCATGAAATTCCTCCAATCCAGGTGTGTCTTAAGAATCGCGCGCCGCGTGCAGCCAGCTCTAACGGGACGAGCGCGCCACTGATCGGTCTCTCGATCCAATCGGTCGCCGCGGTTCTTCTCGATCGGCACGGGACTTTCACTCGGCGTGCGTCGATCGGCCGCCGAACGAGCGGACGAAGCGGAAGGTAGAAGAGACGCGAGGTGAAACGCCGTCTTCTGCGTTCCCTCTTCGTCTTCTCCGATCCGTCCGGAGTTGACTGACCTCGATAACGAAAGACGGAGGAGGTAGGCCGCGATCCGAAGGAAGGAATCAGCGAGCCAACGACGACAACGACCACGACGACGACTACCACGGCCACGACAACGACAACAACGACGACGAGCGCGACGAGGAGTGGCCGAGAAGAAGAAGAGCAAATTGGTGCTCCTGGTAGCAGGGGCCCATGAGCACCATGGAGGAGAAATTGCGCGGTGTGACGAAGCGCGCCAGCAGACACGGACCACGTGGAACGGGGCCAGTCGTTTCTGATTGGTCTGCTAGCTCTGGGTCCGCTGGTGGTGGTAGGGGCCCAGCCCCAGCTACTCCCTCTACCTCGCAAGCTGGCAGCTCCACGTTCAACAGGGCCCAAGAGACGACCGGTGTGACCAAGCGGCAGTCCTCGCGCGGCAGCATCGACTCCACTGACCAACAGGCCCCACCCGAACACGGCGAGCTCCTTTTCAAGGTCCTGCCCTCTCTCCTGATACTGTACTAACTACAAGCTGATACTGCTTGTCGAGAATGAGAATCGCGGGAGAACACAGAACGCGGACCTTTTTAGGCCTGGTTCAACTTGGTCATGTACGCTTCGGGCTATGGATGTGGATATATGAAAGTATTGCCAAACGATATGAAATTCAATGTACTTGAATACAATGAAGAAATTGAAATTTTGGAGCGCGTCAGAGTTTCGAGAGAGACAACGACTTGAATTTTGTTTTTCATTCTTCGGAAAGGTGATTGATTAGAACTTATATACGATGTTCTTAGTTGTCAGGAAACATTCGTTTCAAATAGCAGTATTTGTAATTGGGCAACGCCTGAACATACATCCACCGTAACCATAACCTTAAGCATGACTGAAGAGTAAGAGAGCCTCCAAACGCATCGACGATCAACGAAAAGGTCAAAAATAAAAAAATTTCTAATCAGAATTAAGCTTTCGAACTTCGACTTTCAGTAACTTCGCTCTCCAAGAAAGCAATCTCCGAATTTGGAGATTTTCCAATTTCAGTTTGCCACTTACGGGGAAACTTTATTTCAGAGTTAACTGTTCAGCAAACACGTTCTAAAATTCATGGCAAACCAACTCTCCTATCAATACTGGTTCGAAGAAACTACTAATTTTATTTCACTTCTTTTCGTCTGACCTTTTACAATCTAATCGAGATATAATAGTTTACGTTTCCCCCGTAATTTACCATTAACTAGATCATTCGCGATTGCTAATCATTATTAATCGATTCACTGGAACATTCAGAATACTTTGCCGTCAGCTACTACTTTTAATCTATCAACTGTGATATCACTGAAACTTCTTGTGACGTGTTTCTTCGTTTACTGATTTTTCTACGAATAAGATAGTTGTGTGAATGCGTTTGGATATAGTAGAAATTTATTGGAATTAATAACTGAAACTTTTTATTTTTTGGTGCATTTCATTTCGCCATGAAGAAATTGAATGAAGAACTTGTACAGGAACTAAGTTTCTTTTTATCAGAGAGTGCAATGATGAACGTATAAATAGTAAAAATTCTTACCCGTAAATTTCAATATCTTTTACGAATGAATGTGATTCTAGGATTTAGAAATTAAACTTTGAAGACACTATGAACACAGAATCCAACTATTAATTTCTAATTTAATTTAGATGAACGTACTTAAATTAAATTAAATAAAGATTTAATCAGAGATTAAATTCCCAAACAAAATCATTGACCGGTATCACTGAACATTGAAAACCGCAATAAATTGCTTAATTTTGAAATTTTTGATTTGATTAAATTTCTACAATTTCGTTCACAGTTCAACGATACTATCTGATGTAAGGAATTTCTCTATTTAAACGCTTGCCGCTCAATAATATAAAAATTAATTTTACGAATGAGGGAATCTTGCTCGAGAAGAACTGAGACGCATAATTTCGTAATTTCGTGCCTATTTTCGCGACTTTATCAACATATTCATAGAATATCTTCGCACGATCGTAGGTGATGCTACTTGGCGATAGTGGCGTCGGGAAAACCTGCCTTCTGACACGATTCAGAGACGGCAGATTCCTATCTGGCAACTATATAACCACCGTCGGCATTGATTTTAGGGTGAGATATTCTGAATTCTCTTTGGAAACGCCACAGACTAAAATGAACTTCATTTAGCGAGACGCGAATGAAACAATTTTACTTTCTACAGAGAAGAACCAAGTCGCTGTTGTGAAATTAATAATACAGACAAGAGAACTCGTTTCGTCGAGTGAAATTTACAAATTTACAAATGTTTCAGAATAAGGTGGTCGTCGTCGACGATACGTCAATCAAGCTTCAAATATGGGACACAGCCGGACAAGAGAGATTTCGAAGCGTCACGCATGCTTATTACAGAGACGCCCATGGTAATTACAATCTTAGATTAGATTCCTGCGACCAATTTGACGAAATCATTGATCGTTTTGTCACGTCACAAAGGCAAAAATGGTTTTCGAGTCTCATTGGACAATGAAATTTTGAGGACCAATGTGCGAACATGTGACACGCCTATTATTCAAATTTCTAGGAACAATTTTATTGCACGTTATTCGCACCTAATTATTATTTTGAATACTTTAAAATATTAATATCATAAATGAAATATTTATATTCACTTACGTTATTTTTATTATTTTTTTGAAACTTTCAAACGACATGTGTAGAAATACCTTTATATTTAGCTTCTTACAAACGCATAAACAACCATAAACGAGCACGTATTTTCTTAGCCTTTATGCCCGTTTTCATTGCCGCAGACAGAAAAAAGGGAGGGGGGGAATGATCACTTAAATTAAAAGACACGGTTAAAATAATTCGTGGGAAACAAGTTTTCGTTTCGTGCGTGCAATCAATCTTCCATTTACAAACAGCGTTGTATCTACTAATCACGAGACAAGAAGATAGCATAATTACTAGTTGGACAGACTCGGAGACAGGAATAAGGGGACAATAACTGACAATTCATTGTAAGGCATAAATTAGCAGTTTCTCCGCTGTGTTTGTAATTTCATTAGAATAATAATGCTTGGCGAGTGTCTCTACTGAAACTTCAATCTCACAATCAGCCATACACAGCGAGAACAATTTCAACCACATCACGTATCAATTGAAATCTAATAATATCTTTCTGTAATTCGCTGCAGCTTCGTAAAAATTAATTTTGATTACGATCCTGGTTATGATCCTACGAATAATTTTATCTAAAAATAGTAAACTTGTTTCTATCTGCGAATTATCGTTGATTATCATGTTTTTGCTATTCCAAGGAAGCTATTTATACTAGCAAACGTTTTGCTATACCAGGAAAATGATAAGAAAAAAAAAACGTGTTCCAGATAATCAAAATGTTTACAAAGTCTTTCACGTAACCGACTAGATGGAAGAGTAAAAAATTGAAAGAACTCTGTATCGACTGAATATTATATTGCATCATATATATAATAACATAATTGCATTTCTTCACGAGATAAAAGTCTACCTTTGATTTCTTTGCAGAATACTGTTTCTGCGAGCTTGGTTTTGAAATTTTATTTTAATGAAAGAAAAAGGGAGATTATTTCAGTTGTTAGATTAAAAAGTAGATGAACAACATCTGGAAGTTTATTGTAATTTTTCGAGTATTAATTTAACTTTTAAGATACTGAAAGAATGATTTTCTAACCCACTATGCTTCGTGTGATCCTTTCTTCCTCCTCAAAAAAAAAAGAAAAAAAAATAATAAAAGAAACGAAAATCATTCTACACTCATTAATAATATTTTAAAAGGTAAACAATCTCCTTATCGATCGAATAGTAATAAAATGGACGTATTTCCGAGCAATAATTTTCTCTGAGGGCGCTAGTGGCGCTAAAGCAGCTCGACTCGCAAACTCAACGAGCAGAGCGTCAATTTTGGAGAGCTACTTAAGCGAATTCATAAGTAAAGAGGCGGCGAAGGAAACGCGGTGTCCGTCGTAAGGGGTTGGCCATTGTTTGCGCGGAGAAACCCTCTTTCAGCGGAGATGCTACAATGGTCGGACGTTTCAAAGGCACGGATAACAATTACGCCGCGGAGACACTTCGACAATAGTGTCTCCATCGTCAGATATTAGTCGAACGACCGAGTTTGCCTCCGCCTGAGCTTTAACCTGCCGTGTTGCACTCGTCGAAGAGAAAACAAGCCTTCGAATGGAAAAACACTTTCAGTTCGTTGCGTTGCGGTGAACTGATGGAAATTCAAAGTGGAACGAACACGAATGCTGACGTATTGAATCTAGATGAATTTTAGAGGGAAACAACCAAGTAAAAGTAAAATTTAACTTTAAGAAAATTTCTGAGAAAGTGTAATATATCATATTTTCATGTAGGCGTATCGTGCGTTTCATGAAGTACATTGATACTTCATTAACTCTACAACGACATAGTACTGTTGTGACAAATTCGGAAAATATATGAGTTACATGAACCGTATTCAAGTCACGAAAGTATTCAAGCGTTTATCATAGAAGAAATTAATGAAAAACTCGATCAATGCATTGATAAAATGTTAAAATGTTCTGTATGTACAAGACAAATAATTCCTACAAGTTCGAATACTTTCGCGAGAAACTATATGTACAACGAGAAACTTCTGGCCAAATGATATTTTCCCAGAGTGAAACAAAAGTATTGTGCACACTTCATTCAAGTTGCGTCACAATTTGCCTACAAATTTCACGCGGCAGCGTTTGTTTCTTCAAAGAACAAAGCTGCGTGTAAATTTCATTAACCAATGAAACGATGCTGCCAGATTTTACTGACAGTGTAATAACAGGGACAACGTCACGTAGAAACTTTTGTTTCCGCGTGTGTCGATCAACTATTGGGATGACGGCCTATTGCAGAACGATCGTCATTGGTTTCAGCTCTTTTGTTGCTGTACGACGTGACGAACAAGACGAGTTACGACAACATCAGAGCGTGGCTAAGCGAAATCCGGGAACACGCGAACGAGGACGTGGTCATCATGCTGTTGGGTGAGTCTTCGATTGATTGAAGATCACGTGATAACAATAAATTTTAGTGAGTAGACAGTTCTAAAATTCAATAAACTCGTATTATCAATTTCTATGTGAGCATATTTTTGTTCTTCTTGTGAACGAGCTGAATTTTTTATATCTATTTTTCTACACGATATTGCGATGTGATGTGAATTCTGTTATTTAACATGTCGTCGAAGGTTTAAAAGAAAGATGTTCTAGCAAGAATGGAATGACAGTCGAATAAATTGTTAATCGAGAATCCAACTGATTGATGATGATTGATTTTGGTCATCTTTTCAGAAATTTTTTTCAGGAAAGATGTAAAGAAATAAAGAACATATATTTTCATCAATTTTCATCGAATCTAAACTGTTCTCTTCTTTCGAATGTTTTTAATTCTAAGTATTAAAATTACATTCTCATTGGAACTTATATAATTGTTAATAATAATTGCAACACTTCAACTAAGAATTAAATAGCGATTCAACGATTTAGTTGATGCTCCTTTTGAAGTTGAAAATTGAAAAACAGAGAAATGCACATTTCCGTTTAGATAATAAAAATATAAAATCGCACAAAGACTCGCAGTCTATTTATTACAAAGAAAATTTCTAACTATCGATAATTGAAACTTAATTGATTTGTTTATAAAGAATGACTCGCGAGAGATCATTAATTGCGTTCTTGACTTTTTTAGAATGCAATATAATAAAACATGATGGCATATCTGACAGCCAGAGAGTTGTCAACTCGGTATCAAGTGATACCAGTCGATATCGTAAATACACTTTATCTTTAAGCAAGATCTAGATAAGTTAGGCGTATCAGTATCCAGATCAACTCGTTAATTCCATTATATCAGACCAGTTCGTGTCAAACAAACTCAATTTATTGTCAATTTATTTATATATAGTTTGTTCGTTATACCTGACAGATTAAAATTAATATTTTTAGGCAACAAGTCCGACTGTGGAACGGAACGAGTAGTAAAAAGAGAAGACGGCGAACGATTAGCGCAAGAATACAAAGTCCCCTTTATGGAAACCTCAGCTAAAACCGGCCTGAACGTTGAATTGGCCTTCTTGGCCGTTGCTAGGTATTTTCATCGATCATCATTCTCGACTAATAAAAGAAAACAAGAAAATTAGATGCGTGCAATTAGATGAAACTCTAAGACGGTGTAGTTAGCTGTAATGGGTAATATAGGCGATACTTAGATGTCATTTAGATGCTTTATGTTTTTAATGATAATAACCTGATTGGAAAGTTTTAGACGTTCCATGAGTACATTGAAAATGTTTAACACTAAGACTGTCGATAACTATGACTATCGAAAGTGCAAAACTTGTATCAAAGTACTTAAGGTGCAGAGAATAGGAAAAATTTTATAATACAATGAATTATACAAGTTTTTAATGAAAAATGCATTAACTTGCAAACTTAAAAAAATTTCTTCGTAGAATTACGAATTACGATCAAAAATCAAAAATATTGAATTTGAAGAAAAGTAGTTCTTGGGTTTGAATGTACCTATGTACATGTATTCTATATATAGATTCTAACATTTGATGAGTATTTAATCAAAAGCCTGCAAGCTAAGTTAGAGTCTACGAAAGACTCTACAATCTTCTCCTTTATCAGAGCTGTTGACCAAAAGAAAGCCAATGATCTTGATTTTGTGGATACAAATTCTACAAAGTGAAACTTTCGAGTGAGAAACCATCCAATGCCACTACTGGAAGCACGAAGTTGCGAAAACGGAACGAAGTCGATTGATCACCCGTTTGCATTAGGCTTAACGTTCTAGACATAAGATAGAGTAATTTCGTGTAATTTTAGGGACTTGAAGGCGAGGAAAAGCAACGACCCGGACGACACGAAATTCAACGTGCAGGACTACGTTCGTCAGCAATCGCAACGAAACTCCTGCTTCAATTCCAACTGCCTGACAACCTGAATTGCGCGACAACTCTGCGCACATACCTCCCTGCGATAGATGGAGAAGAATGGTGGAACATGGACCGGAACTGGTTGGCCATAAATATGGCGCGAAATTGTCGTCGGCGTTCAAGAATTCGTTCCCCCTGTGATTCAGAATCGATAATCATCGAAACGTTACCTCGTTGCGGATATCACTCGTAAAAACAAAAGACGCGAATTTTCATAGCTTTTCACAGCTGGTTCGCGCGACGAGTTTGTCAAACGAGATCAGAACGAGATCGAAAGAAACGTACCAACCGAATTGAAAAAAAATGTAATTTTTCATTTTTCACTAGAAAAGAAAAGAAAAAAAAAAGGAACATTTGTAGAAAACGTTTGAGTCGAAGCGACGTTTCTGTTCCACCAGAAGAGTACCTTTGTCGAAACGTAAACGAGATACTACATAGACGAATAGAAAGTTGATATTTTTTGAAAGAAATCGAGTAGGAAACTCTTGTTGACGATACGTGTATAGAAATTTATTTATCGATGGTTAATCCTGTATTGTACATTAATGTGAATAGCTGACGCGGAACAGAGATCCGTGAGATATATATATAGATTTAGAGAATCTCTCGATGGTTCTAATTTGCACACTGTATTCGATCGTTACGAAAACAGAAAGAGAAAGGAAAATGGAGAAAATCTTTAAAAAGAAATTGTACTTGAAAATTTGGCATCGAGATGGAAACTCATCGTGTACCAAGTAGATTCGTGGTCCTAGAATGACCAATGTGTAGAAGAGCTTTCCGAAATATACCATAGCTGCCATGTATACAACACGTTTCATCAAAAAAAAAAAAAAAAAACAAAAACAAAAAAAAACAAAAAAAAGACAAAAAAGAACGCTCAATAATATTTTGTTTGGAAGCTTATTCTCGTAGCTTTTAGATATGGGTGATAAAAGTTTTTCAGTCGATACTATATATATATCTGTAGAGTCGTATTTATAAGTCTTTCGATCTTCACAATCGTTGAAATCGACGAAATTCTTTGGAAAGTTGTTTTGAAAATAATTCTATTCTTGAACATTAGCCCGTGTCGTTTCAGTTTGCAATTAGATAAAGTTCATGTGCGTGTAATCATGTAGTTCGTTATAACGGTTGCATTAGTCACGTGACCGCGTCTGATTTTTAACGTTTTCTATATATTGATCCTATATATACGACAAAGGATATTTTCGATCAGCCCCAATTTGTATTGCAGACTTTTGAATTTTATATACCGTGTTACTTTTATAACCGCGCACGATGATCATTTGCTATCGATACTTCGAAATCGGGAGGAAAACCGCCAGAAATATGTACTTGGTTTCGTTAATTCGTACGGTTACCGAATTCGAGGCGATTCGAACGTTGCGAACGACGAAGGAAAATACGAAACGTAACCTGTACTCGTTACCTGTAGTATATGTACAATGTATCTTATCAACGTGTACAAACGACAAACAATTACATGTCAAATGTATATTAAGAAATAATATATATTATATAAATATATAAAATAAATGACCATTCGACCAACTAATATAACCGCCTTTTTTTTACTTACCACCATAGCCTTTGTTCCCTCGTTTGAAAAACTGTCATCTTTCCCGTGGAAATCTTCAGAACGATTCAGTACCACACTTTCTCATTCTCCAAACAGAGACACTTAGTTCTTTCTTTTATCACTAAATATACATTTCGCGTATTTGACACCCGCGAATCGCGATAACATCCGACCGATAAATAAAAATACAATGTGTTAGAAAGCAGCGAGCTTCCACCTGACGCGCGCTCCTCGTCGAACTTGTCCCTTGACTGCGGGGAACATATCGAAACGGACCGCTCGGTCTCAGCTTCAAATGTCGACGTACAAACAAAACGATGCGACCCTAACCTACTTCTAAGAAGTACATATCGCAGGCAGAACATCCACTCGTGAGGTACCTTGTGAGGAAGTGCAAGAAAGTATATACGTCCACGATGGACGAGGTGGTGGAGTTGCAAAATATGGAAAACGTGTGTAGGCTCTGCCTATCCACCGACGAGCCAAAATTGTCGGTGTTCGAAACGGAAGACTCTCTGTTGACCATGGCTAGCAAAATACAAGCTTGCTTATCGATTCAGGTACGTACGCGAAACATAGTAGTTTATTACATAGTAGTTTTTTGTGTCTATGATATTCTCGAATGTTTATTTCCCATCGCGGACGTTTATACTTCTCGCATTTTCTTTCTGCGACGAGGCGAATACGTTGAGGTTAGGTCTATACAGGATCATGTTTGACATAGGATTAACAATGATGATTATGCGCGCTTTATTGGTGTTCATTGTTATTGGTTAAGGCTGGACAGGCAAATATCAAACGAAACGTGTTTTTATAGCTGTATTTGCTTTTAGAGAAATCTAATTTTTGTTTTCAAATTTTGATGCGTGTCCACATGTTGATCGGGTTCATGTATCTTTTAGATTTCAACAACAGACAAATTATCAACACAGATATGCGCACAATGTGTTAAAAATGTAAATCAATGGCATACTTACAAAGAAACCTGTTTAAGTTCACAAGAGAAGTTGCATCAGTGGTTGGAACGGCAGCATATGCAACAAAGTCCCATGGTACGTATACATATTTTGTTAAATTTGTCAGTTTAATATAGTTGTAATTAATGTATCATTGTCATTTGTTGTAGGTTGTAACCATCAAGGATGAACCTGTTGATTTGGACTTCTATGAAGACAACATCGAGATCATTTCCGAATCTACCACTGATTCAAATTTGGTAAGTAGTATGTGCTTCAAAGCAAAATGTAGAAAATAAAAGTATATTAAAATTATTTCATCTTATAGGAAGCTACTAATCTTGAGGAGAATACAAATCACTTAGAAGATAGCGCTCGATGTCAGAAAGTAACTGATGATGATGAAGTAGTCGTAGATCAAGATCAACCAGTCTTGATGAAAGACATGAATGTTTCTATAAAACCTGAACTACAAGATGATTGCGATACGGATTGTACTATAGAAATAGAATCCGTTACTGGTAATGAACTTGTCGAGAATCCAAAGGAAAGGATCATGGAAGCTGATTCCACTCAGAAATCCAATGCGTCTGCATCAGCAAACAAGAAAAAAACTAGAAGAGGTCCTCATACTCACTTTAGGGGTGCACGTGTTTTTAAACAGAAGTGTGTACATTGTCAAATTAATTTGCATTCTAAGCATTCTTATGCAAATCATATGCAAAGATTTCACGCTGACAAACAGAATGGTAGTGTCAGTAAACCAGAATTAAAAGATGAGGAAGAGCTTGTCGAAGATCTGGAAGATGAATTAATGAGTATGGAAAAGGATGCTCCATTGACACAAGTGCAACAAAATATTATTGGTCAATTGAAGACATTTTCATGTTATTCCTGTCAACAAAGCTTCAACGATCGCAGAAGCACACTTTTCCATATTCGTCAGCATATGCCCGACCTGAGACCGCACACTTGTATCGCGTGTTTGACAGAGTTTCCAGATCGATCAATGTACAAGTTACATTGCGGAGCATCGTTTGAATGTGCAATGAAAATCGCCCTTGTTGTACCGAAACAAGGCGAGGAAAAATACTTCACGTGTAATATGTGTTTACGTCCTATGCAGAATAGGAAACAATTGCTTAGCCATTTGTCAAAACATTCGGATAAACAGTACGAGCAACTGGTATGCCCGACACGATCTGCTCCTAAATTGAAACCAGTGACTCCTCTGCCACCTTTGAAGCAAGAATCACGAAAAAAACCGTTCGAAGAAAATTATATTTTAAACATACCCAGCCCTTACAAAAATGGTGATCCTGCGCATAATCATATGTGTGATTTGTGTGGTATGATCTACAGATATAAGCCAAATATGTTGAGACACAGGGATCTATGTCAACGTTTATCATCGGATGTTAGAACATCCTACAGATGTGTTCACTGTGGCATGACATATCTGGTATTCAAGAAATTCCATTCTCATATTACACAGGACCATAAAAAGAAAGATTTCATATGTTCTGTATGTGGCAGCAAATTCAAGTCTCCTAGTAATTATTTGGAACATCACAAGGGACATCATGCCAACCACGATAAACAACATTCTCTTGATTCGAAAAGCAATTTAACGAAGATCCCGCAGAACATTTCAAATAAGGACTGGGACACATTTGAGGCTGAAGTAAATGCTAAAAAATTGTCCGACAGTAATCAGTACAGCTGTGCTCTTTGCAATTTGGAATTTACTACCAGAGCCGAATTAACAGAACACAGAAATCTACACCTGAAAGTGAAAATTTATTCTTGCGTGATCTGTCGTAGCATGTTCAGCAGCGCAGGTGCTTTGGAAATTCACATGAAGGATCATGGCATAGAAGACCCGAATGAAAGAAATGCAAACAGCTCTTGCGTAGAGTATGGTACGGTGGAAGAAGAATCAAAAGATTCGAACTCAATGAACGTAAGTGCCACTTCAGATCCTGGTGTTAAAAAGAACGAATGCAATAAGTGTGGAAAAATATTCTCGAATAGCGCAAATCGTAGAAGACATATAAGAAATCTTCACAACGTTACCAGAGGCCATCTCAGCTGTTCCTACTGTTGGCGAACATTCAAGAGCAAAGAAACACACGACCGACACGTTACAATCGATCATTTAAAATCCTCAAAATCCATGCTTCGATGTTCTCGATGTCCAAAGACTTTCTTCTTCCAAGCCAATCTGAATCTTCATTTTGAGACTACGCATTCCGGGAAATCATTTCCAGCTGGCCACAAATGCGATATTTGCGGTAAAACTTTCATGGAAGAAACGTCTCTGAAAATACACAGAAGCTGGCACAATCGAGCAAACTCTAGACTGAGTTTGTACTTCATGAAGAAAGAAGATCCAAAACAAGAGGAACCTTTGAATTCTAATACAACCCGGCCAGCGAGAGCGCGAAAATCTTACCCGAATTCACCTTCAACAAAACCTACTGGTAATTTCCAATGTCAAGTCTGCAGTGAAAAGTTCAATGATGTAACAGAACTTAGGACACACTTATGGGATGTACACTGTGCACGCAACAAAAATGAGAAAAATTTCCCTGATGGCGAATTCCATTGTGAACTTTGTATGAATGTTTTCCCGGATAAGGAAACGTTGGATGTGCATTTGCAATGGCATAAAGCTCAACCAATTCTCAACGATATAAAGTCTGATAACACGTGTGACATTTGTGGGAAATCATACAGCTCAAAGAAGATATTGTCCAGACACAAGAAACTTCACAAGTCCACAATTGCAGCTGCTGCGAAGTTACAATCAACTGGCAAAAACTTAGCTAGCAGTCAACCTTTATGCACCATTTGTCACAAGGTGTTCAACAATAATCGCTCGCTCCAGTGTCATAGACTGAATCTGCATGCCAACATATTCAACCAACAATCTCAACAGGTACAGAAAAACACAAGAAGGACGTCTCAAGAAGAGCCAAGAGCTAAAAGAATAAAATTAGAGGAAGAGGACAGGCAAACACCTTCTGCCATGGATGCTTCGAGCGCGGGCAAAAAATTCGTCATGTGTCACGTTTGTAGGAAATTCTTTGCAAACATGAGTGTGCTTTATAAACACAAACAGTTGGTACACAAGACTCATACGACTCTGGTAAAAAATCTCACTAAATCATACCAAATAGAATGCATACCGTTGCCCAACAATGATGGCAGAGTCTCTTGTAACATTTGTTACAAAAAATTCCCTGGCGTGTCGAATTTGCGGCAGCACTTTACTGTAAAGCACAAGAATGCCCCTGTTAAGTATGCTTGTACTGTAGATGGGTGCAAACTCACATTTCCTACGCCGATGGTCCTAAGGAACCACGAATTGTCGCACACCAGCATCATCTTCAGTTGCAACTTATGCAATAGGCATGTGTTCAGTAGGCCTGCTATGTCGAATCACATACTGACGGTACACAACATCGTCTACAACGCTGAGAGCAGCAAAAACTTCCACAGAGAACTGGATTTGGGCAAATACGTGGTAGAGGGTGCAGTAGATGCTACCTGCCCTCAATGCAAGATCAAGTATCCCAACAACAGGGCTATGAAGATTCATTACTTCAAGTATCACGAAAACCCAAACGAATAAAATCGTATATATTTATCTATCCAAAGCAATTCGCGAAGATTTCAACGAAATGTATTAACTGTTTAAGACGCGAATTGAATGATGTACGAGTACTTGGTCCTACTGGCAGAGAATCTTTTCAGAGAATACTGCCTTATATGCATTTTTTTTTTTATCGGATTACCCAGTTACAATAATTAAACGATCGTCGAATGATGATGGTGTTCGAACGATATCTAGCAATAGCGTTCTTTCGTTTCGGTACGAATGATTGAAATACACATTCGATCGGTTTTGTCTTTCTTCTACGAGAATTGGACTGCTCGCCATTTAAGGAAGTACCAGATTCGATAAAATATTCTGTAAATAAAAATCTTTTGTTATAGAAAAATTAAGATACCGTACGAGGCAAAAATGAGTCTATATATTTCTTCGTTCGATGTTTTTAACTTTAGTTACAGTCTTCCAAGGATGATTCTTGTATTTGCCTATAGTGATATTAATTCTTTCTTGCTTGATGTTGATCATTTAAAAGATATATAGCGCTTATTGACGTGTTTCAAATCAACTTATCAAAACTAGAGGATCAATGTGTCTGAATAAAAATTTGATTGCAGCCGATTCGATTCATTATTGACCATATCTTTTGTCGATTCGTCAGACAATATAATTACACTTCGTAAACTTGAATCGTGTCAATTCAAATGTATTGCATTTTAACCAAAAAAAAAAAAGACAAAAAGAAAAAATGAAAGACCATACTGCAAGATCTCTATTGTACAATTTACAATGCCCTATTTATTTTCTTTGTATTTCTTTCAGTTCACGGAGCAACATTTATTGTTTTCGATGCGATCTGATCGAATACTTTTATATTGCTAAATATATGGATTTTATACCGTACAAACCAAGGATTGACATATTTTATAATGGTGTGGCTACGAAGAGGAAGATGGATAGGACAAACTATGAGTTTTGCATGGATAGGCAAGATGGGGTAGATCGGGCTTTGCATGTTTATTTATCGAGAAATACTGTTCCTTTTTTCGACGGTTTAGATTCTGTTATCAATACGCATATATACTTGTATATGCAATGTATAATTTGTAGTGTTTTTGCATATTAGTGAACAAATAAAAGGAAAACTTAATAAGCATTCCTCGACTTTTCAAGTAATCACTCGACATTGTCCTTGTTCGCTTGATGAACGCCGCCAAATGACAGTACTCTGTTAGTAGTTTTTCAATCATTACTCTCCACTTTCTGAACTGCTTAGGATAATCAGACGAGCTCATGTTGAGCTCGTTTCCTGTTTCTCATGATAGTTCCCACGATGGCCATCAGAGGGCTACCGTTTGTTCGCCATTCTGACTTTTTAACCTCCAACTCCTTGAGGAGACATCTCACAATGTCGAATGATTGAAATCTTTTCATGAATATGTCTTCCAACGAGCAATCCTGTTGATTAGGCAATGTTGGTGGTCAGTTGTTTTTAATTGCCCGTAATTAATTGCCGCCTCACGGTGCTCTAGATGGCAGCCATTTTAAGCAACAGACCTAAAGAGAAACAGACAGAGAGAGAGAGACCAGATGATCGGTGGCCAGCTCGATCAATTAGAACAGTCGACCAGCGGATGAGAATAATCCAATTTAGGATCACAAATCCAGCAATTTGGTTCTTCTTCTATTTGCACTGAAACACACCTCGCGCTGATTTTAGATCAAGTCTTGATATAGATATCTTCTGTTTCTATACGTATCCGCGTATTCAGCGACACGTGTTTGCTAGGTAGCTCCTCTCGCGAAACCTCTACTAAACACAGAAGTTGTACATAACGATTTGCCTGATCTGTTGTTGATGTGATTGTTGGCTACCTTGTTTAACGATAAACCTATTTGAAGTAGGCTCCTAATTGTTCCGAGCGATACACGTAGCCAGTTGGTATAAACGTGGATTTTACCCGTGAATTTGGCCCGTCAGTCACGAGAGTTGGTGATCCAGTTAGCCGGAGAAACGATCGAGAGAAATTAAAGAGCGTCATTCGGCGAAATCTGCAGGCCGAACCGTTATTAAGTTTCGTACAACAGATGTTCGAGATGATAATTACGCTCTTACGCAGTTATCGTTGCGCGCAAACTACGATAGTTCTGAACTTTTCAGGCGTAATTGTGTGTCCGTAACGGAGGTACACGTAGAACTTGTACCTCTGTACACGGAATCCTTTTATATAGGCGAATCGTTCGTGACTGTTGGAAACGAAAGAAGACTGAGAGAACAGAGGAACGTTTCACGAATGCATTTGAATTTTAAACGAAGGACCGAGTATCTCTAATTGCAATGTACTGGCGATATTCGTTGTTTTCGTCATTTCGTGTTTTAACATTAAAGTAGAAACAATAGCGTGAACGTTTTAACATTCGACGGACAAGAATGTGAAAAACTTCGAACTGCTACATACATGTATTCTAATATTTCGCGAATGTTTATTGATAAGTACGTGAACGTATGTATGGATGTTACGTTGGTAGCTAATCTTCGTTAATTAATTTAATTTCTCTACGCTCTGTTTTCTTTTAAATTGCGTGATGTGTCCACGTAGTGTACGATGCTTAAAAGCTTCAAATTGTACAAGTACGTAAGCTTACGAAAAGAAAGTACTACTCTGGAAAGAGTTTATGAATTATTCTGCAAAAGATGTATTTTTAAAATTACGCTCGAATGGGTGATACAAATCCTCAAATTCTGCGTCGTTTAAAATTTCCTGCAACAGCATAAAAATTCGCACTCTAGTAACAACGTATTGATAATAGACGATGGAACCACAATTTAGTTCCATTGTTTCGCGTTCAGTGGCATCTATGGTGTCATAGACACCAGCGGATAAACGCTAAATTACATGCAGCGCGTTCCTTATGCGACATTGAAGCGCAGCCATCCTCGTCGAAAGAATCCGCGCACGTGTGACCGCTGAATGTCACATGTGCAACCAATGTCTTTAAATCGTTGCGAGACTTTTAACGTGGAACACTTGTGTGCATGTGTGTGTGAGTGAGTAAGTGTGTGTGCTTAGTATTTTGAAGCAAGCTTTGAAAATATTCGAAACTGGCACTGACTATTTGTATGATAAAATTCATCACTTTTTTTTTATATCGTTGATTCCTTTCTAATCCTTTGAACATGTACCTTGAACGTAAACGAGACGATCGGGAGAATATTTTGCATACTGTATAAAATATGGTTGAACGTTGCATGTTTCGTTATTCTGATTTTTTATTATATAGAATCGAATGTAGGCGATGTGAGGTAACTTTTTTTACTTTAGGAAAATTGATGTATCATAATTGGACTGCGGGTTTTTATATTTTGAAAAATGGGATCTAAATAGAAATTTCTTTTTTCTATTATATAAATATACAGGGTGTCTCACATCTTTTGAGGCACTTTTGACAATCTGACGAAAATATGTTTCGAATAAAAATCGATTCTAATCAAATAATTTCCCACGGTGGCACGAGACATCTTGTATATATTATAATAAAATATTTTACTTTGAATGTTTCATACATTTTTTCGTGCATGGTATGCAATCGTGTGTAATGCTTTTCCATTGGGTAAAACTCCACAGTCTTTATAATGATGAATAATAATAAAAAAAGAAAAATAATTAATGAAGTTAATTGAAAATAACACAATTTTTAATAACACGTGTATATTGATTATTATATTTTATTGGAAGAATTAAATAGTAATTTTAAAGAAACTCAAAAATATTTCAATTTTATAATATTATGCTATTCGAGTAATCTATGTATAAGGGAAAAATAAAGTATGGAAAAGAAATGAAAAAAAAATGCAATTTTTGTATCTTAAAGAATCAATTGTAAATTTTTCTTAAATTGTCGGATTATTTTACTCATTGAGAAATGAATAAATGAAATTTTACTTTAGGACTTGTTAAAAAGATATTTGATTCAATCCACAATGGAGTGAACTTTGTGAGTTTAATTTTTAAAATGATAAAAACAATTTACATACTTATAATTGCTCAAATTTTACAATTATCCAACAACTGTAAAGAACAATTTAACAAAAATTTATGGTGTCTAATCTAACGTCACGTGTTTCTTACGCCATCGTGAAGCTATTAAACAACTCGTGTGTGTTCAGACATTTAGTACTCGTGCATGTGCGTTGCGATTATGTTGCAAGACTCTGAAATGGAACAGTCCATGTGACCTTCTGGCTTGCCTCGATGTCATTCATATCTAGTTGACGACCCAATTTCTCATTCAACCGCAACGTAGAAAATTTCATCAGAGGAATGTGAACCGAGATAGATGATAAAATCGAAATTCAATTTTGATTTTATAGATTTGTCAATAGATTTGTAATGAGTCCAAGAATCCTCGAATCGACATCGGAATGGTGAGATCATGTCACTCGACATCTGGACTTGCGAAGTAATCAATAATCGTGTCACGTGGCGTAACATACTTAACTTTGATATCTAATACGCATTCATTTCGCTGTACCTGGGTTTCCATATCTGTATTAGAAACTGCTCTGTTAATCAAAAGAACGCGTCCAAAATTTTACTTACATATCAAGGGACATTTGTTCTTTTAATTCTTCCAAAGAAATTTTCTATGTTTCTTTTTTCAGGATTAAAGACTATAGTAGCTTCAACTACAGTAGTTCTGAAATTAAAATTATAATATTCCGAAAGGAAGAATAATTTCATGCCCAATATTGACATTTTGGAATTACAATTCCAAAGACTCTAAAGATTCTAAGAGATTACGACACAAAGTTTCAATTTTTTTTAAAATCATTTTCTCCCAAAACAATCTAAATTCGAAACATCGTACCGAGATTTCTCTTATTTCAATTAAGAAATAAATTCCTAACAAATAATCAATAATTCCTAAGAAATAAATTTCTAACAAATAATATAACCACAGAAGATTTAAATATGTACTGGAAAAGATGGAGGAACTCAAGTCACGTTTGACAAAATTAAAATCCTTAGGTATATCGATCACATTTCAAAGAGAGAAACTATACGCATAATTACACTTTCCTTTTTCTTTTCTGTTTGACGTGTCGCCAGGCGTCGTTTACTTTGACTGCATTGTTCAGAGTGATGGTACACTCGAGCGACTTAGATTCCCTTAATCAAAGACACCGGTATCTGTTACGCTGTTAATTATTCAGCGCGCGAGAGTTAGGTCACAGGCTGTTTATCGATTGGATTTTTAACTAGCTCGCTTGTTGTACACACGCCGAGTTTCTAATCGCGAGTTTCTAACATGCTCCGTGTGTCGTGCACTGTAGAAACTGTGATTTCGTTCCTTAATGGGTCTTATTTCATTTGGTGGCACACATCGACCTGGAAACAATTTTGAAATAAATTAGTTTCGAAGACGACTTTTGTATTTTATATTCAGGAGATTCAGATTTCGATTGTGAATTTTGAAAAGAGAGCTAGGGTCAGTCTGTGTGCCAGTTTGTCAAACTTCAATGATTGGAAAAATAATTATCAACAGCTGTACCAATAATCGTAGACTAAAAAGTTTATTAGAAAATTCATATAACGACATAATTTGTGCAAAATTACTCGCGAATGTGTTAAAAAAGAAAAAGCGTCGTTAGATTCTTTGTTCGGTACAGATTTGTTCAGACCGAATAAGAATAAGAATGAAGTTGGAATGTGTTGCCCATGAGGGACCTTGGTGACAAGGTTGTAAAATTATTATCATCTTGCTTCGGGCAACAAACGATTGTCGAAGTCGTTCTACGCTAGTTATAGAAACTTAGAATTCAATGATCCACGTGCCCGGTGGATATTGAATTAAATTGGCTCGCAACTGGAACACAGTCGTTGAAAGGCTGAAGACACCCAACGTGCCCCGATTCGATCGCGATAGTGTTGCAAACGAGGCATTGACATCCATTGGATCGTTCGAACAATCTGACCCTGACCGTACCACAGTGGAAACGTCACTACAAACCATACTGATCTATGAAAGTTGGAAATATCGTATTTACTTCATCCAGAGTGTCTGAGGCTTCTTTTTCTCACAAAAAGGAGTGCGTTTTGTTAAAATTAAGAAAAAGATGCTTAGAATTGAGATTTAAGGCTAACAATAAGACAAAATGTAGATTCGTTACAAAGTCGTAATCAACCTGCAGGTTTGTGACAAATTTTGATATGAAGAAAAAGAAACATGTAAAATATCCAATGTATTTAACATTTGGATCCTCTCTCAAGAATACCAACTTGCAATAAAAATCCGCAGGTTTCGAGGGATATCGAAATTTAAATTTAACACGTACAAATGCTCGTCTTAAATAAGAAAATGCAACGATCGCGTCAAACGAAAATTCGCACTCCGAAACTGTAACAATAGATTCAACTCTCGATGAACTCTCTCTCGTTTAATATTTTTACCTCTTTCTTTATGGTATACCACCATAATTTTTCCATAACTGTCAGATCGATTTCCCGATTGCTCGTTTGTTTCCCTGCATTCAACGGGGGGGGGGGGATCTAATTTTTCCCAGTAGTCGCGTCGTGTTCCCCAATTCTCCGAGGGTTGCACATCCTCCCCTCCCCTCCCCCGGTGCACGTCGAACGAACGGTCCCGGACACCCGT
The DNA here is from genome assembly GCA_032399595.1 of Tetragonula carbonaria. NCBI lineage: Eukaryota > Metazoa > Arthropoda > Insecta > Hymenoptera > Apidae > Tetragonula > Tetragonula carbonaria. The sequence goes on along the minus strand of JAUCRC010000009.1, from coordinate 4,223,772 downwards.
AATCGATTAATTAAACGGCGCAGCAACGGCGTGTCACCGGAGGACGCCTAATTAATCGAGCAGTCTCGAACAGCGGCAACTACACCATCTTACCACCGAGAGTAAAGTACCACCGAGAGCATTGTACCGCCATTGGGCAACGGTTAAGGATGGCCAACATCGCGGAACGAACGCCTAACCAGAGATACGGTACGATCCGATGTCGGTGAGCGTGGCGTTAATCGATGGATCATCGATCGAGCAACGTTCGCCTGCTTTCCATTCCGGTTCTCGGCTAGGAAATACGACAGGCAGTGATGTGATTGTGTTGGTGATCGTGTTGTTGACCGGCCGAAATCGTGGAATGTGCATTTCAAACCGGCGAGCTCGAGGATCTCGATCGAATCAGCGCGGACGGAACGCCTTCGATCGCGAGCTCGAGGTCGTCGTTTGTCATCCGACGTTGCGCCACTGAATAATTAGTCGTTCTTTTGGGAACCACGGTTAGCGATCAAGGGTAGTTGGGCTGTACATATGGGTGGTGGATCATGGGACGGGAATAGAGGAGAGAATTGGACAGAACAGAGAGAGAGAGAGAGAGAGAGAGAGAGAGAGAGAGAGAGAGAGAGAGAGTGGTTTACGATCAAGTTGCCTTGCGAGAACAACGAGGAACAAAATATCGTAGCGGGTGTCATTTTTCTGAAACTTCGAAAATTCGTAGCCTGTAGTAGAAAATATAGTGTAGGATGGGAAATAAAATTCAAAAGAAGATTACCACGATTTTTTTTATTTCGCACAATCAGGTTTTCGTTCGAACACATTCATTCTAAAGCTTTGAACAACAAATATGAAAGGTAATTGATATAGCATTAAGGAATTGCGGTTTCCCGCGACGTCCCTCTTAATACAATAGAAATTTATTTTATATAATAATAATAGTTTTTGCAAGAGTTGCTTTGCTTCTGTCGCTCCACTATAAGATAATTACCAAACCTCACATTGTCATAACCATATATTATATATATAAATATATTATTGTATAATATTGTATAATACATATATTGCTTTGTTTCTGTCGCTTCACTATAAGACAATTACCGAACCTCACAAGAAACATATCAATATATATCAATATATATCAATATATATATATATATATATATATATATATATAAAGTTATGACAATGTGCGTATGATTTCTTGTGAGCTTCGATAATTGTCTTATTAGTGTCAGAAACGAAGCAATATATATATATCGCAAAGAAATCTACATAATATATTATATATCACAACGAAAATTGAAAAAGACTATCATAATATACATCGGGCATTTACATAATAATTATACGAAATACGTTTTACAAAAGATCATCGACAATCGTGCAAAAATATACAGAATTCATAGAAAAATATTTTGTCGTATTCTAATTCCACGTTATATCCTGCATTTCGTATTTTACTTTACATTCTCGCATTCTAGGAGAGAACCAAGACGTAAAAAGTTAAAGTACGCGAAGTAAAAATATTACACCGCGGTTGTAACATTTAAAGTCTCGTCGTTCCCTCCGCGGCGATCCCTGCGCGAAACTCAATTACCCAGGGGCGCGTGGAAAGAAAGCCCGGATCGCAAATCAGCTTTCCTCGACCGGTTGCAAATTACGACTGCGATTCGGCCTCGGGTTAGCAAATCGAGTTAACGTCTCGCAGCGGAGACACGCGAATAAACCATCGGCCGTCCGTCGATTTTCTGACACCCGATAATGCGATCGGCAATTGTAACGCGCAAACCGGCAAACCTGGTCACGGCCGGACGCTGCTTCTAATCGAATTAGTCTCCAGTTCCCCTGGAGATAGGAGTGGTAGTCCCTGAAATCGTAACGTCACGCGTGTATCTCGTTTCCACGAGACGACGTTCTTTCTCTTCTCTTTGTCTTTCGGCCAACATCGACTGTCGTGGAAACAGTTGCTCTTGATCTTTTTCTGACGTTTCTATTCTAGCTGGTTCCCTCACCCAGCGGTAAACGGATCGGCGGATTCGTTATTCACTGCGTGTTGTCGATCTTGCCCCTATGGTATTTAGAATTATTCGAATAATTACACCTGTGATCGAAGTTGTTGGATCGTTGGCTCTTTGCACGAACGAGGCAGAAATTCCCGAAGTCGTTGAATCTTCAGTTTGAGAATTTCTTTCAGGAAGTAACATTCTAATCGTGTATAGTTCGAGCTTCGCAGAATCAATTTTTAAAAATTCACCATTACTCTCGCGATACGTGTAATTTCTTTTTACACCGTCGTAACGTTTGATCAAAGTAATTCTCAAATTATTTTTCTACGAGACATTTTCTGATAATTTTGAAAGAATTCACGTTTCGCAGATCTCGCGAAGCAACGGCTGAAGAAGAGCCTGCAGGTGCTGAAATTGTCACTTTGCGCGCTTGTTTCGCAAATTTACACGATTTGCAAATTTACCTGTTTCATCAACAGAACGTTGCGAAACCGAAACAGGCAGAAATCAGCAGTACGGAGATGTTGTAAAATAACAATATTATACACAGCGATTCTCGCTTTACACAGCCGTTTCGGTCATTTACGACCGGTGGATTAACGATTTCGACGAACGATTCGTACTATTACGCGTAATATCGATATTTCCACCGAACGTGTCAACTCACTGGACTCGCGTCAAAAATCACACGATCGCAGTGCGTGAAAGTACCAAAGAAAGACAAAGAATTTCAAACAATATTCGACAAAGTTTACAAATCAAAGAGGTTCTTTTGGCAGATTATTCTGGAAGTAAATATTTCATTTGTATATTTAAGATATTCCAATATATGGATTGTAATTCATTTGGCATATCACAGAAGCAAACTAGGAGATAAATATCGAAGCATTTCAGAGGATGGATATTCGTAGAATATTTTAGAAGCAACCTGCATGATAAATATTAGAGTGTTTCGGAGTATAAATATTCCCGGGATATTCCTAGGAGATAAATAACGCGCGGATATAATTTTTCGGTCTCTGAAAGGTACGAGTGTGTCACTCGTGAGAGAAATGTCAGAGCAACGTAGTAGTGTAAAAATAAGGGGAGAAGTGGACGATGGAAACGATCAACGGGAATAATAGTACACCATAAATCGAGCACGCCGCAACGGCCAATGGGAAATGATCATGCAATTGCGAGGCTGAAGTGCATATGCATCACGCGGTGATGCATTGAGAGCGAGGTCGTTGAAGTGTCGATCAACAGACACGAAACTGGCTCAACATTGGCCGTATTTATGGCTAATTTTCCATTTTCTATTCTATTTCTGCGCGAAAGCTTGACGATCGAAGAGGCAACCGAGACAGAATCGCGGGAGGAATTTCGATGGGAAATCCCAATAATTTTTCACGCGGCGACGACACGACATCAACGACGAACTTTTTTGAAACGCGTAACCTCATTTCAAAGAACTTTGTCCCAAGAATTTTTTTTAACTTTTACGCGGAAGTACATGAATCTTTCTGACAAAGAAGGGAAAAAACTTATTTTTTAAATAAGTTTATCGATACTCTTACGCGGAAGTTAATGGAATGAACGAATATATATTTACATTAAAATACCTCAAAGGTAACAATTCAGTGTCTCATTGGAATTTTCCTTGAGTTATATGTAAAAGTGTACAAAATTATTCGTACGAAGAAGTTCTACATTTCATTTTTCACTGTACTTCAATTTAACGGCGAGGCTTATTTGAAATTTATCACGATAGAGACTTCAAGAGACCCTTTCTTTCCCTCCCTGTCTAAAGCTCGACGAGAGAAAGGAGAAATAAAAGTGGCGGAAGAAGAGAAGCTCGAGCATCGTTATTGGCGCGTTAAACTTCGAAGGCGTCCCGCAGTAACCGGTCGCAGGAATCCAATTGCGAGGGAATCGGATTTACGTAACGCGGCGAACGCGTGAAACCATAGAGACAACCATCGACGAGGCAGCGACATTCGCTGGTTCTCTCGCATCTGGCCGGTTCTCCAATTTCAAGGCCGTGTGGCCGCGTTTACGTAAATGAGTTTACGTGGCTCGCGGAGGCCGCGGAGAACGCGAATCGCTCGAGAATCGGCGATACTCGATACACACGCGCGACGAGGCGCAGAGGGGAGCGGGGGTCTATCGTTTCCACCACGGGAAGCCAGAAACGCGAGAATCGTTTGGAAAATTCCTGACCTGACTCACGGATGGATATCCAACCCGTTTCGGAATTCGGTTTCTCAATCTTTTGACGCAGCTTTTGACACACACAGCCGCTCTCAGCATTCGCGCGAGAAACGATTCCTGACACTGACTTTTTTTCAATCTCTTTTGGAACATTTCTCGTTCTAAATACGATTTTTGCTTTTATTTCATTGGAGTTCACCCTTCTCTAAATTCAAAATATAATTACTCTCTATGTGAAAGAGGCATATCGGAGTTCGACGATCATCCGTTTCGACGCGCAATTTATATTTACATTCTTATAATATAAATGCAGAGATTCGTCACGTTGAATTTGACAGGCTTCGAGCTTCATCAGATTGGCACCTCTTGGTGGTTGAAAATTCTGAAGGATAAAATTACGCGTGTGAAAAAATATATTGTCAAGGAAAATATATTAATTAAATTTGTAAATTCCATAGAAATCAGTTCGATCAGTGTATAATTCAGTGTCTCGATATTTTTCAAATACAATACGACGTTTGTATTTGTATTTTAGCCTTCGAAGAGATTCCTGATCATCGAAGTTGGCCGTGCGTTTTGTACGTATTATAATATTTTCCTCCCTGAAATATTTCCGACGATTTTGCACAACGTGCCGATCGAACACCTAACGTGTATATCTGGGAATACTTTTCTGACTAATCGCGAGTATTATCTGGTCGCGAAATTCGAAAATCGGCCTCGTAAATCGATGACCGTGTCGCTGGAACGCAACTTACTATCGCTATCGGACGTCGATATGTCGCTTAATTTATAGCTGGACCCGTTCGAAATCATGCGAAACGGTCGCTATATAGTTTCTATATCCTCCAGAATTGCGCATGTTGGAATCAATCTTGCTCTTTGTTTTCCAAAGTGTTCATTGACTATCAACAATTGCAAATTATTCATTGACTCGCAGTAAACTTTTCATCGGTTTTTCCTATTTCATAATAGCTTGAACGTTATTTGGAATAAAACAATTATTTTTAATAATTCTGTTGCATGCTATGATAGAGCATATAGTTGATTGCAAACGAAGGTTGAAATAGAGGATCTCAGTGAGAAGTTAGGGTAGAAAATTGCGTTAGATAGAAAAGATCGCCGTTCGAAATTAAATAAAACTTAATATTTATATTCAAATTCTTTTAATATCAAAAAGATATTGAATATACCTCGATAGATATTAAATATATCTACATAATTTTGATTTACGTCTGATTAATTTACAGTTTTCCTCGAACAATCTTGTTTCTTCGAGCATCCCCTCTTCCATCCGTTTGGAAATTGTATTCAAAAAGAAAAAAAAAAAAGAAGAGAAAACAACCACAGGATTAACGAAAACAAACGAAACGCTGCACTTTCAGCGAAACACCGGGGAATCTAAATAATTTTCTCGTCGTTAGTCGTCAAAATGAATGATTCAACGGAGAGACAGGGCAACGAACGTAAATCAGTCTCTCGCATCGCGAAAAAAGATCGGACTGCTCGTATTAATAAACTATAGCAAGCTATCGAAGCGAGAAGCAGAGTGAAAGAGAGAGAGAGAGAGAGAGAGAGAGAGAGAAGGAACATCGATCGACGAGCAAATCGGACGCGTTTCATCGCGATGCACGCTGGAAAAGCAAATATTTTTTCGTAGCCGTTCCGCACGAAATTCCGCCTTTCGCAGCCGGACAGCAACGAATATAAACAGCGGGGAAATATTTCGACGAACGTGTATCACGGTCGAACGATCGCGGTTCTCAACGAAATATCATTTTGCAGAGGTGTCGCGATGGCGATCTTCGTTGAATTAATGCAGACGCGCGTACGCTATCATCGCGAGTGTATCGTGTCGCGAGAATTTCGAACCGGAAGCAGACACAGTGGACGTGGAAAGTATATTCGTGCGCCACAGTCGACGAAGAATTCTCGATACTTTAAAATTAAATATTTTACGATCGAACTTGTAGATTTTCATTCCTTGGAATATATGATCGAGAAAATAGAAATCTATTAGAAAATTTTGATATATCTTTTTTGTTTTCTTTCGTATCGCGTGCATTTTCTACAAAAATTTTTTCATAGAATTTTTTCCGTGAAACTATGTAGCTCCGTGAAAAGAACATCGTACGAAGAATTTTAAGGGATGATTGTTAAGAGGAAACTTCAGTCTTCGAGATTATGGTAGGTTTATTTTGTCACCTTGAAAGAGATTCTTCGGTGTCCATAAACGTGCTTGAATTTGCAAAATCTTTTCGAGAGGAAAAGTACACTCGATGAACTTTATCGTTGATACTTCAGACTCCTGTGTTTCCACTTTGTGAAAAAAAAAAAAAAAAAATAGTACGACAAATTTTAATTGGGTAGTAGTTGCAAAGAGGAGACTTCGATTTTCAAGATCACGCCGGATTTAGCCACGAAGAAAATTTTCCAGTTTCTACATTTAGTTTAGAATTTATGAAATTCTCGAGAGAAACGTATCTTTACTAATCTTTCTCAAAATTAAACGTAAAAATATCTTTGGGAAGAGCGAATTCAATCGTTTGTAAAACTACAGAGCTTTCGCGCTTTAAAATGAACTCAGACGCGATTTGTTCTGCGATTTTTTTTTTCAACGAAATTGTGACAGTTTAAAGTATCAATAATATTTAGGATTTTGTTAAAGTTTCGAACTTGCGAATTCCATTCGTTTCAAAGGTTTTTAATTGAGACTCAAGTTAACTTCAACTTTAATCCTCGTCATCCCTATGATTAAAGGGTTAAATCATAACAGTATTAATACGAACAAAATTCCAACAAATACAAATATAGAATATTAGAATAGAATACAAATTAATCATTCGATTCCGAGATAGATGGCGTTGAATTTGAATAAATTAGAACAAATTCATTCGTTCGTATTCGGTCACTATTAAGTGTAAAATTCTGTCAACTAAAAATTATTATTATCAAAAAGAAAGAAAGAACATTGCGCGTCTTTTTTATTCAGCAGCTTTTTTTATTGTTTTAATTATAAAGAAGTAACAAAGAATAATAATTTCATGATATTACCATACTTTCTCTCTCTTCGTCGTTCGCGCTCGCACACTCTCCCTAACACGCTCTCTTTCTCTCTCTCTCTACGAGCTCTTTCTCGCTCTCTCTCATTCTTCCATACTTTTTTTCTTTCTGTCTCTCTGTCTCTCTCTCTCTCTGTCTCTCTCTTTCTCTCTGTCTCTATGTATTTATATCAATATTATTTTAATAGATATACTCATTCACGTATTGAATATCGTGGCAAATATATAGATAAAGGTTTCATCTAACGTTCACACGTTCGTGGATTTAGCGACCGTGCTTCATACGTGGAGACGCATCTCTCCTCCTCTCCTCTCTTCTCTCCATCACCAATCGTTAAACTCGCCATTCGATCGAACTTCCTTCTATCAAAATTTCTCGAGTGTTTCGTTCTTGACACGTTTATTGCGCGCAAAACTCGACAAACAAGCGACGCATGTTCTTAAATTTACGCGCGGACAAACTATGACACAAATAATGACACAAGATTAAATTAAAGAATTCGCCGTGTGAAACAGACACGCGAGCGTACAATGTTTGGCGGGACGACTGATCTGGGCTCGATTTGATAAATAATTTGCGCAATATACGCGCAAATTATTTAATTTCAGTACAGAATATTCGAACGCAACGATTTCATTCAGATTCGGTTTGCTCTGAGTTTCCTTTCGCTCTTTGCGAATGGAGCATATTCAGTGTAAGAACCTTAACCTTTGCACGGTACATGATAATACAATATACAATGGACCGTGGATATTCGCGAAAGTTCATAATTGCGCTTACAAACAACCAACGAAAAAGCAAGACATGGGCGAGAATATTGCGGACATTTATGCAAATTCATGCTTTCGCAGGGAGAGACAAGGTAACAAGTCGCAAATAGAAATTTATTTCATCTACTAAATATTGTGATATACGTTAAACTTTGCCTAACATTTTATACTTCGCGTTCTTCCACTTTCGAATTTCCCATGAACGCACAAAAATCCGCAGTCTAATCCAAACTATAATATACTACAAATTTTCGTTAACTTTACATATGTTATTTCTGTTCTGTATCCTCAAACTTCCCTCAAACGCACGAAAACTCACGGTTCGCCACGGTTACGCTGAAGCATCCAAATCTTCAAGCTAAACTAAAAATCCATCGATCGTCACTGACGATATCGCAGTCTAGCAATAAACGTGTCAATATTCTCCCCTTTCATCCTTTCTCCGACAACTCATCTGTCTCAGAAAATCAGGAGTAGTTCAGTTACGTTCAGAGAACCAGCGGATTAGAAGTATACAGTTATCGTCGAGAGGATGAAGCTCGAGGGGGTCGACTGGACGAACCGGAAGTCCGTCGACTCGCGGGTTGAACGTTTGGCGGTCGCTTCGCCTCGAAGAAGGTACCGCACGGAAGTGTTCGTCCCAGACTCGAGAGATCGCGTCCCTCGACGTTCCGAACGGACCTAATCACACACTGAATCACTAAAGTCGCGACTTAACCACACATCGATTCGCGGAGACGAGCCACCGGGTCTCGCTGGGAACCGGAAGTCGAGCCCTGCGCGGAGGGACAGCACCTGCTCGCTTGTTTCATCAAGACTCGATTCACTCTCACTTTCTTCTCTCTTTTTTTTTTCTTTTTTTCTTCATCTATCCGACTGTCTCGAATTTCATTTTCGTCAATAAACTTCGTTCGTTAACTCGTCAGATTCACGTGTTCATTCGCGTTAGATTTATTTGTTTCATCATTCCTTCGTTACATTTACTCATCGCGAATTTCATCTCATTATTTCATCTCATTATTCTCCTTTCTCGTTCTTACGTTCTTACGTTCTTCCGTTCGCGAGAGGTTCCTCGATTTACGCTTTAGGTTTCTAGAAATAATGTTAATGTTGTTAATTAATGCGTTATAATATAGCACGAGTTAATGTCATATTGTAATAATTAATAATATGTATATCTTATGTAGACAATTATTGATTATTCCAGTTCTTACGTAATTGTATTAATTACATCAATTTGACTGTTCTACGTAGATTTACGTCTACTGCTTTTCTGGATTTTATTTTTCGTGAAAATGTGCAGAATAAATTATATTAATTATTATTTCGTACCATGTACTAGTCTCTTTTTTCTCTTTGGTATTTCGCGGTAAATCGTGGAAGTATGTTTTAATTCTTTTCTCTCTGTTACAGAGAATTTCTTTTTTAAGAAAAGATATTTTCAAATCGTTTATTTACCTCTTGGTCTCGAACGAAACTCTCTCGACGAACTAATGGAATTTCTTCTAAAAGTTTCTTTAAATTCTCAAGATCTCGCGAGATCTCCTATCATGCGGATCACTAAGTATCATAATTGGAGGACACCGATGTTCTATATCGTTGCGACTGTACTGTATCTGTATAAAATTTTTTTATAAAAGTGGAAGAAACTGGCCTAAATCGGCAAATCTATCCTGCGCTGTCGTATCAAAACGAATGTCAAACGAACAATCATCATCCTTCCAACTGCTATTCAAAGCGATCCTCTCGTCTCGATGTCTGTATTAGAATCTAAAAGTTCTTAGTTTCTTTCTTTTCTCTCTCTCTCTATTTTGTTTAACTCGTGTTTTAATTTCAAAACGAAATCAAATTCGATTCGATTCGAATTTTGGTCGCTTCTTCTCCCATAGAATAATAATAAAAGAAGAAAAAGAAAAAAGAAGTGCTGTTGAATCGAGTCTTGCGATATTCAGAGAAAGCTCGGTTTCAAAGGAATCAACGATCTACGTGCTTCGATTTCTCCACGACAGCTCTTCGAAGTCACACGTCTGCACACGTAGATCGATCGAACGCGCCGCCGTTCTCTCTGAAATAATCAAGGAAACGCTAGCAGCGAATCGGTTCCGATCGATCGTCCGCGTACATTTCTACGATCTGGAAAGCTCGTGAGGTTTCCACTTTTGATTGACTCTTGCGAAACATTTTATTTTAACCCTTTATATCCTTATATCCTACGGTGCTTAAAATCCTACGCGTGTAACGAACATCAGCGAATCGTTGACAGGTCGCAGGAAAATCTTTGTTCATCACCGCTCGGAATCTCAGAATCAGACGAAATAACGATTTTCTCCAACAAATGAATACTTTATTTGACATGTGATATATTCGGTGCTGTTTCGAAATGGCGAAGCTGCAATCAATTACATTTAGAATGACTGAAGTACTCATTAGTACGTAGATAATTACAATATTTCCGTTTCTCCGAGTGAAATGAAGCAAAGGATGCGTGTAGCAGGATCATCGAAAGAAATGACGACTCGCTTGAGTAAATTATAAACAGAGTGCAGATTTATATACATTTATGCAATGTCCGATAGATACAAAAGATGCACAGAATGCATACAATATATATATATATATATATATATATATATATATATGTATATGTATATGTATATGTATATGTATGTATGTATATAAAAGTATATAAAATATCCAAAATGAAGTACTCGTTAAAACTCGTTGGTTGAAACGAAAACAAATTCGTACGCAGGCGTTGCTTCTTTTATGTTATACAAAATCTGCAGATCAAGCACATAGTCGCATAATCACCGAAATGAACGAAAAAAGTTGCACGCATCTAAATTCCGTATAAAGGGTTAATGCACGAGGAGATTACAACGTCCCCTCAAACAAAAAGTAGAAAGCTGGTTTCTTTCCCTCGTTTTCGTTCGAAGGAAGCTTGAATCGTCGCGCCAAAGGTCGATCGAAACCATAAAGTCGATCTGTTCGACTTTTTTTGTTTCTTCTTCTTCTTTTTTTTTTCAGAAACGAAGATCAGTTCGTGGTTTACGAGAAGAAACGCACGCTGGATTTTCCAAGCGAAACATCGACTCGAAGCGACGAGTGTCGTTTGTCGATTTTGGGCTCTGGGCTCTTCCGGTTCCCGACGACGATCCCGCGCGTTCGCTCGCTCAACTAATAAAAACTCGACAACATTGAACTATATCGAGAATTATCGCCTAGACTACAAAATTCCAACAACTAATTGGGCGCCTCCTATCGAAGAAACTAATGTGTACTAATACCAGGCGCCCTCCCCTTGACCTCACCGACGCCATCCTGGATCCTCTCCTCCTCCCTCTGATCCTCTCGATCGAGTTTTCTCTCCCCCTCCTTCTTTCTTTCTTTCTTTTTTTTTTTTTTTTTTTAACAGAAGAGATCTGCCACGAAACTCTGCACCCTCTCGACATTTGGTCTAATTTTCTATTTCGCATCTGTGGGCAGAGTTCCGATCGTCCCTGTCGTTCGATTTTAAGATTCGCGATTCTGTTTCATTTTACAACGGAGTCTTGTCGACGGAGTCTTTTCATTGAGGAAATTGATAATTAAAATACTGAACTTTGCGAACGCAGTAATGAAACTTAATATTTCGCCGATCAAATTTCTCCTGTTGAATTTTAGAAAATACGTAACAAAATACGTATTTTAATAACATTTCAATTTCCATTAAACGTTCTTCTTCCGCTAGATTTCACGAGAATTTTATAAAACTTACTCGAAAGTTTAACTAAACTGTGAGAAGTTCGATCGGAATTTAATTTAACGCTCTGTCGAAGTGTAATTAAAACACGTTCCTCGGTGAGAATTTTCTTCTGTTACATGAAACAACAACAAAAAATGTAATTAAACAACGTCTCAAATGTTTTATTACAAAGCAATAATTCAAATGTCCTCGAGCCGTCAGGTTCGAGCTCGAGTTTCTTACACAAAGTACTACAAAAGATATTACAAAAAAACAAACGTTTTTAGCAAAATTCAAAAACCTTATAAAACCTAGCATACTGCGAGTTTCTTCGCTAATTTCAACTAATTCCTTAACTAATTCACTAAATCCGCTACCATACCTAAAAGACAGGACTTCCTAACTCGCGTTTTCTAAAAATTTGCCCCAAAGATCTGATTCTGTTCCGCTCCAGAGAATCGGATTCTGCCCGACGATTTTTCGTCGCGAGAGTGAGAGTGAGAGTGAGAGAAAGAGAGAGAGAGAGAGAGCCGCGGATTACAGATCGATCGATCGAGTTCCGAGCGATTCTGCGGTCGGGGGACACGGATCCAGGAAGCGAGATTGATCGGCACCACCCTCGTCCACCGTACTTGCACGAGAAACTAATACATCAGAAACGCGACACCCACACGCGAAAGAAACGGAAAGTTTCCACATACACGTTTCCACGCAGGCAAGCAGTCAGCATAAAAGCAATTCTCACTTTGCCGGCCATTTCGAATCCACTCGCACGTTCTTGCACGCGCGCGGCGAAAGGAAATTTTCTTGAAACATTTCTCTTTTCGACGGGGAGACAAGCAAACGAAATTGACGATCAAAGAAACGTGAAATTATCGATCGTTCGAATCGGTTTTCAATTGATCGAGGAGGGTGATCGTACCTCTGCGAATTCATCTATCTTAATGGCGGCGAGTCGCCGTCAATAGTCGAACTGAAATATGGGGTAGAGTAGCCTCGAGAAATATTAAATTTTGTATAAATCGAGGTGCGAAGGAACGAAGGTCGTTCTTGACTGCGGCTTTTCCTATTAGCGAAAACGAGAAGTAGGTTTATGGTTTATGCACCAGTCGATGGCGCACGGCTCACCCCATAATTTCCAGCGACTTTCAATTTTAGCCGTCGAAGCTTTCTGAAAAAAAAAAAGAATCTAATTCTTTTTTTCTTTATTTCTTCTCTTCTCTCTAGGAGTTTCTCTTTTTTTCTCCCCCTCCGCTCTCCTCTTAGGATTCCATGGACATCGAGCTCGACACAGCGCACTCTCTCTTTTTCTCATTTTTCTATAAAATTACAAAAGATCTGGATCCATTTCCTCCGCTGTTCCACCCACTCTTTCCCGCGCGATTCCTCGCTGAGAATCTTTCTCTCTCTTTTTTCTTTTTTTCCTTCTTTTTTTTTTCTTTTTTGCGAAGCGTTCACCACCCTCGACCGGTGACCGCGATCCAAGCGCGCGCGTCGTTTCCGTTCGCCAAGCGGCTGTCAGCGCTCTTGATCGATAAAACCTAAAACCGCGCCGCCGCGTCCCTCTGCCAGCTTCTGCTAAACGCGCTAAACTCGATTGTTGCGAGGTGTGCTCCACCTGTCGTTCTATTCCTTTCGGAAGCGATCGCAGAAGCCACGTTCCTTTTCTTCTCGCAGAAGAGAAGGACGCGCGACAAGAAAGTGGCGAAACGAACGCGGTACGACGCCTAAAAGAAAAAAGAGAGAAAAAAAAAGAGAACAGAGAACTCCGTAACAGTAGAGTAGTAGCAATCATAGATATCAATGAGAGTAATCATTTCTTTTCCTTTTATGTATAAGAGTAATAAGAATAACGATAATAGTAGCAGTAATAACAGTAGTAATAATAGCAGTAATAACAAAGCGTTTGACAAGCTGCAGAATACAATACAAAGGTACAAATAATCGGGCAACAGAAAAATCCACTATCGTTTCGCAATTTTCTTTCTTTCTTTTTTTTTTTTTTTTTCTTCTTTCGGGGACTTTTCTCGCTTCTGTCGCGAATTCATTTCCGCTTAAACGTAATTAAACGGGACATATACATTTTATCGTGAAATTTTGTGTGTGTGTGTGTGTGTGTGTGTGTGTGTGTGTGTGTGGCTGTGTGTATACGTTTGTTCATTCACGAACACAGGCTGCATACAGGCGCATTGTATCTGAACGCACGCGTCTTTTACGTTTTTCTCTCTTTTTTTTCTGGCGCCGCTCTCGGTCAACGAAAGGACGTTCCATTTTGATTAACAATCAATTTTTAAGTATCGCCAGTGTTTTCTATCCAATGCGTCCGCGAGATTTCTCACTCTTTCTTCCATTCTTTCTCCCTTTCGCGCTGTTTTTCACTCTTTCGTTTCTCTTTTGTTTTTTTCCTCTCCTCAAACTGCTTCAAACGCAATCACACGGGGATTCTTCCCTTCACGATTTCATTCGTCTTCCATCTCGCTCTTTCATTCGTTCTCTCTCTCTCTCTCTCTCTTCAGCTGTCTCTTCGTACGCATAAACACTGTTCCGCTTTTTTATTCTCGTATGCTTCGATATTTATATATATGTATATATATAAAAATACAAAAAATAATTTACAAAATGATATTATAAGTATATTACACGCGAGTTTCATTTTTGTTGCACATTTTTGTCTGGTTTTTTTGGTTTTTTTTTTCATTTCCTTCTTATATCTCTTCGTTCGCTTTCGTTCCTACGTTTTCAGCCGGTGTGTTACTTGTCGATATTGTTCGTGTCTGTACGTGTATGTGTGTGTGTTTTTTTTACATATATACGTGTGTTTCTTTTTTCGATTCTTTTTTTTTTTTAAATTCTTCGCCCTTGAAATTCGATAATTTTTTGTCCTCGACAGAATGGCTCCGAAACGCTCGAAAAATTTCAAGAAACGCTTCCATCAAATTTTCTCTCTCTCTCTCTCTCTCTCTCTGTCTCGCGTACACGCATACACACACACACACACACACACACACATGTACACATATGTTCTTCTATCTCACTCTTTTTAACTTTTGATGTTTACTTCAAAACAAGCAACACGCTGAAAATCTTTCATTCTCTCTCTCTCTCTCACACACTCTTTCTCTCCCTTGCTCATTCCCATTCCTTTTTTTCCGTAGATTTTTCGCTTTTTTTCCATCGCTCTTTTGGTTTGTCTCCTCGTTAAACAAAATATAATGTAGCAGTGTATGTATATATATATATTAATATATATCGATATTTTCTCATACAAATATGTATAATTATATAATGCTCTATACATATATATTTATACTTTTATATGCATGTGTCTTCTATTTTCTTTCATGAAACGCATTCGTGGGACTCGTTATAACGGGATATTACATAGCAAAACAAATCCGTTACGACAGGACAAATTACCGTAGTCATATCAAACCACTGTAAGAGATTTAACAAATATATATATATACACATAGCGATGTATATATCGTTCGAAAGAACGAAGCACGCTTGCGTAATTAAAATGTATATCGTACACAAAAAAAGAAGGACAAAAAAAAGACAACAACAACAAACTATCAAAAAGAAAAAAAAAAAGAGAAAAAATTAAAGTAAAAAGATAAAAGAACAAAAAGATTGGATAAAAATATTGATTCGTGAGAAGGATTCGTCTTAGAAACTAAAGAGAATCGCGAAGGCCGCCGATCGTTTTGCTTTAACGCGAAACAATGCCGATTGTTTCGATGAAACATTTTACTCAATGATCAGCTGTCGTTCGCGCTTCGATTGATGGATCCATCTAAATATAGATGGAACGATAAGAAAAGAGTCTCGTGTATGTATGTGTGTGTGTGTGTGTGTGTGTGTAGCTTACATAACGCACACGTAGTAGTAAAGGTAAAACGGTTCTCGTACAAAAATAAAGGAACAAAATCTAAAGCCAACAGAAAATACATCTCGATTATAATAATTATTATATATGTATATATATATATATAATCTATAATATTAATAATAATAATAATAATAATAGTAGTAGTAATAATAGTAAAAAAAAGGGGAGAAAAAATGGTATAAAGGAAACAACAGTTACCTATATACAGATATACATATATAGGCGCACAGTGTCTCGCTTGTATTTTCATCTCTCGCTTGCTCTCACCCTCGTATATTCGCTCGCTTGCGCTTGCTCTGCATTTACACTTGCTCTCACACTTCCTCATCGTTCGCGCGTAACACACACACACACACGCACACATACATACGCACGCACGCACGCACGCACGTCATTCAGATTTGTCTCTCTCGTTCATCCCATTCGAACACTCCGAGTCGGAGTACACAACAAGTGTACACGTCCATTACGAAAGTGGTAGAACGACGACAACGGCGGAAAAGAAGGTTTAGGCGCGTATGCGCGTGAACTGTCAGCGAACCGAACGAACGAAAAGGAAAAACACGCGTCCGCGTTACGCAAGGGGGCTGAGAGAACAAGGGTTTCCCGCGCCTGAAATTTCCTTTCTCCACGCTGGATTTGGTCTTTCGCTTCCTTTCGGAGATGCGCGCTCCGATTTCACGTCGATGCATCGTCTCCGCGCGGAATTCATCGGAAATTCATTCGCACGTCTATGTGTTCCATCTTTCTCTTTCTCTCTTGTTATTTTCTGTTTCCGTTCTCTCGTCACCCCTCTCTTGCACTACGTGCGAAACGATGAAGATTGGGGCCTGGGGTGGGGCTTCGGAGAAGGGGCTTTTTTTTCGTAACAGTTTTACATTTAGGATGCACTTACACGAGTAACATAGTTGCTTGTTTTTTTTTGTTTTTTTTTTGTTTTTTTTTGTTTTGGTTTTTCATTTACCGTTTCGACACCGAGACTTGGGTTGGGGTACAAAAAAGTTTTCTTTTCACTTCTCTCTCTCTCTCGTTTTTTTCTCTGGTAGATCTCTTCCAATGCCCGGGCGGGGCGCAGCCTTTTTTTTTTTAGTCAACGTGGTGGCAGCAGCCCTCCCGGTCCCGCTGTCGAGGGCTGATCCAGTCCATTTCCGGTTCTCGACGAACAACGACAAACGACATTTTCTCCCACCACTTTATCATCGATTTTCACCGTTTTTCCTTTGCTTCTTCTTCTTCTTGTTTAGCTCTCGCGTTTCGCAGGAAGGTGTAGGCGTTTTATAATCGTTGGTGCGCGGAGAAACCGGAAGTCGACGAGCTAGCCCTCGTATCGCCACGCTGTAGTCGAAGTACAGCCCTACGCGGTATGTGTGTGTATATATAATATATATATAATATATATAATATATAATTATATGTATATAGTTTACATTCAGCAAGTAGTTAAAGTATTGAAAAATATATATGTAATTAATTACAAATCTAATGATCATCCTCTTGTTAATTCATTACTTGGTAGAATAATCGATAGGTTTTATTTATTTTTTTTTTCTTTTTTTTGGGTCTTTCTTCGTGTATACTCCTGTGTGTGTGTGTGTAGTATAGTGTGTTTCACTGTGTACATGCTCGTGTATGTATCTCTGTGTGAGTGTGTGTGCGTGTGTAGCTTCGAGTGTGTCCGATACACAAAACGCGTATTTAATATTGTTCTCTTCCATTCAGCTTTTCGTTTTTTTTTTTCATTTTTCTTTTTTTTCCTTTTTTTGCTTTGCTCTTTGGTTGTTTTTATCGTGAAACTCAGCTTTCTCTTTTCAACTGTGCCTGGAGATCGTACCGCGTTTGTTCACTTCCGCTCTGACACGCGCGCCATTGCTGTTCAGATCGTTCTCTCTTACCGTGTGTGTTGGCATTTGTGTATTATTATTTTCCTTTTGTTTCCTTTTTGGTATTTTTTTTTTTTTTGTTTCTTCATTTAGCTTTCGACAAAGAAGAAAAGCGAGTACGAATCGATATGATGTTCCATTTCTTTTGTTTTCTTTTTTTCCATAAATTGCGCGTGTCAGAGCCACGCACAATTTTCTCTCTCATGCTATTTCTCTCTCTCTCTCTCTCTTTCTCTCTCTCTCTAACAATCTGTTCATCGTTTTCTCCACTCTATAAATGTATGAATATATATTATATCTAATATTGCAGTGTTCGGTTATCGCTATGACATTAGTTACGTTACCACGATTACTTGTTTCTCCATTTACGGTTAAAAAGACAATATCGATCGCTATAGTTTATAGACACATGATATTTTTTTAAAGAGACAGATTTACCGTTTTGTTTTACGTCTCTCTCTCTCTCTCTCTCTCGTTCGCTCTCGCGCGTTCTTTCTCTCTCTCTCTCTCTCTTTCGTCACTTCACGTGTTTTATTAATTAGTAGTTTACTTTTTTTTCATCATTTATATTTTTCGTTTACTTCTTGTGTGTCGTGTGTACCCGAGCGTGTACTTTGAACGATTATTCAGCTGTATGTGTCTGTCTGTTTGTGTATACGTGTCATGTACGTGTGTTCTTTTTTTTTTTTTTTTATTAACCTTAACCACTCGTCGTCGTTACTTTTTTTTCTTTTTTTTTTTTGTTAACGAATACATCCATTACAGATTATGGAAAACTATGCGTAATTATTATTATTATTTTTTTTTGTTTTGTTTCCTTGCTTACAAAGTGTTTCATTACAATCGTATTGTAATCGTATAATACTATATGTTTATCTTTTTTTTTTTGTGTGTATCTCAATGTATGCTCTATATCAATCTCTTCCCTTCCTTCACCTCCTTCGTTTCAACCCTCTTCCATTTCGATTCGATTCAATATCTCTCTCTCGCTGCCTTCCGATTCTTTTCCTGTTTTTTTCTTTTTTTTTTTTTGGTTTTACTAGAAGAGTATACATCGTGTACGTGTGTTTGATTCTTCGCTGAGCTGAGCCTCTCGTCTCAAGCCGAGATCCACATTTGATTCGCAACTTATTGCAACGCTTGCTTGCTCCAACGCCTCCTTCTCTCGTTGACTCTTCTTTCCTCGATTTTTCCTTTCTTTCTTTCTTCCTCCCTTCCTTCCTTCGTTTCTTTCTTTCTTTTTTTTTTCTCCTCCTCCGATCGTCAAGGAAAAATCACGCGACACATCTCGAGACGCCGAGATCGACGACCAAAAACGCGACCGAGATCGTTTCTTCCTCTTTCTATGGGGATCTACTTCCGGTCGAGTCGAGGATACTTCACTCGCGGGTTTCGCCGCGAACCCAGTTTCGTTCGATTACAAAGATTAGAAAAATAATCGCCGCGAGGAGCTCTCCGCGTCTCGAGGCTAGATCGTCGATCCGTCGATGTTCGTGCTCTCGTCAGGGTTGTTATTTTCATCCCCTCTTTGCGGAAAACTAATGACCCGAACGAGCTACAGTAGAGTCTCTCTCGTAGTTGGAGCATCCAAACGCTGTAACGTTCGACTTCATTTTTTTCATTAATTCTTTGATTGCACGATCTTCGAACGACATTCATAAATTTCGGAAGGAAATTGTACAAGTAACAATAAAAAAGAAAAACCATGTTCATAATGCCATCATCTTTCTGTGCTTTTTGATTTATGAAATTGATCAATATAGCTACATATTGTCACGTGTTCGACGTGTTTCCCGTAATTGGAAAAGTGTTTATTTTATCGTTTAATTCCATAATAAATCAATTGTTTTCCCCCGAAAGTTGAAACGAACGAAATGACGACAGATGTAAATGACGAGGATGTGTCTTTTTAATATTCCTAGCATTAAAAAAGAAAAAATAAAAAGAATGTAACTTTACAGAGTTATCTCTACCGAGAATGTTAGGCAATAGCGTTCTTAAATGAATTTTCTTAGGAAACTTTGGAAAAGATTAACTTTGGAATTACGATTATTACATCATACGTACTCGTTACGTATTCACAGTTCAATGAAATAATTCTTGGAGTAATTATCTATATACATGATTAGAAAAATCAAATCCACTACGATAACCATTTCTTGCTTATTACCAAATTTAAACTCATTGATATTCGTTCAAACACGTGCAATTTGTCGAAACAACAAAAAAATAATCGTTCGAATAATTATATACTTTTGTCTCCCTGTTAGTTCCTACATGAGAGTCTCTACCGTAATTAGATTTATTGTTAAATCTAGATGCCAGGATAACGTTCGTCTTCCGCAACGAACCTCGAAACCTCGAAAGTCGCGATCTTTCATTTCTCTCTTTCTTTCTTTTTCTCTCTCTTTCTTCCCTTTCTGTCCACTCTTTCAATCGATTTCTCTCGCTCGTTTTCGTTCTCTCTCTCTCTCTCTCTCTCTCTGTTTCTTTAACAATAGCAGGTACTAGCATAGCTACCACAGTCGTACGTATCGTTAATAGTTACAATTAAGTTTAGATATTACTAAAGGGTACTGATCTCCTCGCCTTGTCCCCTCACGCCTCTGTTCCCCCGAGCTTGCTCGCCCCCATTTTTACCCTTATTAGTTCCGCGATTTAAAAACGTGTTTCTTTTTTTTTTTTTTAAGCACCCCTTGCGCGCTCGGAGAATTGCCGACTCGCTTCGTCGTTTCGAATCTTTCTCCCTTCGATCGCCGGCTTTTCTGAATCCTAACGCGAATTACTCTCTTTGTTTATCGATAAAATTTACTATTTGGCAAGGAATCCCTTCTCTTTTTCCTAGTAGATCTTTCAAGTGAAGCATTCCAATTATTTCTAAACGCGACGTTTCGACTTGGCTCGTCGCCAATCTCTCTCGCAGATCTTTGAAGCTTGTGACGTGTTGCCAGGAAGAAAGCAAAATCTCCCCAAAGCGAAAGACTCACGATCGTTCGAGAAAATGATCTGTTCCGTCAAGTAGGGGGAGGGGGGATTCCTTTCGTCTCCGAAGGAGGAACATCCGGCGAACGAAACGAAGACACGGATACGCGCGTTCGAGGTCGGTCGATCGTTTTTTCTCGCGGTTGACGATTTTCTCGGTCGGTAGACGGAACGGTGACGCGCAGTACAGGAAAAGCTGCTGGACCGATGCGTCGATCGTACAAAACTGGCTATATAAAAATCCGTACGAAAGAACGGCGAAAAAGTCACGAAAGTCTAGAAATGATGCTACACTTGTTACACACTTACACGATACGAAGATTCACGCTAACGATTCTCTTAAGGTAAGAGAAACTAGTTCTAAGAGAGGACACGGCTTGGACCGAGTGGATCGACCGCGAACGCGAACCTCCTCCTCCGTCACCTTTCAAACGACAGAAAACAAGGACACACGAGCAAGTCGACAATCTCCGGCCGCGCGTATTCCGTACGTTTGTCCCACGACGACAAGATTAAACACTTTTTTTTTTTTTAATACTTTTAGCACCTAGTGCCCGGCCCGCGGCTCGCGGCACCTCCGCCATCGTTGCTGTCATCGTTTTCATCGTTTGTCAACGTTGCTCGACGGACGTGAGACTGACCGTGACCGATCTCGATCTTACACGCTGACGATCGAGATTTTGGAGGAATTCGCGATTCGTCAGGTGGACGTTTTCGGCAAGCTGTTGTAGTATTTCGCTTGCGAGGTTTCAGGCTCTTACAGAATTTTTGGGCTTTCTCTCTTTTCTAGTCTTAGACTCGTCTTATATTTCTTGCAGAGCAAGTTCGCTTGCTCTCGATCGTTTGAGCGTTTAACTCGTGTAATGGCAGTAAATGACAAAATAATTGTTTCGCTCGTTAGAGTTTCAAAGGAGGAGAACACGTTGTATCATATCTAAAGAAATATATACTAAAAGCTGCTTGTTGGCTTTTTAGATTTCTGCACCATTTTAAACTGCGCTAAACGAGTTAAGTGTAATAATTAACTTGTACTGTACGCTTTTGGACGTCGCAGACGCTTTATAAAAATAGAAAGATTTGCTTCGAATCAATAATACCGCTCTTGTAACGTGTTGGGCGTTCAAATTTGAATCGAGCAATCGATTTGAGTCTTTCACTGGACGTTTTTAGATATCTCAGACTGTTTGGTGGAAATGGGATATAAGACTCAGCATTGATCTGTCCTAAATGAAACAATCAACTCGTGAAAATAGACTTTGCAAAGTATCAAATCGAACAGTCAATTTCCCTTATAAATTCAATCTTCTGATTTACAGTTGAAATTTCTCGTCATCGAGCAAGCATTTTCCTCTGCCCAGGACGATTTCTTAAAAATTTCTCGAGAAACCCAATCGAAAACATAATTCTGAACTTTACTTTTGAAATGATGCGCATACGTGCCGAACTTGCTCAAACTTCCTCCGCGTCTGTTTTCCAAAAAGTCTGCAAAACCCTCTCTCTCTCGCGATCGTTCGCGTTTGCACAGAGCTCGGCAAGCGTGTCGACGAGGCGTTCGTATTCGGGGTCACGAGCACGGTCGTGGCGCGGCCGTCGAGGACAGTAACAGTGGCCTTTAACAACGTAATCACCTAATTAATCTCGCGAACGCGAACGCGGCTGCTCGCTCGCTGCTCCAACCCTCTTCAACCACCGCCGCTTTGTTTCCCCTCCCCTCGACGTGCCCTTTGTCCCCGATCTTGCAACATCGTCGACGGAAGTTCGAACAACCGTTTGGCCCCCGTGGCGCGCCGGTACGATCGATCGATACATCGCGAGTGTACAACGTGTACGTGTATAATGTACGAATCGAAGAAGAGCCGGAAGCTCTTCACAGCGGTGAAATTAGGAAAGTTCGCGTTCAGACTCCGTCGTCGGACTCCGTCGTTCGTGGCAATGTTCGATCACTATCACGATCACGATCACGATCACGATCACGATCACGATCACGATCACGATGCTGCTCCCTTTTCTCGGAATCTCGGCGACGTCACGCGTGCTGATACGTCACGCGTGCGTAGAATGGGGAGAGAGTGGACGTCACGTCGAAAGGAAATCGCGTCGCCCGGAGACAGAGATTAAACTCCGGGACCGGAAGCGGCGGGTACGGTCTCACGAGCAGCAGGGCAGCGACGCAACGCGGCCATATTCCCGTTCGTGCGAACACGCCGCCATTCTCCATCTCTTCTTTTCCCCCCCTCTGCTTCTTCCTCTCCTCCGCCCTTTCTCCGCCAGTATTTCTTTTCTTTTCTTTCTTTCTTTTTTTTCTTCTTCTTTCATCTCCTACGTTCTACTGCATTTATTATAAAAATAAAATGTAAAATCGTACCGAGGACGAGTTCTCCGAACGGTATCGGAACCGCCGAGCACCATAACGCCATCACATCCGAGTCGAGAAGTCCCCAAATAATCCCCATTTCGGCAGCCATTTCTTTCATTCTTCTCTACCGACGATTGAACGGCTTTCTCCTCTACTCCTCGTGTGTTTCTTTCCCCCGCCACCCTCCCCGTCACCGTCCTTCCTCTTTCGTACTTTCGCGTTCGATCAGCTCCTCCGCGTTCGGATCGAACGCGCCGAAACAAGAGGAACGAACGAGGGGGAGGGGGAGGAGGGGCGGGGGGAGGGGAAACGCTTGGTACATACGACTACGAACGGGTGTTCGTTCGTCGACGGTGCGACGGAGCGTAACGCAGGCAGGTCCCTATACCGTCTCGCGACAACTCGCGAAGTGAGTGCACATTTTGAATATAATACATAGGCTCTACAGATATATTTCAATATCAATTCTCCGACTATACCAGTGAAAAAATAAATTATTACACGTTGGTAATTATCTGTGTGTATACGTGTGTTGGTGAAAGTGGTGCGCGATTATTAAGTGTCCGCACACCCCGCCCTCCTCCAGCGTCTCACGCACGGACGCCTGATGCTCGCGTAATGTCTCTGTGTGTATCCTGTATGCCTCTTTGTATGTAGCACATTGTGTCTAGGTATATATGTATATATATATGTATATATATATATATATATATATATATATATATATACACGATCGGTAAGTGTCAGCAGCACGCCACCAGTCAGGCGGGGCGTTCCGTGTTATTAAACGTAGATGGTTACGTGTGTATAGATCGCTAGGTAAAATGTTTCAGGGAGTTAGTGTATGTATATGCGTGTGTGTATGTGTGTGTGTCATTTTACGCATGTCACGTTGCACGCGAGTATACGTATATCTGTACGTGTGTAACAGTATCTCTTGGCTGTTTCGCTGTCCCAGGTGTGGGCGCATAGCGTGATCATTCGACATTTTTATATATTTCTCTCTTTCGCTCTCTCTCTCTCTCTTTGTTTCTCTTTCCTTGTGGAACCGCGAGTAAATACCGCGGATTTGTATGCTCTGTGTGATCTCTCTTCTCGACAGTTCTGTTTTCTTCCATCTTCCACGACTCAAGGTGGTCAACACAGAGGTGAGAGTGATTTGACAGGTCGAACGTACGCCTAGCGCCATCGGAATCGGGGTTCCGCGTTGCTGTCTTCCGGTTGCAGAATGTTTAGGTACACGCGGCTCTCTGTCACTCTGTCAGTCGGTCGGAAAGTTCGCGCTCGCGAGTCCCGTCGCATCGAACCGTTCCTCATCCTCTTCGTTCCTCTCCCACGAATGTCTTGTGCACGCACGCTTCAGCACACTTCAGCCGCATCAAAATCTTCTATACACGCTGAATGTAATCTCACTCTCATTCTCTCTCTCTCTTTCTCTTTCGCACGTTCTCTCTCTCTCTTTCGTTCTCTCTTCCTCTTTCTACATCTCTCCATCACGCGACAGTCTCGCGTCATCTTGATCCGCGCGCGCGTTTACCCGGAGTCTCTTCCTCTTCCCCGGTGTCTGCTGATTACCGAAGACTTCTCTTCTCTTCCTCTCTTTCCTCATCTCCACGCTTCGTCCTCTCTCCAATGAGAAAAAAAAAACAGGCGTCGAATCACTTCCCCTCGAAGAAAAATTTCGTCGTCGCACGAGAGCCTGGCGACGATTCTGACTACCATGCAGAGAGGTAGTCACTTGGATGTTTCGTGTTCCACCGGAGAGAGACAGAGTTCAAGATGATGAACAATGTTCAGTGGATGAATCAGGAATCTCGACGACCTCGTGCGCTACGCGCCAAGCTCCTCCGATCGGATGGTGTGCAAGCAGAAAGATCGGGTTTTCTATCTGTGTGTGTATGTGTGTGTGTTTTTTTTATGTCTGTATGTATGTCAGGGTTACGGAACCTAGACTCTGGACGTCGGTCTCGAGGTCGCACGTTGAACGAGAGACTGGAGCGGTCATGAGGAAACGGCCCGGTCTCTCAGACGATCCTCCGATCCTCCACCTTCCTGCCCGGCGAAGCAGCAGAGGATCAGGCGCGATTCGAGCCGCGCCAGCCGCTCGGTTTCCACTCGCGCGGGTTGGTATTAGTTGGCTACGAGCAGGTGTTGGTACTGGTTGGCCGGATACGGCGCCACCGAGCCGAGTCCGAAGTTGTTCAGACCTTCGACCAACGTCGTTTTGTCTTGCTGCTGGCCAGAACCGTTCACGTTGCTGTTCGTCGCTGCCGAGCCGACCGGGCCGAGGTTCCCGGCACTCTGCGAGTTCCCGTTGTTACCGGCCGCGTTGCTGGTTCCGTTCACGCTGCCACCGTAGAACTGGTGGCCAGCGATCGTCGTTGGGTCGAGGTAGGACGACGGGAAGTTCACGCCTGTGTACAAATCAGCGGAGAGATAGCCACCGTGGCTGGACGAGTCGAAGATGTTGCGGTGTGGGAACTGAGGGTGATACGCGGCCGGGCCGTGCTGAAAGAAGTACGCGCTTGGATCGGCGTGTTGCTGACCGGCACCGGTCACTATGCTCCCTGGCGAGAGGCTGCGACTGCGTGGAGAGCTCTGCGACACTGGCAAACCGCCAGCCGCTGCTTGCTGCTGTTGCTGTTGCTGTTGCTGCTGTTGCTGTTGCTGCTGTTGGTGCTGTTGATGGTGATGATGATGGTGGATCTGCTGCTGCATGGCACGCTGCTTGATGTAGTTCGAGAACTCGGTGGGGGACATTCTGAAACGGTACGATTGAGAATGGTTCAGTTTTGTCTGGTTGATAGGTTGGTTACCATGGGTTTGATCGTTTGGATCGAACGAGGATGGAAATATTACGTGGGTTACGATGATTGTGTGATGCGAACATACTTGGCTAGTTCGTTGGTAAGCAATTGGTGCGTATATCCGGTCTCTGGGATTTTGGGGATCAGACGTGGAACTTGAGAGAAAATTTGATCGTTTTTTTCCCGTATATTTGCAATTGTTTGCAACAAAGACTCGGAGTAAAAGTGAAACGAAATGAAACAAACTTAAACCACCAGGAAAATCAACGATCAACCAACCTGTTTGCCCGTTTGCTGCTGGTCTTCAGTTTGGTGCTGCCAAACTTGGTCTGCGCGAAGGTGGCGGTGGTGAAGGTGAGCGGCGCGGTGGTACGTGGGATGAAAGCTGGGACAGGACTAGGCGAGCCCTTGAACGAGCTCGTGATGGGCGTTGGCGACGGTGCCGACGAGGAACCGGACCCGTGGCCACTTTGCTGATTGTTCGACGACCCGTTGCTCGCGTTGCTCCCCAATGAGCTCGGGAACGGCGACGTGGACTTCGGACTGAGGCTGAGCCCGCTCAGAGACGTGCCCACGGCCTCGATAGGCCTGAAGCATTGTGCCTCCGGATTGAACGTCTTGGTCACCTCTCGATCGGCGGAACTCTCGTCGTGTGGATCGCCAGTCTCAGAGTACAGAATCTTCACCGCGTTCATCTCGCCAATCCGGTAGCTCACCTCGCCGGGGTCCACCCAGATGGCCAGCTCCGCTGGAAGGTTCTCGAGGATGTCCTGAATGGGCACGCCGCTCTCTTTCGCCGCCCTTTCGAGAACCGGGTCCACGGGGTCGCCAGTCTTCAAACATCTGAACGCGGATCCCTTGAACGGTTTCTCCGGGTACCAGTGGCCCTTGAACTTGTCCTTCAACGCTTTCTCTAGTTCCTCGCCGAAGATGTTCACCCGCCTGCGCGGCAGCTTGTTGTAGAGGTACGATATCACGAAGTTGAGCGCCACCTGCACCTCCATGTGCATCTTGCCCTTTGCTGGGAGAATCTTCGGGCTGTTGCTGGTCCTCGCAGCCGCGGAATAGCACTCAGCGGGTCCGCACGATCGGCCGTTTTGCCGCCGACCGCTCCTCTCGCGCGACTCCTCGACGATTCGCCCACTGAGACGATCAGCCAACACGAGTGTCAACAGCGACGAGTGTATTCGGGTATTTCTGTTGTTTCGCCGGTGGTTACTCGACGATCACCTCGAGTTCACGAGATACTGTAACGAGAAAAATGAAAAATTGATCGTCACGTTTGATCCTGTTTGAAGATATATTATACTTCGTCTGTATCACGATGAAATCGAACATCGTTTTCTTCGTTCATCAGATGCAGTGCAAGATATAGTGCACGTAGTGTAAAAAATATCCAAAGATTATAATTTTTATTCTGGTTTTATTTCTTCAGTTCCTTCATTCACAAAACTGTAGAAACACCTAAATATCCAACGTCTGCTCATCGTGTAGCGATAATCCAACATTATTAATATAATCAACCAACGTAATTCGTAAATTCCTTTTCTAAACAAACGTTTTTTCTCATTAATAAAATGATGCAATATTATTAATATAATAAAACTCCTTTTCTAAACAAACTTTCTCTTCATTAATAAAATAATACAATATCATCAGTATAATCAACCAATGTTATTCTAAATTCCGAAATTCCTTTTCTAAACTAATTTTCAACCACTTTCTCCGCTTCTTAAATTATCATCTCCCTTAATAAAACATCGCACTGGCTCTCTATTTCATTTTTGATGGAATATCAAAATATTTGAAAAGAGAGAGAGAGAGAGAGAGAGAGAAAGAGAGGCAGGGTGAAAGAAAACCTCGAACAAAAATTGGCGGGTCACGCACAAAGGGGCCCACTCTCCAATCGAGAGCGTTCGAGAATGGTTTCCAACGAGTGCGAAATCACATTAAAAGAGTGGTAGGAGAGCGAGTATCTTCGAAAGGTGGTCGCTTTTACCGCGGCCCGGGTTCCTGTTATCGGCTCCTTTTCACGATCGCGCATTGATACGGAACGCCGCTTCCGGTTACCCGATCCTCTCCGCGGAATCTCGAACGAGAGCCAATCGTTCCCAACGTATTCGCATAATGCTTCTCCCAGGCTTGCTTCGCAACAAAGCCCCCCCTTCCTTTTATCTGAGTTCTCGCCCTCTCTTTCGCTTTATCTGCACGGTAATTTGGAACTCGTTTACGCGCCAACAGAATTTTAACGATTGCCTTCATGATACACGGTTCGGAAACGGTCTCGTTTTATCAAAATTCTGATTGCCTCGATTGTAGACGATGAAAATTGTACGAAATTTGACGTGTAGATATTGTTTACTTTACTTTGTAGACATTTGATAGCAATTAAAACAAATGTCGACAGTAAGAAATATATATTACAGTGGGTGTTTAATAATTTCAGGAAATGAATGTTTAAGAACTAAACATTCGAACATTTGTTTTACGTTTAGTATAATATATTACGCGTGGAAGTTCCTCAACATTGTCACGACTCATACCAATCTAAAAATTTATGTATAGGATAGTTGATTCTATATTCCATTTCGTACATACAATATTAAACATGGTACACTCGATATTGAGGTTTTGTTAATACAACAGATAATTGAACGAGACTGCACAAAGTATTGCTACACACTTGTCTACAATGCCAACGTAATGTATTCATTAACACTACAATATTAAATATATATAATACATCCATAAACAGTCAACGCAAGTGTTCGAATACATTTGTTGGCAATATTCGTTCACTCAGCATCGATTTATCACTCGAGAATAGTCCCAGATCATCTACCTAAAAATCCTTCGACGCACGCGCATCCTCACGATGGTACGCGAAAGACCAAACTAAAAGGGAGAAAGAACAAAACAGCCGGAAGGTTACAAACATTCTTTTCACAAAATTTAACAAAAATTACTGGCCGATTCAGTGAACACCTTGCTCCTTGAATCGCGAAAAAAAGAAGAAGAAACATCACCGCGTCGAGGCTGGCACAGGATGCTGAGGACACAGCTCGAAGGGCACAGCACCACGAAAGAGATCCCAACGACTATGGTTCAACGAAGGTAATGTCGCACGATCGTAGACGACGACGGTTCGTGGCGAAACGAGCAAGTCCAGCGCAGATGGAAAGAACATGCTGGCGTACAACTGGGAAACAAAGGAAGCGGAATGGGCACAAAGGGGGAAGAAACGAGAAGGAGGAAGTGGCTGGAAGAAACTGGAGAGAAAGGGGGATGGGAAGAGGGTTAGGAAAGGAAAGAGCTTTCGCTCTCGATGTCGTTCGGGTTCAGAGGCGACGAGATGCCGCCTGCTGGAAGATGGCCACTCGGCCAATCCTCTTTATCGACGTTCGTTTCACAATAATCGCGCGGCCAAGCTGAATATTCCTTCTCGAACGTGTGCTCGAGCGTTCGCGTAATCGAGACCCACTGCGACGAGTGGGCAGCTCGCCTGTTTCTGGCGTGTTTCTTGGCGAGTCGCTGATCTCAGCCCGACAGATCGAGTGGAAACGCTCGACAGATCTTGAAACGAGCCACGCAGTCCGAGTTCCTACTTAAGCATCTTTGTCTCTTGTCTTTCAACTTTTGCTGAATGGACACGCGTCTTTGAAGAGTGTAATCGTAACACGATTGGCAGTTCATTCTTGAAATTGCACAGTAGCGGAGAATTGCAGTTTCTTTGGATAACTGGATAAAAAGAAGGTAACGTCGCCTTTTATAATAGTTCTGTATTTCTGTAATTGTTAAAATCATTTCGATCATTTGCCACGATATTAGCTAGAAATATTTGCGGCTGTTGGGGGACGAGAGAGAGAGAGAGAGAGAGAGAGAGTTAACCGAGTTTTTCTACTTCGTTTTCCCATCGTCGCCCCTCGTTAACAGTATCAGAGCAGCATAAGGGGTGAGCTTTGTCCCCTCCAGCCGAAACACGGCGGCAGACAACGCGCGACCATGGGTATTTTTCAATTACGCGACTACAGGCCATCTTTGTGGTTAGCATGCTCGTGGTTGGCTCGTCGTTCAGTATCCCTCCCCCCCTCCCCTTGGTCTGAAACGTGAAAAAATATCCAGCCACCGCGCTCGTTTTTATCGGTGAATAAATAACCCCGGTGATGTTTGAATTTTCTGCGGACACTCGCGTTTGCGGCGAGTGAAATGGAAATGTTCCAGCGAAGATAAGGTTCTTGATCCATTAAGGGCCAATTTCCCACGAGCACAGCGTTTTACTTCATTTGCAGCGTTTTACTTTTCTTCTTTCTCCTTTTTCTTTCTTTCTTTTCTCGTCAAATTTTATATTTTTTGCAAATGCGTAGCGCACATCGCATTGTTGTTATTCGGTATAATCAAAATTTTTATCCAAAATTTCATTAATTTACGTTCAGTTGATTAATTTCGATCGTGTCATCGATGTTGTCTTTCTTTATTTTCATTAGTGTGTTTTTCAAAAGTTTTTCTCATCGTCAGGAAACTTTCTCTTTCTGGGCGAACTTTATAATTTATCACAAGCCACGATCATTTGAAATGACATCCGACTAGAATTTTCGCGATAAATTGGTGAGTACAAGTTGCGTTTGATAAACTTGTAAATTTTTCTCACAATAGAGGATCAACAGTCTTACAATATTGCTGACAAATTACTTCCTCGAATCATGGAAATTTTTCTTCACCGATTTTTACAGTCTGTCGCAAAGCGACGACCTTCTTATAAATTTCAGCTTCTATACTTTCGAATTAACGTGGACTTGGGTTTGATTTATACAAACGCGAGAAACCATGGGTTTGATTGAAATTAATTGCTTAAGAGGAGCAAGAGGAGCACGTACGTGATTTTCAAGTCTGTATTCTGCTTCATAGAGGATTAATAGCGCGTGGATCAGTATGCGGACGAATCAAAGTTGAATAGGAAGTGAATGAATTGAACACATACACTTCATTCTCGGTTGGCATTGACGTTACAATTTAGGGTTTGTGCAACCTTTACACACGGCTACTTGCACAAATTAGCCGGCTAGATTTATGTAACTCGTTCACAATGCACCGGGCCGTGTTTGTTTCCGTTCTCATGCACGTTACTTTTAATTTTCATCGATCTCCTCTCTTTTTCCTCTCTACATTCAACGTGCCAGACAAATTCGTGCAAATTCTGCGATGAATGGATTTTTGTTTTTTCTTCCTTTTTTTTTTTTTTATACTGAAACGTGAAATAACAACACAAAATATTTATGGCCGGACAGTAAATTTTTATGGAAATTTGTATGATAGTTCTATTACGAATTACGAATGTAATAATAAATTTAAATAAAAGTATATTTATTATATACTGTACAATGGGCAATTCCGTTGCAATATTTCCTTTGGAGTTAAAATACCGGAAAACAATCATTTTGAAATGTTACGCGAATGTATCTATTATCGAAAATGAATTCTTGTGTTTTAAAACACAAATATGCCACGTCAGCTTTCATGTAAATGCACAATCGTATAACTCTACTGTGCATCAATTTTCAATAGAGTATGATATTTAAATTATCAAGCGTTAAATTTGAAAAACTATTTCTACTATTTTTTGCAGTTCCTCAGCATGTAAGCATCAAAATACCAAAGGTGTAGAAAAATATAAAGGATATAAAGAAAAATATAAAGAATAAATACAATTTCGTAACTTTATGTTGGAAATAATTCGAACATCAATTTTACCATCAACGAGGAATTCAAATCAATTCCTTCCCCCCTCCCACGAAGCGGCAGAAAATATTAAAAAGTATTACAAAAGAGGTAAACGTCGTAATCATACAATGCTACACAACACTACACTAAACCGCACTAATGGTTACTTCAACCTAAAATTGAAAATTGAAAATCCCGCGAGAACAAACCGCCAGATTTCTCCAATCTGGAATTGAGCAGAACTGGAAAAGAAAACTCCGCGGCCACGAGAATACTAAAAAAAAAAAAAAGAGAAAAAAAGTCACCCACTTCGAACGACATGCGTCCTCCGCGCCCCGTTTCGCGTCCTACAATTCCACGAAACTCTTTCGCCATTAGCTGCCTTCCATCCGAGCGAGCAACAAAATTACCAAAAGCGATCTTTCTCGCGGCGTATCTCTTTCGAGAACGCGGCAGAAACTCATTCCTCAAGAGCCGTCGATACTTCCGGGCCAAGAAACGAAAGAAACGCCGGGCTGAAACGTCTCTTCGTCCCGTGTCCCTCCCCCCCCTCACCTCCCCCTCTCCACCGCCTCATGACCCCCGCTATACCAGGCCGAGTCACCGTCCGAAGGGAAAATGTTTTCGTTCCAGCCAAGCTCCTCCGGTAGCCAGTGGCTGGATATGTAGGTTAACCTCGCTGCACCCTTTCTGCCTCCAGTAGTACTACACGACGACGGGGTTGCCAGTGGTATTGATCCCAGCCAGGGTTGCCGGAAGGTTCTCAAGTTAAAAATACACGGCCTTGCGAGTCGCGCGCGAACGGCTTGCTTAGGCGTTTCAGTTGTTGGATATTTTTCTTCTTTTTCTTTTTTTCTTTCTTTTTTTCTTTTTTTCTGTTTCTGTCTTTTGATGGAGAGAGAATACTGGGTAAGTGAGACGAAAGCGAGAGAAGGGAATCAAGCAGCTCTCTCTCTCTCCGTCTTGAAACACACGCGATCGGATTTCTGACACTTAATTCGCTGTTTTTTTCAGCTCGCTGAGAACTGACTATTTTTATTTTTTTCTTTTTTTTTAAATAAGTCAATTATTCGTTTAATTTAGAAAATTATCTAAATTCGATATTCGTCTAACTATGGGCAGTGAGGAACGCTGACGAGAGAGTAAACTTTCGACCGAAAGAAAAAATGGTAAATTATTAATATGATGAAATCTGCAAAGAGAAAAAAAGAAAAGAAAAAAGGAAAGAAGACAGAAGAAAACGTCATACGACAAAGTAACTCTCTCTCTCTCTCTCTGTCTCGTTGTAGGTCTGAAACGATTAAGGGTAGCCGATAATTATCGCGGAGGCAACATTGCGGTGGACCAAGTTCGTACAACATCGAGCGCTTTACGACGCGGTCCCGACAACTATTAAACAACTGCACCGCCGAGTAACTACTAATTAAGAGGCAAGACACTTGCTTCGCCCTTTCCTCGTCGCTGTAATTATAAACGAATCGCGGGAATTACCGCGGATGCGTGAAATGTGACTTTCCTGCAAGACTTTACGGCCATTTTTATAGAAGGACTCTGCGAGTATCTACTTTGCCACGGTCTTTGCTGTTCGTTGATAGTCTTTGTGGATTTTCAAATCGTAGCGAATGATTTTTGTTAGATCTAGCACGGGAAATTTTACGGTTATTTTTTTGAAGAGCTTCGTGAGAAGAAACAAAAAAAAAAAAAAGAAAAAAAAAGAAAAAGGAAGATTATGTTGTTTGAATATGTTGGAGGATGTTGATAATCTTTTTTGATTTTTAAATGGTAGCGAATGATTTTTGTTAGATCTAGCACGGGAAATTTTATGGTTATTTTTTTGAAGAGCTTCGTGGGAAGAAATGAAAAAAGGGAAAAGGAAGATTATATCGTTTGGACAGACTGCAGGGTGGATCGGTAGCCTTTATCAAATTGATCATTAGATAACAGCAAACGGATTTTGGATTTCAAGCTTTAGCCTGAAGGAATTTTTAAAAAGACCTTCTGAATAAAAGAGAAAAAAGAGGAAAGAAGGCTGTCAAGCTTCAATCGAACTAACTTGCAAGTGATAATGAATAATTTCGGATAAATCGAGTTCAATTTTAGAAGATATATCGAAGGCGGTTGACAACCTCTGCTAGTAGCTTTAGATAGTAATAAATCGTTTCTAAGAACAGTTCGATGTTACAGGAAGGTTACGGCAAGCGAGACAGCGCGGAACTGGGCTAGATCCAAAGTAGGTACGAACTAGGCTCGCGAGTAAGTTGAAAATAAGATCGAAGTAGGTTCGAAGCTAGGTTGAAAGGAGGCCCAAAGACGACTTCGAAGTGGGTCGCGTGTCGATTCGATTCGGAACGGAAGACCGAAGTGAACCAAATGCAAACTTCAAGCAGGCCTGATGCCAATACTGATCTAAACATTCGGCGACGAGATTTCACTTACTCTTTCAATCAAGATTACATCGATAAATAAATTAATAAAATTTATCTCGTTATTATCATCACACATCTGGTCAGTCAAATTTGCGCAAAGTTTCAAGACATTTCGCTCATGACGTGATATTCACGTTCACGAGCGAAGCTGTAATCATCGTCACGTTCCCTGCCGATTACCCCAAGAACCTCTGACTCGACGCGAGCAAATCCAAGGATCGACGAGAAGCCGTCGATCATCGCACGCAACCCTGCAAACTGCGTCCCCTGCGTCTGCCGACTGTAGAAACGTCACGGCGAAGGGTGACTGACGGATTCAAAGGACAACCTTTTTTTTCCCGGCGTTCGTGAAACCTTTGCACGGGTGGGGGGAGGGGGGGCAGACGGGTGAGAACTGCAGGGTTGGTTGCAGATGCGCGTAAAGACCCACGAGTACGCCTTTTCTCGGCTGCTGAATGGAGGCCACGTGGCTCAAGAGGCACTGAATGTGGGCCAGAGAAGTGTTCTTCAACGAACCAAGTCAATGGAGCACAGATCCACCCGATTTCACCCTCCCTGTTCTCGTATTCTTCCCTTTCTTTCTCCCTTCTTTTCCGCGTATTTTTTTTTTTCTTTCTTTCTCAGCTTTTTACTACGGTTTACGGGGGGAAAGGGATCAAGAAGTTCGAGGATAATTATGCCACTCGATACGCCGAGTGGGTTCTCCTCGATGGATCGAGAGCTCGATGGCGTCGTTTCGATGAACGACGCGTAATTGCGCATCCGTGCATGGGGGGAACTGCTGCTGCTGCTGCTGCTGCTCAACCGTTTCACGCGGTGTTCGCCAAACGCGGTGCAATCGATTTTCGGAGGACGAGGCACTGCATACGCCACGGAATTTGCTTGAAAAAATTCGCATTATAATTGTAATAATTATCGATTCGTTTTTGATGATTTTGAGTATTTGTGGCGTTACGAGGTTAAAAGGTTCAGGGAATGTATCGTGTCTTCATTTCAAGTGTCTTATTAGAAGGATTTATTCGAAAATATTTCATCGATCAATTTTTGGTAATTCGATTGTTAATGACACTGACACTGTGTAAAATTCTTTGTTGCACAAAGCAGTCTTAAAACAAATGGCCCCTAAAGAGCGGTGTTAGCACCCGCCCTGAAAAGCTTTCGTTTATTTGTCATCGCCAACCTTGTTCATACCTTGATAAGAAAAAATCCCTGTCAAGTGTAAACAATTATATGTAAAACAAATAACGTCTTAAATGTACAATAAAGATTCGAGCGAAGCTTCGTTTTCTTCAAATAAAAATATCTCTCGCAGAGGAAACGAGCTTTCAGCCGAGGTCGTTACGAAATTGTCGACACGTAATTTCTCCTTTTCTATTTGTTACGAGTAATTCAATTCAATTCGTCACGGCGACAAAGGAGAAGAGAGAGAGAGAGAGAGAGATTTTTCTTTTCTTCTTTTTTTTCAATGAATTTCATAATTGTAATTACCGTGAGGCGTTAACGATGACAATTCTTTCGCGTTCTGCGTTTCCTTCTCGCGGAACGCAGAAAGGCCAAGAAGAAAGAGGGAAAGCTGGCAGATTCCGAGGGGGAAAAGTATTCGTCGAATGAAGCTATGCAGCCGGGAAGCGGCGGAAAGTGGATTTAATTACGACTCGACCTAAATAGGGTCAAGACACGGGTGCTCGACCCGGCCTGGTCGCCCCTGCCTTCTGTCGCTCGAGTGGA
Source organism: Tetragonula carbonaria (assembly GCA_032399595.1). Lineage (NCBI taxonomy): Eukaryota > Metazoa > Arthropoda > Insecta > Hymenoptera > Apidae > Tetragonula > Tetragonula carbonaria. The sequence continues at coordinate 4,188,248 of JAUCRC010000009.1, read as the reverse complement.
AAGGTGTGTTTAAATTGCTTCCTCGTCGAACGCTGAAACTAGCAGTCTCATAAACAGAAATACGTACACAGAACGTGTTCAAAGAACAACTCGTGGAAAAGAACGAACGTGGAGAACTTGTAATTTGAAGGATCGAATAATTTTTCAGTATTTTTTTTAATTCTGCGAAGAGAATTCTGATTTTGAGATTTGCACTTCATTCAGAAAGGAACTGTTCAGCAACTGGAGAATTCATTCGAAAATTTGAAACTTTCGTAGTTCACGTAGTGCCGATCTCCTTTCACGCCGAAGAAAGGAGACACGACTTTTCACGTCGTTGCAAATATCTGCGAGGAAATACTGCAAAATCAATTTCCAACGTCACTCCAGATGCAATACTTCGATTTTTAAATGTATATTCAAGTTCCAAATACGAGGGGGAATAAAAAAAAGGAATACAATTTGCGATCAAATTTATCCTAATTCACACACACAAAGAAAAAGGTATTTTTACGCATATCTCGTAAATAAAATTATTCAAAATTCCTGACGACACGTCGAAAGATCATTAAAATCAATGGAAGATATTTTGTTTTATAATAATTGTAGAAAAGAGTTATAGAATTAAAATTGTACGAATTATAGAACTAGAAAATTATACATCTGCATATTGTAAAAAAAAAGGAGAAGAAAAACGTCGCCCATTTAGACGAACGGCGATCGAGACGCCGATCTATGGCGAAATCAGGCGGCGCAGACCGGCGTCTCGATGCGCCAAAAGAGTGGCGTAAGGTCGTCCGCGAATCGATACCTGTCGACCCGTATCGTACGCGATGCGATTTGTTTATGCGACGTCCTTTAAAACGTCGCCATGACGGCCGGGTTCGCGCACGTGAGCGCACCGATTCGTTGTATAACCGGTCGTTACGTAACCCCGATTCCGCACGGTTTCCTCTCCCTCGCTCTGCCATCTATTCATTGTCAGAATAAGAGTAATCGTACAGTTGCCAGCCGCAGTCAATAAAGAGAGAGAGAGAGAACATATTATGTACATTATCATCTACAAGTATTTAAACTATATACGTAAAATGTAAAACATATTTTCAACGAGACTCTGTAATTTAATCTTGAAATAAATTTCTAGGATTTAGTTAGGAAAGTTTCTAGTTTGGTTTAGAGATTGGTTGCTCCCAATTTTTGGGATTCACAGTTTAACACAGTGTTTTATCACCGAAACAGTCGTAGAAATCGGCGAAAGTTAACTTTTCAATTTCTCGAGTTTAATTTAAACACACCGAATAAAAATATATTTCCAAGAGAGACTTTGCAATTTAATTCTGACGAACAGGACGTAGGAAATACTTCGAACAGACGTTTAGAAAATATTTCGTGCAAAGCAGTATAATTTCCAGTTCAGCTAGGAACGTTTCCAGTTCGGTTTAGAAATTTCTTGGGTTTCTCCCAATTTTTTTGCCATTGTTTTTAATGAGAAACGAAACAAGAAATCGGAAAAAAGCTATGTATACTTACTAGCTATTTTCTTTTCTTTTTCTTCAAGCACTAAGGAAATTACAAAGCCGAAATCGAGAATGGTCGCTAAATTTATCACGAGAAGTTTTCAATGTTTCGCTCTTTGCGAAAAGAAACGTCGACGGATCGTCGTGAAAGAGTGAATCTTCAATCTTCACGCGATGAACTCGAAGGTCCCCTCCCCCTCCTGTCGCAGAGTCGCCAGCCTTGAATTTTCCGAAAACGAACAGCAAGACGACAGGCCAATTCGCGACTTTGGAAACTGTCGGAGAAACTTGCCGAGCAGTGGTATCACCTTGCCAGGACCTAATTCTAACTTGTTGTGTCATGTTGTTTGCCTGCTGGTGTATTTACGGGGATAGTTTCGGGTATTTTGCGGTCGTTGCAGAGGTACGAGGGATTGGACGAGGCGAATGCCGAGTCGCGACTAATTCAGAAGGGGGAGAATTACAGATTCTCAGTGACTTTGCCAGATGAAACGTTGTACGTACATTGGGGCTTATCTGAATGATCTGGCAATTAAAACTGAATTAGAGATTTTTGCTTGAAGAACTAGCGAGATTAGTTTTCGATCGGGTCATTTGCGAGAAGAGATATGAACGAAGAAACACTTGCTACGTGTTACATTTCGTTGAACTTTCTGTGAAAAATTGTCGATATTACTTAATGTTAATTAATATTATTTAATTCGTCATTTTGAACGACGTGATGGAAAAACTGGTGCGATAAATACTTGAAGAAACATCATCGAAATTTTGTCACTCTTGCGGAGCAAACATTTTGATAGTAATTACAGATGGTAATAACTGGCGAAATTTCTTCGTGAAAATCGAGTTTAAAAATTTGGATTGGATGAAATGAGTGGATGTGAATTATTGTAATATTCGAAAAAAAAACGTGAGATTAACTACTGAATACACGCATTTAAAAAAAAAAATAACAATGACAGGGCCATTAATAATTAAGCAGACGTAGATGCACACGAAATCATAGAGAATTAATCCTGCATAAAAACGACGAATTCGTTTTATTTTCTCTGTTGAGAACACGCTGATAAAACGACTATGTGAAACAACGCGCGCGATCGTAGAAAATTAATCAAATATAAAACGTCGAGAGTTCCTCTTATTAAACGTCGTTTCCACGAAAAACCTCGCTATAATGAAAATGATAATCGCGCCATTACGTTTGATTCGACGTCTGCAGTTTGTAATACGTTTTTAATTCCTTTGTTTTCCTGTTTGTCGAGAGTTGCATCTATTCGATGCAACAGAGACCATTCGGACGAAGCCTAGCGCAGTCACAAAAACCTTGACACCTATCGACAAAATCTTTTTGGGATCGCGGTCACACCATATTCTCGAAGAATATTTATTCTCAAAGCGCAGAGAAAACGTTATTTTCACAACAGAGTTTCCTGAGTATTTGTTTCGTCGAACATTGTGCTGTTGCTGCGTAAACGTGATCCTGTTGAAACTCCTCGACAAATTTATACGTACGTGGACACGAATGTTAACTCCGATAATTATTTCTTTTAATAGAGGCGTACGTTTCTTGACAGGTGATATAATGGGAAGAGATAATATTGTAGTTTGCTTCGTGATCTTGAGGCCGTAATGGAATCGTCAAACCAGTTTTACTGGTGGAATATTGTGAAACGTGCAAAGTAAATTATTTTCTGTTTCCTCGAGTAAAATTATTTTTCGTATTCTTACTGAGGTTCAGTAATTACATTTGACAATTACTTCTTTCTGTCTTTGAATCGCCGATATCGAGGAATAGTGTGTATTTTGTGTTTCACTATTTTTATAACATTGCGCGAATCTACTTCTTGAAAGATAATTTTAGAAACGAATTCTGTACTACACATATTATATTTCAATGCAGGGAATTTCTTTTTCCACTTGAGACGCGAACTTTCATATTCTCTATCTCACTATTTCACGAGTAATTCTATTTCCCATTACGTTCGCTGCGCGTGCAACAAGAATTGAAATAATTTTGCCTCAGAAGCACAAGTAATATTCACGATATTACGTTGAAAGTAATATCAAAGTAGACACGAAATTCTCACATCTGGCGTCTCCTTTGTGAACAACTCGGCTTATTTCATTTTTACTACGTACACAATGAAGATTGAAGTTTCTAACCGTTTTAAAATATTCCTCCTTGACGGAAGAACGATCCAAATATACAAACTTGCTACAAAGTGGAAAAAAATTCAACGAAGTACGAATCGTTGACATCGTCGTTTCGTGCGTCACAAAGTCACAACCTAATCATAACCTACAATCAGCGAGAAAGATTTGAAAATAATGAATTTTTATTTTGAACATGTAGCTTTCATAAACAAATATTCAAGAATATTTATTAGAACATTTACTTGAAAAGTAGGTTTCTCTTGTAAAATTAAAAAGAAAACACCGATTTCATCAAGTTACACAAAAAAAAAAAAAAACGGATCTTCAATAATTTGCGAGATATTTGACAAAATATGTTCCGCACCCCTAACTTTCACCCTTTCAACATCGACGATTGCCGATAAAGTATATATAAATTTTAAAATATTTCAAATACTTTGTTGAAAACTACATTTATGCCGAATTTCATCGAAATCGGTGATTCGATATGTTCCCTTGCCAGTCAAAATAGACTAGCCTCTGCAATCTCTTCTCAAGCTAAAATCTTTGCTCCGAAAAGAGAGGGAAAAAGAAGAAGCCAAAAAAAAAAGAGAATGGAAAAGTTAATTCGATATTTTCCCCAAGGTCGGTCTTATCTAATCGAAAGTACGCTTTGACACGTTGCAATCAGCGGTCGCCGCGTCAACTCTGACATTAGGCGAGGAACACGTGCGGATCGAGTCGCGTGACCTCTCGTTTTCAAGTCCACTTTCCCGAAACAACGAGTCGACAACTCCTACGTCTACGGTGGCTAAATACGCCGCGTAATTAATAATTTTTGCGTGCTTGCAACGTGGCGAAGCACGCGCCGAAACTCGTCGACATTCATGTTTTTTTTTTCTGCTCGTTAACGTCGCGACGATCGCTTGACTTTGAAAATAACTTTCATCGGGAGTTCCTGTCCGAATTAGAAAGTTTTCCAAGTCAAATGAAAAATTTACTATTGCTAGAGATTCTTATAATTCGTGACGGTCAACATTAATGAGTTTCGTCGCGTTGAAATGACAAGATTTTGCACGATCGTTCGTAATTTATGCTACAACGTTGGCAAGTATATTATAATATAATATATATAATATAAATCGGTATAATATAAATAAAAATCGTTATCGAAATTCATCGACACGTTTGCGAAACTGCGGCTGGATCGGTTTGCGCAATCATTACAACCACGTCGCCCTTGAATTTCGATGCGTTCGAGAACGGAGGACGGTGAACCGAGTGGAATCGAACGGATGATCGATGATGAAATCGTGGAATGATTCGTCATGAGAGACGCGGTTTCACGCGTACGCGTGTGTTTTATGTACCATTTTAATTTTAAGGATAATTGTAGCAGCAGAAAGTTTTCAGTACGTGGAGCCACGTTGGTTCGTTCCACTGAATCGCATAAACTGCAAAAAGATGAATCCTGTTGTAATATCTCAAACCAACGATATTCATCTCTCTCTCTCTCTCTCTCTTTTTCTTGATCTGCACACAGTGAGGAATTTCTAAAAATTCCTCACTCTTTTCATTAAAACTTTAAATCTGCATCCTAAACATAAATGCAAAATTGCATTAATCGAGGATACTGAAATTTTGCTGTTGGAAGTAAAATGTAGTTACAGAAAAAAAACAACAAAAATTCTTCAATTGCCATTGTCTACAAAATATTTGGTTTTTAATTTCGATCGTCACTCTAAAATGCCAAGAGTTGAAAATTATTTCTACAATTAAGATTCAAGCTCTGTGTCCCAAGCAAAAATACAATATTGTACCACAATCGTCAAGACACTAAAATCTTGCTACCGGAAGTAAAATATAGACAGAAAAGAACAAAAAAATTCCTAATATTGTGACTGTCGCCAAAATATTAGATTCTTCATTTCGATCATTCTAAAATACCACGTTGCTAAGAGTTGAAACTTATTTCTATATTATTATTAATTTCTACATTAATTAAGATCTAAACTCTGTATCCCAAACATAAATGCAAAACTGCACTACGCAATCTTGCTACCGGAAGTAAAATATAGACAGAAGAGAACAAGAATCCCTCAATTGCCATTGTCACCAAAATATTACGTTCTTAATTTCGATCGTTATTCTAAAATATTACTAAGTGTTAAAGTGTTAAACTTGCTGAAAGTTAAAGAGAGAAAATCTAACCATCCTCGATTCTCCTAGTCTAAAGAAAAATTCCTAACCTAAATCTCAATCGTCGCTACGGCTACGACATTCGCTGCGATTGCAATATGCCAGAGCATCCGAAATACTCGCCAACAGAGAGAGAGAGAGAGAGAGAGAGAAGCACAGACATAATAACGTATACACGGAGAGAAAGCCGAGGCTTTAGAGCGATGTTTCATCTCGCGCCTCCAATTAATCGTCAGTCGGAGGGAAGCTTTTCAGTCGGATCGATCGCGCGTGACCGAATTACCGGTTCGAAAAGCGAGCGAAAGAGAAAGAGAAAGGGACAGAGAGAGAGAGAGAGAGAGAAAAAGAGAGACAGAGAGGCAGACAGACAGAGAGGAGGCAGGCGTCACCCGCGCGCGTCTTCGATCGGATCGGCTCGCGGAGGCGTCGCGCGCTCGAATCATCTCGCTGCTGTTCGCTCGCGATAAATTACCGAGGCTCTCTCCGCTTTTCCCTCTCTTTCTGCCGGCGCGCTGCCGAGCCGCCGACCCGAGCGACAGATCAATACGACACAGCCTCCGCAGACACGGTCGCTGCTGCTCCAGATAACAAGGCAACCCTCGAAGAGAAACGGAGACAGTGAACCAACCAAGAGAAACCAGAGTAACTAACAAAGAAAGAGAGAGAGAGAGAGAGAGAGAAGGGAGAGAGAAGAGATGGCCTATAAGCCTCTATTTAAATAGCGCCCTAAATCCAGGGACAGGGAGGGACGCTCTCTCGCGAGATACAGAGAGAGGGTGGAAAGGCACGTCGAAACGAAAGGAACAGACCCGACCTGGGTCAATCTGTTCGACTTCGGGCTCTTCCGGAAATTACTGTGCCACCGATGGGGATTCCGTTTGCCGGGATTGAATATCGACGAGCTGGAACACGTTCCCTTTTCTCTCTCTCTCTCTCTCTCTTTTTTCTTTTTTTTTTGGACAGAGGGAGAGAGACTTGGATTTTTTCGGTCGAGCGTTCGCGAGGTGAAAACCGGTGGTGTGTGCGTGGGTGGGATTGAGGAAAATAGGGTGCAGATGGAGTTCTTTGTTGATCGTCGACGCTTGGAATCTAGATGCGGGAATTTCGGATTTTATTCCGGCGACTATTCCTTCTTCGAATGTTTCTCTTTTAAATTGTCGATAATGATCGCAGATTACGGACACGTTTTTTCCTCTCCTTTTTTAGGATTAGGAATTTTCTATACGTGATTCACTAAAATATTTCAAGGAAGAAATTTAGCGTTGACATCAGAAGTGCTCTTAATTGAAACATCAATCAAGTGCACCCGATATTTTGGCCTACATAGTTTCTCCGTGTTACGCGTGTCTAACGATCTTTTCTCGAAATTCCATATTCAAACTTTAGGCATGTATTGGTATTATTTGCTATACGTTAGATGAGACATTGATCCAATTATCAATCTCCAAATAAATAGACATAAAGTTACTTTTTCTGATAAGTAAAAGGAAACAGAGACAAAATCACTCAATTATCACTCGGTGACCGACAATTATCCACTTCCAATTCGAAAAACCGAAAAAAGGAAAAAAAAAAGACACGATCCAACCAGAGAACGCTACTATGCTCGGTAGTGTGTCTTCGATCGTGTAGCGAACTATCGACGCTCGTTGAAAAACCGCAGAAAAGACAAAAAAACGAAAGAAAAAAAAGAGCTCTCGGAGAAAGATCATCGAGGCTGGTTGACGGACGCGGAAGTAAAAGCAACGAGGACGGCGATCGCTCGATAATTTGGTCGTCTGCAGCGAACGTTTGAATCGGCGGCTGCGAACTTAATAACTAAAAAGAGAGTATATATCGGGTCCTTGGGCAAGGCAGACGGCGAATAAAGGAAGAGACGGCGAAGAAAGAAGAAGAAGAAGAAGAAGAAAGGCGAGACCATTATCCCTGGGAAATACGGCCGGTTGTCATCTTCAGGACTTGCTCAGGCTCCAGACGATCCAGTCTAAGATTCGTGGCCTGTTATTTCGTGCCTGTATATCCTCCGTGCCAAGGAGAGACGAACGATCTCGCGAACGATCTCGCGACTCTCTCGAGATTTTACCCACAAACTGAACCGAGCGATCGTCCGAAAGCTTTACTTCACTGGTATGCTTCGTATTGATCTCTCTTCACCGCTTACACGTGACGCGTTAAGCTTCTCGCGGCCGTCTGTTTTCTCTGCCTGGCCGCGTTGAACGAAATTTGCACGCGCGCCACTTCGAACGATGAATCGAGGCTAATGAAAATGTTCCTCGCGACGTGAGTAAATATTCGCTTCCGATCTTCGACAGACGAATGGGCGCGCGGAGTTATTTACGAGAGAGGCTCGTGTCGCCAGGATTTCGTTGCGACGCGATCGATGAATTTCAGGACGTATTCGCTCGTTCTCTATTTTCATTTTCAACCACTCGTACACGGTCGGGAGAGATGGATCGGCACGCATGTTGTTGTTGAAATTACACTGCAGGCTCTTCTGACGACTTTTCATTTTCGATTGATATTCAATTGGATGGATCTTTGCGTCGTGGATTGATCAATCAAAATAATGATCTTCGTGTTTGACCATTCTCTCTTTCTCTTCCTCACCTTACTAAATGGACGATTTTTATTTTTATTCGGAATCTCGCGGCGAGATTACTGAATCGATGCGTCAACACCAACTAACGAGTAAACGCACGAAATAACGTTCGATTAAATACAGTTTTTGGTAAAGATTTTCGAAGCAAATGAAACATAGTTCAGACACGAGCTAAATGTAGCAAGTTTATCTTTGAACAGTCCGAAAATTGAACATTATACAAGCCACGATTCAATTAAACTGACACTTCGACGACAATTTCTTCAACGATCTCTCTCGTGAAAAAATAAAACTCATACTATGCAAAATTTTAACCCTTTGCCCTCGACAAACTTTTTTTGTATCATCTACCAGCAATTTATTTACGAAGCATCACTGCAAATAAAATGACGTAGCATTGGAAATAATCATTTAAATGGTATTTAACACGAAATTTCGTTGATTATATCTTTTCAATATGTAATATTATTTAAACTTAAAGCAATCATCAACGCCCATTGCGGGTTAAGTATAATATACAAGAGTTACATGATACATAGTTTCAATCTCTGGAAAAATAATATCTTCCAGGATTTTTTACACCAGCTTTCAAATTTAATAAACATTTAGTTGCAGCAATTTAAAAAAAAAATTAATCATCAAAACGACATTATTTATGGGTACCCCTAGTAATAACTATGAAGCTCACGTTACAAGATTATAAAGATTAAACACAATTTTACCGATTTTTGCAACATCAATAGCTTTGATCCTTTCTAACTTCCATAAATTCTGAATATCAACACGTTCACGAAATTTTTATCCAACTGTAAAAAAAGACAGGCGATTTATTTCGAAACCAATTGCGACGTCCAAATGTTTATTAATTTCATTTTGTACGAGACATTTTAATCCTATAGCATTCACGTTGATACAGATCAATTCATGTCACATTGCGTCACCACGAAAACGAATGCTATAAGCATTCAATATCCGCGAACGTGTTGATCTCTACACCCTGGTTTTTAGACAGTTTTTCCGCGGCAACTCGCAAGATTCACCCGATCGAATCGAAACGTACGGTCTGGCAAGTTCTCCTTTCTCCGGTTCCGCGAAAAATCAATTGTTTCTCGTTGCTGTTATCTGACAATTATCGAGCGAACGGCGCCGTTTCTCAACTACTTGCCGCAATAACCAGGAACGATAAGGCGAAGCAATTCTCGCCGGGATTTCCCAAGTGTCCTGTCTCCCGCGCTGTTCGCCCGATTGCGGCCGCTCAGTTTCGCGGGGCAGAATTGATAATATTTTATATAGCGAAATCGTTTCTGGCGAAGCGAGCCCGCGCGAAATTATGGAACGAAGCGTTACGCGGTCTCGCGAAATTATACGGCGAACGAAGTAGCCCGAGAAAAAAAAAACGAGGTAGCATTAACTTATCAACCGGAGAAGATTAAATCCCAGATTGCTAATTTTTTTTTTTTTCTCTACACTTGACGAGATCTCTGCGCGTGTAAATTTATAGAGTCGACTAATGTAATTAACACCGGAACTATCGAGGTTGGTCGAAATGTGACCAATTTATAATTTCCGTCAGGTATCTTACAGTGTATTTTTATTTTAGAAGTTTAAATGATTTTTTTTTTGTTGTAAAACGTACGAACAAGAGCGTGTGTGCTTCGTTGTATTGCAAAGTTTTTCTATTTTTCTTTGTTTTTTACTTTATTGTTTCTCATTGAAATTTTGAACGCTTTGATCGTAATTCTAGTGTGTTAAAATGGAACTTGGTGGAATCTTTTCGTACATTCATTTTTGTTTAGCAGATCGATTTCAATCTTGTTATTTTATTGGAAATATCAAAGCTGAAATAATCAATTTTTCAGAGAAACTTTACCAATCTGTACGATTTTTTCGCAAAATATACAGACAAAACCTTCGTGTTATTTATTGTAACATAAGCTTGTTTCTATCATTCGTTTCTAATTTCTTCGGTACAATTTTTCCGTTTTTCTAGTATCGAAGATTCATCTGAATATTCGGAGATAAACAATTCACGTGTGCAAATGAAATTCGTGCAATAAAAATTTACCGGACAATTGAGATTCGATAGATTTAGCAGCTCGATTATCAATAACGTCGTTCAATTGAAATTTCATTCCGAGAACGAGCGATTTCGACGTCGTTCACTATTTTATTTTTATTCGACACGAATCGTCGGCTAATGCCGATCTAACATGATTGAAATTAATTTCCCTTTGCCGAGCTTTAATTACAAAGGCCCCAGAGACGACCCAGTCAACGGATTAAATCCTGGAATAGAGAACGAATCGTGGGCGTTGGTGTATAATTGTTTTCAATCGTGTTTAAATAGATCTGAATTCACTCGGTCACTGGTCGATTGGAAAATTCATTCTGTTGTTGCCACGAAATTTCGAACTCGGGGATTGTGAATGCTCTGCGCAAATACCGGAAAGAGATTCATTTGAATCTCCGAAAGTTCGAAATCTTGCACGAATCGAGGCAATTTCCACGAAAAGCTATAAGAGAGCAATAAGAGAATTATTTGTTTCTCCTTAGTTTCTCGTCGTATTCTGGAATTAGCGCAGTCCTTTCTAATGCACTCGTGTCTACGTCAGTGTTCTTGTGTTGATTCTTATTGATCCGCGTTGATCGCGGATGAGACAGCGAGCGTTTCATCTTTATTAATTCTGAATTAGTCAGCAGCCGGTCTGACTGATCGTCTCTCTCGAGTGTTGATCTCTGGACCATCACTTCGATCTCTCAACTCGACGAATGAGAAACGTTCGAAGAACGTACGAAAAGAAAGAGTTCCGTGAAATATTTCTCTCGTGCGTTTTTTCTTTTTTTCTTTTTCTTTTTTGTTCTCTAGTAATCGAAAGCGGGAATCTTCTTTGAAAAACCGACTAGAGGAAGAAAAAGGAAAAATAATTAATGAGATAACGTCTTCCCAGACGTTTCAGCTGTGCTAAAAGGTTTTTCAAATTCCTTCGACGTTTGTTCGGCAGAACAAAGAACGTTCAATCTTCGTTTCAATTAAGCTTTTTTTCTCTCTCTTTTTTTTTTAAATGCTTGGAAGCTTAATTGTCGGTAGACAGACACGTCAGAAAAACACTTGTTCGTTATCGCGCGGCAGCACATTCATGCATAATGCGGCCGGTTAATAAGATTGCGATACAAAGTTGCGAGAAAGGTATGCGCGGTATGAATTCCTTGGAAAGAAATATCCGCTATGGAGCAGAAAAAATGCGAGACTGTCTTAATAAATTGTTATTTACAAAGAGACAGAGACTCGATGACGTACACGTATCTCTTGTCTTTCATGAAACTTTGATGCCACATATATTATTGCCATATATACATATAAAGTTTCGAAAACGAATACAAAGGCGGAAGCAATAATTGTTCAAATTCTGGAGGTAATGGAAAATAGCAAAATATTCTTTAAGAATAAATAAAAGATTTACTAAAGGATTTAAAAAAAGTTAAGGATATAAAAAATGTAGAAGAATTAAGAATGTGAAAAATTTAAAAAAAAGATTGAGAATATAAAAAATTTAAAAGAAAGGAACATCCTTTGAAAAATACGAAGAATGCCTACGAGATGAAAATCTGTCGGGAGTGAAAATATTTTTCAAAGAATACTTCCACGTTGTGCAAGATTTCCAAATTTTTCGATCGATACGAAATTTCGAAACGAACTGCTAAACGAACTGTGTAGTTCGCTCGAACTGTGAAAACTCGAACTGTGAATTTCGGCGAGCGCGATTTTCCACGGTTTCGCGAGTGAAGTCTCGTTCGACGAGAAACGATCGACGAACGCGTCGGACCGCGTCGTCTCAGCACTGGGGTTTTCGAAACGCGAAAAGAAAGGCGACGAACAGAGAAACTCTTCGTTCATTCGTGCGGGGAACGCGCGTTCACGGAAATCCTGAATCGTGGCGTTTGCTCTTCCGTGTCGACGATCGTCTCGAGCCAGCCACGCCTTTTCCACGTCAATCTCCGTTGGATGAACTTTCATTTCATCTCGTCTAATCGACCAATTGATATTAATTGGGAAACAACTGTTCGTGTCGATTAATTCGACGAGGACAGATTTTTAAAATTGTCAAAAATAAGAAAGAAGTGATAAAAGAAAGAGCAAAAGGCGACAAATGTTGACCCTTTCGATTCGGTTCACGTCGAGTATACTCGTAAAAAGATCGCCTGTTTCATGCTCGATGGCGCCACATAAGGAAAGGAAATTTTCATTCAAGCAAAATTTAAGTAAAACGAAAAATATATTCGTAATTTCAACAAATTTTGGATTATTTCAGAAAGGAGATCGTCGTCAATTGTAATTACGTATAATTTTTTTTTTTTATGAAACGATACGATGAAATAATTTGTACAATTTTATAGTAAATATTCATAATAAAATACGATTTTTAAAACAATCTTGTCGTTTTATTGTGATCTTTTTCAATTTTCACAGTACGTGCCTTTGTCGAGTATACTCGTCGCAGTTTAAAAATAATTAAACACGCGAGTGCACGCTCGCTCAAAGGATTAAGCGAATGTTTGGAATTTTGATAACGCGAGTCTACGAAGAAAATTGTAAGTACGAAGCTTTGATGTTGATTAAGAAAGAAATTGATAGAATACAGGTGATCTGTTTCGAGATACTGTTCGAGAAGTAGAAAGGAATTGTCTGACTTTTCTTCGCAAACAACAACGTATTAAAATTTTTTAAGCGAAAGTCAGGCGATTAAGGAGATTATTGAACAAGTTATCTGGTATCTTGCATTTAAGGCTATTCTCCAAATTACTCCCAGCGTAGGTTTCATCAGCTTTCAAAATGTTCCTAACACACAGAAGCAAAAATAGTTAACCCAAAAACTCTGAAGATCCGCGTCCTAGCCACTCCGAGTACTAATTTACAGTGTCTGAAAAAGACCTCCTTCAGAAAACTGCTTAAAAGCAGCTCTGCCAACGTAATTCACCCCTTTCCCATTGGCAGCAAGCGAAGAAAAAAACAAAAAAAAAAAAAGAAAGAAAGGAAAAAACGGAAAAAGAATTCCTCGTCGCTTTAAACGAGCAACGACCACCGACTGCCAAAAACAAACCAATCGAAAAAAGACCGCGACGAAGAAGAAGAGGCAGAGATAAAGAAAAAAAGAAGGGAGAAAAGAGAATAAAGGAGGAGACACAAAGAGAGAGAGAGAGAGAGAGAGAGAAGGGAATAAAGAGAAAAAAAAGGAAGAAGCGGCCGGTGTAATTTCAATTACCGCGTTAAAGGGAGCCGCGCAGTTCCTCTCAAGTAGCTGACACCGACTGCATAAAAGAAAAGGTCGCCACCTAACGAGGCCCGGCCTGGTCGTTGAAAGCCGGTCAAAGGGTTGTTGCAACTGAGCTGACAATTTTCCACGGGTTCTCCACGAAAACCGATCCTTCTTTGACCGATAAGGGAAACGACATCCTCTTTCTCTCTCTCTCTCTCTCTCTCTCAGCTGACAAATATTTTCAATTTCGAAACTCGAGCGCGAAACAGCAATCGAAGATAGGTGAAGGATGGACTGAATAACAATACTTTGGAGATAATCAGGATGAATTACGGTGAAACTGTGTTTGTCTGAAGATTGGTTCTTTCTGCTGTTACATTAAAATCTCTCTTGTTAATTATAACTGTGTAATTGTAATTTCCTGCAAATTACGCGCACTCGACGTTGAAAATATTCGGAATAAATGGACTTCGTAGTTTATGATTTTGATACAGTTTTAAAGAGCATACAACTCGGTTACTTACGGAAATGTTCTTCTACGAACGAATGCCAAGGCTCGAAATCTACGTTTCTGGAAACCCCCCCCCCCCCCCGTTCGTAAAGGTATTTGAGAAAATTCAGGCGAGCGAGGGAATCGTAACAGGACGTTCGTTCGAAGATCTGAAAGCCAATGAAAAGCTTCAATCAAAGGGTTGTTGCAGCTATTTTCCAGCCTTCTTAGATTTCATTCGACGAAAGGTGCGCATTCGACGAAAGGAGAGCCTGTCCCTTTTCGAGCTGGTCGTGATTTCCATCGCAAGAAATGGAAGGAGAAGGACGTGGGTGGGATGATCGATCGGAAGCCGCACCCAACGACCACGGGGTCGATCAAAAAAAAAAAAAAAAGAAAAAAAAAGAGAAAGAGAGAGAAAGGAAAGAAAAGAACTTTCCTCCTGGTGGAGTGAAGGCCCGCGGACTTTTCTCGGGACGAACTTCTTCTGATAGATAGGACGAGAATAGAGGCGAAAAAGTAATTTGGCTTGCGACGCTATGGACCACGTGGAATGCCGGAGGGTTAGTCGCGAGTTTTCGAACCTTCGAGCCTTCGTGGTGGATTCTTCGCGCACGGCCACTCGGCGTCCTCTCCTCGAAACCGCTTTATTACGCTTCGGAAATCGATAACCGCCGCGTTGCATGCCGAACGAACGCTTGGAAATCGGCCACCTTCAGCCAGGGATCTTTAGATTTCGACGGAGGAAGAATGTTCGATGGCGCAGAATTGAATTGTATCACAAGTATAACAAGCGAATCAGGAAATTTTTTTTTTTTCATTCGTTTACAGGGCAAAATCTAAATAATGAATGAAGGATAATAATTGGAAGGAATATCGAACGAAATTATCGTCGATGTTAAAAAGAAGAAAGATTCTTGTTCTTTCTAAAACGAATCGTTCCTTTTTGGCGCTGCAGAGAGAAAGATCTCACTGCTTTCGGGAAGAATTCACGAAAAGAAGCATAGATCGCCGTTAAAGAGAAACGAAAAGCTACGAAAAGATCGAGACGCGGTCGATGTCTCACCGATATCTAGAATCGAAAAGCTCGTAAATCGAGATTTGTGGCCGGCAGGACGCAATAACTCTGACACCAGGCCGCACTAACCTTGATTACTTTCCTGGAAATATTTCAGCCGGAAGTTCATCTACCAAAACCCTTAAAAAACCAGAGTGCAGATCAGAGGGAAGAAATAACGCGAGAGGAAGTTTATCGCAACTCTATTTGTTATCTGTGATAACGACAATTTCTTTTTCTGTATAATTTCACAGAAACGTCAGATATTCGATTTTCTATTCTCTCAGTCAGTAATTAACCAACGTCGAATAATATTAATCTCATCGATGAATAATCGTTATTAACTAAAGGAATAACAAATATAAAGAATTGTCAACATTCAGATACCTAAGAAGAACAATTGTTAAGATTAATTCTATAATTGAATGATTTTCCTGAAAGGCATATGTTCACACTTCCACTTTAGCGTTTAACAGTAATATCTTTAGAGTTCAGTAGCGAAGGTTAAGAATATTATAAGCAAAAAAAAAAATCATTTTTTTAACGCTGCTTCCAACATTAATATTAATATTAACCGAAATGACCAAGCTTCCAATAAATTTCCGTCGCATTTCCGAATCGATTTCCACCGATTTCGGTCGTGAAAATTTTCCCAAAGTTCAATTTCGCTTTCGAAATATTTTAAACGATCGTTTTTTAATATCCTGAATATCTCAGCTGATTTCGTCCGCTGAAAGCTAGAAAATACAGCTAGAGAGTCGTATCGCTGTACACGAGAGGAATAAACCGTCGAGTTTTAATTCCGGATAGAATTAAAAAAAAAAGAAGAAAGAAGAAAAGAAGAAAAAGAAGAAGATGAAATCAGTAAGTAATAGTCAGGGAATTAATCCCAGACTGTAGCGGGTAGCGCGCAGGGAATGGCACACGAGTGGCACCGCGAACGAGAACGGCACAGCGAAAAATAAAACGTTTCCAAGACACGGACCGATCGATAGCTTCTTCTCGTGCAACGAACGCAACCCTGCATCGAACGTGAGTCGAGGCGAACGCAACTCTGCATCGGCGATAGTCGAGGCGAACGCTTCCGACCCATTCCACACGTTCTTTCGCCGCGTGTATCGAACGTATTAAAATTTCCTATCATGGGATGGCTCGTTCCTTAAAAGCTTCCGCTATACGTCGACTCGCATACGTCTTGCTCTTGAAAAACGAATGCCGCACGCCGTCGTAAAAACCGGTGGCTGATCGCGCGATACAAATTTTTTCGCGATACAAATGCGTCGACACGACTCTGGAGGAGTCCACTTCCTGTTTGAGCGTTTGCTCAACTTGCTGCATCTTGGTTTAGATAATTTTTATCGGTAGGTCGATCACGATTTTAGCTTCTTAATTCCGATCGATTCAGTTTACAATAGTACGGCATTTGTGATAGAAGTTTCAACTTAAGTATCGAAATTGTGGCACGCTCGCAAGCAATCTTGTAAGACGTGTGTTCTCTTTGAAATTCATATTGGCGTTTATCACCCTGCGACTCAGAAATATTTTTCAAAATCTGAATCGTAACGTTCGTCTGCGAATTATAATTGGTAGATGAACTACTTTAAAAATCAATCAAGTAAAAGTATATTTTATTAAAAGGTTATAGTGCAGTGGCGTCACTGATATATTCAACAGATTCATCGGTAGCAAATAGACAACAAATTTCGCGAACGGTGAAGATTGTTTTTCAACAGACTACGAACGTTTTCGGCTACACTTGGATTTTCTATTTGCAGGGAGGAAAATCCGCGAGTCGATCGTTATTTCAAGAGATATTGACGCGTGCGACGCGTAGATAACATAAATAAAATATAATATCTTCTCTTGCTATTCTCGATCGGATCTTTTCTTGACTGTAGCCTGCAGATTGATCGATTTTTAACGAGCTGAATGCTGCATTCTGTAGCTTCCTCTCGGAGGAGATGCGTTTCGAGCAAGCGATCCGAGCATTCGAAGACGAAGAAGCTACGTCAAGAAATTATTAATAGTGCTGATTGTCAATGCAGCTTGCGACAAGAAAGAACCCGTTTATAATTTTAGATGCCTCGCTGCTACAAATCGAGGACTACTCGAAGCTATTTTTTATTCTCAACCGTTGTAAAAATTTGCGATTTATTTCTTCGAGCAAAATATATTATACGTAGTTTCGATTTAATTACTGACTACGAACGTTTTCCTGATGCTAGAAATAGAATTTCACTTCTCGTCGACATTTTCTTCGAGTTACTCTTGGTACTTAATATTCAATCAATCTCTTACATGTTATAATAAGAACAAATAATCGGTGAAATATCAAGTCGATGTGTTTCATTACACTTCACATGTATATAATTATTTAATAATAAATATCAAATGAATATTCCACGTTCAGTTCTAGAACACACGATTTACCTATTAAATACTTTCAATGCTGCATAGATAATAAAAACGAGAGGTACGAATCCTAATTCACTTCTTCGCAGATTTTCTCTTCTGCGTTGGCACATTATATTTTATATTTTCATTATTTATATAAATCATACCAGGTCGCAAAGGAATATTTTTAGAACGCAATTATCCACTAATATAATGTTCTATAATATTTCATCGTAGATTTCTATAAAAGAAAACTGACTGTTCCTAATTCTAATTCATCTCTTTCACGAATTTCCCCTTCGAATAACTGCATTGGCACATTATATTTTATTTTACTTTACATAAATCATATAGAAGTGAATATTTCTAGAACGCGCTAACACAATGTTCTATTAATATTCTATCATATTCTATAATATTCCATCAACAATAAAAACGAAAACTGACTGTCTTGTAATCCCGATTCATCCCGTCGCGAATTTTCTTTTTACTCAAAGAATATTCTACCAGTATCCTATCATGTTCTATAATATTCCATCGTAGATTTCTATCACTAATAGAAAATTGACTGTTCCTAATTCATCTCTTTCACAAATTTTTCCTTCGCATCACTGCATTGCCACATTATATATTATTTTATTTTACATAAAGAAGTTAAAGAAGTCATATAGAATATTTCTGGAACGCGCTAACACAATGTTCTATTAATGTTCTATCATATTCTATAATATTCTATCAACAATAAAAAACGAAAACTGACTGTTTTGCAATTCTGACTCATCTGGCCACGAATTTCCCTTTCGAAGCACAGCCTCGAGTGATCGATTCTAATTGTACGAGGAAGCTCGTACTTTTTCGTGAGAACAGGCTCACCTCGCACCTAGAGCCTTCGACGAGTCTTCGTTCCTCAAGACCTGTTTACGTAAGTGTGAATAAGACGTGCCGCATTCTAACGGTGATCTATTTACGGTCGGCCGTGCTCACCGAGATCCCAGCGGCCGCGGCTTCGACAGACCTAATTTTATATTCGGAGCAAAAACGCCGGCTCCATTGCCAAGTGGAGCTCTGACAATCGCTGTGCTCGCGGTTTCCTCTGCGAGTTTCTCGCGAGTTAAACGACACGTCCTCTAACCCGGACAGGCGATCGTCGCGTCGTTAAACGAGCGATTAATGGGCTGGTGCCCTTTCTAGTCACCAGCGAAGTTTCTCTGTCTGGCGAAGTTTCGAAAAGATCTCTGAGAACTCGGGGTAAGTCGTGGATCATCCTTTCGACTTCTTCCCCGGACAAAACGGTAGGATGGATGTTTCTCAACATCCCTCTGTTCGCAGGTAGATGATAATTTTTCTTTTTTCCCGAACGGTGTTTCTTGTTCTAGAGTATTCAGTTGCACTTTCACTTATACTTTCACAGTCTCGTTTCTTTTGGATTTCAGATGTCTGGAACTTGGTTCCAGAGAGAACAGAGATGGCAATGACTTTTCAGTTTCATCGCGAATTCGGCTTTTTTTAAATCGTAGATTTTTGAACTTTCGCCGAGCTTGTAGATTCACTTGGATCCTTTCACTTATTTGCTTGGTTTTTCAGTTTTCTTTCACTCTCTTTCTCTCTTCTTCATACAACGACTTTCAGGGATTCTCGTTTCATTCGTCGCGAATTGGTGGATACTTCGATTCCTTTGAGAGAATACTTCTCAAGCATGATAATTCAAAAACGAGGTGCAAGATTGCAGCTTTCCACGCGTCGATTTCGAGGCCGATTTCGAAGCGTGCAATTTCGAGCCAGCGAAGCGCGCGGAAACTTTTCGACTCGAAAAATCTCTCTCGTGAACGAGAAGCGAAAAGCGAAAATCGTGGCACGGAAACCAGGGAAATAACAGAATCGTCGTTTTCTACGGCTTCTGATCGCGCTTTCGGCCTTAAGCCTCCCTCCCCCTCCCCCCACTCGCAACAGCGTCGACGAAACAAAAGAACGAGAGGGTAGAGTTTGGCAGCCGAGACAGGATTAATGCTCACCGCGAGGAAAGCTTTCGAAAGCTCGGGCTCCGGCATGGAAACGGCGACAACCAGCTTCCGGGGATTTGCTCCGCGAAAGCGGAGGGGAAATGGAGGAAAAACGAGCCATCTGCCGACGCGATTTCAATTGACCGCTGTTGTCCGTGTAGAAACTCTTCTTTTCAATCCTATCTACTGTAAACGTTAACACTTGATAATAAATTTCACCGATCTGTGACTCACTGATTTCATTAGAAAACCGAAAAGTCTTTCGAGCCAATTTTATACGTTACCTTATAAATCGCAAAATATTCGCAAAGCGTTCATTTCGATACCATGGAAAAAACTACGGAGAACAATTCACGTCATCCCGTTGGTACTTCGCGACGTTCGTTTCGTTTGCAAATAAAAACGCGCTGCACTCGACGATGTTACGTAAACGAAGAATCGTTGCATTCGTCGAGTGACCAATTTCGATGACGGTACTTACGAAGGGAATGTGAAGATGATCACCGCGGTTATTTTAAAAATAAAATTTTAAAAATAGAGATTGGAAGAAGCGGCAACTTAGGCGCAGCGCGCTATGCTTGAGATAAAAGTACGCCGGCTGGAGTCATCTGACTCGATCTACTGTGGAGAGAGTATAAATAGAAAACATCTATTTATTCCTACACACACACACACACACACACACACACACACACCGCATTGTGCCTTTACTTTATTTGCCTTGAACCACTAAACACGGCGAACAAGTACGTGTCTCTTCGTTCGTCTCAAACAAGCACAGACTTCGATTAAAATAGAATTTCGAAATTTTTCATTCAGCCTTTGCGGTCGAGACGAACCTTTCGTTCATAAAGATCAATTCACAAAAGTGAGCTACGTATCTTGATATACGATCGTACTTGATTTCATTAAACGACATTTTCCTCGCAATTGGTTTTCACATTTTCAATTGATTTCGTTGCAACGCGTTGTTTCGCAAGTTTCACCGGCCCCCTACCCCGGTCCCTTTGAATTTAACGTACCGACAAATTAATAACAAGCGAGGCCGATTTATCGGCGGTCGTCGATAACGTTATCGTCATCGACAACTCCAGCCACGACGCTTGGCAAGACACGGGCCGGCTGCTACGCGTCCCGAATGCAATTATTTATCGATCCGTAAAAATAGAATGGTCGTGCGCGGTCGTGTACTATATAACACACACACACACACACACACACACACACACACACACATATATATAAAATATACGCGCGGCTGACAAATTTCGAGCCAGAAACACGAATTCGATGTAGCAATTAATAATGACGAACGAGCGTGCTGGCCTCTTACAATTAGTCATCGTTCGAGCATATCAGGCTAATACCGAGCACCACGTGTCGAAATCATCGTTTGGAACTCCAACAGTCCGAAACAACTAGCATCTCGCAAAAATGTCGAGTGGTATTTAAAATTCGACATGAACAGTTTTGTTATCACTGCGACAGGGTATCTAACGTTTAACAACCTCGGATCTGTGTTACAAATTACTATCAGCGACTATTATTAAAGTAACGAAGTAAAATTTTGTCGAATTTTGTCGAATTTTCACGATTCTTCGCGCTTTCGGAGCTGTTTCGCGTAATTTTCATAAAAGACAATAGCTTACGTAATTTATTTAAGGCCTGTCCTTGAAGATTTTGACGAGTCGCAAGAATTTTTTACGACTTTTGGTTCTCGGAATTATCCGTGATTATGTAATTTGAATGAAAATCGAACGAAAAACAGTTGAAACGCAAAAGGCAGAAGCGTGCGAAAGATTGGTTTAAAGGAAAAAGGTCCAAAGAGACGTGATCACCTTCGAGGAAGTTCAGTCGGAAGAATGAACACTCGGCGTCTTTTACATTTGCTATTAACATTTTATTACTCAAATATTACTAATCGATATTATTATTTAATATAAATATTTGCTATCAACGTTACGACTCGATATAATCTCAGTTTCAATTCAACGTTCTAACAACGTTTGACAACTGAGGCAAACAAGTTCAACATTCGCGCATTGTCACGATCGATCGTTCTAATCTTATTAATTTATCAAAGTCCAAGGTGATCAGCCCGCGATTTCGCAACCCATCCCAAGAAACTGTGTGACGATACCTACCGAAGATTGAAAATATGTACACGCAGAAGCTTAAGCAGCTTTCTTGCATGTCGCACGCTCGTGTCGTCGGTCAACACGGAAGTGAGCCAAGCCCTCGGATGTGCAAACAACGCATGAAGGAGATAGACAGAGAGAGAGAGAGAGAGAGAGAGAGAGAGGCATGGTGCACGCCATGAAACGCGGCGAATTCTTGCTTGTCGACGAGATGAGACGAGACGAGACGATGCATCTCTCGTATACGTCGATTAGCCGCGGCAATAAAGCATTTTCGTGACGCGACACGCTGTAAAATTTATCAGCTGGGATCTTCGTCGCGATAACGTCTTCACGGCACGCCAATTAATCGGTGCGATAAATCGCTTTTTCCCTTCCCCTTTCCCGAACCTTCGCGAACCTTCAATCGTGTCGGTGAGCAATTCGTGGCTGATCTACATTTTTAGGATAAATCGAGAAATCCATTTTCCACCGGGGGGAGGGGGAATTCGAACGACCGTCGTTTCGTCCTTCTGACTTCTGAATAATGGAACAATTTCAACTGTTTCCATCGCGCGAGCTTGTTAAATTCGATCATCGCCGTCGTTCGGAGGAAGTTACGTTCGAAAAGAAAAGAGGTGAAAATTTTCTGCACGATCGGATGGATAGTTTGTTCCGCAAGAATTTAACATGACGAGAGCTTGTCGAAGACAACGAGAATTCAGAGGATTTTTTAAATTTATTTATTTAAGCTTTGGAAACCTAATATAAACTTTATATATTAAGGTTACAGTCTTCAAGGAAAGTGTACAACGCAGTATCAGGCCGGAATATATCCGATTTAGCAATAGGAGTAAAAGAAATTTGTATTTGCTGAGGTTCCCGATAAATATAGTCGTTTGAAGGTCGTGGAAACATTTCAGAAGTTTCGTCCAAAGTATGGAATTTAAACGATTTAATTGCAAAGCTTGCTAAATCTGCGTTGGGTTTGATGATCGGATTAATGAAAGAGTTCTGCTTGAAAAAACATTCAAATGTAATGTAGGATTATTTGAAGAACTGATAGTTCTCTCTCAAAAGAATTTATAATAAAGCGCGGAAACGCGCTTTTAAGAGCTTATAAAAAAAAAGGAAAATTAAACAAAAGTTTTATTCGTTTAAGCTGGTTACATTTATACTTCATTGGACTAACGAGAACAGATGTTATATCCGAAGAAATGTTCCGTGCAATTGGATAACGTGTAAAATTATTCGAGAAACTGCGCTAGTTTATTTAGAACGAAATACAGACAGATATCTGAGACGGTCAGCAAATTCACTCAGACATTTTGTCCGAAGTGTTTATTAACCTCTTGGCTGTGGTATTGCTTGTGTATCTACATTGTATCTCTATGACGATTATACTCGTCAAAGTATGTGTAGCTTAAAATTGAATTAAATTGTAAGGAACTAACACTAGCCTTTTTTTCCCGAAAAATCAATAATTTTATTGTTTGACTTGATTAATATTAATTAACAATAATTAATAATACTTAAAAATAATTAATATTAATAGCAAGAAAATATTTATAAAAAAAGAGCTAGTCAAGTCTAGTCTGAAATTATTCTAAAATGTCTAAGATTTACAAATATGTTTTATTTCCTACAAAAAAATTTAATTTCAGTGACAGATTGTAATTATGCAAAAAATTGCCATTTCTTCGTGACGAGTATATTTGTCACTCACAGCTGAGAGATTAAACCTTTAATTGTGAATAATATCAATATGAAAAAGAAAAGGAAATATGTGTGTGTGTGTGTGTGTGTGTGTAATAGTACCGCGAGGTTAATGTTAAGAGACAGTAAGACCGAGATCTATTCCGGTCGAGGTCGACTATGTTTAGAGAATTCGGGAACGTTTACCTAATATAGAGCTAAGTGTTCGCCGCGCTATCGATTGCACGAAATTTGGCCGGACTTTCTGTAAGCTCAGATTCTTTATTCCCTCGTAATTGCGGCGCGATTTACTTGGCAAGCGACCGGCTTGGCCGGTGCTCAGCGCTTAGAGGCTGACCCTCGATGCAGCGTGCAACTTGAAAAATAAAATCGATCATTTCCCCCCTTCCCTCTTGACACGATCGAATCCAGACGATGATCGACATCGTTTTCACCTGCTGTCGATTGAAAATCGACGTCGAGCTTGCTCGAGAAATAAATCGGCGATCTCCTTCGAGTTGAGAAAAATTGTATTGCGTAGACGAAAATTAAATTTTAATCGTCGTATTTGCAATCACGTGCGAAAGAACGGTTAATCAAAATCATCGATATCCTCCGCGATGCACGAACTTCAAACACGTCCATTGTATCGGCCCGAAATCGCGAACTTCGCTGGTAGAGCAACTCGAAACTTTTCTCGATAACGAGAAGAACTGTGTCGTTTCTTTTTCGCGTTCGACAAGAAACTAAAAAAAGAAACAGTTAGGAAGGCAGTTATCGGCTCGTGCTGAGCAACGTTTCCAGGTAATGTGGAATGTCACGTTGGAAAACGTCTTTCCGCGTTATCGCCGAGCGATGAATTCTCTTTATCAAGCGTGGCGCGATAACGCGGAACACTTGACCAACGAAACTCGCTCGACACGTCGACCACTCCGTGAAAAAAACCGATCGCGAAATTGCTGCTCGCCTTGTTAATTAACGATCCGCGGTTACGGGAGGAGAGCTCGTACATACCTGCTCAAAAGTCTCAGTAAAAGGCAAGTATTGCAAGTATCGTTTTGAAACTGAAGGGATAAAATCATTGGATAAAATCATGATCTTGAACGCGCACGAGAGATGTGCACACGTTTGTGTTTCCGTTTGTGTAAATGTCTCGTATTCTTTGTTGTACGTTAACAATCAAAATTGTAATAATATTTGAAACGCGAACGAATACCTATTATTATTTAAATACACGTGCCGTCTGTGAAAAGTAGTATACTTTATGCAAGAAAGAATCTATGAAATGTTAACAGATCAACAATTGTGTTATAAAATCGAATACATTGTGAAAATTTTATTACCTACGATGACAATGAATATGGAATAATTGAAGAATTAATTCGAATGTTACTGTAATAATAGATTTAAATATCAAAGATAAAAGGTATACCGAGAGATTTTTGAGCGGGAGTGTACAGCGATTTTTGCAACGTTCGCAAAAATTCTGACAGAAACTACACGGCCGGCCATATATCAGCGTATTCGACGATGAAAAATAATTACGTGGCACGCAGCCACGTTGAACTACCGGCCGACATCGTTCGACGGTTTACGCTTCGTGTTCGACGTTGAACGATCGATGCGATCGGTTATCGCGACTTGAGAATTTCCAATGAAGGAGAGAGAAAGAGAGAGAGAGAGAGCAATCGTTTTCAAGAGCAATTCGCTATCATCGATTCGCGCGAAGAGTTCGACAATTGTCGAAAACGTAGAAATTCAAATTGACGAAATCGCATTCGCTGATGATAGTGAAATTCATATTCAATAGAAGACCTTCGGGAAGTTTTTTGCAATTATCAATTAGCGAAAGAATTCGTTGAAATTTTTTTCGAAAAACAACAGTGAGACCGGCGACGTCGAAAATTGTTGGATTTGGAGAAATACCAACAATTACTGCGACAGAAACGAGAACTGTTTCAAAGACAGTGCAACATACGAGAACAATATACTCTAAGAATAACAAAGACACGCATAGCTTTAAGAGTGAGAATAGTTTGGACTGACAGCAATTTCGAGCTGAGAGAGCTTGAAAAAAAGTTCAAAAGAGTGAATCGTCCATCCATGGTATCGACTCGCCTGAGCTCTAATTTCGACCCTCGCTCTCTTCATCCCCGTTCCGTCTATATCGATTGTCGACCCGCTGACCCAGATCGCGCTCGGGACTCGACGTCAACGTCAGACGCATAAAACGCTCGCTTGGATGAACTCCATCGAACTCTGGGCCAGCGTCTATCGTCGGCGAAGACCTCTCGAGCCTCGAGACTCGCAGGCGTGTTCCCCGTTCGCCTCGTCGTTCAACGACAAACAAAGCAGAACAAACACGCGAAGGCAAGGATCTCCGATCGATAGACGATCGTTGAACCGTCGACTATCAACGAACACGCTTCCGCCAGTCGACGATCTCGTGAATCTCTCTCGAATTACAATCATGTTGAATATGGACACGAGTAGATAGGATTATTTATTATGCTCGTTTAATAACATCGATGAATTTAATTTACACTATATCAATATAGTAGCTAATTAATTTGTACTATGAAATAAAAAAAAAAAATAATTTCACATATTTTGAATTATAATCGCGGTACGATCCTTTGTTTAATAATTGTTTTAATTCGGCCGATTTTTCTGAAAACAACTTTTAGTACTTATATGTATTATAAGCAGACTACGGGCTTTTCATATTCGCGTTTCATAAATTTTCATAAATTTATATTTATGAAAGTAAAATAGATTCAAATAGGTGAAATTTGAATTGATAAATATAACATAACTTATAATATAAAAGTATAAAAAAATTGAATTACAAACTAGGATTAGATACCCTATTATTTTAATACAAAAGAAAGTTTCTATCATTAAATGTTAAATCATTGAAATAAAATAACATGGCGGCCTTTTAACGTCTTCAGCGAAATTTATTTAACTTGACAATCCCAAAAATTCTTTTTTTTCTAGGAAATTTCATTGAGAGATCCAAGGATTCACGTAAGTGACTGCATTTTGTTTCACAAAGGATAGATATTTTCCAGACTATCAGCGTGCCTGCACGTGTCTTTTTGTATGCAAATGAGGTGATGCAACATATTCGCGTCATCCACGTGCAATTATTCGCGATAAATTATAAATTGCGCAATGTGTGCCCGCGGAAAACAATTTGGCACGCGTGTTTGTACTTTAGGTGTTTGCGAAAAATAGTCGCACGTAGGAACTGTGCAGCACTTGTTCTCTCTCTCTCTCTCTCTCTCTCTCTTTCTCTGTGTTGATTCTCTGACTAGAATGTTTAAATTACTATTACAGTCGTTCGATGATCTTATTGTTGGACGTTGTTTCAAAGCGGAACCATTAACGTGACTGAAGGCGTAACAGTTTCGCGAAACTGCAGATAAGTAGAAAGGGACAGATGAAAACTGTTTGCACGTGTATTTCGTAAATTCTCGGAGGGGAGGGGGGGGGAAGATAAGGCCGCGTGTAAGATTCGAAATTGTCGCGCGGCAGTGAGCAGTGACAGGAGATTAGCTTGAAAAATTGCACGCGGTTACGAAAGAACAGGTAGATTTGTAGTTTCCGATGTGTTTTGAAACGTTTCTCTTACGTCATGCTACGAAACGAATGTTCCACGTGTATGTACGAGACAAAAAAAACTATATTGGAATTTTAGGCAAATGAAAATTATCGAGAAGGAAGGGATTGACAAAAGAATAAGAGGCAGAAAATTCTTTAGTGATTGAAGCTTTCAGAATGAATTTTCCTCGAAATTTTACACTTAGAAATTACACACCTCGTACAAATATGTTAGTGGCATTCATAAATAATGCTGTCTTTTGATACAAAATTTTACTTTGTTCAATACAGTTTTAATCTACAATATAATTCAACGATAAACATACTAAATGTCAAATATATTTTTTAACTAGAATATAGGTTATGTTATAACAAGTTAAACTATTGTCGCTAGATGTTTATTAAATTTGAAGAAAACATTACTTACGGGTACCACGAACACTTCGAGAATAAATTTTTATTTAATTTCCAGGCTTAAGATCCGTAGTTTCTTCAAGTTGGCTTCACAAATGAATTTCTCTCTCTCTCTCTCTCTCTCTCTCTCTCTCTTTTTTAATTTACATATGATAAAAATAATACAGTCAGCGACAGAGCGTTAATAAAAATTCAGGTGGAATCGATAACGAGGTTGGAAGTTAAACCGGGAAATTCTATGAAACTCGATAGAAATCGCGCAATTTTAAATATTATACAGCCGTGGCGCGTGATAACGCGGCAACGAGCGGAAAGGAGACAAGTTGCGACAGATGTCAATTTCCATGATGGTGCGAGTTTTGTCGATAACGAAGCTAACAGGAACAACAATTATTCCGTTTCCTCGTTCCACTTCTTTCTTTCCCTTTTTTTTTGTTTTTTTTCTTTTTTTTTGTTTCCTTGTTTCAATTAATTCGTAGACGCGTATCAATTAAACGCGGCATCTGACGAACTTAATTCTCTTTAATAAAATGTGTCGCTTCTTGATAAAAGTAACAATGCTCAATAATCACAATTGTTTTATTATCGTTTTAACACAATCATTAATTGGCATAGAATAAAATCAATTTTCTAATATTACGAGGAACTTCATGAATTTTCTACACACGTTGTCCTCGTTTATTTTTGTAACGAATTACTAGAATGAAACTAGAAGTATCTATTCAAAGTTGATTTTGAAATTACGTTCGTAAAACGTAAATGAATTTTCATAAAAATCTACCAATTACTGTGTAATCTATACTTTAAAGGATACAATAAAGGATAGAATTCTCGACGCTAGTCGTAGCAAATAAAACATTAACGTCTAATACGAAATTTCACGACTACGTGATAGTTTGTGCTATAGAAAACTATAGAACACTCTCCAAACGCGGTATAAACTTCCTTCCCTTGAGTGATTCGCAATTGCTGTTAAAATTTTAATTCACCTGCGCGGCGTCGGACGCGTCTCGACACCACGAAAGGAAGAGGGAATACGTGGCCGAAAAAAAAAAAATTGCGAGCCACAGAAATTAATTATCTCGTTGGACAGTGCTTCGTTTGCACGGGGGAAAATGAACTAAATAAAGTTTCGCTCGCAAACAAGTAACGTTCTCCCTTGTCTGGCGACACAGAAAAAAGAAAGGGAGAGGAAATAAATTTTAAAAGTATAATATCCATTTCGTAGTTCTTTGTGAATCATTGTACGACTCAATAAACCAGCATTCCTTAATAAATAATTAATTCAGAATCTCTTGGCAAAAACCTACAATCGGATAGAATAACAAATTGTCTGTGATCGAATCTTTATCTTTACCGGTAAAACAGAATTCCCATCGAACTATCCACTTTCGATCCATCCGTATTCGCAAATTCCTTCGTGAATCACTGCACCATGTGATTCAACCGCGCTCCAGACATCGCGATACACTGCCTACGCTCGGTAAATTAAAAAAAAAAAAAAAAAAAAAAAAAAAAGAAAAAAGAAAAAAGAGCGAAGAGTAAAATTCTACGAGCGGGAGAAAAAAGGGGGGTCGTTCGATGGTGGCACGTGAACTTTCGACGAAATCACGAGAGGAGGAAACGCGGCGTGCTCGACCGAGTGAGATAACCCCTGGCTGGGTTAAGGGTTGCGGTTCACGATCGATGCTATCACGAAATTGGGATCGTGAGCGTGCGATACCGTCTCCGCGATAACGGGGATCCACCGTTCCCCTCTTCCTCGCTGATATCGGGCATCAGGCTGTCCTTCTCCGACGTGGCGGATCGCGGCAACGTAATATCGCGCCACTATGTTCATCGCGATGAAGCCGTTACATCGCGATAACCGGTGCGTGCACGCGCGCAAAGTGCCACTGATAAGCGCACGCCCGGCGCAGGCCGTTTCCACAAACCCGGCCAGATTGCGGATGACGTTCACGCGTGAAAATATCAACCGCGCTGATACTCGGCAATTCGGTACTCTTTTATTTACCGCTGAAATTCTGCAAGACTATTTTATACATGGATCGTACCACTCTACGAGCTTGACTCGATCCCTCATTCTGTTTCACAAGATTTTCTTTTTCTTTTTTTTTTTTTTTCAGCGAAAGAACATGATCTTTAGAATTTTATAGAAAGGACACAGTTGTTGCGAATTTTCCTAGTTCTGCACGAGAGAGAATTTTTTTAGATCATTCCTCGAGAAGACCTTTAAATTGAAATTACTTTGTTATCGTGCACGAATCATATTTGGTAATCGAGCATTCTTTTATTTTGAAGAACGAATCATATACCCTACGAGCATCGAATCACGCTTTTCTTTTTTAATTTTATGGAAGAAGAAAATGATCTGTAGAATTTCATAGAAAGGAGAGTTGTTAGTTTTTACAGAAGAAAGAATTTGTTCAGATTATTCTTCGCGAAGTTTGCGATTTTAAACTTTTATCGTATTCTGTTACCGTGCACGCAAACGTCACGCTGATATTTGGCAATTCATTTCGCTCTTTTATTTTCGGGCCGGGATTATTTGATACGACTCGTACGTTCTACGAGTCACTGAGTCATTCTTTACTCGCGATTCACTGCTGATAACGAAATTTTCCTCATCACCGGCGGAGGAAACAATTTTTCAAAATTTCTTCTTCTACTTTCGTAGGAAAACGAATTTCGTGCTGTATATTTTGTAACATAATAATTATAAACTTGCGTCGAATCTTGCAGCTCTTTTGTTTGAAAATTGAAAATCTCGATTGGTTACACTGTCGTAGCCAATTGACAGTCTCTGAAATCGATAACAAGTCAATTCAAATTCGACAATCGCGCGAAGACATATACTTGAAGTTATCCTATCGCGATGGAATTTTGTCGAAACGCGGACAAACGCGGGGTGAATCTTAATTTCATCAGCGTCGATTATAATAAAAACATCAATTACGCGATAAACGAGTCGAGTTGTTAATTTTCCATTAATTCGAACAAAGGATAACAAGAGAATTGTCGGCAAGTACAGAAGACCAAAGGAGATTAATATTTTTGCGAGATAAAAAAGTGATATTTATCATACTTTCAAATATATAGAAATTATACATATATTTAGAAATGAAATTGTGTTTCTCAAGAAATTGCACGAAAGAATCGTCTCAAAGTGAGACTGGCGCTGCAAATTTCTGAGCGAGACTTTGTATACTTGAAGGAACAGCGTGCTTGAAGCAACGTTCTTCCCGATCGATTTCCACTCGCCGAGCTATCAGTCTGTTAATTATTATCAGCGAGATCGTCGTAATGTTCCCGATAATTCCACGCGATTAATTACACTTAAGCGCAGAACAAGATAACGATGACAGCTGCTCGTCGTGCGTCGTCACGTGGAATTTTCTATTGATTAATACCACAATAAATAAGAGCTCTTGTTTGTCATCGTGGATTTCGTTCCAAAGTATCCGAAGTTCTAGCTTCGGAGCGATTAAAAAAAGTGACTCGAAGTGACAGAGGCAGATACTTTCACTTTGCACAAGTATGTACCATTTCTGTATTGTACATTACTATTAAAAATTGCTCGTACTTTGTGATCGAAAATGCGACTGCAATTAGCGCAACAGAAGACGAACGTTAATATTCAAAAAAATAAGTGAAAATTTAAAAAAAGCGACAAAATGATTAGAACGTGGTTTTATATTTATAAAAAAAAAAAGTAAAGCAAAATAAAGCAAATTTATCGACGTGCGAAATGAAAGCTCGAAACGGAGATACGAATTTTCTGCAACGAGCGCGAAGTATATCTTGGAACGAGAAAAATCCCAAATTGATACGCGCATCGAGTTCATAAAACTGCGAAAGTACCAGGGAGAGTGACGTCAAAGACAGTGGGAAATCATTGAATCTTCGGGAATCACGGCTCCCAAAGTGCATCGCATGCATACCACTTATCCCGAGCGTAATCTCGGCACATTGTTCGCGTTTCATTACGGTTCCTTTACGACGCTCGTTCCTCCGATCGTGAGCGTAAAACGACGCTTATGGAAAACAACGGATCACGCCGTTCCCTCGGGATACTTCATCGATGATACAATCGAGAAAAGTGCGTACGCTCGTTCAAAGAACTAATTGGAAAATGGAAAATGATCAATTGGTTTAATCACTTGACAACGAGACGTTTCTGTTTCCCCTAAGTTAATTTTGTTCCTTGTATAATTTTGTTCGACAAAATCATGTTTTCTCGATAAAATAGAAATCATTTTTCGAGTGCAATATTTCAGTAAAATGTATTTTTATTGAATTTATTGACTTTATCGAATTTATATCTGCACTTTCATCTAAGCTTTCGTTGCAAATAATTCTCTTCTCTTGTAAAATATTTCTAACCTTGTCTATTAAAAATCAGGCAAAGTTGTAAATTCAACAGTCTGTTCGAATTTTACAGAATTATAAAAGTGAGACGTTTAGGAGAATCGTCTCATTAATACGTCTAATAAGCACATTTCGAGCGGCGATTTTGAAAATAAATTTATAAGTTTCCTCGTCGAATATCCGTCGTAATTTAATCGAATGAAATTACAATCCCCCACCGTGCAGAACGACGAAACTCAGTTGGTAGCACTCAAACATGGTAGTACACACGTGGTAGATTGACGACACACACACACACACACACACACATACACACACAGATCAATCAACTTTTACACTCGCCCAACTTTAACGGTCGTCTATTGTCTGCCAACGAATCAGACGTGGCACAGCTCATGGAGGATTACGTCGAGCATCGTGAAACGATAACGCGAATCCACGAAATTCCATCAATAAATTTACCAACGGCGCAATTCGCCTCAGAAACCGGCGATAATGCCCCGCTGGCGTTAATATCTGCGTTACTTTTTACGGCCTCGATCGTCGCGAGCTCGCAGCAACGTACGACATTTGTTCGAGCATCGCGAGCTACCATCGTGACGTACGCGTGTGTCGTACAATGAGATACGAGCGATAAGATTTTTAGCTGAAGGTTTATTACTCGATCGAGGTTTTCGGTAGCCCGTCGGTTGGTAAAGCTGACGAGATACTGCGAACGAATTGCGAGAACTTGTGAAACTAGGCTGATGAAAATTCAATGGCACTTTATTCTGGAAGAATTTCTTAATTTTTTTGGCGAGCTCTCTTGCAACGAACTTTTTATTTTTGTTTTTTTTTTTATACAAAACTCAAGATTTCACTTTAATTTACTTCGGTAATTTGTGCCTGAATATATAGTTTTCATAAACAAATATTCGAGGAAATTTATTAACATTTACTCGGAAATATAAAAAGTACGGGTTTTTAGATATATCGTTTTTTTTCGTAAAATTATGTACACTATTAAACTCGTTGTTAAAAAACACTAATTTACTCAAATTACGTCTTTAGTAATTTCCAAAATATTTGACAAAACGTGTTTTGCGAGTAATTTTGAGAGTAATTCTCACCTCTTCACACATCGAAGATTACCGATAAAAAAAAAAAATACGGGTAAAATATTTTTTTGAAAACTACATTTAGTTTCAATCAAAATCGGTGATTAATAATTCAGTATGTTCCCTTGTTAGATTAGTTTGTGTCGTTTTCAATATGAAAATATGCAAAAGTAATTTTTTTGGGCTAATATCAGTGGAATTTCTATTTTATTCGGAGTAATCTTCAATATAAAAGTACGAAAAAGTATCGTTAAGAGAGAGACTACTATCAGTGGAATTTGTTGATTTGAAATTTTCAAGCTTGAACAATCTTGGCTGCAATCTTTGGCAAAACATTTCCCCAAAATTTCAACTATACGAGAGAACGTAGCATATGAGCTAGTAACCTCCGAGCTAGGTAGATCTTGATAAAAAGTATTACATCTGAAATGGAATTGCTAAATTTGGAAATTACAAATATCTCAATACCACAAAAAAGAAACCACTGAACAAATTTTTCAAACAATTTCCCCCTAAGAAGAATCTAAGACTAATTTCCATTCCATTAGCAAAGCACATCACATCGAAAGTAAACTCACGAGATTCCAGAGTAAACGTTCGAGCTCCGGGGATGGGAAATTCCGTGCCAACGAAAACTTGAGCGCGCGCGTCACGCGACTTCGTAATTATCGAAACTTTTCTTTCCTTTTCCTTTCTTTTTTTTTTTTCCTCCAACGATCTTCTTTGTAAGTGGTCGCAAAGTCCAAGCGACAGCGGGGTTGTGAAGGCAGCGAAAGGCTTCGTTTTAAACTCGACGCGAAGCACCTGGCTGGTTATAGTCGATAATGCTTATGCACGACTTGCTCCAACCACTTTGAACTTGGAGGGTCGTGTAAATCGCATGGAAAACGCGGCTAGTAGGTCACTCGGCTCTCGTCCGCCGTCACATTCCACGATACCGTAGAATTTTTCCTCAGGTTTATTCACTTTTACTTTTCTTTTTTTTCTTTTTTCTTTTCCTTCTTTTTGTTTTCACGTTTATAGCCAACGGGCGCCGCGTTTCGTTTACGTTCGCGTCTCGGCGCGTGATTCAGGACTTAGTACGTAGTTCCCCGCGTCGCAGGCAGGTATGAAATTTTTATTTTCGAAACGAATACCGGGAAAACCCGGCCGACATCTCCGTCACCTTATTTATTTATTTTTCTTTTCGACTGCGTCTTATCTCGGCGTGTTTGCGACGGCAAACTTCGCGAAAGAGAAAGTCAAAATGCAAGAGGATGTGACTGATAGTGGCTTTCTGTCGTATAGTCGACGATCGGTTACATCAGAAATTTTAACATCAACTTGAGTCTTTTTTCTTTTTTTCTTTTTTTTCATTAGTTTAAAATCGTGTCAACCATTCGTGTGGACTCGGAACTGAGATCTTACAATTTATTACACAAACTGTCTTAGAAAGTTTTGATATCAGTTGATTATTTGTTTATTATTTGTTTATTACAAATTAGGAAATTTTAATCTTGATTTCTCACTCGGAGGGCAAGAATAATTCGATCTCTTGTTACAGTTAAAATACGAAATTTACAAGGCTTTGTCTACAAGAGACGGAACAAAATATTATAATAAAAGTGTAATAAAATATCAAAAGTGTAACAAACTTAATTTTAAGATGCTATTTTAAATATTTCAGCGAGAGACATTCATATTCACCTTTATATTGTCTCAAAATATTTATAATCGTCGACGTGTTAACAGTAAGAGTGCAAACAATCTTAATATGTATCGAGGAATTCAATAAGAGAAAAAAAACTTTCATTTCTGTCACCCAGTTGGTTCGTAAAGGTTGATTCTAAACCCTCGAAACGAGTGACCGTAAAGTTCAAAAATATACCCGCGAGAACTTTGACATTTGAGAAAATCGAAGCTCGTAAAAGTAACGCTCGAACCTTGAAAGTTTAGAAACTGTACCACACACGTACTGAACACGCTCATTTTTATCAATCGTAATACTGTAGACAGGAGGTTATCGCAAACATCTTTTTGACTGAAGTATTTATATAAAAAATTCGAGTCTACTTGGTCAAAGTTCGACTACGCTCGAAAGTGTCCCGTGATAATTCTCAACGTGAATACTCAAAAGTTTTTCTTCTCTAGCTCTCGAACCATTTGAAAACCATTGTTTTCTTTCTCGAAATTCTCACGAGAGGTAAGACGTAAGAATCTATTTCGTTTCATTCCAGCAAAATTATACCGAACTAATTGCTTGTCATATAGCGTACAGTGGCTAGAAAAAGCATTTACACGTAAATGTATCATTTAATAGTGCTTCCATGTAAAGATTGATTCCACGATATGCAGGGCTTCTTTGGAAAATAATATATGCAAATACTTTCCGTAGCCACCGTCTGGTCGTATTTTCTCTGGCAGTCTTATTGTCAAGTGGCATATAGTAAGACCTAGCTGACCCACAAAAGCTAAAAGTTCACCACGGCCGATCAATCTCCATAAATGTTCCAATTCGAAACGCGACTAGCTTCCTAAATAGGCGGCTATAAACTTGATCGGACTGCATGTTTACCAATACCATCGTGCTCGGCAGCGTTTCATGTCGCATGAAAGCGAGAATAAAGGCGCTCGTCACGTAACCCATCGACGAAAATGTTCCCACTCCCAGTGTATACGCGCTCGAAACTTTCGAGCACCCTCTATATTTTCAAATATCGTACAGCGTTTGTTTTATGTCATCCTTGTCTTTGATATAATACATCGTACACAATTAAACGTCCTCTAAATATTTCTAAACCAACAACTTCTCGACATACATACTTTTTTTTTTTTTTTATAGAGAACGCATCGATCTACGCATCTAAAAATATATGATTCCATTTCAAAGCGCATCTGCAACACCTCGTACCTGCACAACACTCCGCACGGAAGATCACTTTGAGCGCGAAACGTCACGAGGCCTCGTAATTTCGATGGCGCGAACGGCGATAAAACAGGGCAAAATTGCCAAAGCAAACACACAGTCGGTCGACATACGCTCGTACGTCTAACCGAGGGTTAAAATTACGCTGTGACTAAAGACCAGGCTTGAGATTCGTTTCGCAACCCTGTCATTTTCCTCGAGAGCCCTTAACGAGCCTCGGAGCCCACCCTCCGTCTCTCCCATCCGCGCCACCCTCGAAAAATGCAACCCCTCATCGCGAGCCAAGGTGAAATAAAAGCTGTTACACTCGGTAACGAGCTCGGGAACAAGCAATAACGTCGCGTGGAAATTTATTACGGTAAACACGGATGGATCCGCGGGACCTCGTTGCTCATCGCGATCGCGTTTGTGAAACGTGCTCGAAATAATTGTGCCCGCTAGCCCCTTTTGCTTCATCCCCGTTGGGGGAAAAACGCAAAGTTCAAGGAGCAAATTCCTCTTCGAAATCTCTTCGAATTCTTTTCGTCTTATCTTTCGTTTGGATCTTATCACGTGGGTTTCTGGATACAATTTGAAGAACAACGTGTCAGATCAAATGGAGCACAGATGTGTCTGAGAAACGAATTTGCGCAGGAGATGTCTCCTCAAGTTTGTTTTGAATAATTCTCAATTTAGTTAGATTCGGATGGAAGAATATCTGGCGATTTTTTTTTGAAAATACGAGCATCTTCGTGCAACCATAATATCGGAATACCGGATGGAACTATGAAAACGAAGAAACAACTGTTAATAAGAGCACTTGTCGCATGAAAATTGAAAATGCAGTCGATAAATTCGACTTACGTAAGGAATTATATAATCGTGTAGCCTAATGAAACCTGAGTGGAAAATCAACAGACAACCGCAATTACATTCTACATCGATCAATGTTCCCTAAAACTTTATTGTTCCCAGCTCAACGTCAAAATAAAATTGGAATACGTGCTGGAATCTACACATTAACAAACAATAATATTTTTTAGACATCTTTCATTCATGGATTACGAATGTACATCAGAATCTTGTTAGATGCAATTCTCAATAAAGATAAACATATTCTTGATTACTGGCAACGAAATCATATCACTTATTTTTTTAGTAATGACTGTTACTTCGATCAATAAAAATTCAACCAACAGTCGATCCACAACTCGACCTATTCACTGATCGTGAGTTCCAAGTAGAAAACCACCGTCACTGATCAGACCGTGCGTTACGCCGAACTGTGCAACTTTTCCAACCAAGAGGCGCAGGTTTCTTCGTTTCGTAATCGTATTATATAAATCGTCGACGAGCAGTTTCATAAGGAAATATTCCGTATCTGCGGAAGAGAATCGCAGGGAGAGACTCGGAAACTGGCGAATTTCAGAGACAGCTTGAAATCGATGGTTAAAAGCGGGCTCGGACGATTTTTGCCAACGATACTACTAGCGGCCTATAAAACCAGAGGCAGATACCTACCTCCCTCCCTCCCTGCTGAGCTTGGCTTCGTTATATTGGATTCTGCGAATCAATAAACTTCGCTTGCGTCACGACCACGCTGATCCTAATGCAACGAGGTTGCAACGCGTGTTTCAACGCTTCTGCAACGATACAGAGGGAACTTCGATTCGTTTGTTGCTTGCAAACACGGAGATTGCTGACTCTGGACAGCGAACGATCTTTCATTGGGGTGGTTTATTATTTCGGATATTACGAATAGAAAAAGGTAATTGTTGCACCGTTGCAATTTTTCCGATTAAATTTAAGTATTGCTACATTGGACAAAGAAATGCACACTCTGAAATATCTGCGAGCGAATGTTGCAAATAAATTGTTGATAACAATTATTAGATTTTATTTGTAATAGACATTAATTAATAAAAAATAAAAAATGGAGCGTGTCCCTATGTTTTTGTAATTATTATATTAGAAAGATTGAATACATCTGAAGCTAACGATGTATTTCAATTGAAAACTATGTCACTTCATCTTAATCTTCATTGATTAAACTCTGAACAATTTTCTTCCTAAATTATATATCGGTTTTCGTTATTCTCTTCAATTGTAAAATATTGTTGTACTTGTTACAACAATCGGTGAAAAAGCAACGCGCGAACGTGACCATCTATTTTTAAAACCACGTGTTGTTTCAGACTCGTGCTTAAATTTGTTCAGCCATGGTGGGAATAATATTTTTTGATTTCGTACGAGAACGGGCTGCAGTTCACAGCGGAAGGAACCGGCGTGTGCTGGTAGAAAGTTACAGGAGTTACGGCTATCAAAGTAGCGAAAATTAAATCTCTCAGTTTCTACGTGTGACATCAGGAAATGTCGACTGCGAGGTTCACACACGACGTGCCACGAGCAATACTCAAGGACTGCGACCTTTCGTCGGGAGGGAGCAGAGTTGAGGAAAACGATATGTCAGACAGAGTTCACGGATGACGATTACTAAAAAGAGAATACTACCGTTAAATGTCACTGCTTTCATCGATACCTGTAGAACGATCCTTCACGATCTAATGGATAATCTCTCTCGTGACGATGAATATCTTGGCTCTCACTATTTTTTTCTATGTTGTTCATCAAACAAACATCTTCATTCTGGTCGTATAACTTTAGGCATGGAAATATTATATCTCGTTAACAAGTGTTTTAGGAATTACGTACACATATATATTTATATTCTGATCTTTCGTGTCGGTAAATGATCAGAAACCAAGAGCTATCAAGAGCTATCATCTCTCAGGAATTAAAACGACGAAAGTGATACACTAGATTTTCCCTCGAGAAGGTTGAAGCTCCCAAGGTTTGTAGAATCTTTAAATTCGCTCGATTTTCGCTTCCTTCGTGATTTCGACAATCTCAAAAATTGAAAGAGACTCAAGAGGCATTTATTCAAGTATTTTTAATCCGTCGTTCGCATGTTCGCGTTACTTTCGCGAAGCAATTTTTTTTTTCCGTAAAAAAAGAAGAGGCAAAGTTGCCCGAAAACTGACGGGATCTTTGAAACAACGTTTCGAGAGATGTTTACCTACTTCTAATTTCCCTATTCGCAGTCCTTTCACGTTTCGCTCTCTTTCGTGAAAACGAAAAAACCAAGGAGACTTTCGTGGACCAACCAACCAACCAACCAAAAAAAAAAAAAAAGAAAAAAGAAAAAAAAGAAAGAAAGAAAAAGGAAAACGCTAGCAATTCACCGGCAGAGCGATGCTACGCGTTCAGAATGGAACAACGACGAACAATGGAACACGCCTCGCACTCGCTTCCCTCGCGTTATTCTTGGCCAGCCGGAGGGCGATCCTGAAGTTGATGGATCGGCTGGTAACGCGTGAAAAGTGCGATCGTGCTGCTTTCGCGAACTTCGTCCACCTTCGACATTCAAAGCAAGACGTATCGCGACTCGAGAGGAGAACTACCGGAACGTTCGGTGAATTAACAAATGGGCGACCGTAGATCGGATTAAAAGCTCCGGCGGTTTTCTCCGTCTTCTGGGCTGCGAAGTCGAACTGGAAAATGTTTTTCGTTCAGTTTCGTTAAATGGAGAGACCCGAGTTTCCCCGACTTTTCACTAAGTTTTAATCGCCCATTCGGATTCGTCGGGTATTCGTGTAGCGGAGATTTTTGCACTCGATCATGAATAAAACAATGTCGATTGTTAAGAATTATTAACGAAAATATAAAGCACAATTGTTATAAGTTGTTCGTTTAATAAGTTAAAAATTTAACATCACTTTACCGAAGATCATCGCGTATCGCACGCTGCTCAATTTCATACGATTTTAATCATTTTAATTGCATTCGATTTATTAATTCTTACCTTCCAAGAATATTGCTCACACACTCGACATGGAAAATCAGTTTCCTCCTAACAAGCAGGTAGACCTCTCGCGTCGAGCGAAAAGAGAAGAAAAAAAAAACGTGAGAGATTGCAACGGATCGAGTAAATAGAAGTCGATTCTCTGAATCGATTCGCTTTCGAATAAAAGTAGACACTGATTTACAAGGCCGGTAGCGTTTATCGCGTCTATCGAACACTGTAAAACGAAACGAAGGTCCGAAATCCTTTCAAGGCACGATAGACGCACCTATTTCTCACCCTGTTTCGTCCAAGAGAGAACGAGAAAGAGAGAGAGAGAGAGAGAGAGAGAACTTAAACCGATGAAAATTCAACTTTTCTTTCGCTCGCTCGTAAAACGTGTCTGCAGGCGTTAGTTGATGGCCCAGTACAGACCGAATGTGTCCGAGAAAATTTATTTTGATCACGAGAGTGGATGAATTGTAGCGTCAGCGAGAACTCGTCTCGTTTTCTTCCCCTTTCCCTTTTTTTCTCTGCATATCCGTAGAATTTGCGTTTCCCTTGGCGTTCGTTTTTCCACGAATCTGCCGGTGAATGTACACTACACGCTACAGTCAATACGAACGAGAAAAGAGCTTGATTGAATTTGCATTATCGTCGAGATCGGCCGAGAGCGTGAAACGCTGAAAGTGCTCCGTAAATGTTGCGATTTATTCTTGTTAACTGGTGTATCGGGACGAGGACGAGTCAACGTTGAGGAAAACGAAACAACGAATGGAGAGGTTCGAATGCTGGAATCGTAACGAGTTTCAACGAGTTAATGCACATTGTCAGTGAAAAGGAAGACAAATTTTTCGGCATTTGAGACAACTGATCAAACGAGAATGAAGGGAGGGACCTTTTTTTCTAAATCGAAGTATTTTGAATTCTGAATTAAAAGGGAAATTCAAGAACTGAGAGTTGAAGATACAAGCTGAATCACGGGGAGATGCAGAGCACGATTGATCGAGTTTCTAGCCAACAGAAGTTGCTTCGCGCACACCTGGCAAACTCCAATCTCCTTTTCTTTTTCATCGTGACTGCGTTTAATCTCGCCTTTTCCCGTAGCTGGCGGAATTTATCGCCAGCACGAATTCTCGGGCTTCGATAACGGAATATTAATTTTCGGCAGACGTGCGCGAGACGTTCGATCGGCTCGTTAATTATTGGCCGATTTTTCACCACCGCTCGGTGTCGAGGCTCTCGCAGAAATTCATGTCTGTGTAACAAAATGAAATATCGTGGAAATTATGCTTGAAATTTGAGTTAGATTCAAGCGGAGATTTTCATTAATTAGGTGTGTTTGATTTGAACTTTAACCACTTAAATCGTACAATCGCTTGCTATAAGTAATTGAATTCGACACTTTAAGAAGAATTTTCTCATAACGAAAAATGAACGATTCATTTATAATTTTCTATGGAGGTGTTTTTCAACGTTTTCAACGAAATGTACAACAGAGTCGGAAATGAGTTAAAAACACGGTAAAAATTGATATTTTAAAGAGATGGTTTACGCAACAATTTCACCCTCCCCCCCAAAAAATTGATTTCTAGTAAAAATTTGTAAAAAAAAAAGTAGAAATTCATTTTCTGAATAATCTTATATAAAAAAGACACGTTTGTATCAACGGCAGATTCATTTGTCACTCAGTCAAATAACAAACTTATCAAAATACCGGATGAAAAGGTGGACTCTTAACTTTTGTCGAAATACATATGTATATTTCTCATGGGGAAAAAAAGTGGCGAAAATATTCGAACGGTGCTTCTGTTTTCGTTGTGGAAGCAAACGAGAGAGAGAAGGAGCGAGGGTTTCGGTGGCTGACATGTTTGCACGGACCTCGAAAGCTTTATTTGCCGAGCGAGATTTTCCAATTAAACCGTGATTAATCCACGCGACGAATGCTTAGGGCCGAATGTTTACGGCGCAGGGGAAATAAGTCGCTGGTATACAGAGCGTCGAAAATCGATACACAGTGGGAGTGCAGTGGGTGGAGGTTTGGGTGCAGAGGAATCGACGATAATCCGATTTCGATGGACGGCACGAGTTGGATAATTCGTTTGCCTCGTGCCACTCTGGAGAGAGAGAGAGAGAGAGAGAGAAGAAAGACGAGTGCGTCCTATCTTTGTCACTGTTCCTCATTTCGGTATCACTGCTTCTATCTCTGTTATCGGTGGGGCTATTGAATTCCGTTTTCCTCGACCCGCGTGACTCGAATCGCGGAAAAAAAAAATTCGAACTGCGTAGAGGAAAAGCGCCTCGCGATCGTTCGATTCGAAATGACTTTACGTTCCACGAAATAGCTCGCCGATAAAAATTCTTTTATCGTCGCGATTTTCATTAGTCGGGAAAGACGATTGATCTCGACTGAGAGAACGTCTGATTGGCTCGACTCGGCGATTTATTTAATCGCAACGGTGCAAAAATCGAGAAATCGCGTCTGAAGGGGAAGAACGTAACCGCACACGCCATTATATCACATTTTTCTTACTTCTTTGTAGAAGATTAATTCGATCCACGGTCATTTTAAATAGCAGTCTCGTAAACATCATAAATATGACTAGTAATGAAATACATTAAAAAAAGAGTCATCCAGTATATCTCCCATATAGCATAAACATGAGCAGTGACTATGATCTACGAGATCTTGTTCGACCTTTAGACTTCAATTTATACTTGAGCGACTATATATAGAATAGTTTTTCAATTATACTCAACTATGAAATTTCTCTATCATTTTCCGCACTGGTTTAACAAATATTCAACGATTCCGTTCTTAGATCATACATTTCACGATTAATGTTACGAATAACCAATTTACAAGTCGATGCCTGAATCACATTATAATTAATGCGCATCATAAACTTAGAACCGCTGTAACATTCTCATAAACAATATCAATTTGCATTAACGAGCTATAACGAGCGACCATAGTAATCCGCTAAGAATAGAATCAGCACGAAAAATTTTACGTGCAATTCATCAACCCGTTTTAATCGATTAAATTAGTTCGTCAAACGCGAGTCGTTGACGACTGACGCCATCTCGAACAGGCAGCGTCGACCTTGCTATTATTGTCACATTATTTTCGCAAGCGGCTCGAAGTAAATCTGACGTAAATAAACGCGTAAATGCCTACGTATATATCGCATTTTGACCCCATTAATTTATTAACGCGCCTAATCTGTTAATTGGTTTGACACGCGCGCGCGCGATGCGTCACACGATTCCAAAGCGCGAATGGAAATCGCCATATCCGCAGTAGGAAAAGCTCGTTCCAGACGGCGTTACGACCTCAACGTAATTTGTCGTAATAGGCATGTTTGTTTGATGTAATACCAAGAGGCTGAGTCAACGCGATCGTTCCAGATCGCCAGCGACCTTGAAGAAAAGCGAAACGCCTCGGCATCGACTGGCAATGAGAACAATTTTCAGATCGATCCGTTGAATCGACGCTATTATCGTTTATAAACGAGCTTGCATTCCAACGAGCTTGTATCGTCGATCTATCGATCTTCACGACGCTGTCACACGCTGTAACGCCACTTCCGATCGTAAATGGTCAACTTCGATATTCGCTCGATCGATAAGTTCATTTGTAAATGTACCAATAAACGGTGGCGTACGTATTGCACGCTTTCAACACGATTTTCAAATCGATCACAGACATTTACATATATGCGTCAGTATCATTTAAAATGTTGTAGTATTCGAACACTTTAAACTAGATAAACTTTTATGTACATATTATATGTATCACGTGGAAATATTTTCGAGATTTTATTAATATCTATCGCAACTTGAGATGCAGATGTCACGATCATTTCCAAAATCGTTCGTGAAAATTTTCTAATCCGTTTAATGTTCGAATACTTTCGCGAGTCACTCTCAAAACTCAAAAATTGATCAACTCTGCTTTCCACTAATTCTCTGATTTTACTGTACGACGATGTTCACAAGTTCTAAATTTGAAATTTGAAAACTAACTTGATCATAAGAGCAGTGTTTATATTCTTATTCATTGGAGTTGACCAATATGGCTTCTAAACAGCTACGTCACGCGATGAAATAGCTCAATTCATACGAAATACGACGTAAAAGTACATTTCTAGAACTAACCTCAAATCGAAGAAGCATACGTCGACTTTTATAACCAATTGTGTTAAACCGCTGTCATCTTTCTTATTGCCTCGTGATCAGTCCAAAGAACGAAGACACTCGAGAAATCGAATCGAAACGAAACTACGTACTACGTTTCAAAACGAATCATCCTGAACGGTGATTCGCCGGAGTCATCGATTCGATGTATCGAACGTCGCGCTGATTGCGATAATCGAAGACGCGGCCACTGCGCCACCAGTCGCGGCTGAAGCCGTTACGAAGTGAAATCGTGCTCGGATCGCGTGACACGTTACAGAATTCGTACCGCGGATAATTACGCATAAATTATCCAACCGCGTGACGCGCGTGTGTACGCAGAGTGGTGGTGCAAAAGGAGTTATTCAATTCCGCTTCGTGATCACGATCTAACGTAAGAAACGTCTATAGTTCCCACTTGGAACGGAGAAGAGAACGTTCGATACTCACGTGTCTCGGAGCAAACGGGTCAGCAAACACTATTCTCGTCTCTCGAACGAAGCACGAAAGCACGAAATGACGTCAGTGGAAGATCACTAGTTCCGTTACACCCTCGGAATATCCTGGTTGTCCGTTGCGTATCCACACTCCTCTCCTCTCACCGTAGATCCTGCTGCGTTCTCCTACAAGGTACGAGACCACAAGATACTCCTCTCTCCTTTCCTCTCTCTTTCTCTTTCTCTCTGTCACACTCGCTCGGAGACTCGCAATAGCTCCAAACAAAAAAGAAAAAAAAGAAAAAGAACGACGAACGAACAAGCTGTCACTCGCGCAGTCGATTCTCACTTTGCTCCGATCTGATTATTGCGTCGCGAAGTAAGGTTATGCGCCGAAGTTTTTCGTACCGCTGACGCGCGTACACGGGTGTATAAACGAGTATAAAAGTAAAAAAAGAAAGACCACGGTTGCGAGACACGGGTAACGAAGAAAGGAAAATGAGCGGGGCAGCGACGATGTTTGCCAACGATACTGCCTCCCCTTTCTTCTTTAGCTTCTCTATCGATATTCGGTGTCGTGTTACTCGCTGCAACGACGTTCGCGATGTGTCGTGTCAGTTCTCGAACGGAGCACTGAAGGAAAGAACTCGTCCTTTGCGCGGGCGCGTTACTGCACACGCGTATATCTATGTATATATATATACATATATATATACA
This sequence comes from Tetragonula carbonaria, assembly GCA_032399595.1. NCBI lineage: Eukaryota > Metazoa > Arthropoda > Insecta > Hymenoptera > Apidae > Tetragonula > Tetragonula carbonaria. The sequence goes on along the minus strand of JAUCRC010000009.1, from coordinate 4,143,270 downwards.
TATATATATATATAAAAACAGATGTAGATGTTATATACAACGCGCGTATGCCTCTGTATACTGTCCTTCGTTCCGTGAGTAAACGTTTCTTTCTTTCCTTTTTTCTTCTTTTTCCTTTTCCTTGTTGGTTAATCGGAACAGTTACCGTTTCGCGAATTCACACGAACCATCACTCACGAGTTCCGCTGCGAGACTGGAACGCGGGGAAACATGTGCGGCCTCTTACATACCGCGGTGGGCGAAGGGGGAGTCGGGGAAGGGAGTAGGGGGAGCCACCGACGAACAGATCGAGAGCGGTGGGGAAAGATCCCACTCCGGGCGCCACGAGTGGGGTAACTGGCAAGGACGCGAGACCTCGACGTGTCGCGGTCGCTCGGCGTACTACTTTTTTCCGAGCACTCGTGCTTCCTTTCCCCCGGGCCGCCGTTGATAAGGGAAGTTATCGGGATCCTCTCTCTCTCTCTCTCTCTCTCTCTCTCTCTCTCTTTCTCTCTCTCTCGAGATCTGAAATTGGATGACCGAAAAAAAGGAAAAAAAGAAAGAGAGGAGATTTGTCCCATTTGGACCGGGTTTCTGATCTCAATCATCACCGTCGCGTTGCACGTATACGAAAACCACTGCGGATGTTAAAGATAGGGCGCCGTGAGAGCTTGTTCCTTTTCGAGCTGGTTAACTATACTTAGAGCCTACTCGTTTCTACTCGTCGTCGAAATATACCATCGAACGAAAATAAAGCGAAACAAGAACAAACGAAGTTGAATTTCTGTTGTTTACTTGTAAATATAAATTGTTTGGAAGAAAATGATCAGCAAACGTAATTTCACATTGGATCTTCACACTGAACTTGGATCTTTCGGTTATTTATGGATCTATTTGTACAGGCTGTAAACAAATCTAGTTCACTTATCTATGATTAACACTAGAACTACCAAAGCTGTCGAAATTCATAATTTTTGTTAAAAATTTGATAGATGTAAAGTATTCACGGAAATAAAAATTTCACGGATATGTTTTGAAGAGATTTAAATGACTTTTCGTAGAATGCGCAAATAAATTGTATTATAAATTTATATTTCTTTTTCGCTTTAATGTTTCTGATAAAAATTTTATGCTTTGATCTCTCGTCGGTAGTTCCAGTGTGTTAACAATGCACGGAATCGCGGAACATTCGAAAGATTAATGCCACTTGTCCAATTTATCTCTATTAAACTCTTCGCGAAGATGAGAAATTTAGAATTTTTCGAATAAGAAACTTATTACAAACTGTTTTCCATTGCTCTGATACGAGTTTTATACTCTATCTCTAGTGTTAAAAATAGTAAATTACAGAAAGATCTTCAATTTGTTCTGTATATGCCTGTACCAGAGACTAAATGTAAGAGCGACGTACACGAAAGTACATTTCGATCTCTGGAGTACCGTTTAATCGCGTCTAGATTGTACGACCTTGATTCACTTACACGTAAGCAGACGTACCGACGAACCGAACGTGCAGGAAGCCGGCTATCTAAAGACAATCGCGACAAATCGCAAGGCAGATTCGTATCGTGACTTCCGCGATGAGGTAAAAACGAGACGCAATCGCGATTATAAAGTCGTCTCGGCCGTGGCTCGGCGAGGAATTCATTTTTCTCGGCAACGCGTAACACAAGAGGAAAGGTTTCTCCGGATGATTGCGATGGAAGCTATTGTAAATCGCTCATAAGGATTGGAGAATCGCTTTTCAATTCGACGCAGCTCGAGCTCGTTTCCACGGTTATTGCCGCGAGTGTTCGATCGAACTTTCCTTCGTTTGCGTTTTATGTTTTATCACGGTTGTCCGTTGAAATGTTCGATGGCCGGCGAAAAAAAGTATCGCTCTCTCTCTCTCTCTCTTGAATTAATTATTTCGGATCGATTTTTGTTGCTTTCGATTACCGTACGATAGTGGCTCGCGAAAGTGTTTTGGAACATTTAGTGCGGGAATGTTGTTATATGAAACTGGTTTTGGACTTTCATCAACACTGTGACGAAAAACGATTATATATAAGAGTCGCGAGATATTTACTGCAAGCATATATTCAAAGCATTATAATATGCTGCATGAATAAACATCTTAAACACGTATTTTTTTGTATTGTTTGAAGATGACAAAGGTTGTATATATACACAAAGTATAGTGCTTTTTATAACAGTCGATGCTTAAAATAAATCTTTACCGAAGATTATATCCTCGAAAATATGAATTTGCAATCTAACAAATGCTGAATCGCTTGTATTGAAGTAATGTTAAAATAGTTGAATATATTCGTAATTTCTATGAAATACTTATTACTTTCACTAATAAGTATTTAAATACATTTTGTAATCCACTGCAGATTGATCATTGAATTGTTTAAATGTTCAAATAGATTTAAGACACGCAGAATCTGGAGCATTTGATTATAATACTTTAAAGATTACAAGATTACTTCGTTCGATCTGAACGTTCTTGAGCTAATTTGCGGCACATTCGATACACGAACCAGAGAATATTGCTGGAAAACAATACAAGTTATACAACGTTCAAACTAAAAAACGCATTGGTAAAGTAGGTTACATAAACTTGCAATAAGAATATCAAAGTTGCGTAATGCGGTGTCGAAAGAAAGTGATTTTGTGACATGTGGCCGCGGTAAAAGCATTCTAATTCTTCCAGAGACGAAATACGTACATCGTTACGATTTCGTTGATTTATTCCCCGATGAATCACATTATCACATGATTCACGAAAAATGATGACTCCGCCTCGAATATTTGATTCATTCCTCGGTATTTTCTAGAATCTCCTCTATTTAAACATATCATATAATGTCACTTACGCTTTTGTACGTTATCAATTATTACGATAAAGCGATAACAACAAAGTTCCACGTATTTATAGAAAATTCCAAGGCAAGGTACACATAGAATGCGCGCAACGATGAAAAATATATAAAATATCCAAAGCAAACGACGCATCACAATACGTGGCTAGTGAAACCGATCTCTATCACTTTTCTAATTGCCGTCAGAAAAACATGAACTTGCATAAACATCCGCCTGTCGTCCACTGATAATTCATCCTCATACCCGATCTCCAGATCGGGGATGTTTTCCACTTGCAGCGCTTATTTATATCAAAAGCACAGCGTGTGTCTTTTTAAGAATTCCTCCCCTTTGTATTTTCCCCATCGTGGTGTGGAATAAAATGTGTCACGCATACAGGAACAGGGACGATGGAGAAGGAGCACGCACGAACGCTTCACCCTTCAAGCGTGCAGGGCTCGGGCACGTGGAAAGTTCAACAGGAAGGAAACATCAGAAACAGCGCGCCGTACACGTACGAGCACACACATACACACACGCTTCGTCTCTCTGTTTCACTCTTCCTTTCACGCGTGCCTTTTAAAGGTCCCATGGAAAGCAGCACGCGCTCGGTAAATAAAAGCCAGGGCGCATTGCACTGTTCGCCGGCTCGTTCCCGCAGCGTTTAACGACTCTCCGCGGCTATCTGCGGCGTTATCCACCGTCTTACACACCCGCTCTTCTTGCCCGCTCGTCAGCCAGCCACCCCCTTACAACTCGCTCTTTCTTCTTCACGGTTGCTCCATTCCAACCACCACCCTTTCCCCGCTCCATTGGATTCGGTTTAGTTTCTTCCGCCACGCTATCGATCGCGGTGCCCCGCGCGTTTGTTCTTCCCTCTTATCGTTTTGTCCTGTTCCTCTTATCAATTTTTCTCTGGAAGCTCCCCAGCGCGCCGCCGGCTGCGAAAGGAACAACCAACCCCCTCTAGGTCGATCCCAGTTACGCCCTCGTTTTGCACGTTCGTACGGCCCCAGCCCCTGTTGACTTTCCTCTTAGCTTTATTTACGGATCCCATCTCTTATTTGTTTCTATCGAAATGCTCGATATAATTTTATTTGCAACCACTCTCGCCGTGTTTGCGATTCCTGGCCCGGCGAGTATCCAACGCGGATCATCGGCATGCTGCGAATTGCTTTTTACATCGAGTTTGTTTTGTTCGATTCTCTGAGAGATCTCGGGAAAATTTCGGGATGAATATCACGGGAAATTTAACTCTGAGGTTCAATATAAATGTGTAATTCGTAATTTTGAGAGTGGGAAATTTGATTTTTCCTGAAAATTATTTGAATCATTCGTATGCGTCGTACGATATTATCACTTCAGCGAGTTTTCGTAATGGAAGATGAGAAAGTGGTTATTTCGTAGAGTGACTTGGACTCAACGCATCTCCTATCATCTAAAGCACAGTCGAAGTAATAATATTCAAGATATCCCTATATTATGAACCTGTTTATTATAACCTGTTAGTAGTTTACCAGAAATATTGTATATCAGTTTTAGTGTGGAAAGAGAATAGAAGTGATTTGCACAAGCTTCATTAAAATATTCAATTGTACAGATCCAAACTTTCCTAAGGAAACGATTTTTCATTTATAATTTTTTTTTCTTTTTGGTTTTCTGACGATGAATTCATACTGAACTATTGATCGTTGTCCTATCAAGAGATCATGAAAGAGCATAATCTAATTAGAGACAAAATAACCAAAACCTAGTACAGCACATTAGAAATTTAAATATCCACAGAAAAAAAAGATTTGTTTCCGATCTTCGCATCGCAACACAATTCACATTGATCTTCACCGTCAAAATTGATCGACCATTTGTCGAGCAGGTCGCAGTTAAATATATACAACAACCTGGCTGTCCTTTGCAGCTTCATATTTTAACCTTTATCCTACCTGACTGCCATCCTTCCGGTTTCAACGCCATAGTTCCACGCACGGGATGCTCTCGTTCGCTTTTCCTTTCCTTTGTTACATCAGTAAACAGGTTAGCCAATTTTTCTGGCGCTGGAAGCGGGGACGTGAGAGAAGCACTGGAATAAGAATGTACAGCAGAGGGAGCAAAGGCAAGGAATGGCTTTGGGCATGCAACGTTTTACACGTACACGTTTCAAGCGTACTGCACCGGCGTACATGTACAATACAGACGTAGTTACGTGTCGTGCATATTGTTTCGAGCAGGTTTTTCGACCGAGATTAAGAACGAGCACGTAGCTTGACACTCTGTCCGGTCTAAGTATGCCAAGGATTACCGGTATGAAACTTTTACGCTCGACAACAACCCGCGGACGCAATAATCCAATAATAATACAGTGCCGTGGAATAGGAAACCGGGCCGCCGTGTTACGCTGATACCACTTGGTCGGTGATTAACAGGAAACTGTTCGAAAGACACAACTCCCTTGACCAAAAATATACAGTTACTTTTACTAATAAAAAGATCGCTCTTCTCGAACATTTCAATTTTAGAATAATTTCCAGAACTTTTGCTTTCGTTGTATTGGACCTGGCTACCTGGTGATAAGAAATGTACAATATTTGAATAATTAGATGAAACTTGGTTCTCTTCGAAAAATTCGGTTTTGAAGCAATAGTGGGTCTGTAGAGTGTGCCACTGTAGAGTGTGTCTGGTACCGTGGACGTGGTAAAATATTTTTGAAATATTTGGAGTAACAGAAAGATGTTTCGTCAAGTTCAAAGAGGCTTAAAACTTTGTAAATCCATATCTTCAGTTTTGCATGTGTTGCACGTCCAAACCTCTCGTGAATACGTGAAAATTCATTATCAATTTAAGAGGGTGAAAGTTTTACAAGTTTCGAATAAAATGTCCAATTTGAGTAGCTGACTGAATTTGAAGGGTTCGATCGCGATCGCAAATGAATTAATATATATATATCCTACAGATATGACTAGCATTTTGAGCAACGTATAATCCGACGATACTATCTGAGCAATCATTAGCAGGTTGCGTGACGAGAAAGGGAGAGGTTTTCCTTGATGCAACCGTGCTGTGCGTGAAAGAAACGGAAACAATTCGTTCCCCGGTTGCCACGATTATTTTCACCTTGAGCACGTCCAGCAATTAATCTGCGAGCGAGTTGCATCCGCCTAACGTACCGTCGCACAGAAAATCGATCCGCTAATCAACAAACCGAACCACCAAAGATAACAAATTATCACGAGTATCGAACAATAATTTATCACAACTAAATTCTGTTTCGTTGCGTCAAAATTTCAGTTTCTTTGAATCCAAATAGAAGAGTGAAAACAAATCCTTGAAACCAACCAAAAAAAAAAAAAAAAAAAAGAAAAAAATGAGTCAACTATTTTTACGACTTTTTATCGTAAAAAAAGAAATATTAAGTAATTATACTTACGATTCTCGTAAAAAAAAAGGAAGAGAAACAAGGAAACAGGAAAAGACGAAAAACGAGAGGAACAATCGTAGTTGCTTGCGTGTAATTATGGTTGGAACAGGGAACTAATCGATCGTAGGCGTATTGTACGTGATTGTTCGCGCGAAATTTATGCAGCTCGCCGATAAATCGTGGTCTGATTGATTGCCACCGATAACCGGGCCGATAATCGCGTTTGTCCTTTGAGCGAAGGCGCCCGCGCCAACGAGTTTCTATTTTCCATAGGCGAGCTGTTCGTGGTCACGGCCAACCGGCTGAAAACACTTGTATATTAGTATTCGCTCGTTCGCTTGCTCGTTCGTCGTCATTTTGCGTAACAAGCTAACGTTCTTCCAGCACCGTTTTATGACTGACCTCGTGGCACGTGTACGAGCGGAATTCAACAATGTGCCAGTGAGATATTGCGATCGAGTCGTAAAATTTCCTACCAAGCGACGCGACTACTATTTTCCACCTTATAATTTTCGTTTTCCGATCACCTGACTCTCTCGGTCTTAATCAAGGCAGTTTGTTTGTTTCGTTGCGTGCGATACGATTGTAGAAAAACACCCTTGCAAGTTATCAAAGGTTTGTATTCGGCAGGTTTTGCGACTCCTCCGCGAGGAAAATTGTTAATTCAAAGAGATTGAAAAAAGATACTGTCCTTAAAAGATAACTTGTCTATTTATCAAAATAAAATCTCTGCGCTATAAAATTATTTTGCTGTAAAAAAAATTCTACCGCGAAGAGTTAATGTCACAAATACAGTTCCTCGTGTTATCCGACAATTATCAAACAATTCGTTACATGATATTATTTCATTTCATTATTCAATATTGTTAATATTAACATTCATTGCTTAATATTATTTCGTTATTTAATTCACAAATAATAATATCATAATGCAGTTTTTTTCTCGTATTATTCGAACGAAGAATTTCTCCAACCTTCTGGACATTTTTTTAAAGGATAAAAAAACCTCCAATCTCCTGGATATTTTTTTTTAAAGGAGCAGGAACCTTAGTTGATATTCGTTTCGAGCAGATCGACGTTGCAACAACCGACGTCGAGCTCCGTCGTTTCAGCGAAGATTGTTTTCGCGAAGAACAAACAGTTTCTCAATATCGCGATCCGTGCGGGCGAGTCGGAGAAAAAAAGAAAAAAATAGTCCACTTCCCGTTCGTTTTCTTCCTCGTTTCCCGATGGAATTCGACGGAACGGAATACGTGTCCTTCTCGGATCTTGCTCGTGGCCGTGATAAAAATACGTTTGCGAGAAGATCGTGCGAGATCGAATGAAGTCAAATATTTGCGTGCTCAGGCGAACGCGATCGCGTGAATTCGCGCGTACCGACGTCGTACTTCCGCGTGCATGCATATTCATGGCTTGCGATCGCGACGATCGAGCTTCATCTCGATCTCTCTCTCGGAGGGAATCGCTTACAAAAGATTTCCGAGCCAGCCGACGTGAAACGATACACGTGCAGGGATATTACATAGAAAGACAATAACAACGAACGATGATTTTTCTTTTCAATTTTTTTTGTAGACTCTATGAAAATAAGACTTCCTTGTCGTGATATTCAATGTTGGCTTCATGTTAAAAATTCTCATCTTGAGATGCTCGTAAAAGTATTCGAATGTTCGTAGAGATTCTTTTAAAATATGATACGTGAGCTATTCATTTAGAATATGTTATACGAAACATTTAGAATTAGTAATTTTATCACTAATAATGATTTCAGATTTTTTTTTTAGTATAATCATGATACTCGGTTCTAATTACAATGCTAACGAGACTTCGAAACATATTTCATCCATCATATAACGTTAATGAAAAATCTTCTATGCTACAGAAGTACGGGTGTTCCATTTCTATGATAAGAATACCGAATTCCCTTCTTTATCGTTCCAATAGTTTGGTACTGTAAATAGTAAATACTCCCCGAAAAGAATTTTCTCTAGTTAAGATTAAATCTTCTAACAAGCATCGTTACTGAGAGCCACCGTGGAATAATATCAACAACATCTTTCTATATACATTCAAGTACGATGTTCAATACTGTTAGCCACATGATAAAATCGATAGTGTTATTATAAAACTAAACATATCCACGAGGGAACGTCACCACATGATATTACGGGCAAATTTTATCTGAGAACACTGCCTCCAACATTGTTGATCGATACGCGTATCTTATCCGAGGAACATTCGCTTTATTCTATCGATTCGAACGATCTAATTCGATTGATGCTCCTTCTGCAAAATTTTCATCGAGCAACAGAGTAATTGAAAACTGCACGTGTCTTTCTTCTAATATCGTGTCTCACGCTATTTTTTTCGTTGTTGAACTGTGGCTACAAATTTCAATTTTTTGTCCAGAAAATAACAATGTCTTGATCATGAATCCAAAATTCTGATTTGAAGTTCAACAAAAAAAAAAAAAATTTCGATTTTTTTAAATTCACTATCCTGACTCCAAGTTTGACGTTCGAATTTTCTAAATGTGATTTAACCCTTTGAACTCGATTTATTTTCAATGTTGTTGCGCGTCTATTTGTATCGGTAAAATTCGATACCTTTTTATTTATTGTTATTATATGATTTATTTCAAGCGCGAGCAATTTTTAAAATTTTCCACAGCAATTCGATAGAAATTCAAGAGAGATTGAAATTTTTCGTATCCGAATTTCTCTCAGAAAAATTCGAACACGTTCAGAACACAATTGCAGGGCTCATTGTCGGAATTCAATTCTCGATTGGCTGGCGCCTGGTTTCGTCGAAATTCGAGTCGGGGAAACGCAGCGGGGAAAAAATGAGTGACGCGAACGCGTGAAGTATCGAATCATTCGTCAGACGTTTTTGCGACGATAAACGCGACTCGCGAGACCGCCTGCGATAGCGCGAGCCGTAAGCCTTTATCATCGACCCACGCAGTTTCGGCCGCGACCGTGAAATTGCACGTCACGAACAAAGCTTCGCACGCACACGAGCGCGTGGAACACGCTCTGTGCCGTGTGTCAAAAAGTCAGCCAGCCAGTCTCTCCCCTCTCAGTTGGTGGGACTGAGAGCACGACTTTTCGCGCGTGGTGCCTTGATTTCACGCATCGATCGGCGAAAACTCGTTCGAAACAAGTACACCGCGCGCGCACCGTGTTGTAATTGCGACTAATTACGAATTCAGCGAGCGAACGTTGATGAACGCCCCGCGAGCCGCGCGCTGCTTATTTATCGAACTGCTACGTAATTAATTATGATTTAAACGCTGCGTAACAGACGCATGAATTGCTCGTGACACGGAACATTGGGGATTAAATATGAATGCCAGCTGACATCGAACGAAAATGGCGTTCTAACGTTCCACGTTCTATAATCAGAGTTCTCGAATCAGATTTTCGATCCACGTTTTCCTCTGTGCTTTCTCTTGTGCCGTGAATTGAGTTGGACGGGGATTTTACGCCCTGTCATTTTTGACGAAGAGATCTTGCAACAAGCATGGTGTAATGCTTGAACGTTACAAACTCACGTTACGTATTTGTATTTTGAAAAATATTTATTCCTACGCTACCGGAGAAATTGATAAAAAAAATCACTCGAATATTTTACACATTTGCAATAGCTACAGTTAATTGACGATATTTTTCTCTTTCGAGTAAAAGGAATTTTAGTTATGAAAGGTTAAAGTAATCAGAGTGAAATATCTGTTGGTCCGCTTTGCATTCGTCGCAATGACGTTTGCAATGACGATGCCTATGGATTATGCAACGTTGTTGAAGAACGTGTATTTACGATGTGCGCTGTCCTTCATAAATATTCGGATATTTGTTTCTTTTTTGACAGGATGTTTAATTTAGTGTCTAAGGAATGAAAGGGATTCTACGATAAGCTGATTTTCTATTGCGACAATGAGATTGAATTTTAGCAAAAAAAAAAAAAAAAAAAAAAACTATTGAAATGTGTTATGTAAAGTTTGAATTTTATTATTTGGGGAACTTTTTATTTTTAGAGTGCTTAATTTTTTGTACTACGAATTACGTAAAAAAGAAAAGAAATACAGCTCTTGGCTTTCAGCTGTGAGATTCTATCGTAACAGCGATGACAGTGTCGTTCAACGTAGAACGAACTGTGATCTCATCCTCCCGAGGCAAAGTAATTATTCAATACTCTATTATTCAATTCAGTTAATCCAAATTTAGGTTAATCGAAATGTTTACACGTTAATCCTCGATAGAGTTATGATTAAGGCGTCATTCAGAGTTTAACTCTCGTTTAACATTGAATTCACGGCGAAGCTCGAACGATCTAGCACGATATTTAATTAAAATTCGCGGCACGTTTGGACAATTCGAGAAGCATCGAAGAGAAATTACAAATTATTCTCGTAGCTCTTCACAGAGATTCATATTGTCTAGAAGGTAGATATATATTTTTTTTTCAAAATCTACGAACAACCGATGAATTTAAAAAAAAAAATGACTAAACCTCGAAACGTTGAAAAATATCCTCCGTTCATCGAGCAGAGTTGTATTTAATCCTCGGATCATAACCGGAGTGAAATCGATTCTCTCCGAGCGTTTTGCGAGCGCGTGAGGAGCCGCCATTCGAAAATTTTCCACTGGCAGCGAACCGGCATCGAGTTCGACCGATGAAACAGCAACTTTTTATTCGAAAACCGTACACGGCCACGTGTCATTGCATCGAAACTAATAAGACGCAGCCACGTGACTGGCCAGATTAATGATTGTACGACGGTCGATAGGGTTAGGATCGTCCAATACAAACCACAGTCGAGTATTTGACAAATCGACTTTCGAGCCAAATATTTCGAAAGTAAAAATCAGTGTACTTGCAATATGTATTTTATCCAGACTGCGGAGAACGAATAACTGCAGATTTTCGGGAACATTAAGTAGCTCGATGTTTGATTTGTCGAATAATACAGAGAACCTTCTGGCCTTCTTAACTTCTCATTTTTAAATTTCCTGCAAACGGAAGGTTAGAAATTCGCGATGACAAATAAATAAATAAAAAAAGAAGAAGCAAATCTTCGAAATTCGCGTAGAATCGAGGAAGCGTGAAATCTTTAGAGTGAACGCTTAGAAATTCGTGCTAGCGAACAAATAAAAAAATCGATCAAAACTTCTTCTCGCCCGTAAATTCGCGTAGAACCGAGGAAGGCTGAACTCCTTTCACTTAAAAATTCCCTGCAAATGCTTAAAAACTCATGCTAATGAACGAATTTAAAAGAAAAAATCAAATTGATCAAGCCTCCAAGTGGCCGCCGTAAATTCGCGCAGAACCGAGGAAGCGTGAAAAAAATTCGAAGCATAAGCTCTTCTTACTTCGAGAATTTCCTGCGAAACGCTTGGAAATCCGTGCTAACAGATGAATAAGAAATTGATCGAAACCTTGCACCAGTGGCCGCCGCAGAACCGAGGAAGCGTGAAAAAAAGATTCGCCAGTGGTTTCTGTTCTGGATTCTGTGCGTTCTGGCGGAAGAGGAGCGCGCGTCGCACGTCTGACTTTCACACGCTTCGTACCACTTTCCACGCGCTTCGGTCGGCGACAGCGCAAAGACGAGCCCCGGCAGCTGCATCATACGGCACCACGTCGCGAGACGAGGAGGGCGGGAAAAGTCGCGGCTCTCGAGTGCAGAACCCGAGACCTTGAATGCCTTGTGTGCACACGCGCGCCGGTGCGTCCCTGAGCGGCAAACAGGAACACGACGATTATCCGGCAAATGAATGAAATCGAGTGAACCGGTTCACTCGCGTACGTACGCACCGTACGCTCTCGTTCGTTGCGGATCCGCCTTAAACCAGAACTGCTTCTTCGTCGTGAATGATCCGCGTGGCGAACGAAGCTGGTGCTCTGCCGCTGGATCTTTAGATTCGAAGCGTTTCGAAACATTTTCAGCTTGGTGCTTTCAAGCAAAATCGAATTTCATCGCGCACAGGTTTAAATTTTTCCCCCGCGAAATGTGAATAATATTTCGCGAAGTGGATGGAGATGTATTTGGAGACGTAAGTAGATTTGAAGACGTGAGTAGATTTTTCAGCGTTTGGAAATGTACGTCAGAGATTTTTGCCCCTTCGTGTCGGACGATTTTGTTCATTTATTTCCACTATTCAATGCGCAGAAGAAGTAACCAAGTTTGACAAAAAGATAGTTTTCGCGATGAGCGACCGACGAACAAGATATTAAGATTTTAACGCTAGAACTGCCAAAATGACCAGTTGATAATTTCTGTTAGACATTTTATAGACATAAAACAGTTTTTAGAGACTTGAACGACACTTCGCAAAGTACGTAGCTTATATTGTATTATAAAGATTTTCTGCTTCTTTTTTTTTCTGTTTCTGTTTCTTTACTTTAACGTCTGGAAATTGTGATGGAAATTTTATGCTCCGCTTGTCGATAGTTCCAGCCTTAAAATTATCCTCGTATCATTTACTTCTCTTTTATTTTACGGTGTCATTATCTTAAACTGCTGATAATATACGCATTGGAAATACAAGAATTTTCTGTTCTGCAAAGTACACGTGTATTAAACTTTTAACTAACGTTTCAATGTCGTAACGACTATCTGTTACAGCTATAATTACCATCTACTACGTGGCATGATAATTCAAATTAAATTTATGTAGACGTCAGCAGACACGTTTCTAACGTTATTAGCATTGTGATCAATAATTTATTACAATTGAAATATGCATGATGTCTATGCAGGGTCTTTCATTGATCGAACGTAACTGAATGTAACTTTTCTTCCTGCCTCGTCAATTCAACAGACGAGACCCTATCCTCGTCGAACTTTGCACAACGTGCTAAAATATTCTGACAAAGTGTTCGACCAGTTTAAGAATTCATTCGTACACGTTTCGCGATTCGGAGAGATGAAACGAGAGAAAGAGAGAGTGTGTCGAGGGATTCTCAATCGAGGGAAATGACTTTATTCGGGTGAATTCCGAATTTCCAACGATACTTTACTTTATTCTTTACACGACGTTTCACTTCTCTTACGAGAATAATTATAAATGAATTATAAATAAATAAATTAACAAGTAAATTATACTTACTATACTTACGAATTAAATTGTACTAAATTAAAATCAATTGAAATTGATTTAATAAAATTATTTATTTATTAATTAAAATTAATTAATAAATAAATCATACTCACTATACTTACGAACTAAATTATACTAGATTAAAATCAATTGAAATTGATTTATAAAATTAACTTTTTTTTTTCATCGATTTGAATTAGAAGTTTCTAACTCAAGAATAAACCAGACGTCGAGTTAATGAGTCTCGTTCGAAGTATACCGTATATATTTTAAGTGTCGAAAAAAGTAGCGGGAAACAGTGTTCCGTTAAGAAAAATCTGGCGGAGAACGCGAGTGAACGATAGATCAGCAAACGTGACACACAGCCACCGCGAATTTATCGATGTCATAATCGACATTTTTACCGTTACATAAAACGCTTCCTAGGCTCTTTTTCTTCGCGAGCTCAGCTGTCACGCGTTACATAAATCTATCGTGGAAGGCTGTTCTCGTGCGTGGATTTCCTATTTCTCCGCTTTCTATCACTCGCGCGGGCTAAAAACTAGCGAAAGAACGCCCCTCACCCCCTCCTCCCTTCCACCGGTAGTGCACGTTGTCGCGACGCTGCAACGCCGTGCGAAAAACCATCAAAACTGAAAGAAGAACGAATACCGAGCGATGGAAAGAACGAAAAACCGGAGGATAATGCAGACAGAAAATACAATTCGGTTTGAATCGTTACAAAATGTTACTGTCGAACGTAGCTAAATTATCGCTGGATTCTCGAAGAAAGTACAATTAAGCATAGAATTTATAGTTAAATTTAACAAACTGATGAAAATACAATCAGACTAATAGTCAAATTCAACTATATTCTCTATAGTAATTATGATAATTTAATTGCTACAATGCATATTTTCTTACATATCGTACTCGTATGCAAATAATTTCAATTCCTCAAGTATTGATTTCTTTTTTCTTTTTTTTTAACTCCGCGCTGCTCAAAAACACTATCAAATATTCTACACTATTAAGTATCCTCTTCTGCAGAAATTTAAACTTTACTGTCGTTTCGACTCGTAAAATTCTTGAACCGTGGTCAAGAGAATTTTTATTCAACCGTTTACGTAAAACATCTGTCCGATTGCTTTTATTACAAACGCGAAAGCATTTCGCGTGCATAGTCGACGGTCGAAAAATCGAGAACGCTTTGGAGCGTTTCGTTTCGTAATGAATTGTGCATGCGTGAAATGGTATTTCGAATCGCAAGCACGTCAAAGAAATGATTATTTACGGCAAAAAGGAAACATGCCGCGGCCGCTTAAACACGACGAACAACGTTTACACGTCAATTGCACGAGACTTCCCCGATTCGTTCGTTTTCTAGCACGGCCGCGAGTCGTTAATCTTTTCGTTCGAAGTCGAAACGCGAGTAACGTGACGCCAATACGTCGAAAATCGTATGGATTGGACTGAAAAATGAGAAATACTTTTGGAAGTTTTCAAAGAGTCGAAGAATTCTTCAATTCTATGCTTTGGTCTATTTTAATAAACATTGTGTCCTTGTGTGAGAAATCAAAATTCTTAGGAATTCCATATTGAGGATTCTTTTCTCTTTATGAAACTTTACCGTTTCGAGTTAATATCGAGCCATGTAACAAATACTAAAAGCAGAAAATATCGATACGAATGCTACGAAGTATTAATCGATCAAAGCTAAGTTCCCGCAGCGTGATGAAAATATCTGTTTTGTAATTTTATGAAGCTTAAAGGGAATTGATGTCACGACAAATAAACCTTCGGAGGCCGATTTGTCCACTTTTGTACGCGTATCGCGCGTTTTCTGACGCAACCTGACGGATTGTAAAATTCCTAAGCAGATCAAGTGCGTACACGTGCGAGCATTTTCTCGGCCATGGTCGTCGCGAGACCATGGCCACCGTAGAAATATCTTATACACACACGATACAGTCACTTGTCTACGAAGTACTCTTCTGTTAAAAGAAGTTCGAAAAAAATATTTAAATTAGGAGGATCGATCATTTCTAGCATTTCCTGTGTAAATGTATCATCGCAAAAAAAACCTGAAACGTAGAACGTATCGTGTTTTAGTATCTCTAAAAAAAATAGTAGAGAATTATTTTACGTACCAGATATTATAGAAAATACCGTACTTCAAATATTTTATATATATATACTTTTTTTTTAAATAACTTGGTTTCTCGTATTCTTCATTAATCGCGTGAACTCTATTCCAATGACGACTAAATCGAATAAACATAATATTGCCAAAAATCTCGACACGATGATTTCCTGTATTAACGGACGATATATTTGCGAAAGCCGAAACGAACCGATCGCCGCGTTTAAATTGCAAATAGCGAGTTTTCTAGAGACGCGATAAGATTATCGACGGTTTCGCGCGTGGCAAAGGAACGGAGCTCGACTCGCTTGTTTTCTCGCGTTTCTATTTCTTTTTCTTGTTTTTTTTCTTTCTTTCTTTTTGCCCCTTGCTTTGCGTCTGTTTTGTCGCCACCATCTTTATATTGCTAATTACGCGCCGGCAAACGGTATTTCTTTCTCATTAATATTTCCTCCGGCTTCGCCGAGTTCCCGCCGACGTCTTTCAATGCAATGGAATGATCGACGTTTTCCCTGACTCGTCTCATTTCCGTGTTCGTTTGTCTGACGCTCGATTCCATTGACGTAAAATGTTTGTCGATTTCTAGAAGCTAATTGACTCGGTTCCAGAGGAAAGGTTAATGTGATACAAAGATGGTTTTTTCCCTTTTCTTTTTTCTTTTTTTTTTTTTTTCTAGACAGCTTCTTCTGATTATGTTCGTTCAAAAGACTTCGTCGCACGGCGTTGTGTACGTGTGCCGCGATAAATATTTTTCTCGACACGTGGATTGCTGAAAGATTATTGCAAATGTGATCTGTGATTCAATTTGTAATTCGTGCAACTGTAGTTCAGAGCAGTGAGAATAATTCTCGCGTATTCTACGCGAATAATCGAAATTTCTAGCAATCAAAATTTGTAATTTATTGAGTACTGAATATTCGATAATTTCGACGAAATTCTGTAAATATTGGGTAAATCAATTGCTGCTCCAATTTAAAGTAAAATAGTTGGAATATAGTATTGCATTCTAAATCACATTCATCCTACCAGCGCGCACAGATAATTGTAATCTCGATACAACGATCAATTAGCTTTCACCTGACCGACGTACGCGACCTTGTAAACTCCGGCAACATATTTCTTCTTCTAACGTTAGTCAGTTATTCCTTAATACCACGGGTATTAATAGCTCGAACAAGTCAGTCGACGATTCGAAGAAACACATCTCGCCCGTTGAATACCGTGAACACACTTGAGAAAAAGCATCGAATGCCATTCGACACGCGTGGACAAAAAAGTAGAGGCATTTCTGCATCATGCGGGCAACCAGAGTTGCAAAACCAGAATTCTTCTAATGTTCCTTTAGAGGACTGCATTTGCATAACAGGCGCGTGCCTTTCGTCGTAAAAGCCTTAGACCATTTAGCAAATAGAATTAGTTCTCCTCATATAGCACACGAGTCAATCGAGGATAGAAGACTATTCCATATTAGTATCCTCTAGTATTTACTTAACTTAATATAATTAAATTATTTAATATAATTCGTTTAATTGCTCGAGAAAGACAAACGAAATTACGAGAAATTGAACACAAATATTAAACCTCTAATTTCCAATCTTTTGGAACCTCGTAACAGTTGCAGATGAGTTTAGTGAATCGTAGAGAAAATATTTAAAAAATTCTTGAAACAACTTTTTCAGAGCAAAATTCAAAAACTTTTCGAACAATTTTCCGCTAAAGATACTAAAAATTGAAATTTGATATATAAATCTAAGAGAATCCTACTTTCGCGCGACAAAGAGAAATTTCTTCTTTTTTTTTTCTTTTATTTTTGCGATCTTGAACTTTTTGAAATGTCACCAACGCGAGCGCGCAAAACGCTTTCGTAACTGACTGGTAATCATAGCGGAAAATGTGCATATCACTCGCTGCCGTATTTACTACCGTTGATCGACGGTATTTGCCGAGTACTCGCGTTACCGAATACCTCGCGCCACTTCGTTCTTGTCAAGGAAAACGAGACGAAATTTCTCTCCGCGGAAACGAAGAGCTAGTGCGACGAATCTTCGAACTTTGATGAAATTGATCGATCGAAATGGAGTTCGTTAGACAGTAACAAAAAAGAGAAAAAAAAATTGAATATAAAAGAAATTTGTCGATCGAAAGATTACGTGACGAATGATTTCGTTGAAGAATTTTGAGCATATGTTTCGTTGAATAAACCGAAAAGCAGCTGAAATTTTGCAACTGTAACATGTGCAGACACATGTACGCGTAAACAAGGAAGACTCAGTCATTTTCGATTAATTCCTGTCTGTCAGCCTTCGAGACAATGTCGGCACAATCTTTGCACGAGCCAAGTTACACAAGTCTTCAGATAGCAGAGTCATCTTTCACGCGAGTACAACTGCACGTCGTTGGTATGAACAACCTAAGAATCACTAAGACTCAGTGTTTTTTCATTATCGTGACAAGAGGCGTGAAAGAAAGTTGGATATTTCGAACAAATTGGCTAGTTCTCTGGACGATTCTGAAATTCGAGAAGTTCAGTTCTCTAAACCTCCATTCAGCAACTGCTAAAGAAGAAACTGTTAAATTTTATAAACATTCGTCTTTCTAGCACCAATTTGAAGATTATCCCCCATCGATCCATCTTCGAAAATGTAACTATGTTGAACTGTTCTCGAGCGATTATTAAATTCATAAAACCAGAAAATTTGATCATTTTTCGTCGTTCGAGAATCGATTAAGTTTTTTAGTAAATCGCATGATATTCACGTCAAAATTCTATCCATTTCGGTTACTTGACTCTTGAGTGACTGTCGAAATTCAAAAGGAAGTCACAGAATTCTTTGAACTTTCACCAGTTTGAAAATTGTTCATTGTTCAAGAATTAATTCATTTAACAGATCGCACGAATCTTCACGTAAAATTCCATCCCTCTTCAACTGCCTAACTCTTGAGTGACTCAAATTTAAAAAAAAAAAATTGTTGCAGACAATCTTTTAAATTTCGAAAATTTTCCATCGTTCGAGAATTAATTTGACAAATCGTACGAATCTTCACTTAAAATTCCATCTGTCTCCAACAGCTTGACTCTTGAGTGAACTGTCGAATTCAAGAAGGAAACAGTTTTCTTCTTTGAACTTCCGATTCTCGCATTTCCGAACGTTGTCCACTCTCGTCAACATTCGGCGAGTCGACTCGATAAATCATGCACGTGCGATAGACCTTCGTGCAAAATGCAACGTTATCGATCGCACGGCCCGCGATATTGTTTGTTTCCGTCTCTAGAAATCGCATAACACGTCGATTGCGATTGCGTGGCCTGGGCCAAGTACAACACACACGCATGGCGACGCAACGACGTTAAACGCAATGTTGATACGTTGCGCGTTGCAGCGTTGCACTTGCCACACATGACCACGCACGTGCGTGACCGTCGTACGCGCTGCCACTGACTCGCACTTCATTCGCTTTGCCATTCATAAAACTGTAGAGTATCATTGAAAAATTTCCACGCTTCTTACCCGATTCCGTTTCTAACCTCTGAAACATTCTGCCCGGTTGCTTGTTAACTCGCCATGTCGGAGATCTTGACCTCTTTTATCAAGAAACGATTTCATACGGAAAATATTTTATCGGAAGGTTAAAGAAAGCTGTCTGTCTGGCTAAGTAGTTTGATTAGACTGCGTAGTTTGATCGGACATTTGCACGCTACGATCACAGTCATCCTCCATCTGTTTTCTTTTCTTTTTTTTTTTTCTTTCTTAGAGAAGAATAATTAGAAAATATAATTTACACGAAATTTTGCAATCCTGTATCCTTGCGAAGTGATAACAAACGAGTTTCAAAGTATATTCTAAAGTTGTGTATATTTGTGATCATTTGAATGATAAATCGATGATTTATAGTTGTGGAAAATTTCATTTCATATGTAATTTAAATAGATGTCTGATAATAATAACAATTCGTAAGATCAGTCAGAAGAAATTGTTGTTTACCTCGTTGTGTCGAAACATCCTTATGTTTGTTGTATCACCAACGTTTTGTTTCACTTTCTCCGCGTGCTTTACATCGATCGATACTGTTGTCGATTCTTAATTACACGAACAACACTTCTCGTCTTGTTATTCGAGGCATATATAACACGTTTTGCAACGACTTGCAACGAGGCAACATCGGCGGATGTTAATATGTTAAGTCACGATTCCGCCTCCTCTCCCCCTCCCATCTTTTCTTTTTTTTTAATTGTGTTATATAATTTTATTCTTCGTTTTCCGGTTGCGTGACGGTTACGCAATAAAATGGCTAATACTCCGAAACGACACGGACAACGTTCGACAGAGGCGAACGATAATTAATTGCATTTTCTTCTGTCACGCAAATTGCAATGTTCGTTTCGAGCCTGTTCATTAGATCTCAGGAAATTTATACGCGCGCGTAACGAAATCACGATTTATTAAAAAAGGAGAAGGAAAAGCCGTTTCTGTAACTCTCGAATACACCATCTTCTTATCTGGCTGGCATTATAATCGATCGATAGTGTACGATAATATACTATACATTCCGTGTCACGAAAATGTTGAAACAAAATCACGAGTGGAACATGTTTTCGGTCTCCACTTAAATATCTACGTGAAAATGTTTTTTTTTTTTTAATACATTGAGATTTTTTTAAGAAGGAATGTATCTGCTATATAATCACAATCAACTTTATATTTTACGTTTTGTACTTTTATATTATGTTTATAATATAGCAATTTAATGAACTTTCTAGAGAGCTAAATATCTTTCGTTTGAAGACAAACAATTGCAACACCTAAATCATTTGTTCAAATTTTATACATATTTTACATCTACGATAATATATTGTACGAAAGATACAGGTGAATTGATAAATTATTCATTCAGGAATTTCCGTGGATGAATAAATTATCACGATCAAAAATATCGCGCATCAATGTTACTAATTAACGTTTCCCAATTGATCGGCAAATTGCCAAATTAATTTGATTTCGTGCAACTGAAAGATACCAGTCTATTACAATCAAGTCCAAGGAATGGAAATCTATTTTCGTTTAGAAAAAGAGGTCGAAACGATCTGGCCGGTTTCTCTCGAACTGAGCATCGATAACACTTATCGAACGATATAAAATCTTTTTCAATCGGTTTTACTTATTCCAAAAATACTTCAACCCATTTCGAGCTCCGAAGATCCGAAATCTCAGACAAGATGGAATGTCTTCTGACTTGGAAAGGAATTGCTCGTTGTTGGGAGGAAGACGTTCTGTTTGCCTTTCAACAAGGATACAGTTACGTAAAATCGAAACAATGAAACAGAAGCATGTTTGTCGCGTTTACAAATAACGAGCTCAAGAATTTCAAAATGGGCAATAAACTCGCATTGACTGACGCAACGCGGAAAGATAAAATCGGTCCACGCTGAAGTAGACGATATTAAATAAGATTTGTTGTCTTGTATTATCTAGAATGGATTGAAACTGATTGATCGTCTTAGAAAAACAGATATTAAAGCGAACGAAATCTCTACTATGACATTTTATAAGATTCTGTGGTCAATTCGGTTTCGTGTTTCGTAGACTATAAATCCTGCCTCCGAAATTCGAAAGTATTCAAGATACGTGACAACGAATCTTACTTCCCCAACAATAATTATCGTAAATTTTACATGAAAGTGACGAGTATGAACACAGAAATTTCAAAATTCAATTTAACGTACTCTAATTCTCCCTAATCTCTACAATTCTCTATTCTTACGACTTAAAAGAGTCTATTTACTCAGTTCTGAATGTTCTTTTCAATATTTACAATTTACAATTTCATATATTTAGAAAAAGGATCGCCTACTTCTCAATACCTTTCTCACGATCCTCTTCAGTAAAAGAGTTTCACGAATGCGAAACAAACAGGCAAATCGTGGAACTTGACTGCAACCGAATTCCCATAAGCTTTCTTCTCTGCCTCTCCTTAAAAAAAAAGAAAAAAAAATGAAAGAGAAAAACCTTTCACTTAACGCGTCTTCTCGCGATACGAATAAATTAAATTTAACGGAGGCAGTCGATCTCCGATCGTGGCAACGAGACGCAGGCCATAAATCACAAAAGATTTCGTTAATCACGGCCGAGTCATTCGCTCGAGAGATTGCTCAACGAAACGCCACGTCTCGGTCTCGTTACGATCGAACGCTTGAGAGAGAGAGAGAGAGAGAGAGAGAGAGAGAACGTCGAGAAACGCACGCAAATAGATCGTGGAGAAAAAATTTCCGCCGATCGACGAAGAGGAAGAAACCGAAGAGAAAACAGAAGAAGCTCTAATTGAAGCACGTAATCGTCGTCGGTGTTTGCGTCAGTTTCGTTAACGTGATCGCGGAATTCAAACGTATGTTCGTTGTTCTAACGTGATTTCTGTCGTCACGTGCCGTCGTGTGACCTCTTCGCGAGCCAGGATGCGCGGGTCAACGCGCTGCGTTCAATTAAGTTCCGTTTTTCAACGATGAACGCGGCCTCGTGTACTCCTCCTTCTCCGAAATAATATTTCACAATTTGCAAATATAATTTAAATTTACATACACGCGATTTTATATGCATACGAAAATTAAACATCGGGCATTTAACATTTCGTAACAAAGTGTTGAATGTTTCAACTTTTCAACGAGGCAGAGTATATTTATTTAGGATTTGTGTTGTTGATTAATTATATATCAATTAACTGTATTATACATTGGTTAGATCAGTAAAATTTGTTTTGATGATATCATTTCTTTATCCGACAAATAATATTTTAATTCGAACAGAGTGTATATTCTTTTACTGAACTTTGATGTTACTATAAACTGTACAAGTTGAGAGAGAGAGAGAGAGAGAGAGAGAGAGAGAGATGGAAGGAAGCGAAAGAAAAGAGGAAGAGGAAACGGGGCAATGTTTCACTCGAGGCAACCTAAGTTTAAGGCTTAAATACTAGAATGAAATGCCAGGTCAAAGGTCGCGTTGTCGAACAGTTATACAAGAAATTTTAATACTGGTGAACTTCTCGATGACTGTACGAGTCACTCACCACGATATAAGTATTTCCACGAAATCTCTAATTTTGTAAAAAAAAAAACATTGCATCATTTTTTCTGCGACAAACACGATAATCAAGCGAAATATACTTGTAATTTATGTAGCAGTCGCCTGAAATTTATCTGATGATGATTCACAATGAATTGCATTGTAATCGAGTCTACGATCGAGTTGAAAGTGTTCATTCCGCTACGAGATTATTCGTGATATATATCGACTGTTCATGATATATATATAGATTGTTTCGATCGTTTACAGATAATTTTATAGTCCTCTTGTATATTATTGTATATACCAACTACAACGTCGTACAATATCCCAGAGCCGAGAGTTTGTATCGTCTATTATTTATTACGGGCATTGTCTTGATAGTACGAGCTACGAAGCTTCTCCAAAATAACAGCCTTTCAATAACAGAATATCGAACGAGATACTCCAACATAGTGATCGGTGAATTATTCAAAATCATGGTCTGATATTACGCATTACGAGTCGTGTAATAGGTTTCGCAGCGAGTTTCTCGGAGCGTGGTTTGCTTCCTGATAACCTACGTGCCAATCGATACTCGCATTCCTATCGTTCACATGTTCGATCGAGAACTGTGCAACTGTTCTCGTTACGCTCGCACGTCTCACACCTTGTATAAATCTCGGATATACCAGGCTAAAAATTATTCAAATCATCGTCATTATCATCAAATTCAACGATGATTAATATCACTTACGTCAGATGTAATTATGCAGTTGAATACTCGATGAGAAAGTTGGAGCTTGTCAAACTCATCTCACGATATTATCTTTTATATTAATTCTGAAGTTTTTATCAATCGCGTTACAAGTGAGCTATAATCATTGCATTCTCGAATGACGGAGTGTACGAAGAAGTTTGTTTTCAAAAACTTTCAACCCGAGGCGTATATACTAAGTATAATTAATCTATGTTCTTTTTACGAGTATCTACTTGCACGAAACAACATGACACCCTGTATATTGCCATTACCTGTTTCTCACCATCCATTCTCCACCAGTATGAATAACTCTGACGCAACAAAACCGAACTCTATACGAGTCGATCTTATATTTTTAGTCTTCGTGGTATACCGATAAACGTCGTGAATAAAGAGAGATTTGCGACAAACAAAGGAGAGAAAGTTATCGCGGCTCGCACCTTAACGCGGCGTTCATAAATATTACGATGCTCAATTATCGATCAATCACCCGGGCTTAACGCGTGTTTCACTCGAACAACGATTTGAATTGTCCCGGAAAATTGACTTTGTTCGATCGTCGTGGCCGAATCGCGATTGTATCGATCGCAGGAATACGCCAAACAAGGTGTCTCGTTTTTACTTTGTTTCTCAGTCGTTGACAAAGAGAGACACTGTGAAGATTTCGAAATAAATCTGATTCACTCTGATTTTTTCGTTTCTCCTTCAGCGACCGACGACGCTGTCAGAGGCCTGACCCTGGCAATAATCGATCGACGATTGATCGGCCTTCGAGCGATGAAATATTGCGCGTGACATACTCGCGCGCCGGTCCAAGGTCTTATTATTAGTAGGTCACTCGGTACCAGTGAAACCGTTTTGGTCGACCAAGCACGGATAATCGTCTCGTTCGCTCGTTGATTTTGTCGTCGAGCGGCTTCCAGTTTCGCCTCGCTTCGTCGATTTCGTCGACTGCTTTCCATCGTTTTTTCCTAACGTCTGGATATTTCACTTTTTTTTTTTCACCCGAGGAAAGGAAAAATCTTAAAATCTTGACGCAGATTTTAGTAACTCGACTGTAGGAAACTCGAAGATGCAGAACCATTTACTTTCATATAAATTTCACCCCGAAAGATATGAATCTGTATGGAAATTTGCTATCTGATTACGACTGATCTCGTGATTAGTTGCAACGACTCGGTTTCAAAAGTATCGGCCGATCTTTGAAAGAGTTTAAAATTTTACATTGAAGGTAACCTAAAACCGACGGGAATTTCAATTTTATAATCGATTTTATAAGCATCTCGTTCTACGAAATTTAAGATTTGAAGACAGTACAAGAAAATGTTCAATTGCTCCTCTGAAGCATTGAGTATGAATATCGAGAAATATTTTTCGAGATACGTGATGTTTTCAGCGAAACTCCGCTCAGACTCGATCATTCAGGGAATGACGAACGACAAAGAGAAAATAGAAACGAGGGGGGGGGGACCCGGCAGATTCGATCAAAAAGAAATTAACTGGATATGATTTTCCGTCTCGTCAACGGGCATGGAATTGATTAGCGAATTCTTATTGAAATGCTGGAACGGCTCGCTCCATTATCGTCCTGATAAAACGATTTATTTCGTGCGTCAGATAGATTAAATTTCCGCGACTTCTCGCACCTGTCATTGTCAGGGTCTCGCGTGTCCTCCTCCCCTTCCCCCTCCCTACCCTGGCTTGTATTCGCGGCCACCGATTCTCCATTTGTCTGGAAATTTATTTTATATCGAGTTGGAAATTGACGATTAATGACTCTCGCAAATTACTTCTCGTTATAACATTCTGGTACATCGTTCGATACAATGTCGTGAATTTCGGGACCCATCGATTGTCGAAAAAAAAAAGGACGTGGTGTGCGGTGTCTTTTTGGAACGAAATCGATGATTTCCCTTTCGAAAGTTAAATTTACAAGCGAAAGATACGCGTTGCGTTTTCTCAGGTTGCGACGCATACTATATTTGCTCAGTAGTTTTTATATTAAAAAAATTCTCTGTTATCAACGATGTGATAGAATTGATCGTATTATAAAAATTTGATTGATGTCGGACGCTCGTTTTTTCCCCCAATTTAACTTTAAAATTTAATCGAATTGTCAGTTTCATCGAGCTTTTATTAATATAAGTTATCCGTTCGCAAATTCAAATGCGTTTCCTTCAGTTTGATTTTCTAAAAATTTGTCTCGTATTCAACAGACATTGTACACTTAAATTTGTTAACATTATGCATACGATAATACGTATTCAATATTACACTCTCTCAGACGTACAAAGAGAAGTCGTCGATTATGTAATACAAATGTAGTTTCGTAACATGTATAACCATAAACGAAATGTGAGCAATAAGGTAAAAAATAAATGTCCAGCCTGTTGCAGTAATTTTCTTCAAAGGCGAGTCGTCTTGCGGTTCGCCGTATATTTTGGGAAATACGAAATGTCTTGAAATAGATGTTTCGTTAAGAGGCACTGATTAAAATTCAACGAGAAGGGAGGAGAATTGTTTGCAATTTAAATTTTGAATTTAAATAAACGTAAAGAAACCGTTTCTTCTTAATAGAAAAAAAAGTAGCATTTACAATTTTTATTATATTCACGATACAGAATTTTATAAAATACTTGCAAAAAGAACTTGTCACTTATTAACGTAGCTTGCGTTAAAACGGCAAACATAGTGATAAATAAAACGATATAGAACAATTACAAATTCTTCTTTCACACATTTATCGAAATACTCTGTGTCGCGAAATGGCTGAAATATTTTAACAAAGTTTCTCATAATTTATATTGCCACATATTTCCACCGTTTTATGAAAATTTCTTCCAGTTTCTTCCCATAACAATAACTCAATATCCGTAATCCGTTGATGTTTGACGATCCATTAACAATAAGACAGGGACGATTATGAGCAGCAGTGTCAATCGACAGAGGATCAAGACGCAACGGAACACGGTGCTTTGACCCGTAACAGTGTCTATAATTAGTCCGGCTCCTAATTCCCGATCATGAAAGGATCCAGGAAACTCGTGTTTCCAGCGTAACCTTGAAACAGAGCACGTCCATGGTAGGCCGGCGATTATTTAACGCAACGGCATAATCGTCATCGACGTAACGACCGCGTAATTTATAACGTTACGTTACAAGCTGGTTCCCCTCTGCCGGTGTATGTATTTCATCCGCGTCCTTGAATTTCTGTTTCCGGGCGTCTAATAAATTCGATTGCACGACAGACGCCTCCGATGCTTCTCTATTCGATTAATCGACCACGCGCACAGCATAATCGTATAAACGCGCTATAAACAAGTGTTTTTTTTTTTTTTTTTTTTTTTTTCGTTGACAGATCAAGGCTGGCGAGCATCGGTGCAGCAGGCTCTTTGTTCGAGAAAAATTGAGGTCAAGCGACGTAATTTTGAGCAATTGCGAAAGTAATTGAACGATAATAGTTTTTATCTGGTTTTTATAATCTAATTTCAAACTGCTCGGCAAACTAATTGTTACTAACGACTCTGGCAAAGTGATTACGTGGCACGCGTATTGTTTAAAAATTCGAACGAGAGATGGCGAAAACATGTACGCAAAATAAAGGAACGACGAAATTTCAATTCAATGAATACGTGTAAATATAGAAATAAAAATACGACAAACTTAATACGTGCAACTTTCAGTATTTGCAATATATAAAAAATCAATCGGATAGGAAATTGGAGAGAAGAAAATTCGAGAGAGTACACTACTCGTGGCCTAAGATTTAGAATCGCAGGCAGCGAATCATGAACTTCAACTTGATGAGACTGCCAAACACTGTTGCAGAAATTATTAGACATTCTCGAAACTATTTCACAGTGTATTTATACTATTTATACAGTGCATGCTATATATACGATTCGAGAAATAACTCGTTTCAGTGGAATAAACGTGCGTTAAAGCAGGAGTCAATGCAGTGGAATAATACCTCTGCGCAGTGGAATAACACCCATAGTAGTCAGACTAACGAAAGTAAAACATTCGAGATGCGAATATTGCGAAACCTCAGGCAATTGAAAGCCTCGACGAATTCCCGAGCATTTCGAAAATTCGTAAAGTTCGAAGGTATTGGAAATTTTTATTCGGGAAATTCAGCAAGGGTTTGGAGACTCGAAGAAATTTGGAAATTTAAAAAATGCGAAAATGCGATCAGACTCGAAAGTTTTGAACAATCGTTTTCAATATTACTCATTATTTCGACGAATCGACGATTTGAAGAGTTGAAAAATTCAATGAACAAGACGTTATTCCGTTCGCGTGTACTGAATGTCCCCGTCAAAAGCAAACGCACAGGCAAATTAACACGACCGTAGCTACAATTAACAGTGCAAAGTTTGCATATTTCGTTCTCCATCCGCGAAAATCAATTCGCATCGCGCCGTTCATTCTTCAAAATTCAAGTGAAATGATTTTTTTCTCCTGAACAGCGTATGCTTTTTTTTCTGCGATCGAAGTCCTTGGCTCGTTTCAGGCAAATTCCAGCGATAAAGAAGCCTGCGTTTCGAGCAACAGACTGCCTCGTAAATGTTCGACCGAACAACGAAACGATTCTCGTGTCGCTGGAAACGCTCAACACCGCGAATAAACATACCTGCTAAAAATACACGAAACCTTGGTGGAAATTCAAGGGCTTGGTGGATGGACAATTCGTTAGTTCATTAGTAGATTAGTATATATGAAATGTTGTCTTTTCAAACAAGATGGTAACTTTAGTAGCATTTAATTGAAATAATCTCATTGATTTCGTCGATAATCAACTTACTTCGTTACATTGGATTTGTAAATCGAACCTTATCTGATCTAACCTAAATATTTGGTTAGGCTAGGTTTCGTTTACGTTAGAAATTTGAATTATTTAGGTAATTTGAATTATTTGGATCCACATATATATTATCAATTTTAAAATTGAAAAATCCCCGAGATTGAAAATTGTCGTAGATCTCTTTCAATTAATTTTCGTCAGAGAAGCTATCATTGATTGAACGAAAAGCGTTTGCAACCTGTTTCGAAAATGACGAATTTATATTTTCTCTTCCTATAAGGAAGAACAAGACGAATATTCTGATTATTCGTCATGGTTCAATGAACGAGATTATATACGAATATTAGAAATTGTCCATTGGACACCGAATAAAAATGTTCAATGTCATAGTTACAAATTTCCTTGACGTTGAATACTGAAATTCGTACTAAATCTCCTGTCAATTACACGATATGATTGTTAATAAAATTTAGAATGACGATAATACAGTATACGATGCATTATAAGTATACTGGCTCTGTACGAGCGAATTATATAATTCACGAAACAGGGGAAAAGAAGGAAGGAAAAAGGAAAAAAAGAAAGAAAAGAGCACGAGAATGGCCACTGCCAAAAAGTCGATGTGGCAATCGCCGCGTACTTTCGTTCCCGCTGCCAGCTCATACCGCTCCGCCATCGTTTTAATTTAAGACACCCCTTCAAATGTCACGAATACACATTCCATTCCGTAGCGTCCCGACGTTGAATTGAAAACACACGGCGTTTTCCACGTTTCTCTGCGAATATCCCGGTCGGTGAGTCACCTCTTTCAACTTTTGGAAACGATATTATGCAACCCGGCTTACGACAAAGTCACGTCGTGTCAGTGTAATTCATCATTGTAGTGACTCACAGGGACATTAACAATATCGTGACTGGTTTTAAATATCCTTGACATTACAGGGGATTTTTCTTAATTTTTCTTACATTAAAAAGAAGCTTTCGTTCTCGAAGCTTTTCAAACCTGGATGTTGCTCGTGGATGTTGCTCGACGTACTGACAACGAGAGAAATAAAGTTGAAAGAGTTATAGTCCGGTAAAGTTTGACGATTCTTTTTTCTTTTTCGCGTTAGACTGGTTCTAGAGGGATGCAGAAAGCGATCTTGATGTTTTACAGCTTTGTTATTCTCTTTCGATATCGTGCTCGAACGTGACTCTAAAAATAAGATCTAAACACTGTGCCACGCAGTCGAGGATCAACAAGCATCATTCTGTCCAGACAAAGCGCTCGTCATAAAGTCTGAAACAAACTGTTTAGAGTTTGGAATTGTCATCTCTCTCTCTCTCTCTTTCTTTCTTTCTCTGTCTGCCGTGTACTCTGCACAATTTTTTCAAATCCTTCAAATTATTTAATTTTCTTTCATACGCGATGAATAAAAGGAAGTATTACAAATGGATCGTATTTTTGTACCATTTTATATTACGTCCATTTTAAGAAAAGATTCGCGAATAATCGAATATTAATTTTCTCCGCTCTCTCTAAACTGTTGTTATTTAATTTTATCTTTTATATTCGACAATGTTCACAGTTGCATTGTAATTGCTGAACCATTGTTTTGAAATTATTCACGCAATTCTACACTTCTATGAAACTAATTTAAAAAAGAAGAAAAAATTGGAAATTTATCTGATCACATTTACACTTTGTTCGTGTAACCTACGCGTATCTCAAATAATTAATTTCCCATATCAGTCCAATTTCACGAAGACAGGCCGATATTCTCGACGAACTCTCGCGAAAGGAACTCGATCGACTGGTTTCATTTGAAAATCGTGACAGGTGACTGGTCGACGCGGAATTCGCACGTGGTTCGCAAGGTCGATTTCTTGAATGGCGGTGACAGCGCAGAATATAGACTCGTTTTCCGTTCCGTTTGGTTCTAAAGCTTGTTTAGAGCAACGGAAACGCACCTAAGTGTATCAATCAGTTGCCACAGCTTTGGTTGTGAAATAAATTATTTTTAGAGAATTATTGCTTCGTCTCGTAAAGAAAGAAACTGATACACCATTTACATGAACAAAATTCTGTTCCCTCGTCTAGCATCTAAATTCTTTACTCAATTAATTAACAATGTCAGATCATTTCGAAATCGATTCGATCCTTTTTCTTTTTTTTTTTGCATCTCGGAAATATTTTCGTACAATCCGCCAGCGATAATTACTCGTCAGATTTTCCAAATTAATTGTAAAAGGTGTAAAAGTGCATACGCAAGTACTTGTGATACGATTTTCTATCTTATAAAAATTGGTTCTTATAAAAATATCAGTTTACACAAGAATTTGAACAGTCTGGAGAACTCAACGTTTAAGGAAATTTTACGAGTCCTTGCCTATTCGAATACTGTTGAATTATCCAGTACCAGTATTTTGATACGAAATGGTAGATGAAACATGCTCAATTCGAGTTACGTTTTTATTACGCTCGTTTCGCGTCCAGACAGATTCATAAAATGGATTTCATAAAATTCTGTATGCCTCGTAAACATATCTTCGCATCTGCATATGTATGTACGGTGCAAAAAAACACATGAATACGAGGCAATATTTTCTTGAAGTAATAAAAAAGGAATCTAATGTGGTATCAGGTATACTGGATAAAAGAGTCGGGTCGACGAAGGTTCCTTAATGTAAGATGAATTTACCATTATCATTCAAAGCAGCAAAACGTACGTAGAATTTCATCCATTTGGACTTATAAAAATGTAAAACAGTTCTTTCCTTAAACGAAATCAAGAGATAGTTGTACATTCGTATAAAAGTAATCTTTTGCTCGTAACTAAACTACACTCGTGAAATTCACGAGATTTCGTGATAATTCTTCTCCATGCCTTAACTTAATCTATTAATACCTCGAATGCTTAAAATTACTAGAAATTTGAAACTTTAATACATTTAATAATGAAATTCATTTTTTCACACGTATGCAGCATTTCGATATATTTACTCGATATATTGTAACGTGGTGTCCTTAAATTTTCAACAAGTAAACCAATTACTTTGTTATTGATTGCAAGATCTGTAATCAATGTTCTAGCACTTGACTAAACGCATGATTTACAAGATTCTTCTATCTCGATATCCGATCTGCTACATTCCCAGATCAAAAAGATCAGAATAACTAGATAGCCGCCGGTTATCAGCAGAAATGTCGAAATTTCATCAAAATCGACGATTTTCTTTCAATATCAAGGAAGAACGACGAAAGAGAGATGTCAAGCTAGGGGAAAAATCCCTGGCGAACGAGAATCCGTAGAACGAGAATTCCGATGAAATGAAATAGTGAGGGATTTTTACACTTTGACAGTGTAAAAATAAATCGAAGAAAGATCGCGAGTGAGACGACGGATCGTAAACACTGTCAAGGAACGCTAAGAGAGTCACCTATCTCGATATTTCTGGTCTCCGAGCGAGTTACCGATTCGAACGAATCGTCTCGATTAATCTGTCGGGCATCTGTCGGTGCATCGAGGAGTGCAGGGAGAGAAAGAGAGGAGGAAACTGCCGGTTTCCGCGCGAACTCGCGTAATAATGACGAAACGAGTCGGCCGTGCAGCCACGTCGACCCACATTTATAAATAGAGAAGGCCTCGTCTACGTCGGCGTGACGGCGTGGTGTGTGTCACCCCAGGAATACACCACGCTCGACCGAGTGACCGACCGAGTGAATGTCGAGCTGTGAATGGGCCTTTTTCGCCGCCGCGAAACGAGAAACGAAAGAGCTGCCTCGACTGAAAAACCGTAAAGCTCGTAAACGTCGAGTTTTCACGATAGAGTACACACACACACACACACACACACACTCTTCGGCGAACTCTCTCTCTCTCTCGAGGGTAAATTTTACGGCGTGGATAATGCCGATTAACGTCGATCGTTGGACACGACGGCGATAAGAACAGAGTGACTCGTGAATCTTGCTCCTGGCCACTCGTTATTTATCGTCGATCGTGAACAGAGGGTGGGTGGTCGTTTAGGCGAATGCTTTTGGGAATGAGGTTCGCACAGTTGTTTCCGTGGACGTGGTTGGTCAAGTGGTCACATGAAATTTATGTCGCTTGCTTGGAATTTCTAACAGGAACTAATTCTTTTACGATTATTGATTTGTTTAGTGTCGGAACGAAAGACAGAAAGTTTATTTTTATGGCACGGCGAGGAAAAATGAGGTTACTTCACTTCTTGAAATATTCTTCGAGTGAACAAAAGTAAGAAGTTATTCACAGAAATAAAAAATTACCATTTTTCACATTCATTTCCGCGTCAGTTTTTTCAGAATAGCTATAGCAACAGTCAACGTGTTACGAGAATTGGAAATGGCGGGTGAACAGATCGTAAAGTCTCTTTCGTTTATTTGTTATTATTCGCCGACTGAGTATTACGAGCATTTTCGATAATTGTGTAACAATCGAAGCGGAAAACGTCGAGCGGACGAAATACTCGACGCGTCAACACTGTTCAACACCGAACAACAAAGCTATTTGTGCTACTTCGTTCCGCGAATAGTCCGATTGGCCTGACTCCAGATAATATTTTTCACATGCATCTAGAGGCCGCGAGGGCAAAAATTCACGAGCGTGGCGAAATATAGAAAAGTGGCTGCCACTGGCGCAGGCAAATCGCTGCGGTGAGTCAAACGGTAGCTAATATTATGGTTGGCTGCGTCTACGAGTACTACTACATCGGCATAGAACTGTTACGATTATTATCGATACACAATTATATATACCTGAAAATGAATAATTCAATTGAAATCAAATGATCGAAATTCAAATAAAGGCACAGAAAGAATAAAGTATTCAAACATGTACTAATTATTAATATTAAAATGTGTTAGAAGTATCAAATCGATATATCAAAGTATCGAAAAGACGTTCCATTAATTCTCAAGTAACACATCAAGATTACAACAACATCGATAAATATAAACAGTGCGACCTGCATTGATCGACTTACAATCGAAAGATCTGGAAACTAAAAATCATCCCTTATACTATGATATGAAATAAAATATTATTGAAGTTATTAATATTAGCCTGATGATTAATATTAAAAGATATTAAAATGTATTAAGAGATTTTCCATTAACTCTCGATTGCAACAATATGAACAATTAGCGTGATCTGCATTGACCTTACAATCGAAAGATATGAAACTAACATTAAAAACCATCCCTTACGCTATGATATGAAATAAAATATTAAAACATATCCTAATTATTGGTATCAAAAAAGTATTAATTGTGAAGAAGATATAAACTTTCAATTGCAACAATATTGACAAATGTAAATAATGACAACGTGATCCGGATTGATCGACGATACAATCGAAATATCACTGAAAACCATCCGTGTGTTTCGATATGAGATAAAATATCGGCAGAAATTCCGAGATCCTCTGCGATCGATATTCGAGTAACAGCGACGCAAATAAAGACCCGTGGCGAAGAAGCGTGGCGCAGGCCGCGCTTTTGTTAACACGCCCGATGTCTAATAATGTTAGCAAGGCCGTTCTTCCTCGAGCGTTACGACACGTTACGTTCCTTTGCAACGAAACCCCGAGGAACGCCGAGAGGAACGGAACTCGTGACGCGGCCGATAAATCAGCCCTGTCGAGTTTCGCCAGCGTGCGTGCGCGTGTGAGACTGACCTGGCACGCGTTACTTTTTATTACAAGCTGACTGAGGGAAATTGGAAGATTCTTCGGAAGTCTGCAGTCACACCGGCAGCCACCGGCGGAAACACGCGGAAGAGGAGCGTGTCGTTTTTGGCGCGCGAACACGCGAATACTGTTGACCCGAGAGTTGCGCGGATTACGTGGCCGAGTAGTTCGCGTAATTTCGGTCTGTTCCGCTTGCGGAATAACGCTCGATCGATCGTTATCGAACGTAATGAAGCTTCCTTAGAGAACTTTTTAATAATCAGACTGAACGAGATTCTCGTTTGATTCACGTGGAATTCTTGTCAAGTTGTTGGTGGTAGGGAATATTTCGAATTTCTTGGCACTTCGGCGATTAATTTGGATCTCTAACTGATTTTTTTGCACAAAGTTAAAATTTTTCTAGAAACAAACGGCTCGTCTGGATGACACGAACGAACCTCGACACATGATTTGACGAATGTTGCGGGGATTTTTTAATAAACAAGCTTGGATTTTCCATGCGTTGACTGTCCATTCGGTTCTTTGCTCGAAGTTGAATTTTTAATGGATTCCTCGTAAGATTCTTGACTTTGTTTACAACGTAACAGCAAATATCAATTTAGATTGAACCATTTATTTTACAGATCTCCTCTGACTAAATTATTATTTACTAAATTACTGTCTGTTCCAAGAACTAAATTTGGCGATACCGATTCGTTTCATATACATAAATCAATGTTTTGAAACGATTCGGGAATAGGATATGCCAACTTTACTGAACGTTTGGAAATCATTCAATATTTCATTCAACTATTCCGTTCTATGCTTCAATTGTTTTAATATCCACGCCACAAACGCTAAACTTTTCATTTTTCACGTTGGGAATACTCATCATTTATATACAACTCGATAAAACAATAATGACGAAATTTATCTGACGTTCGCTCAGCATGATAAATTCATCTTTACATTAATCGTATTCTGCAGTTAACATTTGTATGTATAAAGAAACCATCGTTAGAAAGCGAAAACACTTCACGTAAAAACACCGGCGGTATGATATAACAGTTAAACGCCATTGTCGTTGGCAGTCTGGCGAATTTCAAAACCGCACAATTAGCATGACAGTGGTCCAGAAATACCGCTAAACGCCGCTAATCGGACCTCGCGAGCGATAAAACGCCAACAAACAACGTTGCCTGGGCGGAACTTTTTTCTTTGATTAATCATCGACCTGCATTCCGACCGAGTGTCGAAAAATCACCTAACCTCGGCAACGATATTTCCGGTTCATCGTTCCACGAAATATGCATGAATGCATGTTAATTTGTGCATATGAAATGAATTGTGAAAGTATGAAATAACGAACGACGATCGATCGATACTACTGCTTGAATAATCAGAGATGTTAAAACTGGCCAATTCGTAATTATTTCATGGGAATTTGATAAATTCACCATGTAGACATTGAAATTTTTCTACTTTGAATTCTAAAAAGAGAGCTCTTGTAAAAAGTGATCTCTTGAAAGACTAATTGTTAAATTTAAAATTATTTACAGTCATTTGCTAATTGTAATTTTTCACAGAAATTCGATGACTGATTAAAACAGGATGAATAATCATCCGTCAAGTAATCTCGATAACATCACGGAATTGTAACGTAACATTTTGTGAAAATTAAACATTCCATTTGTATATCCAATGGATGAAACGTGCAAATTTCGTGTAGAAATGCTCAAATCTCAAATTCCATTGTCCGTGAAAGTGATGGAGCTAAACGTTCTACGGATTATCGGAATTCTATTAGCTTTGATAAATTATTTTCGCGACGTCCGAATATTTGCCTCGCATCATTGACGTGGATGAACGATAGTGAATAAGGGAAGGGCGTACATCACGGGTCGGAATATTAGACCAAAGAAACCGGAAGTGAGTCAGCGCTGTGTGACTATGATGTATGTAATATAGATCGAAGTCGAAATTAGGCTCGAATCGATTAGCATATCCTGAGTTGAGTTTTGAAATTCTTTCTCACGTGGATGTCAACGAAACGTGTTCCGTGCATCGTTGAATAATTTTTCAATCATCTTTGATCGCTCGAACGATACGACAAATAAAGTGAAAGCAGCGTTACCTTGTGTGTGGTTTTGCCTTGCGTACGATCACCGCCTCGAGTCGTCGTACGATCTGGAAACAGAAGAAACAGTGTTCGTTAGATTGGTCGTTTCGTTCACCGGCGAAGAACAGATTAAGCCGTTTTCACGCGAGAAATTTCGTTTATTTCAACATATAAATGCAAATTGAACGACACGATCGAAATACAATCGACACGATCGAAAGAAACCGTTTCGATCGTGTCGATTGCTACGTTCGGAGACTATACTTTCACTGAATGCCGCAATGAATGAGAAAAATGACAATAGCGATCGCAGAAGCGCGAAATCGATTCGACATCAGTAGACGACTGGTCGACGACTCTCCTTTTATCGATTTGCAACGACGGATCGGCAAATGCTAATTAGCGCGCGCTCTCGCGTAAAACGAGAATTGGTTTTTACAATTGGGTTTCTCCGCTTTCACAGTTTCAGCGGCGAGCAAACGTTCATTCTGCAAAAGTTCATTTGAAAAGTGGAAACTGAATTAATATAATTTAGCAATAATTATGCAGTTCTTTTCCTTAATTTCAGTCTTCGTTTTCCTACTTTCTTTAAAAATCACTGCTTCACTACCATTTTGATAATTACCAATTTTATTCTAATCGTTCTAGAACACGCGAAAAGAAAACAATAGAAAACTATTGAAGGTTGAAATTTTCAACTATTTAAGGCAAGTTACAGAACACTAAATCAGAAGAAATAATAAAACTAAACAAAAAATAGAAGAAACTATAGATTGCAAGTAAATTACAAGAAACAGAAAAAGAAATTTCATTCGTGTATATTTTTATTTCCTTATGAGAACGAGAAGTAAATATTATATATATAAAAAAAAGAGAAAATACGTTCGATAACATTAATATAATATTATATTATATTCATGACATAATAATATTAAATACATTTAGTAATGTTACATGCAGATTAGAATTTAAAACGTTACATATAAAATTGTAATGCTAACAATCCTTCATCGTACTCAATCATCTAGCAATCGATTGCTCGTAAATGCTGTTCGGCATGTGGTTTAATTAATCGAAGGAAAAACATCGGAAGTTGGTAGTGATGCTGACCGTGAACTAATGGAGCCAAGCGTTACGCGCCATTACTGAAGTTCACGGGTCAAAGTTCGAACGACTATGCGTGAGTTTCGCGTATGTCGGTCATAAATGTTTATACATCGCGTGGTCACGAAACGATTGACCCCAATATATTAGGTCGCTTTTCAACAAGCTTTCCCACAAATCAGCGTACCGAGTTCTCTCGGTAACTATTTCCAGAAATAGCTCGCAATAGTTCTGCAACCACGAGCTGCTAAACTGTCTCCACGCGTATTTACAGTAATGATTATTCCAATAAAAATTGGAATTCGTGTTTATTACGCTTCAAATTATAATATATGGTATTACGTGCAGACGAAAAATGAAAAGATCATTTTTTTTAACTTAACTTATAAGCGTTGCTCTCAAAGAACCATTTTAACTCTCGTCCCATTTAACAAATTAGAATCCTCTATAAACGTCAAAACTCCATTACCACTTCCTGAGATGTTTAAATATCACCCAGAAGATATAACGGCACTAAAACTACCAGAATTAAATAGACTAGTAACTCGTAATTGTCCCTAGAAATTTTACTACGTTTCCAGAAGAATTTTTCATAAATAAAAGCTTATGCACGCTGTCCTAAATTTCGTCTTATTCTTTCACGCTCGTTCTAACAACCGTGAACAATCTACTGTCAAGAATTCCGCCTCTTTCAAGAAAGTTGCTCTCAATCATCCTACAGTTCAACAATTCTAACGTTAAAACCTACATTGCCGACTGAGACTCTACTTAGACTTAACTTTGAACCATTAAACAATCACGGGATCCATTCACTTCCACTCGCCGTCGCGAAATCCGGCTAGACGAGTGACTCACAATCAGTTGAGGCGAGAACCGCGCGACCTGGTTCAATTTTTAAACCAGCCGAAAAAACGATGGAGAGAAGAAGAAGAAGAAGAAGAAGAAGAAGAAGAAGAAGAAGAAAAGAAAAAAGAAAATCGAGTGCAACGAGTGCGTGCATCGATGTTACGCGGTATGCGATCGCACGCGGCCGAGCACATTCAGAAATAGCCGGCGCGGTAATAAAAGTTCTGAGAAGACGTGCGAACTCGTCGGCTGTCACCAATTATGGTGTTCTGCGAGACCCGGTGCCGTGCACCGAAATATTGAAAGTAATTGCCTGGATCGTGTTACGTGGAATCGCGACGACGGTATAAATCGTCGCGGAGGATCGGTTCGCTGCCTGGGAAAAATATCTGGAGAGTTGGCGAGCTTGGTACACGTACGCACACGAGGATGATTCGCCGCATGAAAGTGAATTCGGAGACGCGGGAGTCTCGGGTGTTTTCGTCTTTCCTCACTTTTTAGAAGCTATAAAACAACAACGTGTTACACGATTGTTAAGCAAATATTTTCTGGAAGAAATTTTACATTACTATTTTATTTGTCGTTAGTAGGAGTGTATTGAATGAAATTTAACACATTGTACGATGAAAATATTTCTTGGGAAAATTTTACGTAAGAGAAGACATTTATATAGTTTCAATTATTACTAGAATGAAATGATTATATATTTTCTATGTTGAAATCATTTTTTTTTTTTTTTACAAAAATAATAGACTGTAAATTTTGACGTGAATATCGGCTCTTGCGATATTGTAATTTTAAGCGTCTTACGAAACTGACATTTAAAATTTTACTGGAACTTTGATTAATTTATACGACAGCATAAATTAAAATTAAATCGATGTTTCAATTTAGAAGACCGGCGAGTTTAAAGAGATTCCTTTTCTTTTCTTTCAGACATTTTCGAGAAATTTTGCTTCTCTTGTATATTTCAAGCTTTTCGTTATCCTTCCTTGAAAGCGTCTCATCGTGTTGTTCTTATCTTTGCAGTAACTTCCAGTACTTTTCCTGTTCCCTCTTCATGCGCAACTTGGCGAAATTTTCTTCATTTTTCGCGAATTCTCCGAACTTTCTTCCGTTTTGCATTAACCTTCTTGCACTCTATTTTTCTTTTTTCTTTTTTTCACCGAACTTACCAAAAATGTTCTAAAAATATTCTAAACGAATTTCCTCGCTTCTCTGCATCATCTTCTAACACAGTCAGACTTTTTTTTTCTTTTGCTTCTAAATTCATCAAATTTTGCTTCAGAATCCAGACACAATAAAGAATAGTGATCTTTCACAATAATATTTCTAGATAAATAAATGATAGTGTTTACCTTCAACTTGATTATTAAATATTTAAAGAAAAAAAGAAGAACAGAAATGGAAAGGAACACTTTTATAGCCTATTTACATTCTACTTGAATTATTAAATCTTCCTCGTCGAAGGAAGCTCACTTCTGATCCTGCAGTTTTACGAAATTCGAATTCGAATTAAATTATGAAACCCTGGCCTATCAAACCCTGGAACTTTCGATTTCTAAATTCTAGAATTTTCTAGATAAAAAATTCCTTCTAAAGTCATAAAAGTCTCTCTCCTATAGACCTGTTCCTATTCTAATTTATTTCGTCCATTACACTTTCCGGAAAACGTCGTAAACAGGTTGTGAAATTTCACGTTCGATGAATCCGTGCGCGTGTCAGGAATCTCATTTAGAGTCAGGACCAAATTTTAACCAACGACGACGCGTTGTTAATTTCCAGATTTATCGGGCAATTACAATACGATGTAACGTACACGTACGATGAAACGCAGTTTTCGCACTCGACGCACGACGACACGGCCCGTAGATGTCGGAATTTGAATACGAAAAGACGGGGAAAGTCGGCACGATGACGCCGCGTACCGTTCGCCATTGTCTCCATTGTTGCCGTGACTCGACACAATCGTCGCCTGGACGACAACAAAACGATCGGACAATAGGTAGAACGCGAGTCCGGCCGCGACTCTCCATGTGACATTCCAAGTCGTGTTCTTCCGAGGAAAGGAAACATTGATAACGACGGGGGGTTCTCGCGAAACCTGACGCGTTCCCATTCGCTTCGTCATCGAAATGAACTCAATGATCTCGTCGTTTCGCAATTCAAGCATAAGCCGATGAATTCCTTCCTCTCGACGATCTCTCTTTTGACAGGCTTTGATATGCTAATGCTTTTTTCGTCGAAAGCGGTTTTACTGGCCGAGGTATCTCGTATCTTTCGAGTCGATTGTCTTTAGCTTTATTAGTCGATGGACTGTACAGTTGAAAGCACGTGAAATGTAATAGGAGTACTCACAGGTAATTTCGTTTCTTGATACAAAATTTCATTTTATTTAAGTTAGAAGGCAATGTTTATTAAATTTGAAAAAAAAAACACTTACGGATACCCCTAATATGAAGTTTCAAGCCGAAAACAGCTTTCTAGTTTCTCGTTGTACAGTACTCTACTTTATCTTTTTTTATTTTCATCATTCTACGCTTAAGCTACACTTTATAAATTTGTACGAAATGCTATTCTTCGAGAAAGGAATTTTTCGCACACGGAGGGAATTGTACATGTGAAATTTACCAAGCGATTAAGAAGTTAATTCGACTATTACATTTTACTATCGTTAGATAACTTTAGAATTACCGCTGATTTAGCGGACGATCCGCAATAGCTTCTATTTTTAATTCTTAATTGGTTCATCACGTAGTCAGCATTGTTTTCCTCCGGGAGAAACAGATGTATTAATTTTGCACGATCTCCGATTATGAAGAATTTACTCCGTCTGGTTTCGAAGCTATTTCTGTCTCGATAAAAACCTTTCCTACACACGCGCAATTTGCATTCATTCGTATGCGTCGCTAATATGCAAGTCTCTGATCAAAGTTTAATCTTAGACCGGTTAAAAATAAAAATCACGCGAGTAAACGCAAAAAACTGTAACTTGGAAATCAATTTTAAAACGACGCGGCGAAAGTTACATTAACATTTGATTAAACGCATGTGTATATGTATATATATATATATATATATATAAGAAATAATAAATAAGAAGTGCGAGAAGGAACGCGAGAAACAGATTTACGTAACAAAGAAACGTTTAACCATCAGTAACAAAAATACGGATCAGGCAACAGAGGCTTCGGCGAAAGTACATCACAGTCTATGCGTCATCGTTCACGAGAATAAAACTGTTTACTCGGACCTAAACGCAAACCAAAATCAGGGAAACCTTTTCTTTTTACGATGCTCGACGCTCCACCCGGTACATCACGGAAAAAAATATTTTTACCTCTTGCAACGAGAAATATTCATCGTTCGCAATCTAAAGAAATAATTAAACCAATTTCCCCTCTCCCCCGTCAGAACACGGCAACAAAGATTAACGAAGTTGAAATCCTCATCAAAAAAAGTGAGATTAATCCCCTTTGTCGCCGACTTTCGGCTCGCTTGTTATCGAAATAATCCGGTCGAATTACACCTCTCGCTGGGAAAAGAAATCGGAGCAGACGAGATCGATAAGAAAAGACTCGCGCGCGTCGAAAGGAAAAAATACGAAAAAGCCGGTCCGGCCGTTTGCCGATAAAAACGTAAACGCCATCTCGGACGCGTATAACTGTTAACTCGTTATCTCCGGTAACGTTACGTCGGTATCTCCGGTGAAGCGGTATAACATGGCGTCCTTTAACGGGCTAACAACCCCCGGGACGGGAAGTACTCCGCTTTCTTTTTTCTTTTTTCTCTTTTTTTTTCATTTTTTCTTTCCTTTTTTTCAGCGGTTGGATTTCTCGCCGGGCGCGTGCATGCAAAAATCGAGCCACGTTACCCGTTAGCCGTTCGCCTGTTTTCCTTGTTCCGTCTCGCGGAAAAAAGTCGGTCGTCGAGAGGGAAATGTTTTCCGGCCAGCGATCAATACCACAACCCTCTGCCGTTTTCTTCTCTCTTTTGCTCAGAATCACGCCGATGCCTTCTACGAAGAATCCCGACGAAATCACGCAGAATGAAGTTCCCTCTTCGCCGTCGTTGTCGTTCGCCCGAACTCTCCCTCCGCCCCTCTTTCTCTCATCGTTCGAAAGTTTCGAATCGTTTCACGCTATTATTCGAAATTAGGCATTCGACGTGAGAGAGAAAGAGGAGACCAAAACGAGGTATTTCGAACGAGCCGATTGTCTTGAAAACTTTCGAGATCCTGGGCGAGGAGTATCTACGTGAGAAACGGCAAAGTGTCTTTGAGCGGCGGACGATTTCAATGGTCCGAGGAAATTACGCTGCCGCTTCTTGCCTTTGTGAAAGAGCTGTTCGAAAAAATTTTTACCTTCCTCGGCGCTGAATGTCGCGAATGGTCTCGTGTTTGGAAGAAAGGCTTGGATTTACAAATGTACCTCTGTCGTGCAAATATCTGTTTCTAATAAAAAAAAAAAAAGTAACGTAGCATCAAATAGAACAAATTAATCGTCCTATGTTCGTTCGGTGTTTTTAACATGTAGTAATAAATTAAATGACGATTATGGGGTTGTTTTGACAAAAGAAGCATATCATCACTTGTATATATATATATATATATATATATAATATATATATATAATATATATATAATATATATATAACTGATATAT
The DNA here is from genome assembly GCA_032399595.1 of Tetragonula carbonaria. Taxonomy (NCBI): domain Eukaryota; kingdom Metazoa; phylum Arthropoda; class Insecta; order Hymenoptera; family Apidae; genus Tetragonula; species Tetragonula carbonaria. The sequence goes on along the minus strand of JAUCRC010000009.1, from coordinate 4,100,815 downwards.
ATATATATATATAAGTTATACAAGTCAGATTATATGAGTACGTGGTGGATATGTAAACGAGAAGAAGAAATTATTATTTTTTACTATTACGAAAATTCCTCGAAACAATGTTCTCGAATGTCGCCAAGGAGAAGATTTTCGAAAGTTAAACAAAGCTGAATTTTGCGTACAACGTGAACAAAGTTGCGTAACGAAGGGAGGGATGCTGTACGCGCCTTTGACTCGATTAAATGGCCCCTAACTCGTGGAATCTGTTTAAAGCTCCGCGTTACCGTGGATTTACGATACGTCAATCTCTATTAAAAGGCGTATGCAAACAGGGAAGAGTTGAGGTCTCCCTTTCCATGAATAATTGTATCAAGCGCCGAGTCTGCCGGCGTGGAAAAGTCTTTAATCTCGACAATGGAGACACCAGGCTTATGCATACGTTATTTGCACGTATAAATACATCGAACGAAATCAATTTCTGTCGCAACTTCATCTCCGTTAATCAGCCGTTCTCTCAAATTCAATTCTCGCGTTAGAAAAAGTTTCTTATCGAAAGATTCTCATCAACAAATCCGTTGATCCCAGAAAGATTGCTTCCACGATTATTGCAAAATTTCGAATTCATCGCGCTCGTCCGACTGGGATTCAATTCTCAAGTAATCACTAAGATATATAAATGATAACATTAAAAAAAGTTCCGTCGACGCAACTTTCACTTTCGTCCCCACCTTCCTCCGTGGTACCATCGTTCCGCGAATTTCGAGACCAAACAAAGTCAATCGCCCAACCCTCGAACAACCCCGCATGCCGGCGTACAACACCAGGTCACGCTCAATCAACCCTCGCGGAAACCATCGACAAAACCTGAACCAACACCAAGGAACGATCCTTTTCCCCACAGTACACAGGCTACAAAGGATGCTCGTATTTAGCCTTCGTTTGAGCGAAGGGGTGTGGGGAGGGAGGAGTTGAATTCTCCCAAGGACACGTGACGTGAGTGACGTCGCGCGAAAGAGGGAGGAGGGTGACGTGCTATTTTAACGGACGACCCTGGACGGGGGATCGATTGCACGCGAATTAACAAGCGGTCAGTATCGACCTACTGTATAGGTGACGAGGCACAGAGAGAAGTATTCCGTGCTGCACTCGATCCTTGTGGTGATTTGGGCATCGCGCGGCCACGCGAGGTCGTCGAACTTGCCGGGGCGTGACTGACTCCGGCAAGAGGGTAACTTCAACCACCGTGGCGAACTTCTGCCTCACGCGGCCGATTGATCGACGCTCGACGCTGGCGGTCTACGCTATATCCCGTATCGCCGGGATTTATCTAGGATTTATCCCCAGCTGAAGTTCCCAACCGGTATTTCCCTCATGTTTCGCATTTGGAACGCGCATGACTCCCGCGATAATATAATTTCGTGTCGATACAACGTACGGTAAATACGATAAATAGGTTTTGACTGTTCAATACGGGGGTGTTGAAGTAAGGGAATTCATTCATTTCGATGCGTTATTACTCAGTTTTCCTGCGAAAGACTTGATAATAATTTTCACGCAAGCATTGACGTAACGAAGCAAATTGAAAAATATCTACTATATCTGCGAAGAAATCATTTTCTTCTGAAAATGGAAAAGAATAGAGAAAGCTCGTGTATTGTTAAATTTCGACTATTGAATGATATTTATGAAGATTTATAGAAAATATTATAAAAAAAATATCAAAATAAAGAGAAAATAAAAGAGTCAGATCATGGATGACGTTTCGTGAAATATCCATCTTCGCTTGTTCCATACAGACAGATAGTACACGATCCCATAAAACTAAGGAGACTATGGAAGGTTAAGGTTAAGAGTATCTTAAAAATAAGACCGCGTTCAGGGCTTTTTTCCTGAAACTGGTATCGCAAGCCTCTCGAAAAGCTTATTCCATTTCACGCAACGAAGATCGCAGAAATAAGATTTAATCCCGTCATCCATGAAATAATATTCTGCTCGCGTGATGCGTACGTTCCTATAATTACATTCTATAGGAAAATCGAATTATTGAAGGTTGTTCTCAAAATTAAATATTTTTTCGCGCGTGTGTGAGGAAATTAAACTTTTATTCTCAATTGAATTAAAGGGAGAAAATCAAAAGTAATCAAACTTTAAGTACAATTCCCTGGTACATGTCAAATTATTCTATAATGTATATAAAAATTCAATACCACTCGCTCTTACAATTGGAACAAATTCTTTCTACGTCGAATCAAGAAAAATGAGAAAGAAACTACAGAATTTCAAAAATCCCAAAATTCATCGTCTCTCTATCAAACGCAACCCTCTGCATTTTTTTAAATAATGAGAAAGAAAGAAAAATAAATTAATTCTTGCAATTAGAACGGAGATCTTCGAAACAAATTTTTCTACAACAAACGAAGAAAAAGAACAAAAGATAAGAAGGAAAATATACAATTTTGTATATAATTCGCACTAATAAACAGAAAAAAAATCGCAAAATGATTAATTCTTTAAGCAACGAAAGAAGAGAAAAATAAGAATAAATTAATTCTTGTAATCAGAACCGAGAGCTTCAAAACAATGAAAACAACAAAAATGAGAAGAAAAATATAAGAAAAATATAATTATGTAATTCACGCTAATAAAATCCCAAAATTAACCAGCTCTCTATCAAACGAATCCTTCAAACTTCTTTAAGCAACGAAGAAAGAGAGAAACAAATAAATAAATAACGATTAATAAAAAAATAGAGAGATTCGCAAAATGAGGAAGGAGGAAAGAAAAATGAAAAGAAAAAGAGGATGCCGCGAATTTTTCTCGTAGCGTAGGAGGCTCCGGTCCATTACACGCGGCTAAGAATGCATCAAAGCGGGCAGCGCGGCTGCTCTAAAAGCCTCGGCGGATCCCGATTTCTGACCACCGTCGAATTCCTCGAAAGCCTTTGGGGACCCGGCGAGAACGCTTTCAAGCGTCTCGCACGTCCACGCGTAGAGCCACGCCGCCGCCTGCGAGGTGGTTTGTAACCGTGGGCGGAAAAGCTCAGATCAATATCAAGCGCGAATTGGAACGTTACGGTGGTGAAAATCGACCCGTGACCTAGTGTGGACCCGCCCGTAGGTGCCGGTGTAACCGGTGGCGCCATCCGAGACACATGAAACGCGCGTTTCATCCGCGCAAAACTTGACACGCACGTACGCAACGCACGTGCGTACAAGCGAAAGTTTCACGTCGATCAAAAGTCCACGCCTAGGAATTCAACACGTCTCCCAACAACGTTTCGTCTACGCTAAAAAGGGGGAGGGAAGTTTGTCGAAGGTTTCCCCTCAGCGGGGAAACTCAACCCGATTAATCCTCGGATAGAGTTCCCGCGACGATTTTAATTGTCGTGGAAGAACATTCCCGCTTGTCAGCAATTACTCGAGTAATATCGTTCCTAGTTTTACGCACGTCCGTCTAAAATAATTTAGAGACATAAATCAAGTGGTACGTTTCTGTTAATTTAATAATCGACGATCGATGACAGATGTTAAATTGTCGTGGATGAACATTCTCGCTTGTCAGCAATCTCGTTGGTTTTTAATTTTATCTACGCGTGTCTGAAATAGCTTAAAGATATAAATGAAGTATTGCGTCAACTTAATAATCGATGATCGATGATAGATCTTAATTGGAAGAACATTCTCGTTTCTCAGCAATTACTTGAGTAATATCGTTCTTAGTTTTATTGTCTAAAATAATTTAAAGACGTAAGTCAAATAGTACCTTTTTGTCAACCTAATAATCGATGATGAGTAAAGTCAGAATTTGAACGAAATTGTTAGAAATTTTTTAATGTTTATCACGTTTGTAATCTGTGTCTCAGATTTTCTGGTGTGACGAAAAAATTATTTTTATCGTCATATTTTTACGGCAGCATCGTATTTACTGTTTAATTCACTGTTACGTAGTTAGGTCGAAGTTGCGTTAAATTTCGCATCGCTCGCTATTTATTTATATTATTATTACTTCCGTGTGACTACGCAAACACACTTCCAGCGTCTTAATTCCAACTCGCGGAGTTTGTTGAAGGTCCCCTTGCCCGACTGCTGCAATTTGGTTAATTCTCAGCCAGGCTTTTAATTCCCACGGAAGGAAACTCTCTCATTTTACTGTGCTACGCTTTCATACACTGAGCCGATCCGATTATTTAAGTAATATCGCTGGCACGCTTTAGTTTTACACGCGACTCAATAAAACAATTGAAAAACGTAAACAAAGCAGAAGATAGAATTTCTTGATACATTATGAATTTTAAGAGCCAGTGAATTTTTCGAGGAAGAACTGTGGATTTCTGAATACGTTTATGGAACAGTTAAAAACGAAACGAAAAATTGTACAGACACATAAAATATCCAAAGTATTAAATATTTTGCACGATGACGTGAAAAATAAATTCTCTACCGAGATCCTAGCTTTAATTATATATATTTCCAAAGATACGAATTTCCATAAAAATTCGCAACCTGATAATTTTATTAATGTTCCAAGAGTGATGGATTATAATCTACATAAATCGGCATAAACAAAAGAATATCGCTCGATTCAGTTCGTTATTACGAACGAAGAATTCTCTGAAAAATATCGTTCAGCTGTTTATATCGTTCCAACAGAGTGGCTACAAGAGACACATTTATCACTGTATTTATTTATTTACTAATTAATCATATTCAAGTATATTAAATTTCCTGTCATTTGTATTATCTGCTGTTCTCGTTTAATATTCTACTACTTTCACATTTGATGTCGCAAGAATTCATCAGACGTGCAAATATATTTTACAATACTTGGACTCGAGATCGCTTTTCTAGTAGAATGTGTACGTATCTGGCCGGCCGTAGGACGATGAGCGAGATCCAAGATTAATTGAAGAACCGGATAGCGGAAACGATTGACGTGGGCGTTAGTTGCGTGAATGGGGATATTATAAAGGATTAGAAACAAAGTGGCTGGAGGCCTTCTATTGAAGAATAATACCGAGATATAATATAACTTTGTCTGTGATGACGCAATCTTTGTCCGCTTATCCAATACTCTGTTGAGACTAGCAAGATTGTTGATAAATATAAGATGCACTCGTTGTTCTCAATGTTTTGTGCTTCTTACCAATAACTTTTACTTTCTGAATCACCTCAATAACGATAGTTTTAACTCGACACTATTAGCAGTAGTTATTAAGGTGACGTGACTCACGTATTAGTGACGAAATTGGTCCAATAAGTGACAGGTTGTAGATGTATTGTACAAACAGTTTCTCTGCAATTTTACAATTCTTGTAGATTATACACGTTTACGAAATAAGTACCACAAGAAGTGTTATACTTTGAATATTTTCTACGTTACGTGTATTGTGTACATTTTTGTAGCTCCAAATTTCCCATGAATTCATAAAAATCGGTCAAACGATAATTACTCTCCACTTTCGATTTCTTTAACATGTCTTCTGTCTGTTTCTTCTGTTTCAGATAAGAGTACAATGTATTCAAGTTCATTCTCCAAACTGTAAGTCGAATTGATAGATCATACACACGTATACGTTACATGTAGCGTATGTCAGATAATTATCATTTTTTTCATTGATCGAAATTTATCCAAGGAAATTCTTTCGTCGCATTAATTTTATATAAGCTAGAATTCCACGTTTCGAGTTTCTGATCGCGCATGTTTATGCAAATGAATATTTTCGCAGATTCGTAAATTCATCTTGTCACTTGTTAAATATGAAGTATAGCAAGTGCTCCGGCACTTCTGAACTACGAAACACCGAATAATCACCGGCCGGCCATATTTCCTCCGCGTCTTGATCAACTTTATCGCAATCACCGCCCTAAATATTGACCTGCTGTCGAGAACGGGCAGGTTCATCAGGGGAACTCGCGACGATTGAGTCGCATGCGCCGGTGTGTATCGCGTAATGGGCGGGCAACTTACGTTCCAGTTACTTATTTGCACAAGGAAAGTTCCGCCTGCACGTCAAGACAACATATGGCGAACGCGAGCTAGGAGAGGGAGGGAAGCCGCGGAGGATTACTATTAGAATAGACCTAACATTAATTCCGCATGCGGTAGATTAGGACACTCGCTAGGTTTCCCCTTCTGCCACATATTTTCCCTCGGGTTCCTCCGTTAAACGCGAGGATTATTTAACTTCTGCCAAGCGTCTTGCCCCCTTGTTCGCGTGCTTCCGTTTCCCACCGTAGAATAATTCTGCCTCGCGACTTTGTTCTGCTATTTTTCGTTTCCCCCTTTTAGACTCTATCGACACATTTTGCGATAAGCTGAAGCTGATCTGACCATAGTTCTTTGGTCATTTCGTTCTTGCAAAGTTCCTTAGGTGAGCCGCAGCTCTACTCGGAATATTAAGATTCCTTCTTTTCTTCTTTGCTTTTTTTCTTTTTTTTTTTCTGGTCATGAAAGTTTAACGAAATTTTCGAGTGCTGTTCTCTGTCGTCAAGCTCGATCGATTTCCTCTTGGGAGAGGCGCGAGGAAAGATGAAAATCATCGTCGCTTGTGAAATCGAATCGAAATTCTCAGTCACGTGTTCCGGATTCGATTGTTGAAACGTTGTCACTTTGACGCAACTAAGCATCGCTGAGTCAAAGTTTCCAGGTTTTATTATCGATCTTATTGTATTTCTAATAAACCCTCTACTCCAAACGTGTCGATCTAAATGGATTTCTTGAATCTACTTCAAGTTACAGCGCTTCGAACATTTTTTTTTTTCTTTTTATTCTATTTGTTTCAAAGATAGTTGATCAAGAAAATCGACGCTGTGAAACTCGAACAAAAGTGTGCCGACGCAAGTATCGTTTCACACAGCTGAACTTTATACTCGTTGTCTGACCGCGGTTGATATAATCTACTTTGAGTGTACTCTCTACTCTGCGAGCTTCACAAGCATTTCTCTGGAGTAATCGTCCGTCCCGTATCTGGCTAGATTCACGATCGATTCGTTTTCTTTTTTTTTTTTTTTCATTTACTTGTCTCTGTCTATTTTTATTTACCTCAAATCGTCACGATTTGCATTTTTGATGGCAGTTGAATTTTAATCATTTCCGAAAGATAATAGTTTCCAGATTAGCTGGCATCAATGTTTTACGCACGATGAATACGTAATTGGAATATGATGCGCCTTTAAGCGATACGGTCATGCATCATTAATGCACTAATGAAAGTACAATTGATATTCCCATCTGTTCGATTTCTGTATGCTAACGAGCTTGTACGGTGTCTTCGTATATCGTTAATCCTCATCCATATTGCCTTACGTCTGTTATCCATTCTTCGAATCGCGATATCCGAAATTTGAATATCGTGATCATGCAACGGTATATCGATTATTTCGTGCGGGAACCTAGCGTCGCTCGACGCTACGCAACGAATTATACAACCCACGTGGACCAAATAGAATTAATGGAAGCCCCACCAAGGTTGCAAAAGAAATTCTACAGAAATTCTATGTACTACGGAAGAATTTAATTAGAATTAACCGACGACGCCAGATGAGGAATTAAAGGAGGATGTTACGTGAAAATATGCTCGGCATATCGGGAGAAAGAAGAATAGTTTAAATATTTCACTAGAAGAGCTATTCGAACGTTTCGAAATCGATGGAAAAATTCCTTCTATGGAAAAATTTGCAGAGACCAGTTAAGAAAGGAAAAGGCAAATTTTCAGAGAGTGAATTAACCAATAACCGACAAAGTTGAATGTAAAATTTTCACCAAGAAAATTAAGAAATCAAACGAGGTGGCAAATTCTGACGAACGCAGCCATACAATAATAGAACGAAACATTTGAATCCTCGGTTTCTCTCGATAGATTTCTCTCAAGAAATCGTTTCGAGAGAGAGAGAGAGAGACGAGTTTCTGGATGCAGTTGAAAAGGGGGCGTAGCCACTTGGAAGATTTACTTCCGGCGGCAAAGTGTACGCATTACCTGGCTGGCGATTTATCGCCAGCGAGTATATACGCGCCGCTCCATTGAATAATAGCAGCACTCGCCGCGTGTTGTGTGTGCGTAACGCTCGCTCGCTCGCGCGTACCGAGGCCATACTAATTCCTTGTATAAATAAAGGACTTATCTCCGACCTGCACTCGTTCTCCAGACGTTATGATATACTAACCTCATTAGCATGAGGCGCAGCGAAGAAGTATGGCTTCGATAACAGAAAGCTGGTGGGAAGGATCGACGATGCGGTTGAAAGCGAACTCTTTCGCTCGTGTATTGAATTCGTTTCGATGATCGATCGTCAGCTGTGATGATCTAGCTACTTGCTACGATTTTAGCACAGCCGACGATTATTACAGGAAGTAATCGGTGATTAGTTGGAATTAATTAATCGCTCGCGAAAGTGTTCGAGAACAATTATTCTGTTGCACAGAACGTTTTGAAATTTCATTGACTATCCAAACGAGAAAAAACTGATATGATAATCATTACAATCGTCAAAAATTTGAAATCGATCCCAGAATGTTGATGGAACTTCTTAACAATAGTAATGGTAAGATCTTTGATATTGTTCTTAATAATGGTAACAAGTATAAGAGTATAGCGAAGAATGGGAAATTGAAGCAGTTGAAGTATATTTTACTTAACTTTTACTTTCATCAAAATGTTGACGAACACCAAATTCTGTTCTTTGAGGGAACAAACGATATTGAATACCAATAAACTAATCGTAAGGAAAAGAGAAAAAAGAAACGTTCTGAAATTTTATTGACACTCTAACGAGAATGTCAATATAATTGTATTAATAAAATTTGTCAACATAATATAATTATGTTGATAAAATCTGAAATCAGTCTGAGGATCTGTCGAAGGTACAAGATATCTGTTGCAAACATATATTTAATGAAGAAATGACTGCTCTTGACGAAACTTCTTAACAGTGACATAAGTATAAGAATGAAGCATCGAAGAAAGTGAGGAAGCATAGCGAACTCAGTGTATGAGAAAAAAGTATATATTGCTCAGTTTGACTTTACTTTTAATATTTAACTTTAATTTTTACTTTCACCGAAATATACGCGTCCCCGCGTAGGGGGCCGATATTCAAACGAATTTTATCGAATGCCAATAAACAACAAAGTGAAAGAGACAAGAGAAAGAAGTGGCGAAGAAAATTGGTGGAGGAAAGAGCGGAAGAACAGAGGGAGGAAGGAATCACGGACAGCAGTGGAAAGTGGAGCAATAGTGGAGAGTTTCCGGGACGAGCGGCAGAGCCGCGTCCGCACGACAATCGATCGCCGGTCTAATCGATTCGATACTCCCACGCCCGTTCCAATCAGTGGCTGCACGACTTACACAAGACCACCAGCGATTGGTCGATGCTCGGCCGGTTGCGCTTCGTTTTCGTTTCGGGGCATCGTCCATCGCGTTTTCCGGCAAGCCATAATTTTCGGCGGCGATCGCGCTCCCATATCCCCGCGAATTTATGGCCTATTGATACTTTGCATCGGTCGCGTGCGCTCCCTTCTCTATCCTTTCCACCCCCCCCCCTTTTCATCCTGTCCGAGTTTCCGAAACTCCCGAAATCCTGTTCTTTCGCCTGGGTAACGTGTGTGCATTTCCTTGTCCTTTGTGTCCCATATATCCACGTAATCTTCTCTATAATTATTAATCTATCTATATCTAATTATATAATCTAATAGTAGTTATTGAACATTCTTCTATAAATTATTCGCTATAGAGAATTTCAAATTTCGAATAAGTTTGAAATGAAGCTTACGTCGTTTTACGTTTGGGGGAGACACCTTACGTTCTAAATTACAGGCGTAGTGCCGGTTATTTAGCGGAATATAAGTCGAATGAGGCAGTGACTAGACATAACATAAATAGAATGAAACTTTGTAAGTTCATCGATCAAGTAGATTTCATTAAACATCAGAGCGAGCAATTTGCATAGCTGCGTTACTGTTGGATTCCTGCTGAAGCACGAAGATGACCGACTAGACAACTGCAAAATTTCTGCGAAACAACGATCCAGAACGACGCGACGAAGATCTGTAGAAATTGTTTGCCACAATTCTTTCGGTTAAACTCGAATTTGGAAAGTATCAGGTAAATTAAACGCGAAAATCGTTTTCCTTCGGAATAATCAATTTTTCTCGAGCACCAGAATCGCGCTGCTGTATGTTTAAATTATTTATTTCAACGGGGCGAGAGATTCAACGAAAGCATCGGGCAAAGTTTATCGTTCGAGCATGGAAGTTTACCGCCGCGGTAAGTCTAGACAGGAAATTTTCGAACTTCGAACAGGTAAAAAATTAGCGTTTGTCCGTTTGTTCGTAAACCTCCGCTATGTATGCATAATACATCTTCCGTTAACGACTGTTAATTGATCTTTAACCAGTTGCATGGAAATTACCATTTCAAATGATTCCCTGACGCATTTGAGGAACTTATTAACGCGTCCTCGGCCAATTTGAAGAATTATCCGCTGTAATACACTGTGACCAATTGATCTGTTGTTGCAGACCAGGCAGTTAAGTGATCCGCGAGAGTATCACAGAATCGACGAAAGAAACGATCTACGTCAATGCTGTAATTCTTGTCGCCTATTTTCAGGCCATTAGTTTGCACGCAACAAAAGCAAAACAGCGACTGCAAATGATTTCAGAGTGTTGAGAATTTGCAAGGAATTTCCTATTTATCTCGAATTTCCTATATTTGTCTCGAGCTTCTTCCTTTTTCAATTTCATCCAATTACAAAATTCGTGTTCGTCATGCACGATGAGAACTTTTCATTATTCATATTTATTTCCGTATCGTTAATATTCCATTTTCAACAGGAAATAAAATATTACGTTTTGCGCGTCTGTGTGCGCATCGATTGGAACCGGGAACGTTAAAGAAATTCCGAACAATGTTAGAGAAAAGGAAAAAGAAGAGAAGAAAACTGTAACAACGAGAACGAAAGAAATCTGAATTCGGGGTATTTTGTACATAATCACGCGAACTGATTTCTCCGGATGGATACGCTCGCCGTTATTTGCAAACGCTCGCTCGTTTTCTCTTCCATTCGAAAATATGAGATCCCGCGAGCTGGGATCGATCGAAACGAACAACGGATACCGAACTCTCCGAACGCGTTTGCATTATGTAACCATGTTTTAAAAGCCAGTCGAGGTAATTAACTAGTGTTTGCCGTGCAATTATAGGGAACGAAATGTTTTCGATCCGTTGCCGCGTACTTGAACGCGCGACGAGCTACTCGCCGGGAACACGAATTACGAATTCGTGATGAGAAAAACACAGTCGCTCGAGCTCCATTTTTTTAATTCAGCTACTTCCCGAAGAATGTCAGGGACGTATTAATCGTTATTTATTTAAGAAACAATGTCCTCGCGAACGATTGAAATGGACTTTTCATTAGCAGCATTAGACTATGCGGATTTCCATGGAAATTCACACGTTCGAGGAAGAAGAACAGGTTTAGAATTATAAGAACAATTTACTGGCTGATTTGAATTAAACCTTGTCCAATTACCAATCGTGGATCTATTTTTCTCCTTAATTAGTCTGGTGCGTTGGAACGTTGGTGAATCTTGCGTGTCAAATCAAGTGAAGAAACATGTTTGAAAGAGAAAATAAATTAAGAGAAGGTGCATAAATTCTAGTGAATTGAGCACGAGATTCTGCTGTTCTGATGCAGAAATGACCGAGACGAAGGATAGCGCGCGGTGCGGATCACTCGCGCTAATATTCCAGTAATGGACACCGATGTGGTCAACCTTGAAGAGATAAATTTCGTGATAAAGCCGATAATTAACGCCGCCAATGGCCGTTATTATCTTGATTATATAGGGGAAACGCGTGCAAATTTCAACTGGAATGCGTTTAATTGTATCATACGCAAATGTGACATCTGCCAATTTTTTACGCGAACGATAACAATAATTGGGAACATTCGCGATCGCGAGAAACGAAACTCTTTTTCCTTTGTGTTTGTATTTTCCTCGTAAACCACGTGTACACGCGTGGTTGCTCAAATTTTCGAAAATCGAAGATATGTGATGGAATATATTATTATTACTACGCAGCATAATTCCGTTTATTTGAATGAAATTCAATATCTGATCGAATGAAATTTAAGCTCCACTTATTGAAACCTACACAACTCCTGTTCTACGAATGAAAACATTCTAATAGAAAGGAGAATCAGTGAGCACCAATCGTGTAAATTAAATTCTCTATTCTTTACGTATGTTTTTCAATTTGTGATACAAGAAATTTAATTTCAACATTAACTTTGATTGAAAAATTCCACTTCTCTCTCTCTCTCTCTCTCTTTTTTACGTTATTTTCCATTATTCCATCAGTACACAATCGGAGCGCAATGTTCTTCAAGTTGTATCTGATAAATTCTTCAACTGATAAGGAAACCGACACTGATTGATTTCCTACTTGTACCGTTTTCACGCTCTCGCGCATTCAGATTTTATCGATTCTTTTTTTTATCGCGCACGGAAGGAACGTTTATCAAATTCTGCGAACTATTCGCGCGTTACAATTATCAAATTAACACAAAGTCGATTCTCCATCGGGCTTCCAAATATTTGCGTGACATTCCAAATCAATTGCAAATCTCGAGGCTCAAGCGTGCACATCGCGTGGATTTTTTTCTAGAACTTGCAAATATTTGCCGTAATACATCGAGCGCAAATTCAACGAGAATCCAAGTTCAAATATTTCAAAAATCTAATTCAAATCTACCAACAAAGCACCAAATGTTTCAATACACTGATTCTTCCAGAGTTTCGAATATATTCATGACATTCCGAGATTTACTAAAAATCCACGTTCAAATGGGAATCAGAAATCTAATCTCCAATTTATATACTTCTTAAAAAATTATTTCGTGTTTTGAAAAATACTTCAAATTCAGCCGAAGTGAACGAAAATCACCATTAAGACTATGTTTTGATATCGCTGCAATATGGCGAATCAAAGCTCGATCGTTAATTAACGTGGCTATGACGCATGTTACGATAAGCGTAACAAGCAATATAACGTGTCGGGCAACTAGTAACACAGAACAGTTTTTAAATGCGACTTTCTTGTTGATTATCGCGCTGCTCGTAATTATTGCGATAGAGGAGCCGCGCGTGTTATTAGATGACGTAGATGATATTCACTTTACCGATCGGAATTACGAACAACGCAATAATGACGAGAATATGCTAGCAGTACGTGTGATATTACGTAACTTGTGCAACAAATGCGTAACAAACGACTGACGAGTGTTAGTTACTCGAAAGATCCATGCATCCAAAAATTGCCTCATTCTCTAGATCATTTCAATTTCGTATTTTTTGTAAATAATTTTTTAAATCCCAGGGAATTGATACAATTTTTCTCGTTTCTTCTTAAACTTTTTTATTCTATTTTTATTTTTAATTTTTTATTTTATTTTATTTCACTCTTTGTTTCGAATAATTTTTCGAGCCAAAGAAAAAAGAAATATATATATATATATTTTATATATATATATATATATATATATATATATATATATATACGAAAAAAATTGTTGCAAGTACGTGTGATTTTTTCGTACACACGAGAGAGGTTTGAATTTTATGCTTGACGGAATACATTAATGATTTTATGCTGTTTTTCAGTGTGTTCATTCTCCACTATATTTTAGTACGTTAAGAGTTTGATGTCATTCTTTTTTTTAAATACATTAATAATTTCATGCTCTTTTTATTAGTTGTATGTATTGAACATTTATTTTCCTATTGAAACAAGATCGTAAAAATTCAAGAACCTTTCTCACGATAAATGTATCTACGTGGGATGAATTTCATAACAAATTTTGCTTTTCGCAACGCGTTTTACAAACGTCTACCTATTTTATTTTCAGTTTCGCGTAATTTTTCAATGCACAAATGTGTATATTTTCTTATAAATTTTCTACATCGAGCTTCAGGTATAACTTGTATAATCGCATTAACGTGAAGAAAACATAGAATTTCTAAAAAAAAAATTGATAACAAAATGCCAAAACATTCTTTCGAATTATTGCTTGAGGATAATTATTAATAAATTTTTATTTATTAGTATATTGCAGCCAAATACTTATGCCTGCAATATTGAATAAATAGAGACGATAGGGAATGTACTGATAATTAAAGATCTGTTGCAAAGTTATTTCGACATCGTTTGTCACCTATCTGCACAATTAGCTTTGAAGTTAAACAGTTTGGCCTTGCTACGCTTGAACATTATTTCGTCTTCCATTCTTCGCAGTCTCCAGTTGTTCAAAAACAATAGAACTTGAACGTGCGTGTACGTGTAATGCGAATTTTCACTTACTTAAAACTATTTATAAACAAGTGTTAAACAGCACTAAATAAATCTGTTTCTCGAAAATTTTATACTTTTTGACACATTTTTGTAATAGAAATTTGATAAAAAACACCTTGACTGAAATTGTCCGGAAAAGAAAATCGGGGAGAAAAACAAACTTAAACAAATTCAAATCTTGTTCATCGTAAAATTAAAATCGTCACAAAGTCCTCTTAATCAGACAATTCGTCTGGCACCAGGAAACAGAACCTGAAGCTTCCGGGACTGTGAAACATCGACGAGTAGATTCGTTCGAGGACGTCACGAGACATCGTCGCAAAGATCAAAAACTGAAAGTTTCTATAAACGATGCGTCGCAGTGTAATTCACGCGCTGGGCGTAATTGGTCGAGGCGTTCGCGTGGCCTTTGGTATGCAAAGATCCGTGGCCACAGAGAAAAAGAGAGAGAGAGAGAGAGAGAAGAGAAAAAGAAGAAAAATACTCGGCGGCAGAATTGAAATCACGTTTTTCGCGCGGCGACAACGTGAGCTTTCGGGGCAGCGCTGCGTTTCCGCAAAAATTCAACGGCTGAATCGCGTAATTATCCCGAAGACGATTAACGACGACGTCGCGACGCTTCCCTTTTGTTCGCCGTCCCGACCCAAGCCGAGCCGAGCCGCCAACTTTCTTCTGTTTTATTCGCCGCCAGCGGTAATTAATTTGCCAGCGGTTATTAATTAATTTCGCCGCATTGCGCGCGCCTCGATGATTTATGAGATCTCACCGCGACTCCGATTGATCCTCACCGAGAAATTTATTTATTTATTTGTTTGTTTGTTTGGTTGTTTGGTTGTTTGCTCGAGTCTTGAAAGCTCCTGGTACAGCGGATCATTTTTATACCGTCGCGATTATTCAATTCGAATGATCAAATGAAATTGCCATTCATTTGAGAATCATCTGTGTAGAGATTCGGTCAATCGAAAGCTTAATTGAATTGAAAGTTGAAGCTGTACTTTAAAAAGTTGTCGAATTGTGAGGTGATTGTGAGGGACACTTCTGCGTACAAATTCTGATAATTATTCTTTGATGCTCGCATTAATCCGTGTTTTTTTTTGTTGCTAGATGTAGTCTCTCTAGTTTCTCAGAATTTTAATTACAGTCTAAATATCGCTGCTGCGAAAATTCATATTGAAATAACTACGTAAAGGAGCTAATCATTTTTATCGATTTATTTACACTAAAAATTGTAAGATCCGGGACGATTCTTAATCTTATAATACGATTCTGTTTATTTTAATATCAAATAAATTTTTTGTTGAGATAAATATATGTTTATTAATATCAGACACACGTCCACGTCGTATGAATTCACAAAAAAAAAAAAATACTTAAACAGATAATGCAGTATTCAACTCAATATCCCGATCTTTAACCAAGCTGTCCCACAGGAATTGCCATCAGTATCGTCATCTCGATTGTTGCATAAATCGCGTTCGCGCCGCAGGTAAACATATACACACGTATATGTATTCACTTGAATTTAATCGCATTTCACATTATCCTTTGCAACTGGCGTCGTGATCAGAGTGCTTGAAATGCGGCCGTGCTCCCGAAACGAGGCAAGCATTTAAATCCCCTATTTAAATGCTGCACGTGGACGTGTTAAATAATGCACCGTATCCTCGTCTTGATAACGTAATAACTCAGCGAGTAATAAACAGAAAATTACGGAAGTTAAATGGTCGCCATGGTTACTAATGCTTCGGAAAGAATTCTGCCTTTTCAACCAAGAAGCTTCTGCCATTTCTACGTTCTTACGGTCCGAACGTATCCGCTGTAAAAGGACAGAGAACGTTCCGCTATTGCACGATTGCAAAAAAAAAAAGAAAAAAAAATTAAATTGGCATCAAAAGTTTCTCCAAATCACTGCCATTTGCACGTGACAAATTTGTAACGTTATTGATCTTAAATCCAGCCAAAAGTGTGCACTTAAAGAACGTTTACAAACGGATGACGAATGTTTCATATTTTCGTGAAGATAATTAAAAGATTAAATCCTGGTAAAAGACTTGATCATGACTTTACCTGTCAAGTTTGATATTTTGAATATTTTTGCATCTCCAGATTTTTCACGAGCTGCGTATCGTGCGTATCAGCAAAATCGCGATGCTATAGTTCCAAAGAACTCTTTGCTCAACATCGAGGCTGCAAGAAGATCAAAAATTAAGGATTCGCAATTTTCGTAGCTCGCTAATTGTTCAATTCAATTTATTCATTCCAAATTATTTCAGAATGCCCTCGAAAACCTCGATCCCGATACTACAAAAAACAATGTTGTGCCTTCACGAGTCTGAAACCTCGTCGCCAACAACTTTCGTCGGAGTTTTGATTTCCGCGCTTCGTTAAAACGCATGGCTGCGAGAACTAACAACGAAGAGACGCGAAAGTGGCCAGCCATAAATCCCAGCGGATGAATAATCGACAGTAACGGAAGGATCGCGATCGGCCCGTCCCTTTCACGAAACGCAATCAGACGAGACAGCGGAACACACGCGAGCCGTTTTGCAAACTTAATTGACGGTCCTCGATCGCCGATCCACGCCGGTAGATTGCATTCTCCCGCCGAAAGATGCAAACGAGGATCGACTTTCCTTTTCGTTTCGCAACTGGCTCGCTCGCTCGCTGGCTGGTTCGACTCGATTCGGCTATCGATCCGGTCGATCGCGATACCGATTCGTACTCGCGGAGATCTCGCGGACCTCCTCGATTCGCCGTTTGCGAAATCATCCGCGCGGCTCATTACATATCGTTCGACCTGTATTTGTATTACAAAGTGGAATATTTCGCGATTGCTTCGTATCACCGAACGTGGAACAATTTAATGGCCAAACGAGAATTTTGCATCTGTTCATTTCACTCGATTGCCAGCAAACGTGGAATAATCCTGAAATTTTGGACTGAAAATTTTGTACTTACTAATACAAAAAGCGAGGACAGTTTGAAAGGCATATGGTGCAAGATAATTCATAGTTTCGTAAAATGGAGTTATATTCAACAGAAGCAGTAACAGATAGATAGGAATAAATAGATTAGCACTGATAAAATTATTAAAAAATCCGTACAGACAAATGCCAATTTTCGTTTTCGCTGCCATTGTATTCTGCGCTCAATTTCCAACGTCTCTTTGGTTAACATTAATATAGAATAACATAGTTTATTAAATGATGGACTATTATATATATATATGATATTGTTTTCGATGATACTGACTCGTCGCGCAATTTGAATCGCGATGCAAATGGATTAAGCGAAACTGCATATTGGTAAACGACTGGTGCAATCTGGACCGGTTACAACACCTGTCGTCGTGCAACACCGAATCTTTGCCGAATCGAATTCCTGTACCAAGTTTCAAAGCAAAGAAACTTACTGTTCTCTAAATGAGAATAAAGACTGTGTATCCACTTGCGGTCGTGCGGTAATAAATGGCGCTCGAGGGATGAGATCGACGATAACGCAATTAGTGTTGAAAGCCGCTCGAATCGGCGTGATGGATGATTACGATGCTCAACTGCGAGCATTGTGGTAGGTTCGTTTCAGACCTCGTTGCAAAATTCGTGGTACTCGTTTCGTAAGAAAGAAGAGGAGGTGGTGTCTATCGAGTGTATCCACATCTGTTTCGAAATCGTTTGTGTTTGGCACACGTACGTAGAAGAAGGATTTACATGTGGACAGAAGTGGGACAAATGGAATTTCGTTCTCTTTTCGCAGATACACGTTGCACGTAATTTTAATAGCTTGATAATCAATTAATTTCTTGTTTTCTATCAATGAAAAAAAGTCTGCTAGTACATAACTATAATGCCAAGTGATCGAGGAGAAGCAGAATTTTCTCATAAAATTCTATTCAGAGAATTACAAGTATTTGATTCTACGCATTCTTCAATACCATGAAATTCATAATCGGACGATCACGTAAAATTCATAAATGTTTAATTCTGTAAATACTTTGATGAACTATAAAGTACATTGAAAATTATACATCAGAATTACAAATATTTAATTCTACGAGCACCCTCGTGATCATAAAATTCATAATCAGAGGATCATGTTAGACTTACAAGTATTGAATTCTATCGCAAAATTCATAAAAGGTCACGTAAAATTCTGTAGGATACTTAATTCTGTAGATCCTTTGATACCATAAAATCCACAACCAGAGAATCATGTCAGAATTAGAAGCATATAATTCAGTGGATTCTTTAGCATCATAAAATCCACAACCAGAAAATCACTATAAGCGTATGATTCGATGGATTCTTTAGTGTCATAAAATACATAATCAGAGAATCACGTCAGAATTACAGAATTTCTAATTCTTTGATGTCGTAAAATTCACGATCGAAGAACCTCGTCGTTTCCACAAACATTTTTATCACCATGTTTCACCGAAATTACGTAACGACATGAAATTCTATATGCAAATTAAAGATATACACGAATTACTCTTAATCAATCTCTCTACTTCATGTTCCACTCGAATTGGAAACTCGAGATACGAAAAAAGGAGAAATACGAGTAAGAGGAAGAGAATAGGCGAGATAAAGGAAACGAGTACGAAAAAGAAAAAGAAAAAAAAATACGAATTCGTGCATTCGGCTGTACCACATACGTACGCAGCCCTTTTTTTTTATCAATAACGTTACGCGGCGCACATTGATTTAAAGCCGCACGATTATGCTAATATCGAGGAGCGGTTTACTGTACGAACAATGTACAATGTACATACATTGCACACGATACAAATTACAGCTGTCAACCAGAGCCACTCGTGGAGCACAAATGACGAACAGATCTGCACGCCTACTCGACCGTAAGTCAATATTTACGAGCCGCTTAATGCGAAAAGGGCGAGACGCGTACGATGATGGAAAATTCTCCCCTTACTTTTGTTCCTCTTGAAAACCGAACGCGACCGCATCGGTAAATAATTTTCGCCAACCCTCCGTGACGTCTTATCGCCAGAAGATTGTTTCGTCAAGTGTTTATGTAGATCCTACTCTAACAATAAGAGTTCAAGGATCGTACAATGTAGGAAATGGTCTGATTAATTCTGAGAAGATGACTGTTGTATATTTTGGTTTTCTGTACTTTGTGTTAATACGAAGTAACTTGGAGAGAAGCAGTGTTAGTACTTTGAAAATAAAAACGCTCCTGATGAAAGAAGAACACCTCGAACGAAGAAATATAATAGTAAATAACTAGTTAGACTCAATCCATAAATTTCCCTACGTTGGCACGTTCGAAGCCTGATTTTCTTTTTGAATAGTCCTCGTTCTAAGTCGAATTCATTATGTGAACCATACGCGTGTATCGTGGTTCGACGAAAGAATATTCTTACGTAATCATTTTATCGTAAAAATGTACGAGCTATGAGATCCTCAGCTTCCATCCAAAGAAATCCCACGTGTTATAGAAATCTGAAACCATTGAGTTAAGTGACAAACGAGAAGAAAGAAGACCGAGTAATGTGAAGAAGACGAACCACATTACACAGAACAAAAAATATTCCGTCTGATACGTGATGATACGTCCGAGGCAACGACAAAAGATCGATAACAGAACGAAATTTCTGTGCACTGTAATCACGGCTTCGCTAGACTTTCATCGTGTAATTCTGTTTGGCCTCGAACCGGCCACTTCCGCGAGTTCAACCCCCGACGCTTACGCAACGATCTCTTTCAGCGTGTACTCGCGGGAGTAGCGTGCAACCCACGTCTTTAAAGAGGCACACTCACTCGCCGCGTGCGACTTTGATTATCATCGGACGAACCTTCGTCACGTGTCTTCAAAATGAATGAAAGACACCACTGCAGAAGATTGGCTCACCGATCTTGGAAAAACCGATCGATTGCTCGAACGAACTATAAACACTTGCAAAACTTGATACGTTGTACATCAGTCGTGTATAAATTGCCTAAACAAGACAATTGGATCTAATTGTAAGACAACTAGAAATTCCAATTTGAGGCTGATTTCTCTTTGATTCCTTGCCCGTGCCTACCTGTCGCGTGTCGTCACGATCTAGCTTCTTCTCCTGTTTCCGATCGCCTAAATCAGCCAAACACACATACACGCACGCACGCACGCACGCAGCGACAGTATGTACACGTACGAGTATGTAGCATGACGAGCGTGCACCGTACACGTGCCCGCGTTCGGATACACACCTGCACGTGTTATTCCTGGACGACGAGTGCCGTGTGTGGCACGGACGACTAAACGAAGGAAGGAAGGAGAGCCTCCGTTCGCACCTGGCCCTCGCCGTGTGTATCTCTTGTATCTCTTGCTCGCGTGGCGTATCCTTTCTTTCTTTCTTTCTTTCTTCCTTTTTTCACTCGAGAGCCGCGAAATCGCTCGTGGCCCGATTGAATCGCGTACGGTTTGATACGGTTCGATCCTCGCACTGCTCGAACACCCGCGTCGGACTTTTCCTCCTTTATATCCTTCCGTAGGATCTTCCGTTGGCCCGTATGCGCGCGAGGATGCGTGTGCCGGCGGATGGAGTGTGCACGGACACTCGGTACAACGTTGTTGTTCGCGTGTGCGTGTCGAGAGGGTTGTTGTGTACGCTGCTGGGTCACCAGTGTATATATCTCTCCCTCTCTCTCTCTTTCTCGCTCTCTCTTTCTCTCACTCTTACTCTCTCTCTCTCTCTCTCTCTCCCTCTATCTCTCTCTGCTTCTACATATATATATACACATAGACGTAAGTTTGTATACGTATATGTATATATACGTATACAGGGTGTACGCGTGTGTAAACGACGACGTGCCGCCGCGAACCAGAGGTCTGTCAGACGGGGACGCGCGTCGACGGTGATTACGGGGCGAGAAACGTGATACAACAAGCGAGAGGAACGAGTAACACACAGCTCGGTGTACCAGCGGAGACTGCCGGGTCCCTCACGGTCTCGCCGAGTGCTGGCCGCTATAGTGGAAACGACATATACCGTGCTCGTAGCGTGTGTATACGTACGCCGCGTTGCTGGATTCTCAACGCGAATCAGCGCGTGGAGGGGTCTAACGGGACGGTCGGGGAAATACGACGTTTCTACGAGAAGGAGAGGGATGGAGGGGAGGGTAGAAGAATCGTCGAGATCCATCGGAGGGGGAGGAAGAGCGTGACCGAGCGTAGGGGTGGTGTGGAATGAGCGGAGGTGAAGGAGGAAGGCGCACGCTCTAGGCGCTATGACGTAACTCGAGTCATCCTGGATGTACGTGTCGTACGCTGGTGGGGAGACGGAGGGGAGGCAACGGTGGCACTGAGCGGCAGGAGTGGGGAATGTACATACCTTGGAGGGGAAAGAGTGCAAGGGCGCAGTAGTAGGGGAACAGTAAACGGAAGGAGGGGAGGATGGCGGTCATTAGTGCTACTGGGACACGGAAGCGAATCCTTCTCGCTACTTTCCCCTCGCTCCACCGCATGGCCCGTTTCGCGACCCGGCACCAGTAACCACCCACTCTTTTCTGTTTCTCTCTTTCTCTCTCTTTCTCTCTCTCTCTCTCTCTCTTGGGTCTCTCATGCTCCCTACGTACGTATTTTCCACGCTCGTTCCTCTCTTTCCCTCCGTTTCGCCTTGCTCCGTTGCTGCGTTCCGCTGCCGCTCGCCTCTCCTCTCTCTCTCGCCTCGCGCGTTCAGAGTATTATCTATATAATGCGAACGGTCCGGGGGTGCGCCTGCACTCTGCAGCTGCATACAACCCCCTTTTGCAGAGCCCAGTGCCAACTACGAAAGAGAGAGAAAGAGAGAAAGAGAGAAAGAGAGAGTATCCACGAGTATGAACACGATTAGGCCGCGCTCGCGACCTCGTCCTTGCCAGTCAGCCAAGATCGGGGCCGTTACATTGCCTTGCCTCGTTTCCGCCTGCTGCTCGTTCGCTCGTTTCTCCTACACTCGCCCGTAGCCGCTTCGGTTTCTTTCAAACGACACGCGGAATGAAACGCGTTGACCCTTTCGCGGTTCACGCGGCTTGATCTGACCAACGTTGCCTCGCCGACGATCTCGGTGGGTCACCTGACTTTGTACTTGACGAAAACTGTCTCAAGTTGATGATAGATGATTTTTGTAGTTTTGTCTCGAGGCAGACAGGAATTGTTCAAAGCCTCTTATAACGAACGTTAAGTTTTGTCAATATGACGATGCAATCTAAAACTTGTGGTAATAGCGATTTACATTCTCATAAACATCAGACAATCTTATTTGTCACCGAAACGAAACGATCACGCACATCATCGCGAAGATACTCGAATACCGTTTTCAATCTTCGTCTCGCATCTTGGTTTGCAGACAAAGCCGTTGAATCGGAGTGCAAGTCCACTCGGACGTCGGTCGATCGATCAAACGAGCATAAAAGCAGCATTCTCTCTCTTTCTCTCTCTCTCCCTCTCTCTCTCTCTCCTGTAGAGCAACGAAACTTCAACTTTATCGGCAAAGGGAGTGAAACCGCGACGAGCGGACAGCTTTCCACTTTCACCGGAATACGTTCGTCTAATTAACGCGCGTACCTAATTATAGAATCGGCGACAATCGGCGCGGCGCGGCCTGTCGATAAACGGAAACAGGGAATCAACCTGATTCAGCAAACGACTGGGCGAATCACCTTGACGAGGGTGGACAAAGGCGTTCTCGAGGGTGACTGTCGGAGCCTTGACCCAAAAACCGTCCGCGTTTCTCCGTCGTTCGGCTCGGCTTAATGGCTATTTCGTTGGGGAACTTCGCGTCTGGCCGAAAACAGCCAGAATCTCTTTCTCTGCCTCTCTCTCTCTCTCTCTCGTCGATCAACCGGGGAGAATCCAGTTATCGTCGTAACTGCTTCCGTCTCTATTACCAATTACATTTTATGGCTCCTGGAACTTGGCCGTCTTCTCGTGGTATTTCCGCTGAGAACACTGTTTACCACGGCGGACCGAAGTTTTAGTAAATTATTGGCAGAGTTTTAGAGCCTGCAATTTAAACGGCCCGACGCGACGATGCGGTGGAGTGTCGTGCGCTTGGATATTTTTACGACTGACATTGGTCTCTTGATAAATATATTTGGTCTTTCTAATCGTCCAGCGTCAGTCAGTCTCTACAACGTGTGTCTAACAAGTATAATGAAACGTGTCTGACAATGTATCTAACGAATGATATATGAAATGTACCGCAGAGTGATTCGTGTAACTGTAACAAGTTAAACATTTCGCTGAAGTTAAAAGAAAGTGTTAAATGGAAAATGGGAAATTTAGCACACTATATATATATATATATATACTAGTTACAAGACAGCATATACTTCATGGAAATCACAAAAATGTTTAAACAGCCAGTTGCTCTTTGAATGCTTACGTGCTTCAAATAACTATTCGCAATTTCGATATTTTCGCTTACAAGAAATATATAATGTATCTCTTGTATATGTTTTCAAATTGGTCTCGAATTTCAATATAATTAATCACAACAGTCGTGTCTCATCAGAGATGTCAATGAAGTCCTCGTGGTGTTTGAATATTTCTCGCGATACATTTCAAATACTCGTACAATGTAGCTTTGAATATCGTATGGCCAGCCTCGAGCAACGAACACATAAAGATGTATCATACAGTGGCTGCTCGCCGTCCGCCAGGCGATTTGAAAATATTTATTACAGAATTTCGTATGTATCGGTGGAAAATCAGCACCCTGTCGCTCTCCATTCTCCGCAACGGAGTCTCGCCACCTAAATCTAAATCTCGCCGTATGAAACGAAACTGCCAGAAGGGAGGTGTGCATGCAACCCCGTTTTCCTGCCGGGGTTCCTGTCAAATGTCAAAGTTCAGTACACCGGTACTTCTGGCTGATCGATATCGCCGGGGTGTTCCATTCGGCGGCAGCCGGCGCGAAGTTGGCTGCACGCGCGATCGTCTTCCTCGCGAGGACGGACGAAGCGGACGACACGGATTTGACTTTCGACGGAGGAGTTGCGGGGAGGACAGGGCAGGGGATCTTTCGCGGGGATTTTCTCCGAGGTACCCCCGCCACGCCCAGGCGCGCGTAGGCCGAAACCGCGAGCGCCAGTCGAAAGGGTAAAGGGCGCGTGCAGCCTGGAATTCTAGCGACCACCGGCAGGAAATCAATTACCAGGGGCTTTAAATCCCACGACTACCACGGCTCTCCTATCGATCTTCCTCCCACGGAAGTATCCGCGGCCGCGTCTTGCATCCGCTTATGAAAATCTCGTCGATCGTTGCGTGTCGTCAGGCCGACTGGCCTTTGGAACTTTATCTTCCGGAGAAATGCAGTGTAAGTAAGTGCTCGAACAGAGATGACAATTTGGCAGTAACTGTCTCTGAATTTCACTTTAATTTAGAATTACTTTCGAAATCCGTTCTAATGTATCGTGTGTATTTCTTCTAAGATCTATTTCAGGTAAGAAACAAGGTGGATACAAGGATATTCACCAAACTGAAGTAAGTTACTTTCATTTCTTCGGTCAACTAAAGTTATTTCGCACTTGTTGCTCGAAAGTATTATTTTGACCAAAATACGTCTGTCTATTTATATCTCGCAAAAGATACGTCGAATTCCACCTCGCTGTTCATTACTTTCTCACTCGCAAGGATATTTCATCACTTGTACAGAGACGAATTCCCTCTTTGCAAACGTACATTGTCAAATTCTTCTATCGAACATCGGAAAGGGAATTCCAATGATTTCTTCCGCCATAAGTTCCCATCAAAATTTAAAAGTGTTTCCACGGAGTCATCTCCGGCGAGTTAATTCTGAAAAATGTAATCGACGCACGCTCCTCGAATCACTGCACGAGGACTGACCTTTCTGTTCAATCGTCGTATGCATCTTGCGAGAGATGAGGCAGCTCCGCGATATATATCTCGCGTAGCGTAACGCTAGTTACGAGCAACGCGTGTCGCAGCTGCGTGCGACACTTGCGTGACATCGCGGTGTGCATGTTTGCGAATACGCGGCGAGATCGTCGCCGATGGAACGTGCAATTTAATTGAAACACTACGCTCCGTTCGTATGCATACGATCAACGTTGGCCGACGACGTGCTTGCGTGCGTGCGTGCATGCCGCTGGCGAGCTATTCGCGCGAATAACGGAACGACTCGGAACAGCGCGGTTAACGCGCGTGAAAATCCACGGTTTTCCTTGTGTGCGGTTGATTGTTGATTGTATGCTAAGCAGCGCGCGCGATGGCTGCGTGATTTGCTAGACTGTCGTTGAGCAGGATGGAAAAAGCTTGTCGGTTTAGAACACGCCGCGCGGATGTGTGCATGTAGTTTCTGCCGCGAGTATCGAGTAATTTCAGGGGCGGAGGGGAGGGGAGGGAGGCGATCATTCGGACCATTCTTTTGTCACGGATGATTGATCTGAATAGGAATTCAGCGATTGATTCAACGAGCGATTGTAGCTTTCAGAGTTCAGGTGTTGATGATATTACCGATTCGTTTTTCAAGCAGGTGACAAAAATTTTTAAATGTCTCCGATTCGACAGAGTGGTAAGTAATATCGCATTCTGACATACATTTTCGAGCGATTTGATATATTTATCAGTTTATTTAGATTTATTAGTTTCATCTGATTTAGCTCGCATAATGAAATTGTTGCGCGTTTTTCAAATATTTTTATTTATTCTTGCTGTTGACATAATTAGTACAGTTTATTATCGTTAATATTTAATAATTATTAAATATTTTTATTTTATGCGCACGAAATTCAAATTATTTTGTAGATTATTCGTGCAATTTGCGTTATGGTGTGATATGGATTGAAAAACGATGCATAAATTGTTCTATTTTTATCTTTCAAATATTTCACTTGGTACTTAACGGGTCGAGTGCTTAAAATGATGCGTGAATAACAGTGAATATGTTAAGTAAGAATTGTTAAATTTCCGTACACTTTTCTGAACTTCAAACTTTTCCCGAGCTTTTCGGTATAATTTCGAAATAAAACTGAAGCGTGGGTTGTTCGATATAGTACGGCACAATACTAACAGAATTCATTATTTCATTAAACAGTGCATGGACTCTGACCTTTTAATGTCAAATCATCTTAAAAAGCACCTCATCTTTTAACTTCTGATTTTTCATTTTTGGATCGCGAATTTTTTAAAGAAAGAATCTCTTTAGAAAATCCGATGTTTCGTAATTTGAAGTTTATCAAAATGAGGAGAAGTGATTATTCGTGTCGATGAGTAAACGAGGGTTTAACTTTTCTTTTATTTCAGGGCTTAACTTATTTTTTGCGAACGTATACGCGAAATATTTGTTCGCAAACGATACTCTTGCTTCTCTTGATTGTATCTGATTACATTTAATACAGGAGCAATATTTATTCGAATTAATTTGTATTTAATTATTCGACAGGCATTTATAATAAATAATTCCCTGCCAATCTCGCTAAATACACGGCAGAACTTAATATCGATTCTCAACGACGGAATTGCAAACAAACTGAATAAATCAATAGGAATAAATTTGAAGTTGTATGCTCCTTTTCTTTTTAGACCGTCTTGTTTGTTATTATCAATTAAACAGCGATGTTTAAGCTACACTTATTTCAGAATTGGAAAAGCAAAATACTACTTTGTAGATACAACAAGGTATAGATTGCGTTTACAATTGTATTTAGCAATTTAAAATATTTTAACAATTGAAAAAATTTTTTTATCCGTAATGAATATTGAGTATTAAAAATAAAGAATATAATGTGTAGGACTTTCGAGGAAAAGTGTATATACACTGAGAGTCGTGGAATAAGTGGTTAAGGATGGTCATAGTCAGACACTTCTGCGCAATAACCACATATACACGGTGATTCGTGAATTCTTAATTTACTTTCTATTTAATGAACCGATTAAAATTCCTTTCATGTCCAGAGGAATTTTTTCCCTTTTTTAAGTTTCAAAAATACAAAATTAACATTATACATAATAAAATATAGAATGAAATACAGTACCTTTATTAATCTATCAGGGACCAAATTTTGTATTATAGTAAACACATAATTACGATTACGAGTGAAAATTATTCTGAAGAATTCGAATTATTCGCACAACAATTGAAGCTATTATCATAATTAAATAATTGTTATAAAAAAAAATAGCGTCAGATTTAATCTTTGTTTGCTATCTCTTCAAATGTTGAAACATTGAGTTTCCTCTCCCGAGGAAAAAGTTCTTAGAAAGAAGAAGCAAATAACTTATCAGCGCCTATTGTTATTATTCTGCTTCCTCAGTTTTGTCCGTAAAAATTTTAAGACGCCCAGAAATCTGCCGTGCGCACTGTCGCATCTAATCCCTGTGACAGTGTGTAAATCACGCTGATTCAAACAACTCCGGGTTAATTTCCTCTCGGTAAACTTGATCGATCAACGGGGTGTGGAACGCGTGGTACCGTGAATTCTTGTCGTGCAATTATTCGCGTCTAAAGCGCGACCTTGCGCGAACGTCGTCGTCCCGCTGCATTCCCGTTAACCCATATTCCGTTTCCGCGGATTTCGTCGAAACTTCAATTTGCATGGCGTGTACAATTTGCTCGCGGGATCAGCAAGAAAAGAAGAGGAAATTCGGCTTTGCACTCTTGGCGATGGGGGCTCTTGCCATTTCCAACGAAGTGTCGTAGTTTTGGGTAATTCAGAGAAGTTTGAAGATGGAAACTTCGTAGTGTGTATCGAGTTATAAATTTTAATGAAGTTCAGGGAGATTTAGTTTGGTAGGATTTATTACTAGCGAGCTTCATTGCGTTGCTTCTCGTCCTTCCTTGTTGAGTCTGTTGCGCCTCATTCAGTCGAATCTTGATGCATAAAATGTTGAATATTGAAATATTGAATACGTGGGATTATACGTATCGATAAGGATAATTTAGAGATCGACATTTAGATAATTAAGGGGATTCCAAGGTAGAAATTTCGTAGCACGATGAGTGATCTATTTCAATAAATTTAATTCGGCAGACATTTCGTTTGGTAGAAATAAGTGTTAGCGAGCTTCAGGTGTTAGTTCTCACACTTTGCTAATTTTTATTTATTATTGAATCTGACTAAATGTAGTATTTTTATCCTATTGCGTCTTTAATTCTAGATTCTTACCCTTTCGATAAACATAAAGATCTCGTGTTTCGTAAAAATTTTGACGTATAAAATTGATATTATTTTGTCTATAAATTTGAGAAACTTTTGATCGATGAAAGTTTATTCGAAGAGCAGAGTTAAATGAGAAACTTTTATAACAAATTGATATTAACTGTCTGACATTTGCAAAGGGAAACATTTCTATATTATGGTCATTCGTATCGTTCATAAATTTTTAATTTAATTCGTCATTTAATATTTCAACCGATAATGATCGATACGATATTCAAAGACAGGAATGTCGACAGACAAAGATTACGTAAAACTTACGAGAGTGAAATAAAATATTATTATAATTGCAGTTGGAGAAGACAGACAGTGGGTTTTGTTCCATTAAGGTAACATATAGTTATATAAGTTCTGGGAATTAAACTGAAGATTAGAGAGAAATTGGGTTTCATTCTCGTTGCGTTTCAATGCTGCTTCAAATGATCGTAATACTCTTCAAAAGACCGACGTGTGCATGTACGTCGAAGTAGTATCAAAGTTAGTTGTGTAGGTTCGTAGAATTAGGAAATCCTGATGGGAAACTAAAATATTTTATATATATATATATATATATATATATATATATATATCTTAACCCTCGATTAATATTGATTGTAAATCTTCTACGACAGTTTAGATTAAAGTATTCTATAAATTTTATTTTATCTTATAAATAGCGAATTTTCTATTAAAAAATTAAAAAACCTTGCAATCAAGTAATTCAATTATAATCCAAATTATCACACTTATGTGTGATCAAATAATATCAGTTTAGTTAATTCTTTTGCTCGTATATGAATTTCAAAAGTTTTTATATTTACGCCTGGTCAAAGAAACATTGCTGATATGAAAATAATAATTACATCGAAATATTAAAGTTAGTTGTTATCAAAGTTAGTAAGTTCATAGAATTAGGAAACCCTGATGAATTACAATATTTATTTTACTTATATATATTAACCCTGATAGTGATCTAACTGATATTGATTGTAAATCTTTATTTATAATTTAGATTGAAGTATTTTACAAATTTTATTTGTAAAATTAAATTCTTCTAAAATTAAAGAACCTTGCAATCAAGTAATTCAATTATAATCCAAATTATCTCGCTTATGTATCGAATTCTATGAAACCAATTTTAAGACTTTAATACTTCTAGCTGGGTATGAATTTCAAAAATTTTTGTATTTACGCCAGGTCAAAGAAACGAAAATAATAATTATCCAAACGTCGATCCCGAAATATTACAATTCCTCTAGCTAAACGATTTCTCGTCTCACGTTTGTTGTATTCCTTCCCACTCTTCGGAACCAAACACCATTTCCATATACCACCCTCTTCCTTTTCTCTCACTGAATCGTCCATCTTCATCGAAAGAGGTTTCGCTGATCATTCGTCCGAGCTGAAAACCTAGAAGCTCGAGATCGAATAATCGAAAGCTGCTTATCTCCTTTACGAAACGATCTCCTTTGCGAGGAGGCGCGTCGCGGCAAAATTGGCGTGTGCATCGACGAGAGACACAGCACACAGGCCACGATGCCAGCAGGAAGCTATAAGCTGGCACTCGAGCTCCGGATGCTTCCGGAGCCAGGCAAGCATCGCTGGCCGCTCGATTTCCTGACCCCTTGTGTTTCGCCCCGGCAGTTTAGGATCGAGCGGCGTACTCCTTTACGGGGCCGCGATAAGCGCGCCGAGTTTCGAAACTCGTTGCCGTCATGGCGACGAGTGCACATTCGAGGGCAATCGTATTGGCGTTCGACGACGCGGCTCGTTTCCAACTTCACCTCTCTCTCTCTCTCTCCCTCTCTCTCCTCCCCTCGCCGCCGAAATCGATGAAATTCGTTTGAGATTATGCGGGCCCGGTCTCTCTCTCTCTCTTTCTCTCTCTATCTTTCATCAGATGGAAATTTATTTACGTACTCGCCAAGTTTCCACCGTTACTCGCTAACTTTCGATCGTTTCTCTGCGTTTGTCGGCCGCACGTCCATCGAAGAGGAACGTTCGTCATACATCATAGAAGAGTATACATTTTATCCGTGAGGTAAAAGGATAGCTCTAGATTTTTTTTTTTGTTAACACTAGGACTACTGTAGGTGAAAAACAATACAAATTTTAACGCACGTAGTTCAAAAGAAAAATAAATATAAATGAAGTTTATAAATTTATAAATTTATAAATGTAAGAATTAAAGAATACTGAGAAGTCCGAATGACGGCGATGACAAAAGATATTAAGACTCTTATTAGATTCTCACGTTATCGGAATTCGCTATTCGCTATAATTGTCTCAAGATCTATACACTCTCAGGACTCGCTGCTCCCTGTCTGAAATCTCATCCTTAAAACCTTCGTCCTTCGCGCACTCACGCACATACGCACAATCATATTTTAAGTCTTAAAACTTGAGCGACTAAAACAAACTTTTATGCCAAATTTCGTCAAAATCCTCTGGAAATTATTAATACGACACGCTGAATTTGGAGCACATCCATGTCATAAGCATTACGTGCCGCTAACCTTAACATTGTCATCTTGTATTATGTGTCGTAAACTAAAGAGAACGCGTAGATTATCATATCATAAACATTCTTGGGCATGGATTAGGGTATTGTGTCGGTAGTGTTATTATTACCGAGAACGTTATTACGAAATTTCCTAGAAATGCAAAAACGAAAATGTAAATACTGTCCGCAACCGCGAGGAGAACAAGTCGGACATTTACGTTCCTCAGTCGTACGAAAGCTATCGGAAGCGTAACGTTCGCGTGAAGTACAGTCGGTTAAATGCGTATTAACATTTTAAAAACGAAGAACATTATTGAAATTGAACATTAACGGAGAATAGAAGAAGAAAAAATTGTGGATTAATAATTTTTAGTGTGCCGAGTTTTCCTATCTCGCGGTGTATCGTCGTTGGTTTCTTGACTCGACTCGAATTATAACTGACAGTGGCTGTGCGACTAAAAATTTCAAGGTAAGTTTCTTTTATATGTTGCAATGTTTGCGAGAAGGATTTTTCACTGAGTCGAAAGTTACTGAGACACAAAATTTCGCGGCGAACTATTTCTATCGTTTTGGCGTCGCTCTCTGGGACGATGATAAATCTCGTCTGATATTTTGAAAATGGAACCGCGAGAAGCAATTTCGGCAACTTAAAGGTTAAGATTTCATCCCGGAATTTCATCACTATCTAGATGACTTTTTGAAGATTTACATGCAAATAATAATCTGCAGCGAAAATCTTCAGCTTCTCAAAAGTTGTGTCACTTTCTACGATGACGGACGATAATTTTTTTCTATTTTTTTTTTTTTACTGAAATTTTTGAAGATTTAGATGGAAATAATATTTGCAGGAAAGATTCTCAAAAGTTGCGTAAACGCATTTCATTCTATCATTTTGTTTTCAATGGTAGGGTGAACGATAATATGGAACAACATATTATCAGATTTATCTGAATCGAATAAAGGAATTACGCTTCGATTACACCGGGAAAATTGCACGAAAAAATTACGAACGTGTATGTTCGATAATCTCGCACACATTCGATGGCAATTTGCTCTTCTTTCGCATCTCATACGCGAGATAATCGAAGTGAAAGCGTGTGTGCCAAGCCCGCGTTTCCAGGGATCCCAGGTACAACGCGGCCGTATCCAGCTGGGATTTTCGGGACGTCGACGAGCTGAAATGCAGATCCGGCCGTTGTTGCAAAATAATTCGCTTTTCCGTGTCGGTGAAATTGAAGTTTGTTCTCGTGGGCAACCGCGCCGAGCCCAACCAACCGAGTTTACGCCGTTAAGATGTCATAACTCTGATGAATAGTTTGTCACGTTCATCACGGCTGGATGGAATCTGCCGTTCGATGGATGACTTTGGGAATATTCTTAAAATTGTTAGATTCAATTATGCGTCGTTTCTGCTGGTCCTTGGAGTTTGAGGGTTTCCTTCATTTTAGAATTAATGGACCATTAAAATTCTGCAAATACGTTTAAAAATACCATAAAAACGCGGCTGAACGTAACTCTGATTTCCTGCAACTAGATTATAAATGTGGAGACTATAGTAAAATTTAGACTAATGCATTTAGAACTAACCAAGAAAGTAGAATCATCGCTAACAATCAAGTTATCAATGTCTTCATAAGTGATCCTTCATGTTTATAAGTTAAGCGATTCTCAGAGTCTTCCAATACGTATAATCAAATAATTTCTAATATTCTTCTATACTGACTGATTGAGCCATAGAAATCCAAGCCATAGAAAATATGTGTCAAAGTAAAAAATAAAATACGAAATTCAGGAAAATTCAAGAAACTTAGGCAGCTCTCGTTAATGTTAACAAACATAATTCCTCCCCTAGAATATCTGATAACGGAGAAGTTGACATCTATATTAATAACAACAATTTGAACAACAATTCTTCATCAGAAATGTTCATATATTAACCCACAAAGTTTTAAGAGAAGAATGAAACAGAATATCGAACTCGACCAACTGATCTAGAATTTATATTATTTAAGATTTTTAATAATGAAAAAAAAAATGCCTATCTACAACTTAAACAGGAAGGAAAGAATAATTCTAAAACTCAGAGCTGGAAATTCAAGAATCAATCATGAATATTTGCTGAGCAAATTAATCTACAATTGTTGCGATCAAGTGCGGAAGATTCGAAACCCAGAGACATAAATACAAACTCCATTCAAACACAACTCTGACGTGCCAAGATCGATGTTTCATTGGAAACACTCGTACTTACCTAAAAGAAATCCAACTGTGTCAGAGTACCTAACAAAAGCAGCAAAACGTAGGGAACAACTAAGTTGTAAACAACCCAGTCGATGTGATATTAAGTCAGGAGAAAGAAAAAAAGAAGAAAAAGAAGAAGAAGAAGAAGAATAGGTTAAATAGAATAGAATAATGTCAGGTTAGTTGAGTAGTTTCTTAACTTTTAAAAGAATTTCTCTTTGTTAGTCTCTGAAAGTTTTTGTCTCGTGGATTTAAAGAGAACGTAACATACAGTTCCATTTTTAAAGAATCGAGAAAGATAGTAGGATTTAAAGAAGTACATTAAATTCATTAATGTATATTTGAGCCATGATATTGACGTATTATGTTAAGATGTTAATTTTTAACTCAATTCGGTGGAATTTAATTTCAATTTTGCTAGAACTTGAGAAATCAAAAGATTCAGAAGCGGGAGAGAGGCCAAGTTTTAATTCGACTTAATTTTTAATTCAATTTGGTGGAATTTAATTTTACTAGAACTTAAGAATCAAAAGATTCGAAAGCGAGAGAGACCAAGTTTTAATTCAAATTAATTTTTAATTCAATTTGGTGGGATCTAATTTTACTAGAGCTTAAGAACCAAAAGATTCGAAAGCAAGAGAGACCAATTTTCTCATAAAACCTGTTCGCACATTTTGACGAATTAGGGGAAACGCTTTCCGAAGATTACGAATCTATGGTAGAAAACGAGCTTATCGGCGCAAACGAGCGCGCGTTGATCGTCGTACGCGCGTACACACTAACGAGATATTTCATAACGGCAGATTAGCGGGTTCCATGGTTCCATAGTCCCGGTGGCGGCAATTAATCCCGAGGCTATGACCTGCTGGTGCAGGCCGCGAGCACGAACAATTTATCGTGTCCCCGAAATTAATTTCACTCGTTCGAGTTCGTAGAAATCGTTTCGCGATCGTCTCTTTCCTTTCTTTTCTCAAGAAGTATTCTTCTCCAGATTGAAAACCGACTCGAATTCGACGGACGGTGTCTTTCTTTCCATGATCTATCCGCGTCTTCTTTTTATCATTTCAATGGGCAGCTGACTCAAGATCAATCTTACGACGACGTCGATCGCACAGAATCACTCTATAACGACTGTAAAATGTAATTTCTAATTATTCTCTGGATATTGATTTCGTAGCTCGTGCACCAAAGTTGCTGAAACTTTTCGTGGTGAAATAATGTTATGATAAAAAGAATGATAGAGAATAGAAAAATTCGACACTTCATCCTAGTCCGAAAAATTACATATTACGAATTGCCCGGTCGCAATGAAAAGAGTCAAACTCTAACGAGAAGCATTTTTCTGACTTTCAGATTCGTATTCAATTCGATTCTCAAACTAATCTCGCACACACCGGGACCAATTCGTAGGAACAACTTGGCTGAAATTCTTCCGTAGGAAGAGAAAATTCTTCGGTCGGTCGGTCGTTCCACGCTTCGACCCGTTATTTTAATCCGTGAATGACGTCACAACCGTCCACCATTGTTCGATACTCGTTCAGGAACGAACGAACGAACGGCAATTTTATTCAAATTGGTGCAAATCGTTCCCCGTGGAAACATGACACACACGTCGGATCATAAAACGTCGCCCCTGCCCTGTTTCCGATTCTCTTCGACTTCAACCCTTTCCCCGCCTGTCACATTTCATTATCCCCGGCCATTTACGTAACCCAATTCCCGAGTAAATTATTGGTGGAGGGTGGACAGGGGAGGGAAGCACCTGTTAAATCACGCGTACAGGAATGCTTAATTGCCCCTTCGTCGTTAATTTGCCGTCGTGAATAAATCAGCAGATTGAAAGAACGAGAGAACCACCAGCGTCTTATACGCTTTGTATTTTATTGTCAGCTAATGAATCGCAGATTACTGGAGGAAAGACGTCGCACAATTGGGGCTATTAGAGTTTCGGACAATGTTGCGATTAACGATTATTCATCAATTTTTCTTACTATTATTTTATTCATTCTAGGTTTTAGAGTTAATGAATACGAAATGTAGCAACAAAGCCCCGCAATTAGAGTTTTGGAGTGTTGCGATTAATGAATATTCATCAATTTTGATTACTATTATTTTATTATTATACTTAATCTAGGTTTCAGTGTTAATAAATACGACAGAGCTCTGCAATTGGGACTATTAGGGTTTTGGAGTGTTACGATTAATGAATATTCATCAATTGTTGTTACTATTATTTTATTATTTTATTTATTCTAGGTTTTAAAGTTAATGAATACGTCGCTTACCAAGTATTAATCTATTGGGAAATTTTGCGACGTCTTTTGCAATGTTAATGGACATTTAAAGTCGTAAGAATTATATTTTCATTCGCGGTGCCAGTTGAAAGTAAAGTATCAATTAAAAGTTCTTAATGAACATTTCTTTTCTCTAATGGAAAAATTAATTTCACATTAATTTTGGGTAATTACGTAATATTTGGCATCATTTTGGCATCTGCAATATTATCTGCTATTTTCTGATTCTGTGCACTTTGTTTTGAACAATTTGAACAAGTCTAAATCACCCAACAGCAGTGTAATTTATCTGAAATTTATAGATGTTTTTTTTCTATTTAAAGTGATACAACAGAAATAAATAAATATACGTCGTGCGAATCAAATTTGTCAAATTTATCTCTGGTAAAAATAAGACGCGAGATAAAGCATTTTGTTCGTTTACGATTTTCTACGAATTAACTTGTCCTTTTTTTTTCAGTCTCTTCAAGACTGAAATTTCGATTCTCTTGACAGCTTATCGTTACGATACCATTGCGTATACTATCGGGGATTTATATTTCCAGCTACTTGAATTTCATATACACGCGGAAACAGAGATTTACATGAATTTGTATTTGAACATGAGCGGCGGACGGGATTACCCTATATTCGAAACAAGCCGTAATTGCCAACCTGCGAAACCGAAATTCGTCGAGCCTTCTTCGGTCGGATTTAATCCAGGAATTGCCGTTTCCGTGGCCACATCAAACGGACTCGTTCTCGCGTAGCAAATCCATTTAATTAATGAATTAATTATCGCGAACCGGTGTAATAACGATCATTAGGCCACGGTTCAAAGCTTCTCAATTATTTACGTCAATTTCGTGCAACGATTGTTAAGATGTCGAGCACGCTCCGAACTATATATATTCCGATGAAAATTCAACGTCGCTGACACAATATTTCTATCTACGAACGCGAGAGATTTTTAAAATTCATAAATAATATTATCTGTATAATAATACGAATAACAATGAAATTTCACTCTTAATTGCTACTGAAAGTAAAAACATTATTCGATTATATTTCAAAGTTTAATAGTATTGTTGTGACGTTATTAGTTTAATTGGTATCGGAGGTTGGAACATAATTCTCAAAGAAAATCTTACAACTTTGAACCTGTCTCCATAGGCATTGAAAAATTTTTTGACATCTCCTCTGAAACTTTTAGTGTACGATGTCTTTTTTTCCCCATTTAAGTGAAACGAAATATTTCAGCGATTGTAATTCTTCATTTCCTTATCAATTTAAAAAATAATCTCCAGCTGAGTGATATTAAATACTAAATAAAAATAATCTCTGCCAATTGAAAACATAATTTATATTTACGTTTCATTGCATCTGCGCGAAGCAGGTACGTCGAGATGGAAAAAACGTGGTTGCAGAGTTTAATT
Source organism: Tetragonula carbonaria (assembly GCA_032399595.1). NCBI lineage: Eukaryota > Metazoa > Arthropoda > Insecta > Hymenoptera > Apidae > Tetragonula > Tetragonula carbonaria. Next base: position 4,063,880 of record JAUCRC010000009.1, on the reverse strand, counting down.
GCCAGGAGACACGATTAATCGATCGCGCGTTCCAACGTTTCCTTCATATCCAGGTTAAATAACTGCTCGCGCGATCGGAAAGTAATTAAAAAAAAAAAGGAGAAATTTAAGATGTTAATTACTTGGAAATCGTTAGGTGACGAAAGGACTGAGCGACTGTTGCGTCGCTTAATGTCCCTCGGAACTTTATTATATTAGGATGAATCGGCGAACCGTGAGACAGTTAAGCAAAGTAGAGTTTAATGTGCTGAGAGATTTAAACTCGGTGGCGAAGCGTGGCAGCTAGCCGCTTCTTTCAACCCGAATGTAACGATCCCGTGGTCCACGGTTTTTTTTCTTTTCCTTTTTTTTATCATTAAATCGTCCGATAATGGAATTCTGTCCTCTGACGATCGATTCAGAACGTTGACGCTCTGAACAATAGCCAGGCGAAAAATCGTACGATCTACAATCGAATTCTGTGTAAAAGTTTTCTCGAGAAAATTTTATAAAAAATAGTATTTTTATAAAATAGTATTTTGGAAGTAAAAATGATGTTTGAAGAAATTTCGTTCGTGGAACGATCTTTGTGTATTATCAAAGTAAAATCAAACGCTTGTTAAATTAGTACGTGTAAAATGTAGTTTTCTTTAAATTTCAAACATGTGTACATAAAAATATAATATTTATTTTTCAATCATTTTCGTCTCCGAAGGGTCAATGTCACGATGGATGTAACACTATAGCAAGAATGGAAATAGCCGAATTAATATTTTAATCGCAATTGTATCGCAATTACAGTGTTGCGTAGTAAGAAAAAATTTGAAGCTCAACTCGAATTTCGTGCGATTGAAAATGGAATTTAAAAAAAAAAAATTCATACGCGGAAAATTAAATGTTACACCGTTACAAAGTCTTTCTTTCCTAAAACTGAAAATCAGTGTTGGATATATATCTCCTAGAGAAATAAAATTGTTGAAAATAATTCTTCATATTCATATCAGTGACATTTATTCATTCCTCTCATCGAGCTTAACTCTATTCTTCAAAATTTATCGTGTCTTCTTCTCTTAACCTTTCTTTCAGTCATCCAAGAAAGGAATCAACATAAAAAATCCTAGGACCAAACAATTCCCTCTTTCATCGCCCTCACGTCGCAAATGTTATTCTCGACAAAAGGTCGCGACGAAAAGTCAGTCCGAGAGCTGTTTTGTCGCAAACAGAACGTCAACTGGAAGAAAGGACAAAACTCGGTGTAGCAACGATCAATTTTCAAATGAAAATCACGCAGCTCCTTATCCGGCTGGAGTAGTAAGACCGATCTTGGTGACAGGCCGCTTTGTTTATCGCCAAGAGTCGACGCACCAGACCATTTCAGCTTATCCAACCCCCCGGTTCCGAGCGCAACGAACAAACGATACTCTTTCTGCCTGGCGGAACACGGGCAGATTCGCGAGTATGAAAAAGAATTGCCAACGCTCGCGCGCCGCTCGCCGCGTGCAACGGGTAACAAGAGCTTAATCTCTTGCAGCTTTTCTCCCTTTTCGAAGAGCTACGACGCGATGGAGACTACGTGCATACTGTAGCGAACGATCCGACGCAACCGACGCCGGATTATGCCCCTTTTCGCAGTCGAAGGGGGGAGAGAAAAGGTGGAATGGTTTAGCGAAGTTTAACGCTTCGTGATACCGCTCTGTTTCCTTTGATTTCTTTTTTCTTTTTTTTTTTTCATCGTCCCTTCTCCGTAACTTTTTCACGGTGAATCGATAAAAAGGTATTTTTCTAAGCTTCTCGGTTCTGTTTGTTTTTTCCTTTTTTTTCATTTTTTTTTTTTTCGTTCAGCGATGCTCAGGCTTGGATAAAGTGGTTCGTGGTTTTTATTCTGGATGGTTTCGAGGAACTTGCAGAGAAAATTTCGAAGAAATTTCGCAGTGTGAAGATTCAGTCGATCCATACATGTCTGTGATTGTATTTTGTTAGATATTTTGTATTCTTCAATTTCAATGGTTCATACCTTCGTTACAAAATCATCTAAGAATTATAATTCTTAATAATGTTAGTATTTTCGTTGATTTACTAATAATGGTAAATTTTCGTTGATTTACTAATAATGGTAAATTTATCATTAAATTTTGTTAATAATGTTACAACGATCACGATTGAGAATCATCATTGACAGACGCTGGCACTCGAGAATTCATACTACCATCTACAAAATAGTACAATCGAAAGAATCCTGCTTAAGATCTTCATAACAAGATCTTCCTCGCAAGAGATATATTCCCATTTTCTCATGATAATCTTCGTTTCTAATTGTTATTAACCTACGCAAGAAGAAATTCCAAGATCTGGAACCTCATTTTCTTTCGTCCTCGCTCTTATTGCCCGTCTCTCTCACATCCCTTTTAGATCTTCTCTAAAGCCTCCATTCGTCAGAGGAAAAACCTCTGAAAAGAGAGAGAGAGAGAGAGAGAGAGAGAGGGAGGCTGGTCGAAGGTTGTCATCGTGAAAAGAACGCGACGAACCAGAAGCGACGAGCGGAGGATCCTCTCTCCTTCCAGATGTTATTAATCCACGCCAGCACCGGCGTTCAACCCTTTCCTAGAAGAGATTATTCTCGTAATGCAGCTTCTTCCGTTTCACTTTCACGGTTCTTTTCGGTCGGATCACGCTCGCGTCTATAACTAGAATTTCGTTTATCCGCGAGAGGAAAAAGTTTGATCGTAGTTATTCGGTCTAATTTAAGGACGTCATCATGAATTGTCTAGAAGTACATAAACTAAATGATTAATTTTTGGAGATACATACTACTGTGTGATTTTTTAGCTTCGAGTTAACGTTTAAACTTTTCTGAAGTTAGAATTTACAGTTTTATTTCTAAATTAATGGCACACTTCTGTCTGGGAATTTTTGTCTTTTTACAGCAATGACAGCTAGTTATCGAAACGAGATTTCGCGAAGAACGACTCGGGACTAGCGAATAACTTCATTATTTTGTAATATTTCGACTTAAGCAAGAAATATCGATACATAAAGTTAAACGTTATGCACCGAGGTGATCGGAACATTTCACTTATAGTAATTACCTGTGTGAAGAGAATTTCACGTGCAACTCGTGACAGTAAACGTTCTAGAAATCTGGGATACAATAACGAAACGATAAACAGACAAAATAGAATGCAGATCTTGAGTTGCACAAATTTCGAGAAAGCAGTCAGAAAGAAATCGCGCTACAAGTAAATGGTCCGGCGTTCGCGAGATGCAACGACACGGTGAGACGACAAGCGGACAAAGCGATATTTCAAATTATCGAAACGCGAATACGCTTCAAAATCATGGAGGCCAATAACTATAAGCTGATCAAATAACATTTTCGAAATATGAACGTACGCGACTGTTACGGAGCACAAAGACGGGATGAAAACGCTGCGTTCGGTTTCTTGCTGCGCGCAACCCCTCGCAGCAAGAGAGAAAGAGGGATGAAAAGAGAGGGCTGAAGGGATGGCGTTCGCGTGATACGTTGGGAGCACGCTTGCCTACTATCGCGAATTAGGTCACGAACCAGCTGCGGGGCGCGCGGAGAAAAATACCAACGGGCTACGAGAATGACGGTAGAGGGTTGGTAGAGGGTGGCGTACATCGATCGCGATTGTTCCGCGAGCTCGACTTTTGCCAGGTCGCCGCGGCGAAGGTGGTAGTAAACAGCCACGGAGACTCTTTGTTAAAGAGAAGGACTCGTTTCTTCTTGTCGTCTTTCATTCCTATGTTTTTTTTCGTTTTTTTTTCTTTTTTTGTTTCGTTTGTTTCTTTTCTTCCGGCGTATTATTTCGATGCTGTTTCGATTCGTTAGAGCCTCGGCCGTTTTCTCAATAGGTGAAGCGAGAGTGTTCAGCCTTTGAGTTGAAGAGACGGTTGTACGTATGCGTGAAATTTTTTGTTGAACAAGAGCGATGGAAAATAAAATAACTAGTAGCTTTGAAATTTATTTCGTTTTGTAATTTTAGAAGTTAAACAGAGAGTCGTGATTATAGTAGACGAAAATTTATTATTAGTAGCAGTATTAAGGGCTGGTTAACGTAGAATTATAACGTTACAATTTTCGTCGAAATACGTACGTCGATGCGTGTAGAACAAATGATTTAAATTATTATGTGATACTAGCATAATTTTATTGGCAAGAGAATTCTGTTTCTGTTCATGATTCTTCCTGCGTTTCCACGATTACGACAGTCGATGACAAATTTTTTAATTTGTAAAGAGACTTACGATTCGACTAATTCACATGCGATAAGCAACTATTTCCTACTTTCGAGATTAAGATTTTGAAGAAAGAAATTCGATTCCATCGAGATTGCCTCCCTGACAATTTCAAACGATACGTACAATTAACAAATTCATGTCATTCTAAAAATAAAAGTTCGCGAAAAATCACGTTCTACGAAGTGTCCTACACTAATATAAAACGTAACGTCGACATTTTCTACTCTGAGCGAATTCGCAAATTACTTTATCAGTATCGTTCCATTTCTCCTTCACTTTCTTCTTTTTCTTTTTTTTTTTCGCAGACCAAACCCCCGTGGAGATAGCTCCAGATTACACTTCCACCGGTATTTTCACCGTGGTAAACAAAAATTTCACGCGTTTCGCCGTTTCGTTTGACGGGGTTATTAGATTCTCGTTTAAAACGACAAGCGCCGTGCAGCAGTTTCTTTTTCTTGTATTTGCGCGCGACATTTTCGGCTTCGTCACTTTTTAATGGAGTCGGCGCAGTACACCTGCCAGGCGATAAATATAAAACTGCGATAAATCCTTGCCTTGTTGTTGTTGTTGTTGTCTCGCCTTGTTATACTATTTTTTTCTCTTTTTTTTCTAAACCGTCTCGCTGATGAAACCGAATAGCTATTTGCTCTTACGTTCTTATGGCCTGTCTTCGTACCCCGTAAATACGTTAATAAAAGCTGATGGCACTTCTCGTCTAGCAGCAATTTTATTTATCTATCGTTCGTAGTCTTTCCATATTTACTGATAAAAGTGGCAGTTCGCCAGCCCGTCGCTCCAATGGAACATTAAACGCGTACACCAGCAATCGCGAATGACGTTTTTTTTTACGCTTTTTAGCACCGTATTGTGCCCCTGTCCTCCCTCCCCCCTTCTCCTCGTCATGTGATTCACGACGCGACTCATTTTTCGAGTGTGGAGTATCAATCTCCGCGGTTTTAGTGAAATTAGTCGAATACTCTCTTTGTAATTATTCTTAAACAATCGACGTGAATCATTAGTGCTACGTTCTTCGTGCTGTATCAAAAATTTATATTTTTCATTCTAAGGTATCGTGATCATGATTTCAATATTCAAATATCAGTATAAATGTATCAGCAACCACGAATTATATTTTATTATATGTTACAAGTACTTTTTAAGAGGCGAAGCATTCGTCTGTTTCATGACTAGATCCATAGTGATTTCGAAGATTGAAGACCCCCATGAAACATGCTGCACGATTTTTTTTCTCGCCATTCTATTGAATATCAGAATTAAGAGACAAAAATCGAAGCAATTCGAACATTTCGTCTAATGTTCAAAGTTCAATGAAATGTTGGAAAAAGAAATCGCACAGTTCGTTATGAAGAGGAGGCTTCAATCTTCGAAACCACGTTCGGACTTAGTTGTAAATAAAATTCCCACGTTTTTAGAAATGTTTACATTTTGACAGTTTACGAGAGTAAAAATATCTTTATTTTCTGATTGACACAAAAATATCTTTGAAAGAAAAGACTCGAGACTGTCAAAGTGGAGGTTTCTCACTTTGAAATGTGAGACCAAACGGACTGTTTTGCGATATTTTTTTACAATTTTTCGCCATTAGTGATGAAATAAATACCGATTCTGTGCCACTAGTAACGGTTAAGGCTAGAAGAGTTTTTATCTACGCTGGAAAACATCATGTTAAACGTTTTCATTTATCTCTGGTTAGCTAGTGAGATAAGATACGAGGCGGAAGAATTCCTTTCTTCTTTTCTTTTCGCAGGTTTGTTACAACGGAGAAACAGCTGATACTGGTTTGCTAGAGTAGCTGAGAGTAATTACGTTGAGAGTAGCGTGGTATACACACAGTAATAACTATTCGAAATTTATTTGTTTCGAATAAGGAATAATAGCGTAGAAGGAAGACATGATACTGGCCATATGCCAGTTATATAGTTTTTGGGTCTGTTCCAAATTGGCCACCATCTGCTGTTATTGTCTAAAAAAATCTAACACTCGTACGGTCCACTTTCTCTGTGCGAATGTATTTGTAATATTAACGTTGTTTCTTTGAGATTTTTGAATTCCGGGATAGTTCAAGTAGAATTCATATATATTTTGCCTAACTGTTATAAATCATTACATTACGATAAAAACATATTTTTCGCTCTATATAGTGTTCTATTTTTTTACTTGCTATTTATAAATTTCTTTCGACGATACTCAATTTTATTTCAATCATTCGAAAACATCTTCCTTGAATTTTGAAGAAGCTTTCTTCTGAAGAACCACGTGAATTGAACAGAAATTTTTAATAAACAGAAAAAGAAGAAAGACAAACCAACTTGTTCGTTAAAACAAGAAAAAAGAAAAAAACGAACGCTTAGAACGCTTGCATGTTGAAGATTCACCTGGAAACGAGCGAGAATTCCTTTTCTCTGTTTCTTTTGCGCTGCAGCTGAAAAAAGAGAGGCGAACTTTAAATAAGCAGCGTCCCGACAAAGAGAAGAAATTTCGTTCTCTGAACGCTGATGAGCTGCTCCAACAGTCGCCCTCTTTGTCGCATTTTACACTTTTCATTCGCTTCTCGGCGACCTTTTCTTTTACCTACTCGCTCGCGTTCTCCTTCACGCGTTTCCAGCGTTTCCACCGGACCAATCTGGCGATTTATTGTTGTCTATTTGCGCTCGCAGCGACGCAGATTTACAGTTGAACAGCCTAACTGAATCAGTGAGTAACAGTGAAAAATTGTCGCGTAATTCAAATAACAATATCGTAATTCACGCTTCAATATCACATCAATAAGTTAAGCGCAATGTCGCAATCATCCGTTCGTGTATTTTCACTGAGAAAAACTTCGGAACTCGCATATAGCACTTTCAATTAGATGGTCAACCATTACAGCGCCGATCGACGATGTAATTTTCATTCTATATTGATTTATTTTCCCTTGGTTTCTTTTCTGAATTTTAATAATTACCGTTTTTCTGACAGAAATTTTCGTACTTCTTTCTCCCTCAAAGCTTGCCAAACTACAATACATCAACTCCGGCCCGGTGTTTTCCGTTTCGGAAAATCGAAAATTCACGTCCCTAATTAAAATATCAATGCCACGTGTTCTGAATTACATTTAATGAATTTACAATTAAATTAATAAGAAAACTCGAGAATTCAACGACAAATTCAACGTCTAAACATATTTTCAAATCCAATCCTTCTCGCGAATCGAATAAAGCTATAATAACCAAACTGCAAGAGCGCAATATTATCGTTCTTACTACCAATAAAAAAAAAAAAAAAGAAAGAAAGAAAGAAAGAAAAACTCATAGCCTGTTCCTGGAGAAGAGGGGCGCGACAGGCTGGCGTAGTTTCGCATTTACGATTATTATAATGGCGGCCGACCGAGCTCCATTACCAGGATAGCCGCCATTAGGCCTTCTTCTTCTTCTTCTGCGTTTTCTCGCCTCGGTCCGTGCCAGTTTCCTTCCCCCCTGGAAACGATTCCCGTAATAAACCGGCTGCGCTAAAATGCCCGGTTATAAGCAGCCCTCCTAATATCGCGGCGAGTCTGCCAGATGGCATTAATAACGCGCCCTTGGTATTCATGGCTTTAGCTCCCCCTTTTTCGGCCATTCGACCCCTCTCGAATCCTCTCTCTTCCACGCGGATCCTGCCGTCCCACCAGAACGTTTTCTTTCCGCCAGAAAACGATCCACGAACGTTCATTCCTCGTGAACGCTTCGTGGGTCCTTGGTTTTGATTTTACGGATTGTGGGATGGGGGATTCTTCGAGGTGGAAAGCAACTGGGAGTTTATTACGGACGTGATCTTCGGAGAGAGGAGTGTGGATTTGGAGTGAACGAGTTGTTGAATGTAATTAGCAGATTTTGGATTCTCGTGGGAATTTGCTTTTTTTTTTAAAGATATTATTAAAAATCACAAATTGATAGAAAATTGCAAATTTAAATTGTAACCTTTTTTTAAACTTTGTCAAATATATTTCGTATATTTGACATGTTGATTTTTTCCCCCCTTTGTCGCGTGTAGGTACTTTATTGAATTTTTCGAGTTAAAAGTTTTCATATTTAAAAATATTTTACACTTGGAAATAAAAATTTGCAATCTAATCTTGGATGGAAAATTATTAAAACGAAAATGAGAGTATTGTCGGAAAAATTGATATCTCACGTTAAAATTTTATTCGGCGAGAGAGCACAGAGAATTTTGCCTCGAAAAATTTAAACACACACATCAATGGCGTTGATTGATTTAGTCTTCAAAATGTAAAAGTATTCTCAACAGAATACGTTGTTTCGTAATATCTGGTTCAGGGAATTATTGAGCAACGTCGATGTTTAAAAACATCGAAATAGAATATTTCTTTATTCCATTGTTTATAAATCAAAATGATTAAATAATTGATTAATAACGTTTAAAAGAATATTACAGATTTCCCGATGATTCTCTAAATTACTACACTCGCTGATTTAAATTATCTACGAACATTATTGGACATATTAAATTTCAATTGCCGCGCGCGTACATATTAAATTATTAATAAATGTTATTGGTCCCTATAATAAATCGTTTGATACGTATACGCACATATTAAATAGTCTAATATCGTTCGTCGTAACGAGGTGAAATATTTTGCCAATTATTATTTAATATCACCGTGTATCGATACAATGCGTGACAATAGTAACGATGTTAGGCGTGAAACAATAATGTTAATGATACTATAATGACACTATCAAATTTGCAGAATATTAACCGATATAATTTCGCTTGCTTTATTCTGTTACCTCCAATAATATTTAATCTTGATCGATGAGTAATTATCGTGTAGTTATTTCAACATGTTTCGATTAAAAATATTATTAAGCGATTAATTTCGTTTAAAGTGAAAGTATTGTACTAAACGAAAATATTAACTCACGAAAAGAAAATCGAACAAAGAGGGAATGTCTCGAACTTTGTAATTTCCAAAAAAATTCCAGAATCAGGCGAATTTAAATTTATGTGTATCTCGGAATTGGAAACTTTCCATTTCCATTTTCCACAAAAAGAAGAAGGAAGAATTTCCAATTGTCGCTGTAATACTTCAAACAAACCACCAATTTCACCCATGTTAAATCACTATACTTTTCCATTCATTAAACCGAAACCAGCCGAAACAGCCAGCCAGTCTCTCGCGCCCGTATCGCGTCGCGTAAAATAAAACGGAAAGCAAATTAAAAAAAAAAAAAGAAAAAAAAAGGAAAAGAGACGTCAACAAACCGAAACACCGACGCGAGAAATAAAAGAACGTGGAAAAGGAAAATTCGTACAATTTTTCACGGGAGAGATCGGAACGAACGACAAAAAAAAAAAAGAAAAAACCAGGGGTGGGTGAGGAGGGATGGGACGATAGCAGCCTGGCTGTCGATTCGATTCAACAATCGAGGCGATCGCGTCGCGTTGCCTCCGAAAGTAAATAAACGCGCGACAAAACGGGCGCGTGTATCACCAGCGAATAATGTTATCGGTGATCGTGCAGCGGGGCCGCGTTTGAGCGAGCCGGCTCGTAGATTAATTGACGAACTTCCGGTGTGGCGCTTCCAACCCACCGGCACCAAGTGCGACCGATTTAGTTATGCGCATAACCGATGCACAAGCGGCGCAGTTTCTGCGTGCAAATGAAGTGGCGACTGCTCGACCAGCGCTCGTTCACCCCCGGCAAAATATGGAAAATTCCGTCCTTGTTATCCACGCACCACGTTGGTCGAGATATCCTTTTCGATCGTATCGTGCAACTGGAATATAACACGTGCACGCGTGGAATTAAAGATCTTGATATGCGTTCTAACCTCTTCACGCTCTTGGCCACAGATATGTGGACAGATAAGTTTTACAGGAAAGCTACTTGCATTCAATATTTTGCAAAAATAAATATGCAATCTTTACTAAATTTACTGACCAGAAAATAAATCCTAATTATTACAGTAAAAAATTAAATTAAATTAAATTAAATTTCTTTGTTGTAAATGAAATTAAAATTCGTCCCTGAAGAGGGTTAACGCACGTGCGCGCTTTAATATCGCACGTGTCTTTACACATCGCACACCACAATTTTCACCACGATCGTTTGAACTTTGACCTAGTTGAACGTTACACGTGAACGTAGATTCTACTGATTTAACGAAGTAGATCGAGATCAACTTTCTGGCAATTGTCCGGGACTCGCGAAATTTTTAATATTCAAGCGCGTTCAAAACGCATCTTCGTCGAACGTGTAATTCTAGTATGATCGACTGGAAAATTCGTCGTCAGAGATGTCAAAGATGAATTTTTAAAAGGCAGAACTTGCGAACATTTTACGAGAGAAGTTCGTCAAATTTCGACGAAAGGGACGAACGTAGGAGGGTTTCGTCGAGCATTTCGAACCGTTTTCGAAACAAATTGATATTCCTACTGTGTACACGCTTGGGTTCATAAAAATTGGCCACTGTGTACCGTGCCCGAATCGATAAATGGGCTTGCACCGACGGTCCCTCGCTGCCTCTCGTTTCTACCATCTCCGGACACCCTTAAGAGCGAGTACGTGAGATGGCGGTTAAAGGTCAAGGCCAGGCTATTTCCTGCTCGACCGAGCCTCGAATCTGTTGAGCTTCGAAGGTCCGCGGAGAGAACAGGGACGAAACTGCGTGGGTGTACGCTCGGTGATGAACGAAGTCGTTCGCGTGGAACGTGTTTCATACAAAATCGATCGGTTTCAGAAATTCCTTTGAGTTATTTTCTTCTTTTCTTTCATACAATGTCTGGAGAATAAAAAGGGGAATAAAAACTACGAGCTATTCTTTTGTCGTTACGATCGATGAAGAGTTGTTTGATGTGGTTTCTAATAGGGGAGTTAATGAGAAACAATGGATTAATGGGTTTGTATTTGCTTGTTGATCTTGGCTGACAAAAGAAGAACACGAAAAACTTTTTATATATCCACTATACATATATGAAATATTTCGAAATTTCATTAATGTTGTAATGAGTTACGATTATATTGGCCAAACTTGAAATATTTAATAAAATATTAGTCTCAAGCATTTACTAAATATGGTTCCAATAAATATTGACATTTATTAAGATATTTAATACAATGGATACATATATTTTCAGATTTGTTTCGCGATTGAGCAACGTGTAACTATAATAGTCGAGTTTCGTTAAAGTATTAAAAGAATTTCAAAATGTTCCATGTAACATAAATCTACAAGCGTTCCGGTACTTTCGCGAGCACTGTAAATTCTCATAAATATTTTATACAACTCCCGCGTTGTTAATAAAATTCCAAAATATTTCGCGTGGCTGTGCATAAAATATTCACTCAACTACTGAAGCTTCCAAGAAATAATACATAAAATTCAAACGTTCAAAAAATCGCGCCATTAAGGAAAAAAAAATAAAAAAGAAAAGAAAGAGAGATAGAAAGAGAGAGAGAGAGAGAGAACGACGGCTGGGAAAATCAGATGAAACAGAGAAAACAAACGAGGAACCAGTGTTTCGAAATCCGAAGCGGCGCGGGTTCAAAGAACCGCGGAAGAAATCACGAACCGGAAGCGGCAGCGGGTTGGAAGTTCGCAGACGTGAGAGGAGAGGGCAGGCTGAGTTAGAGCCGGGAAATGTAAAGTTATGGCTTGCAGAACACTTTAAACAGTCGTAAAATATGAGACTGCGACGAGCGTTCGCCTCGGCTCGGCTCGGCTCTTGCAACGGAATCCTCCTCGCGCTTCCCCGCGCTTCGTCCTCCTGTTGTAGCGTGGAACGGGGTGTTTCCGCGGCGAGAAAAGAAGAGGAGGACACCAAGGAGACACCAAAGGGAAGAAAATATTGCGGCTGTTGAGCGTCCCGCGGGCACGTTTGTCTCGCGAGAGCAAAAAGTCGCGGACAAATTCGCTCGAGCACCCTGTCTGCGAGAGACATGGTCGCGCGGCGTCGCAGGCTCTCGATGGACCGTGTCCAAAATTGCTCCCCTCGGTTACGCTCGACGACGAGCATTTTAATCATTTTTTCTTTAATTCCTAGAACTTTCTTGTCTCGTATCTCACGAGAGTTTTTGCATATTTCATCATTGTAAATCGTTGTGCAATAATGTAATTTTTTATTGGGACCACAAGATATGCTTCTTGGAATACACTGAAACATTCGAAATAAATTGACGTCAGATGTTCTTCGCAAAGAAACGCGAGATCTTAGGGTTTCTTAATTTTATTTCGAATTCCCAGAGAGATTTCTTTTTTTAAAACCTATCGAAGAATGACTGGTTGATTATTAACATAATAAAACAGCGTATTGAATGAACAGATAATGTAGGACAGTATGAATGGTAAAGTTGTCGGTGGAAATCGATGAAGATAATATTAGAAAGTTGCACGACGAGTCAACTAACAATAAATTTTTCCCTTCTCGGCCATTTTTGTTCTCGTTGCAAGAGCGAAGTGGTATTTTTAAAATTCTTGTTACGAAGTTGCAAAGGCCGAGGCTGATGACAGGATTTCTCTCTGAAGGAGTAAATGTTATCATTAAAAATAGACTTGCCGGTATTTCTCGATGATCATCGTTAATACATAATATTATAATTTCTTTTTTTTCGAACGCGTGGCAAATTCGAATCGCAATTTAAAAAGGTAACTGACGTAGAACGTACGCGACGAAATGGCGCAGTTTTGTCTACTGGGAAGTCGTGTTTTCGCAAAGCAGGCAACGAAGCCATGGTTTCTTTCGGTGGCAGGAAGCACGGCAGGATCCGTTCAATTTATCTTCATTCATAATTCAACGATCCGAGACGCGATCCTTGCGAGACGTTTACTTAACGAAAGGAAGGAGCCGCCGTGATACCTGGCATTTCGTGATTTTAGCCTTTTTATTTGAGATTCCTTTACGATGATTGGCGAACGAAGTTCAGGGGGGGATGTCTCGAATCAATTTCTTCGATACATACGAGCGTTACACCTCGAAACGTTTCGCTTGATTTTCTAAAAATTTTCTCGCCGATTTCGAAACTTCGTCCGTCCGTCGACGATACTTCATTCAGAAGTTTGACTATTATAAAATCCGTTGTAACGAATTGGAATTTATTAACGAAGTTACACAAGAGTACGTATGAATATTTTAATTCCCGTAAATCTTGAAACTGATACACTTGCAAACAGAATCTCGAAAATTTGGTTAAAAGAACGAGTTGGATGTAACGAGTGAAATAAAGTGATAGACAAGTAATGGAATTATTTCAAATTGTACTTCATCAGTGAATTATACTCTCGCGCAACGTGGATAAAATAGGTCAACGACGGATAAAATAGACGCCATAAATAATACCTACGTAATTTTCTTCGTCAATTAATTTGAGGATAATACACTATTTCAACGTGGTTGTATCAGCAAATGAATTAAAACTTCAATCAAATTTCCAATTACAACACATATATACACGACTATTTATCACTTAATTACTTCCATTAAATTCTGGGACAACAATAGAATTTGCATGCACCCGCTAAAACAACTATAGAGAGATCACCCGCAAAACCACATCAATCAAAATTTACAAACTCTCAGTTGCAGCGTTCACGTATCTCATTATCCTTACATTTCTAACGTAGCGAACATTCTTTATCGTTGCATTGTCAGAAATTTCAACAAAAATTTCATCGTGGAAATAGGATTCAAGAAATCTGTAATTTTATATATATATATATATATATATATATATAATTTGTATATATATATATATATAAAGGTTCTAAATAATAAATAATAAAGATTATTTGTTTCAAATGAAATTTTGTTTATCCTTTGTAATTTAACGTAGAAAGACATCGAAAGTTAATTATTTATTGTAATATTTAGCGGTAGAAAGAAATTTTCTTGAATTGTTTCATAAAAGTATACTGTTTCTATACTGCATTCAATTTCCATTTATCGATTCTCCACTTTTCTTCGAGTATAAAAGCACGTATAAAATTTCTTAACCACTTAATTCATCGTTAGTGTCCAGTTCCAGGAACCTTCGTCCTGAATCAAAATTTCATGACAAAACAAAAAAAAAAAAAAGACGAAAAAACGAAAAAAAAAACAGTACGAAATAAACGTCCTCCGCCTCGACTACTTTCTTTGTACTTCCACTCTAATCGAACGCTCCTTTTTAACAGGAATTTAACGAGACTGGGCCAGTTATCTGGTTATCCTTGCTCGATGCAACCCGGAGGAACAAGCCTTTAAAACAAGAGCAAGATGGCTGACGATACGTAGGTGAGTGCACGCCCACGTGATCCTGGCAACCGCCACTACCGCTTTTTCACCCCTTTCCGGTGGCTGGCTGCGTCAGCCTCGTTGCACGGATCGACAACGAGGGGCAAGAAGTGGCCAGCTTTGCATAAGAGGGAAAACACTGGCGCCACTTTCTCGCCTTCTCTCGACCACCCCCTCTTCCTCCCTCCTCTGGCCGACGCGCTGTGCTTTGTGACTTCCCGTTTAATGGGAGAACGATGTACCCTTCGATTGATTTTCAGATAGCGTTACGATTTTTCGCAAGTGGGATGCTCGTCCCGGGGAACGGGACGGTTAGTAATGAGGTGAGATTCGTTTCCCGTTCTCGGTGAAACGCCGCGGTGGATTGGATGAACTGGATGATTGTAGAGATAGAGGATGGATTGCAGCGGTCACTGAGGGGTGTTTCTGCTGTGGTTCTGCTTGTGGCGAAGAGGGAGAGGGTGTTGTAGACAGTGATGCATCGCTGTGTTTTAACGATTCATTTCTTGATGGCCGGGGGGCTTTTGGCTGGGTTTCTTGATTGATTCTTTATGGAAATGGTTAGCGAACGTGTCGGTGGAAATTTGAGGCCTCGCTGCGCAGAATTCAGGAATTGATCGGTAAATTATTGCCAGAAGTTGGCGATAAATTCAGCGTCTCGAGCTGGAAAGTTTCGAGCTATGCAGAATTCAGAAACCGATAGAAATTAATAGGAGAATTTATCGTTAGAAATTAATAACAGCTTGAACGTCTCGTGCTTGAAAGTTTCGCGCTATGCGGAATTCAAGAACCGATGGAAATTAATAGTGAAATTTATTATTAGAAATTGATAACAGCTCGAATGTTTCGCCTAAAGATAGTTTAGAGCTACGCGGAGTTGAGAAATTAATGGGAATTTATTGAAATGCTGTCGCGAGACATTCTAAAATTCCGGAATTATCTTCCCGAAGTTACTTTCCCGAATTATCTTCCGATAGAATCTCTCGCAATGATTTTGCAGAATATCGAATGACATCGATCAATTCTGCGGTCTGTTCGAATTCATCCGATACAATTCGATTTCTTCCTCTGGTTGAAAAATCGTTCGTACGAACAAACAACCTACTTTCGAGAGACAATGACATCGTCCTGTTCGAGAGATCGGATCACAAATCTGCGACCACAAAGACCCCGAAACAAGAATATCCAAGGAGCTGTACGATCCTTGGTCGTGAATCAATAATTCCGCTAAACAAGCCATTAAGAGGTCGGTTCGCGAAAGGCAGTGACATTAACGACCCGTAAATAAATCCGTCGTGCCACTGTCACGGCCATAGGGACGGCGATGACGGGAATCCAAATGAAATTAGAGGTTTCAGGAGAAAGGGAAGGTTTTGTCGAATTCCCACAACCAGACGATTTTTAAGTAACTCAAGCTCGCCGTGTGAATTGGATTTCTTTATTTCGATGAACAACACGGAAGAAGAACTTTTTATTAGTTTTATCTATTAATTGAGAAGTATTATATTTTTTATCGTACGAAACACAGAATACATAAGAATAACAATTATGGTTTACAATCCAGTTTCTTAACTTGGGATTAAACTACTTAATTCTGCAACTTTTTTGTTCAATTTAACACCATATACTATCGTATTATTATAATCTTATTATATTGTATATTATAATACATTATAGTACGATATTTAAATATATTTAGTATAATGTTATGGTACAATAGTACTACATATTATATAGTATATTGTTTACTACAGCAAATAAGTTGTACTACACAATAAATGAAGTACGACAAACAACTACAACAAAGTAAAGTAAATAAATTGTACTATATAATGAATGAAGTACAAAGTATAACCAGTACAGAATATAATAAAATTATTTACTTATTCCCTTGGAATGCAGTAGCGTACACCATACAAGTGATACAATTCATATTAGGTTATTAGAATGTAGAATATTCTTTAATCAAATCTTTATTTTAACTAACATACTCGAATTGATTTTACGTAATACTCCAACAATATATTACGTGCTACATTGTATTCTCGTTCGTTTATGCAAATTACTCGTTCGACAAAAAACAAATAGAATACACAAACGAGGCACCACCATGGGAAGGGTGTTGCGGTGGCGTTGCATTTCGGAACCGTGTCAGTGGTTCCATTGTCGCGGCGTGGCGTTATCTCTCGCGGCTCTACCGGTTCTTGATTCTTACTCGAGGTTTTCTCGCCGAGTGCTGTTGTCGTCGTCGTCGTCGTCGTTGTCGTCGACGACGACGACGATGCCGCGTCGACGTGGCCGCGCCGTTATTGACGAGGCGCTGTGACCTGTATTCGGTAACTGCGCGTCTCGACGCTCCTCGTGCCAGCGTTCCGTCCCTCGCCGACGCTCCCTCGTCCGACAGAGACGACCGGTTACAAGCGTCGGAATTACAACGGGCGATTCGATCGAGCGGCCTTGAACGGACTCCAGTGCACACCGCTAATTCTTCGCCCGACTCTCGGATTGGTTGTTCTTCCAACAGCGCGGAGGGAACACCGAACGATGATAAACAAGCCTTGACATTTGTGGGAGATTTCATATTCTATGAGATCGAATTTTTTTGGCTTGTTTGCAGAGAGAGAGAGAGAGAGAGAGAGGGAGGAGCATCAAGAACGGAGTATCAAGTTTGTAACTTTCAAATTGCATTTTGATTAATATATTGACGCTTTGCGCTTCAAGTATTCTTGCCAGGCGCAGACAATAATTTAACGTTGCAACGTGGAAACAAATTCTATTTAATTACACGTTTTGTTGCATAATCAATGCATTTCTCTGATTGAATAAATCAAAAAATACCTCCCGTTATACATCGTGTCGGAAGACATAATAGAAAGCGAGTTATTATTTACTTGAAGATAATGGCAATGATGAATTTTTGTTTTCAGTCAGTATAGAAGTAATTTAGGCTTAACGATTGTTTTGAGACGAATCAGGCATTGATTCTAACGATGGTGGTATTATTCTATCAAAACGTAAAAGAATAAGAAGACCTCAGTTTATTTATCCCAATGATAACGAGAGACAGATAAAAGTAATTCATAGTGAAAATTCTCTGTTTAGCAACTGGCAACGAATCCTTGAGTTATAGACAATAATTCAACATTCACGAATTTGTGCTTATAATTTTTACTTTCAAACAAATAATTTATTAGATGTGCGTAAGAAGCCAAAAAAATTGTTGTAAGATATACTTGAGAAAAAGTTAGAGCGCAATATTGCAAGATGTTATATTTATTTCAATGCCTCGTATCTAATGTTGAAGTCCAGTTTTATATCTTGTTTTTCTAATATTTTAGACCATATGTATCTTGATAATTAAATTAAGATGGAGGCTCGGTAGCTGTGTTATATTTTGGTGTTATATTTTGAACATTTCATAAGTATATTTCAGTGCATTCTACTAGTTTAGATCTTTCTTTATCATGCATATCTGCCATCTCATCCTTCCTCCTGTTTAATTAAGATTCTCTTCGTCGATACAAAACAATGGGGCGCAAGATCTTCAATTATTCCTCAGTTACCCAGAACATTGAAACGTTGGAACTTCATCGCAAATGAAAACGGATCAAATTTCCTGAATAATTCATCAGACACGCCTGGGGATAAGAAATTTCAGATAATCGAACGGTACCCGGTCGGTTTGGATCAATCAACTCTTGCGTGAATTTTCAATTCGACTAAAGGCCACGATAATTCGAAAAATTCATCTACTTCGCTTGAGAATTATTTCTCAAATTATCTCAAACTAAAGTAAATCGAATAGAAAAGGGAAAAAGAAAAGAACAATTCGATGACAAACAAACGATAAAAAAAAAAAGGAGAAGAATACGAATAACTGGAATTTGCGACATTGGGGGGGAATTGGATTTTTCGGATTGTTTAAGTTACACTCTTGACTCTTGCTAAGATTACCTGTTCAGGGAAAGCAGAGAAACTACGCCCGGGCGTACGCTTCGCGCTGAATAATTGCCGCGTGGACTCTCTCCAAGAAACGAAGTTTGTATTTTCCAGCGGGGAAGGTGTTTGCCTTTTCTTTAACAGAGGATTTCGAGGGACGTTGAACAACGTTTACTGGTAGTTTCGCAGAGGACCGCGCGCTCAGGGTACGAGCGCTCGAGTACCTCGCAGGTACAACCCCTGGACGAAAGGGATTGTTTGCACACCGTGAAACCAGCGCTCGCGATTTCTAACTGCTCGCACGGCCCTTTTCGTTCCTCTCCCCCCGCCCTCTTGTTCATTGTCTCAGAAATATGCGATTACTCGCTACGCGTTCTACGTTTCAGCGTAAAAATGATTTAAATCCGACGAAACCGTTTGTCACACGGCGGAAGAAATTAATCACGCGAACCACAAAAGTTGGACTTGAATAGAATCGCACGAGAATGAACGAAAATTTAACAACACATAATTGTCTAAATAACATATGTGAAATTTGTCTAAATAATTTTATTCATTATGGCATTGATTATGGAAAGATGAAACTCGATAAAATCGTCTCATAGCTAGAGAAATTAATCATGCGAATACCGGACAGTTACTACAAAATTTGTATTTAAATAAAATTTAAATTGAATAAAAATGGACGAAGATCTTAACTAGCATTGAACATCAATTTACGTTTAAATACTTTTATTTGTTATGAGCCAAGAGATAAAATTCGACAGAATTATGTCTCACAGCCGAAGAAAATAGTTATATGAACAGGTAGTTACCATAAAGCTTAGACTCGAAGAAAATTAATTAATACACGTGCAGATGAAATTTGTTTAAACACTGAAATAATCCACTCTTTGTCATGAAAAATGAAATTCGACTAGATTGTCTCCCACGTGCGAAGAAATTAATCATATAAACAGACAGTTTTCACAAAATTTAGACTTAAAGAGAACAAAAATGCTCAAACATTCTGACTGATCTCGAGCATCAATTTAGATCTGAATGACGTTCGAATATTTTTATTCGCCACATAAAGAAGACAAAATTAAACGATAAAATTGTCCGATACTCGGGAACAAGTCGATCGCAGAGTCGGATGATGACTTGAATGTAACGGAAAAGAAAAAAAAGAAAAAAAGAGTTGGAAGGAGGAAAGACGTAAGGATAAAGACGCGTGATTGCGACTTTTCATCTTTCTCCTGCCGGTTTCTCTCGCGTCTCGCGTAAAGAACGCGCTGCGCCGCCTTTCAAGAGAACGACTGGCTCGCTCCTCTATTTTTCCATTTGCATAACTTAACCGGCTTGCCCCGCCATTTTTCCATTTACATAGCATAAACGACCTGTCCCTCTATTTTCCTTTATTCTCCTCGTCCGACTTCGTTCGCAACCAGGCTCTCTCCCCTCGCCATCCTTCTCTAACTCTTGATCATCGACTTTTCGTAGGCGACGATCTATCGGAAAAGTGAAAATGGCAGGAAAGCACGAAGCGAACGAAGAAGAAAGAAGAAAGAAGCAAGGAGGAAAGGGAAACACCGGCAACGGGGAAATATGAAAATCAATACGTGTGAGTTTCGCGCGGCTTATTTGTCGGCAAACCACGACAAATAACTCGACATTGTGACCGGGATTTGTCGCAACTCCACTTGCAACTGGGACAGTTCCACCCCTCCTCTCCCCTCGCGGAGAAACGTCGCCAGCTCTGACAATCTGTTCCGCCATAGGACACGTTTTATTAACGCCGATGCGAGGGAAAATTGAAAGGCCTCGCGCGAAATTTCATGAAACTCTTTCATGTAACCGGGCAGGCTTGCTCGTTCGTTCGCTTTCAAGGTTTCAATTACCGATCGATTCAACTGGAAATTCGCAAACTATTATATAATTCTGAGAAGCGACTTTTCGTATCGATTTCGTGATATAAGTGCATAATGGCGATATAGTTATGCGTGACAATTATGTATCTTCAAATCTTCAAGTCACAGAATGGAGAATTCGAGATAGAATCGAAAGAGTGGATCTTGCACGAAGTTTCTTCTAACCACTTGTTTACCAATTCGCACGAGAAACGACATTACTCAATTGTAACGACGAATATAAAAATTGATACAAGTCTCGCTTGAATTTGAATCAGTGTCCAAGTTCGATGATTATAAACTTCTCGTGCTTATTATCGAGTTTAAGATTGACAACAACTGTCGATTCGCGTGTTGAGCTTAATTCTTGTAGAAATCGAAATAAATTTCGCTCGATCGAGTTCAAACGTTACCTTCGTTGTTCCCTGCTCGCGTTCGAACCTAAATTCCGCGGCCGTCCGTCACGTCGTGCATATTTCCGTCGAATTTCAGCCCCGCGAATCGGACAGAAATTTCACGTCAGCCGAAATTGACGTTCGAAACCGATTAGAACGACGGTTTATTCCGTTTCGGAGCGTGGCTGAACGCGTTTGGAATTAGTTCCAAACTGACGTGCACCACCGGTGGAAGACTGATTTATTTCAGAAGTGAAACTTAGTCCGCGGATCTAACGTGGCTTAATATAAACTGAAGATGCACACGTTCGAGGCCCCCCTGTACCCGAGTCATCTAATGCGAATCTAATTTCGGTTTAACCCAGATCCGTCGGGAACGGTGTTCGTAGTTTTACACAAGCGCCGCGGAACGCGTTGATGGTGTTTCTGAAGTTTGACGCGTCAGAAAGGGACGAAATCGGTCGATATCGCCATTTCCAGAGAGAGAGAGGGAGAGAGAGAGAGAGGAGTTATAGAATGCGGTATTTCCGTAACAAATTTCCGAATGTTTTCACATCGGGATGTGAATTTCTCTCGCAAGCCTGCGAGAAGAGGGGGAAGCGTTCCAATTGATCGAAGAGAGCTCATGCTCTCTCGTTAGGACAAATATTTGCGCTGCCAAGTGTATTTTGTACTTTCGATTGCATACTGTTTCGCGGACGGGGCAACGTTCGCTCGTTTCCAACGAAATAAGTTTCGTGCGACGGGGACGGACTATTTTCGCGGAATAGGTTTTCGCCGATTGTTGTTTAGCTGACTCGGTGGCTCGCTTCGATTGGACCTTTGTTAGTTTGTTGTTACATTAGATCGCTGCGGGCGAGATGAACAGATCGTTCTTGATATAAATTTCAATTTGTCGTTGTTTATTCCCCGAAGTATAAACTTTCCCCAAAATAGAATTAATCAAATTTCGACTCGTTGGGCTAGTTTTTGTACGTTAAAAATCGATGCTTTGATTATTGGAACATCGTTGAAAATCTTTAGTCAATTATCGTTGATTGTTTCTCATATTTTTATCTACAATTTCTAGATTCTTTTTCTCATAAATGACAGTTATTCAGAGATTTGTATTGCTATTACGAGCAACGTTTATGTTATTAAATCAAAGTCACGAGTTTCGTGAAAATTCCTCGCTGTTTCTTTTGATGATCAATTAACCGGAAGTTAGTTAGTGTATTAAATTCGGCGAGCTTCGAGCTTCAAGTCGTCGTTTAACAAAGATTACTTTGCAACAGTTTCAGTCACTGATAATAATTTCTGAATGGCTCTGCACGCTACGCGCAACAATTTAATGCACATTCGGTTTACCATAAAAATTCAGAAATTTCTAAGAAAGATCTAGCGAGTTGTAAAAAAGTTTGACATTAAACATCCACCGTGTGTATCGTTGTCACGAAGAAAGAGCAGCCGTGAGAGATCTTTCTCATCGGATCAGAAATAATTGAGAGAGAAAATTGATAAAACGAACCGGGAGTTAATAGTTCTAGAAAAATCGTCGAGGTTCCGTGGCAATTTTCATTCTTTAAAATTCGTATAAACGTGATTTTCTCGCAAAGAGAAAAGAATTCACAAAGAGGAAAATTATTGAAATAAAAATGACTTGTTTTGGTAGTTCAAATAATGTCGACAAATTGAAAAGTTAATTAGCTCGCAATTTCAGTCGCGAGAGAACAGATGGGAAAGTCCCTCTGTTATTAAATGTCCTTCGATGCCGAAAGAAGGACTCAGTCCACCTCCGAGAAACGATGAAATTTCCATCGCAGCGTCAAACTCGCTGTTAATATACACGTTGACCTTGCACTCGGAGGACAGCGAAGATCGAAAGAGCCAGCCAAGCCGAAGAGCAGGAGGATATATCACGTTTTACCCCGAGGCGTGGCACGTGCTTCGGATAAGATCGTGCGCTGAGCAATATCGAACTCCAAGGCCCAAGAGTTATGGAAACCACGTTGGACCACCCTGTGGATCTGACTCGGGATTCCAAGACCAAAGAGTCGTAGAACCTGCTCTGGATCATCGTGAATCTCTCTGACTCCTGACAGTGAAATCCCAAGAGTCTTAGCGAGCGTAGGATCGAACTATCGTATATACGTATTTTTGAGTCCGCAGTAACGCACCGATTTCATTCGGAACACTATTAATTTTCGGAATCTTTTTCTGTGAGGTGGGTTTAAAGGTAGTTTTGAACGTGATCTCAGTCGTGGGATTTTGAAGAAGATGTTGATTTCAAGATCCAATCTTTAGAGATCTCTCGCGGTCCGATCGTTAGAGCGATTGAATTGGAGATTCCCCGAGCATTTGGAAGATTAATAAACTTACAACTCTTGAATCTCAATATTTGAGATCCCATGGTCTTGGATAATCCTTTAATGGATTGAACGTAGCGCGATCGAATTCCAGACTTTCCTCGATTCGCTCGCAAATTGTGGAGGGTGACTGGCAAAATTACGACGAAGGAACAATGAATACTGTTTTCTAACCATTAAAATGTAATTTGCAAAATATAAAACGTCGAAAGTACAATGTTTGTAGCAAACCTAACCTAAGACATTGTTACAACGTTTGACAACAAACCAAACCTAAAACATCGTTACAACGTTTGACAGCGAACCTAACCTAAAAACGTGAAATTGCACAGAGATTCCCAGTGCGTTAATTACATTGCGCGAAAGAGGAAGATATTCATAAGTTAAGAAGCGACGAGATACAATTGCAGGACAGTTAGAACAGAGCGGTTTTTGTTCCTTGCTCTTTTGACCGATAGCACAGTGACCCAGTGATTCCAGATGGAATTTTCTGGCCAGAGCTGCTGCTGCTGCTGCTGGCTACTTTCGTTTGCCTTGAACAAACGAACCTGCGGGATAGAGATGGTTTTTACGGACGAGTTTTACGGACATTCTTCCTTTGGGCTGGGAACTCGCCGGATTTAATTAGAGCAAGCCGCAACCATAATGGACGTGCACGTCCCGAAGGGATTTTATTTTCTGCGAATTTTCGACAGATTACTCGCGAATTGAAGTATTTCTCGTAGCCATTGAAATTTACGTTTTGAACTCTGCCAAGTCGAAATCATCTCTATCGGAGGTCAACAGTTCTCTCACATTCTCGGTAAAATTAACTTCGCTTATTTTCAACGTTATCGTTTACAGAAAGTTTTCTCCCTCAATTCTTTCCTTCCCGTTGGGAACGAAGTTTCATCGATTAAGAAATGAATTTTGGGAGAAATTTGTAAGTATTCAGAAAATATTATTTCATTCAGTTACTTAATTTATTATTTATTATTCTATTTCACTTTAATATGTTTCCGAATGCTTTTCTAACGTTCTGACGTTCTAACGTTCAAGACGAGTTATTAAAACCAAAAAAAAAAAAAAATAAAAACATAGTATCATTTCCATAGAAAATAAATTACATCGTAATTTGTAAGTATTAAAACTGACCAGACGGAGTCAGTTCTTATTAATTATTAATTCCATAATTACAGAAGCATTTGTTTAGGAAACGTCCCAACTGATTTCCAATTTTCCAACGACGAGTTGACTTTACTTTTTCAATGCAAGACGGATTTAATAATGACACACTGTGTGTCAGCTTTTCTTCTCATTCCTTCCGAGACGAGTCTCGTTGTTCCACGCCAGACGGTCAAATCGCATTTCTGTTCTCCTGAAACGTCGTTTCCGCGTGACTTTGATTTTAATTAAACTTCTGCCGGAAACTCGTCGAAGACTCACGTCGGACGTGATCAGGCGGGAATACTTTCGCGACCGCGCCGCGACGACACTATAACAAATACCGTTCGCGCGGAACGAGCCAGAAGGAGGAGAAGGAATTGCAGCTGCAGCCGGTGACAAGTTCGCTGGCAATAAGTTCGCCTCTCTCTCTTTCTTTCTTTCTCTCACTCTCTCTCTTTCTCGGCAAAGAGAATAAACTTTGGACAGACGCGGAATTCGTTCGTGCGCCTCGGTTCGTTTGCAGCCACGTGCTTGACAGCTCTTCGATCTCGTATCGCTGGGAATTCGCGTCCAACTGGATCTACGTCCGAGCAATTTTCACTCGTTCCCCCTCGCTCCGAGAAAACATCGAAGTGTCGTGGATTCTTATATGTCACGTAGGAAAGGCACTGGATTTTTCTTCGGTGTCGATTAATTGTTTTTCGAAAAAATGTCCAAAGTAATTCCGTACGCTGCGTTTCACCGTGTAAACGTGCCAGAAACCATCGATATATCAAACCTTCGTTCGATTTATTACATCAGAAGTATTGTAATATCGTTAATTGTAACTTTGACAAAGAGCTGTGAATTTAAGGATTACCTATTTCGAAGCGAATTTACTCGCTGCAGCTCTGCAGTCTAGTTAGAACTAATCGCTAAGAAGTGCTGTTTGGATTTACAAAAAGAAACACTTTGTCGGCCTGACTTCGATTTTGTCGTATTTCTTATAATAAAACGAGAAACCAAAGAAAGAAAAAAAGAAAAAGTAAAGGAAATCCAGCAGTTTCGCTCGAACTTAAATAAACGCATATGTGGCTGCATAGTTGGAATTGAAGTTATTCAACCACCGTGGAGAAATCGAGCATCCCCTCTCCCTCCCGATGAAAAGGAGCATTCGTTAGAGGGGTAATTAATTTTTCGCCTCGTTCAAAGGCAATCTCGCTCACGCGAAACAGCTTACGGCGGGCGGCGGAACGGTTTTCCGGCCGGGGCTCCGGAGAAATTCATCATCGCCAATGCGGAATAGATTAATGTCGCTTCTCGCGGCTACGGCTAGAGAAGGGGGGGTGGCGAACGGGGGTAGGAGGGAGCGGTAGCTTTCATCCTCGTCAATGCTGGAAACTTCCAGGCTCCGCCACTCAGCAAGTTAGGGCCAGGCCGCTAAATTACTTCGAATCGAGTTGCTCTCAAAGGGGTCCCTCCGTCTCCTTCTCGTCGTCCTCTCTCTCCTTCTCGTCGTGCCTGACCTAACTATCCTGCACAGTTCTGCCACGCAATTCCGCAAGCCAGGCTTACCAATCGATCGAAATTGCCTGGTCTCGATTGCCAGTTCTCTCTCTCTCTCTCTCTCTCTGTTGAAGGCTGCTTCATTGCGAGAGAAAAATGAAGGTGCCAGAAGGTGGAAATCGAGTACGCAGCGAGAGACCACGGCACCAAGATCTGGGATTTGTGCGCGGAAGAGCGATTAAAAGTGGGTTCTGGGGTTTTAGAGTGGGACTTAGATTTTTCGAAGAAACACCTTCGACGGAGAATTGGTATTGGGGAATCGAAATTGAAATTCTCGAAGTTAAGTACCGCTGTGAAAAGAAAAGAACTGCAGAGCTTTGGGAAAAGTCGGAGAATTTGGGAAAGTAGATTTCTTCCGAAGACTAAGTTGTGAGATTTTGAAACTGTTCGAACTCCATTTGGAAGGAATCCTTGGAAGAGCATCTTAAACTTTTATTAGCATCCTTTCCCTCCCTCTAATTTCCCTGATGTAAAATATTCTTCCTGAACGAAACTAACAAATATGACACGGTTGTAACCAATTGAAACGAACGAGACAACAGATATAAAAGTCGCCGGACGATTCGATCGAGGAAATTCTGTGCAACATCTGAGGATACTGAGTCGCGTGGTTTCGCGCGCGAACGCGACGCGCGTATGCCTCGTAATTTCCACGGCGGTATCGGCAAGAACTCGGAAAATACGTGCGGATCGGCGAGAAAGTCGCGAACAATGCGGCGCGGGCACGCGAGCCCGTTTTCGAGAACAGGGTCGGCCGATGTCCCGGACGAAAGTAATGCCTGCGACGTGCCTTCCGTGCCGGGTACACGCCGAAACCAGCGTCTCGAATATCTAGCGAAGCGATCGTGCTGTCGGAATGGGGAACGAGGCAGTTCCGATCGTCCTTCCCTGTTTCCCTTTTCCCTCGCCAAGTGTTATCGCGCGATCTTTTCGCAACTTGCACGGATTCTCCCTCTTTTTACGTGGCTACGTGTGTATGATACTTGCTTCCACATGGACCAGAGACGAATTGAGATTCTTTCGAAATCGTTGATCCATGAGTTTATTTTAGGGACAATTGCGATATACTTTTGGAAAATTTGTTGGAACAAGCTCTGCGATCGAAGGCAACCTTTAATAGAGTGTAAATTGATAGATCTATGAAAATTATGAAAATTGATCGTAATTACTTATCTATTTAATTATAAAAAATTATTAAAATGATTTTATTATAATTATTTTATATAATTTTATTACAATTATTTCATATGATTTTCTTGTAACTATTTATCTATCCAATTGTGAAAATTTATTATCTTTAATGAATAATTTCTCCTCTTTCTTCGTTCGTTAAATATTATTTCGTTTATTCCGCGGAGTAGTTAGACTCAATTACGAAAGTTTATTGAAATCATTTTTAACAAATGACAATTTTCAAGCATTCACACGTGTCAATTCTCTCTTTAATATTATTTTACTTATTACGCGGGATAACTTATATAGTTTAAGGGTGGTTGGAAATCTCGGTCGTGCAATTGAAACTAGTTAAGCTGTAATTTATTGGCGAGGTTAGCATCCTTTAAGGTCGGATGATTCAGGGTGGAACGAATTCGCGGAGATTTGTAGGGGGTAGAAGAATCGAGCGGCTAGGAGTTTAATTAATTAGAAGGTGGATGTTACTTTCGAAGGTTATTGGCGAGGAAATGGGAGAATCTGAAGATAATTTATTTCCTCGAAAGAGCAAAGTGTCTAAAATTGTAACACCCGTTTCATTTTCTCATCGGGAAGTTTAGTTATAAAACTCAACTTTCGTTTCATTAGTGTCACCATCATTTTAACTTACGAATTATATACTACGTAAAAATTTATTTTCTAAGAACTATTTACTAAGACGAAATAAGAAGAAGCTCCAAGAATTTGTTTAATATTTTTCAGCAACTTTGCTCGTCGAGGCAAAAAACTTCTTTTTTTCTTTTTATTAATTCGCGAATAAAACTTGGAAAAATTGCATCCCCCCCCCTAGCTTGGGATCTTTCGTTCAGTGATCGCGTTGCCAGTGCAGTTGATCGAAAGCACGCGTAAACAAACGGCCTCGCATCGATCGGATTTAACAGCAACCGGCCCCCCGGGAATCCCCGGTTGGTGAAATTTCGAAAATTCGAGGCAAACGGTGAATCACGAGTGAATCGGCCGGCAGACGATAATCACCGTTTCAGCGGATTAATAATATCCACTGGTGACCCAGATTCTTTGTTTCGCCACCCCCGTGCGATCGGAATATCTTGCTGGCAGGGCGTTTACGCGCGCCCTCGAATTCGTGGCTGCGAGCCTGAGGAATTCCACGCGGGTCGATGGCTTCCGAATTCCCGGGTCTCATCTTTGACATTCTTCGCCATCGCATTCTTTCCTTGACACTTTGACGGTTCGATGAAATCTTCGACGGTCAGGTATTAATTGTCGAACAGTTATTAATTTAATGAAATGTACTCGTGTTATCATTGTACGAATATACATTGTATTAAATCGATATAAGTATCGTTACGTAAATATGTAAATATTCTATTAAATTAATTCAGTGACTTGAACATCGTTTATCCACTTTATGAAGAATAAAAACATTCTGGAGTGTATCGGTATATATACTTTCAACGTGTATAATTTTAACTTGTATCATAGTCGACAGTATCATAGTTTCATTCGAATATCGTTATTTCAATTTCATCTAGCATAATTATCCGCATATCTAGCATAATTAATTGAAAATCACTTTGATGATTCTTTTTTTTATAAAGTTTATTTGCCCGGATCGTTCTCAAGTGAGAAAAAGGAAACCAGAAAATGCTCGTACAATTTCAAACGACGAGAGACGAGAAGAAATGGGGTTGGATTAGCTTAATTAAAGGGAAACGATCGACACAGTCCATTCCTAACTCGACGTCAAGTCCTTCCATTGCCAGGTTGCTTACTCTTCCTTTGTTCTTTTCTTTTCTCTTTTTTTAATTATCACCCTTTATCTGCTGCGATTTCCCCGTCTTTCGCTAGCTTTTTCAAGCCAGCGTAGCAAAGGTACAAACACCGAATCTCCGAACTCACAATTTCCCTCCCCCCTCTCCTTCCCGACCTTATTCTAGGATGATCCTCCGCGAATAATAAATTGAATCTCGGTCTCATCCCCGGTTAGAGGGAGGGAAAAGGGCACTTTCGGATGAATCTCTAACGAGCAGCCACTTCTGGAAACGAGGGAACGGGGGAGACGAGCTGACTGAAAAACGCAGACGACTCGCCGTGAAACAAAAAGACGAAAAAAGAAGAAAAAAAGATGGAAAAATATTGATCGTTCCGCCGCGAATAACGAACGGACGAATGTGTTACATCTGTGCGCGGTGAGAATTTTTAAATTCAGCGGAATTTAACTGACGTTCGATTGGCAATTGGGAGAACTGTGGAAATTTATTTAATTTATTTGAAGAAGATTTCGGATGAAGCGAATTTTGGAATTTCAGTTTGAAGTTCGGTTTCTAATTTCATCCGACTGAATTCATATTCATTTAATACGATTGAATCGCGCGATTCTTCTTAAATTCACTTAATTCGTTTGAATTTTTGCCATATTTCTGGTAGGATGTTTTGCTATACCAGTATAGAATCTCAACTAATATTATGTATCTTTTTTGTTTCAGGTAAGTGTTCACGCATTCAAGAAATTCAAACTCTTCATTCAGTAAGTTGAAACATATTTGCGAATCGTTAATTAGGAGAAAGTAGGTCTTGAATTAACTTAGAGAAAGTGAGTTCATGATATTTCCAGGATGTTTCTTCGATGTTTTTAGAATTTCATTACTTCGTGCAGTTTCAAGAAATTTAAGATATCTCTAAAGATATCTACGATATCTAAAAATATGCAATACGTAGTAAACGAAATTTACATAATATAAACTCTTCTTTTTTTTTAAATTAGAGACATTAAAAATTCAGTATTCTTTAGGTGAAAACAAAAAAATTTCTTCAATTCTGTGCACGGAAATAAAATTAATAGAACGTCTTAAAGCTTCTAAATAACGTGCTTTGAAGGGCGAAAAAAATATTGAGAGAATGAGATAGAAATAAGAAAGAGACCGTTACGTATACCGCGAAGAAAGGTACAAAAGCTGGAAGGTGGGAAAGGCAATAACTATATGGGGGAAACGGTGATACTCGATGGGGGGAAGAAGGAGTGTGAAGGTGCTTCGATTTAAACTCAACCGGGCTGCTCGTTCGATTAAATTGTGTGCTCCATTCAGGCCGTTTTCGCCTCGTGGTATTTCCACGATAATCGATACAGCGGTGACGTCGACTCCGAATCCTCCGGTGAGAGGGTTCTGCCGATTAAGCGGAAGCTGCGGACCGCTCGAAATTCGAGGCTACGTTTCCGCCGCGTTTCCAACTTCTCGCACCGCAGCCGTAGCCGTAGCCAGCGCCAAGCAAATTAAATTTGCCGTGCCCGGTGTATCGGCGGGCCGCTCTTTGTCCGCGAGAATTTGAATATAAAACCACGGCGCAGGGTGATTCAGATTCTCGCCGCATTGGCGAGAATCGGCGAAGGCTGTCGGATCGGATGCGTCTCGGCCGGATGGGATTTACCTTCCAACGAATTGGAAACGAAGGAAAGAAACTACTGAAAGGGGGATTCTTATCGTTGGAACGTGGTAACGTCGTCGCGTCGAGAAGTTTTTATCGTCGAAGTTGATGCTTCGAAGCTTGAATTTATTTAGTCGTCAATTATTCAAGCACGTTGAAGAAGAAGGAATTTTCCATGAACAATATATGGTCAGTGTTTTGTATTTGTTGCTCGTTAATTGTCGAGCACGTTTGAAGAAAAAGAAATTTGCCACGAACGATGTGTGCTCAGCGTTGAGACGATTTACGATTAAAAATGTTGGAAATTTGCCAGAAGATTGCTGGGAATATCCTCCGAAAGAATTTTTCAATGCACGACTTGTTCCGTGAATTTTCAAATCTTGATATTGACTTCGGACAAGCGTGTTGAAACGAATACAAAAATTGAAATTAATCGATTGACACTCTTCAAAATTGACGTAAATTTCAAAATTCATACGAAACCGCTCGATGCTCGTAGTTGCAATAGCGGCGCCGACAAAACGTTCAATTCGCGACGAACTTGTTGAATTTCCCCTCAATCCTTCGTTCCGCGATCACGAGGCGAATAAGCACGTGTCCTTTCCCGCAGGCATAGGTCTTTGCGACTTTTTTTCGAGACTCGCGAGCGAGTGGCAACGGGCCGCCGTTAATCAAAAGAAATTCGTCGTTCTGTGAAATTACTTCTGCTGGAAAATTTCATTTATGCCGCGGAGAAGTGGGGGAGGGGGCGTCGTAATGATGTTGGCGGCTGTTCGCGTTCTTTATCACGATCTCGGCTTGCTAATCTCGTCGCCGGTGGCCATTAATTCGAACGTCGAATAAGAAGGAAAAACGTCGTGGAAAACGCTTTCTCTCCCCTCCTGCCTCCTGCAGCTCAAACTTTAATTTACGCCTTGTTGCCGCGAAAACGGCAGGATAATTGAGGCTTTAGTTTCGTAAAATGATACGCGAGTTGGCGAGCGAACGAAGCCAGGCACTCGTTTCATCGGAGAGATGGCAGAATTCTTTTCAGACGAACGAATTAATAGTAATAGCGAGGATAATGATAAACTATCGGTGACGAATAATAACGACTGCGAATTAATCACTGCGAGAACAACGATCACGTCGTGGTTCTTGAATTCGATTCTTAGGAGCGTAAGGATCCGCCTTTCAGAAGGAAGAACAGTTATTAGTTTTCGAGCTGCAAATTAGAATAAGGCTGCAACCAATTATGACATTCTTCCCAAGCAGTATTCAGATTATTATGGAGAATTAAAATACCATTTGAATGTAATGAACTTGCAACAACTGTCAACTGTGTATAGAATTCTGACTCTGTCGCTTGTTATATAATACCAATTATATTTCTTCCCATTGATTTATTAATTAAATATGTTTAATTAAACATGACTTCACAATTACATTTCAATTTCCAATATCAAACATAAAAGGAAAAGAAAAAAAAGACGTGTTATATTATGCACTCGTGAGAGAGAAAGGGAAGAACCATTCAGAACCACAGAAGAAACGAAAGAAATTCAAAACACAGGAAGAAAGAAATTCAATTCGACAGGAAGGAAAGAAATGGATCGATCTCGCAGAATGAAGAATTCGATGCTCAGAGAAATCCGTTCTCAGTAAAAGTAGAAACGTCTCCGGAAAACAGGGAAAGAGGCTAGCGGTATCGCCCTCGCAAGAGTTTAATATTTCATAGCGCAGGGTAGCGAGTTAATTCGACGACGAGGAGGAAGAGGAAGAAGGAGCAGAAGAAGAAGAAGAAGAAAAAAAAATGAAACGCCGGGAATACGAATTATTCTTGCGGTCGCGGTTCGAGTTCTCGCGAGATGATGTCGCGACACTCGACAAGATTCTTTATAGGCTGGCGTCGAATTTTTTTTCTCTCGAAGCGAGACGAAGCGGGGAAGAGTGGAGGAGTGCCGTCCTTGGCAAGTGTCTTTCAGAAAATTAGAATCGTTCTCGTCCGACCCGTTGGATGGTGTCTCTGCCTCTCCGCGGCAATGAATAAATTTGCCTGAAAAAGTAACGAGCGCGCCATGGACCTTGCGCGACGCGATACACCCTCCTGAGCTTCTCACACCGGAAGGAGACTCTCCGAGGAGATTCTCTCTCTCTCTTTCTCTCTTTCTTTCTCTCTCTTGCGATTCCACGCCGGAAAATTGCGAGCAATCGTGGAACTCGGTGATGCGCCGCGCTCTGCTGATGGAATCTTCTCAGGGCGCTGGATATTCGAAGGAGTTTAGTTGGGCGTCGGTAGTTGAAGTTTAAATGGAGTTAGATGGCGGTGCCATTGATGCGCAATTACGAGTAGACGTTGTCAAATTTTGTCCTTGTTTTCGTTCGTCGAAAGTAAAATTTATCGTTTATTAATAAGTAACTTGTTAATAGTTGAATCAATTGAACGTAGAATTAGCTAATTGAGAGATTCGACTGAAACTGCATTTTCAGAATAAAACCAACATATTATCGTACAAATGAACGAACGAAGATATTCAGAGTTCATTCGGAGAATTTTATTATGAATAGACTTCGGATTTTTATCTTTGCACTTGAAAACATGAGCTGAAAAAATGCATTAAAATACGTCAAATATCCAAGCAAGAGCGTTAATTATAGTAATACGTAGGAAAAACAATTTTCCCGTCAAAATTATTCTTTCAAATATTGACGTTATCATCGAAGTATGTATATTCAAACTTACATTGTCAGTTTCAAAACGTGACAAAAATTCTCTCGTTTCATTATGCGAGTTATTATATAAAAATCTTATGAAAATATATGTGAATATTAAATATCGATCTTGTTTCAACTTTATTGAATCTTGAATCTATTGTTCTCAACAGGGATCGTTGATACCACGATACTCATCAATAACATCTTTCACCACCAGCCATCCGATACTAAATCTCAATTTCATTTGCGAATATATATCGGGAAGATTTATTAGAAACACTACAAATTAGCTTGAAATCAGCGCGTGTTAGTCGATAACTCACCAGCCGCTGATTGCGTGATTAACATTTAACGCAAACATCCCCGCGCCGAACATATAATTTCCGAGGCAAATCATGACAAGTGCCTTCGTACTCGCACCCGATCGCAAATGATATAATCCACCCTCGGCTCGAGGATGAATCGTCGATCCATCCGTCAAACGCAACAAATTATTTACATGTTATTGCCACGCGTGAAAATCCTCTGCTAAACATTCGTCTCTTTCCATGTCTAATTTGTCTCTCGACGCGATCCTATGCGTTTCAGAGTCGATTCGTCCAAAAGAACGGAAAAAGAGATCGGTCGCACGTTACACGTTAATATTTGCAATTTTTTTTCCAAACGATCTTCGTCGTCATACCTGTACTCGATCTTCCACAATATTTATACGTCTCAGAAGTGGGAATACGTTGTTTGTGTAAAATTTTGACAAAAGGATTATTTCAATGATCGATGTTTCATGGGTTAACCAGACTACCGGTCTGCAGCTCCGTGATCAACCCGCGAAGAGAGAGCCAGAGTGTGATAGAGCGTGAACCAGCTGCCTTGGCGTTTCTTTCGTTCTCAAAGAGAGCCAATTACTTGCCGAACGATCCCGGAATCACACGGACAGACCAATGGATGGCGCTTCTGTTAGCCAGGGTCAGGTACTGCAATGCAGCTTTCACCCCCTCTTTCCCTCTCTTTCTCGCTGCTGCAGCCAGCTGCTGTTTCTCTCTCGTCACCCTTCGCGACACTCCACAACCTTTTCTCTCTCTCTCTCTCTCTCTTTCTCGTTCTGTCTCTCTTTCATACACGCGGCTCTCATCCTCTTCCCCTCCCTCGTGCTCACACTTCCATTTTACGCGATTCGTCCTCTACCTCTATTTTCCCTTCGCTCTTCGCGCTCCTCGTTCTCCTCTTCAAATGTCACCTCGCGGACGATTAACTTTTGCGCTGCGCCTCGTCCTCGCCTCGCCACTCTGCCACCTTTTTCACGGCCGTTTGATTGGAGCCAGCTCTTGACCACCAAAGGGTGGTTCATTAACCACTCACCCCGTGTAGCCACATCGTTTTCTTCGATTTTTTCCAGGAAGAGGGGAAGGGGGTGGAAGGCTGAAAGTTCAGGTGATGATTGGACGTTGCTGGAACGAAATTCTCACGTTCGTTTCACAATCTTCGGACAAGGGGTGGTTGCAGAATGATTTTTGATTTCAACAGTATGTTTCATTTGGATCAGATTAGATTTTCTTTTAAGTGAGTATTTTAGGTTTCCAAGTTACTCGAATGCATGCGCAATTTAAGGAGAAATTTACAGGTGTTGTTACTTTATTTTTCTAAAGTACGTTTATCTTATAGTTGCAAGTATTTGCATTCGATTTCTTTTTTATCGAATATTTTAGTTATTCTGGTGTATAATGATTGGAGAAGAAATATACCCGCAAGTATTAATTATTATTCCCTTTTTATATTCAAATGAATCCAATCTTCAGAACCTTAATACAGGTTATCGAAAACTCTCTCTCATTTCGTGATATTTTTTCGATTGCGCTGTTACGTCTGTGGTTCTTTTTTTTTTTTTTTACTGAGAATTTAGTGGTCAAAATTCGTGAAATCGACGTTATTTTAAGTTCAACATCGAGACGTCAAACAGCTCCCCGTAAATACGGAATATTCTTATCGACGATCGTACATTTGCTTTTCATTATCATAAATATTGTACGAGACGTAACATCGATGTCGCGAGATCTCTGAAATCATCGAGTCCAAATCTAAGCTCTCGCAGCGACCAAACAATGCTGTCCAATAATGCTGTTCCAACCTCATACATCGAACTTCAATTTAACTTTGAAACTCGGGGCATCCAAGTTTCTTCGATCATTTATCGGGAATTTACAATACCGCGACATCCAATATACCTCTCGCAATAATGGGAACCTATTTCGAAAATCGAAAGTTCGGATTTCAATTCGAATTCGATCGTTCGAATTCGATCCACACATTGACTGATAAATTTTATTTTGCTCGGCAAGACAAATCGTATAATACTTCGGAACTTTGATTAGCAAATTTCTAAAAATTCGACGATCAGAGCGATCACGCGTTACATAAGAAGCGGGCCAGAAATCATTTCCTGCTAAATAAATTTGTAATTTTTAATTTAATTTAAAATTAATGAAATTAGTTTTTTCTTACATTTTCATGTTTTATGAAAAAAAGAAAAAGAACAGGGAAAAAATTTTTGGCCCACTCTGTGTTAAATTTAATTTAATTACAGTACATTAGAGTATATTACGATGTCTATAGTTGAAACAGTAATTGAAGTGAAACGAAATTCTTCGAAATCCAAGATGAAGCTCAAATGATGATTTATATTATAATATCACAGATACATCAATTTCTTTTAACATTCATAAAATCACGAAATCCAAATCGCACGCATTGTGACGCAGGAAGTGCCAATCATTTAAATTCTCTTTACGCAAATTGCAAATGACATATCGAGAACATATCAATCGTATCAATATCTGAAATTAATAAATGTCAGATTGTGCAATAAATTCGTTCGGCTCTGGGTATTATATTTTTGAGGATATTGAAAGTGTGTACCATAGGAAATATGGCGGTCAGTGTACCACATAATCCGTCCGCGGTGAATAAAGAAACGTACAACATGGGTAAATGTGACTTGTAATTGTAAATAGAAAGAAGACGAACATTATTGAAAATATCGAAAGAATCGTTCATTGTCACAGAAAATATTGCGCATTTAAAAATACGATTAATGTTATTGAAACACTGGAGTGTTAATCATTTCAACGCAAAGTGATAATTATTATAATTCAAAGAACGTGCAAATAAAAATACACGAGCAATTTTTCTTGACAAAGAGACTCTCGAGGTTGTTTAATTCATTTGTAAAGAACAATCAACTATATACTAATGTGATACTAATTTCAACTATATTATGTGACATTAATTTCATCATTGATCGTGGTGGACAAGTTATTTAATATATAACCTAATATATTCGCATCACATCAGATGTTGAACATTAACAATCTTTTTGCAATTTTCTTAAGACACGATTTGACGATTCCTGAATATGTTCTTCGCTAATTAACTTGTCATCCAATCCGGGATTATTAATTTGCCGTTACTACAAATTAAACATGTTCGACGCGCATGGATCGTGGAAACGAGCACGTTTCGCGTATCGTTCTTCCTCCGGGCAACCGGTTTATTCATCGTTTCAAGGAAGGATTCGCGTTTCGAGATGGTCTCTCGTGGAGAAACGAAGCGCCGTCAATGAATGGGCCGGTGACGAACGGCCTCGTAAAGAAGATGGATCGCGACTGACAGGAATAGATACGCGGGCCAATTATCTTCGGGCTGCTTCAGGTGCGCATCTCGCGAAAACAATGAATCACACGAGCCACCGTGTCGCTGGTTATTTGCGATCTTCCGGGGTGTCGTTCATTTTCCCCTTATCAAACTCCATCTGCCTCTTGAAAATTCAAACAACGCATTGAGATTCTCCTTGAACATTTCGAGCAATCTCGCGAGACTTTTACAGCCTGCAGAAGTCACTGCAATTATTTGCTCTACTTTTGGTTATAAAGATATTTAGACGAGTTAGGCACTTTTGAAAATTGCGAAACAATGGGTGGGAAGAATTTTAGTTATTTAGTTAATTAACTAGAAAAAGTTTTATAAAGTATTTAGTTAATTTAAATATTTAGAAGTTATAAGAGATTGTTTCAGTATAATGTAGATGGCGCTGCGAAAAATATTTTAAAAATTGGTTGTGTGTATAAAATTCATAGCTTAACAAGATTAATGTCGTGCTAAATAAATAAATACACAGCTTTGCTTTCCAACACGATTTCCATTTCGATTCGGTATTTCACAATTCTAATATATCGATAAATACGTGATTTCTGAAACTGGTAATGCGAACAGAAACATTCAACTTGAAACTATTAAGAAAGACAAAATTTCCCGTGTATGAATAATTTGGACAAAAATTCAAGTGTCATTTACCGAAAAAAAAAACTGAAGTCCTCATTCCGAATTGAAATATCACCTCCAAGCAGAAATTTATCAATTTGTTCGAATTTTCGGACAGAACAGAAGCAAGAAAACGGAGAGACAATGTCGTACAAATTCGGAGGAAAGAACAGACGGTTAATAACAAAAACTGCAATTTCTCTGTAATCCGATCGGGAATCGATCTCTGAATTTTCATTCTCTCCGGCGTGCTGGAATGGCTGGAAAGTTGAAACGAAAGATGAAATGAAGAGGAAGTGTGTAGAAGGCGCTCGTACATTCAAAAAAGAAAAAAAAGAAAAGGAGTAAAAGACGAAAAAAACGAGAACGACGCGCAGACAGGGCCGAAGCGTGTTTATTGAAACTGCTGGATCAGCCGATCGTGGGGATATGAATTTTAAGCGGACGCGGGCGTTTTCTGCATGTCATCTCGATCGGTCGTAGCATCGTTCAATTATACTCGTCCATCCGACCGGACATTCGATCCGCATGGTCGATCGGTTTTCCAACGTTTCGAAACTCCCATCTAGCGATTTTCGCGCGCCGCCATATATTTTTCAATACGCGATTAAGCGTGTCCAGCGAGAGTCGCGGACCGCCCCGAGAAATTTCAATATCTGTCGCGCGATAACGTCTTTTCACAGTGCCACAGATGAGGTATATGAATAAATGAGGTATATGAATTGCAACTTATGATTTTTATGGGCCTTGACCTGAAACACTGATACACTAAAGAATCACTGGGTTTTTAGCGCACTCTACGTTTAAACAACGGTGTGTTGGGGAACTAGTGAATGTGCCAGCAATATGATTTTTGAGACTCATTACAGTGTTGTCAAACTTTCAATACAGAAATGTAAAGCTCGTCTGTAACTATTCCAGGTAAGCTGATATAAGCAAAATGTTTAATTGTACCTTCAGATTCCAAAACATTTATCATGTACTTATGTATGTGTGAGAAAGAATTATATTCGTGTTTTACTAATTTATCGATTGACCTTACGTTGAAAACGATAAAATAAATCAAATCTTCCTAACAGGATTTCTTATTTATTGAAATATATTTAGGAGCGAAATATATTTAGAATGGACCGGCTATTTAATGAAAAAGGAGAAATCGAATAGGTCTATTACACTTGATCAAACCATATGTTTTCAAATATCCATCAAAATCCAAAGGCTACGGTCTTCTATAATATTTAAAAATGCACTATATGTTATTATCAAAAAATTCAATCAACAAGTTTAGAAATCAATGAGCTCCCTAACAAATCCTTTAATTACATAAAATCTAAATTGTGATAGCAACCGATTAGCTCATATCGTTTGATACACAATTCATAATTGTATCGCACTAATGCAATTAGTAATTGTATCACAAATAACAATGATGGCCCTGGTCTGACCATGTTGAGGTTACTACATATCAAAGCATCGTTGTACCATACATCATTCCTTTACATTAAAACAAAATCATTCAACAAAAAGAGAAAAAAGCTTCATTTGATTAACGACAGAAAAATGTACACAAATTTTTACCTTTGTGCAAACAGAAAAAAGGAGTTTTAAGAATAAACCGATGAAAACTAAACCAAAGCACAATACATTCAAATCAAACTACAAATAAAAGTTCAACATGAAAATAATTATAACCCAGTTATAATACTTAAAATATTTTATACATTAAACGAAAAAATAAAAATTGTTTCGCATATATTCTAACAATAACTGTATCACTCTACGGGCTTACATTGAAGTAACACATATTAACTATCTTATGATTAACAAAAGCTTAAGACTAAAACGCACGCATCCCACGACGTCCCTGCGAGATCCCTCGTCGTCCGTCGGTGCCCCGCTGGGGGGCATATTTTATACTGCCAATATTTTACTTATCAACTAATTATACCTACAGTTCAGTTTAACTCTAAACTGAACTGTAGGTTGCGTAGTTCTTAGCTTGACGTCGTTTTACAAACATCAATGTTTATCGTATACCACTTTACAATTTAGCTTGATAATCTTAATGTTTGTAAAACGATGTCAATTACCGGGTCTCACCACGAGGAGGTGACTACGCACGAGACCCGCCCCGGGGCTTACAATACATTCCATCCATACATGCAATCACATAAAACATAAAATGCATACGATCATACAATACATACATACAATACATACGGTGCATACAATACATACAATACATACAGTGCATACAAGACATACAATAATTCGCAGCCCTACCACCGCATTCTGTACAAAGACACGTTTATTGAACTTGGGACGAAATTAGGAATCCCTCATCTCCTGTCTTATTTCGCTTGTTGTTGCTATTCTTACTTTGTTCGTTGCATTGGAGACGAGTTTCCAAGTTTCGCAGTCAGTGTGTCGAATCGAGGTTCGAGCATTTAGAGGCAAGTAGTCCAACGCTACCTCCAACGACACAGTCGGGTTCCCCGGAACCGCTGAGTCGGATTACCAAGGATGCTATCCCCAACGACACAGTGGGGTTCCGCGGAACCGCTGAGTCGCACTACCAAGGACGCTGGACTGCAAGAATCTCACCTCGGCCTTGCGGACGAGGCTGCAGTTCCCCGATTCGGTACGCTGGCTACAAAACTTGGAGACTGGACTCTAGTGCAACGAACAAAGTAGAAATGGTAACAACGAACGAAGGAAGAGAGGAGATGAGGGATTCCTAATTTCGTCACAAGTTCAATCAACGTGTATTTGTACAGAATATGTTCATAATGAATTTACAGATTATAACTAAAACTAAACGCACGCAACTTAAAGCTAAGACGCACGCATCCCACGATGTCCCTGCGAGATCCCTCGTCGTCCTCGGTGCCCCGCTGGGGGGTCTTATTATTTTACTTATCAACTAATTGTTCCTACAGTTTAGTTTGGATCGTGATACAAAGAAATTTTCACGATCTAAACCGAATTGTAGGTTGCGTAGTTCTCAGCTTGATATCGTTTCACAAACTTTAACGTTTCTAAAACGATATCAATTACCAGATCTCACCACGAGGAGGTGACTACGCACGAGACCCGCCCCGGGGCTTACAATACATTCCATCCATACATGCAATCATATAAAACATAAAATGCATACCATCATACAATACATACATACAATACATACGGTGCATACAATACATACAATCATACAATCATACCATAGATACAATAATTCGCAGCCACACCACCGCATTCTGTACAGAGACAAGTTTATCGAACTTGGAACGAAATTAGGAATCCCTCATCTCCTCTCTTATTTCGTTCGTTGTTGCTATTGTCACTTTGTTCGTTGCACTGGAATCGAGTTTCCAAGTTTCGTAGTCAGTGTGTCGAATCGAGGTTCGAGCATTTAGAGGCAAGTAGTCCAAACCTATCTCACCGACACAGTGGGGTTCCGTGGTACCGCAGTCGATTTACTAAGGACGCTAGACTACAATCTCACCTTGCCCTTTCGGACGAGGCTGCAGTTCCCCGATTCGGCTCAGTGGCTACAAAACTTGGAGACTCGACTCTAGTGCAAAAAACAAAGTAAGAATAGTAACAACGACGGAAGGAAGAGAGGAGATGAGGGATTACCAATTTCGTCGACGAAATTAGGAATCCCTCATCTCCTCCCTTCTTTCGTTCGATGTTACTATTGTTACTTTGTTCGTTGCACTGGAGTGGAGTTTCCAAGTTCCGCAGTCAGTGGGTCGAATCGAGGTTCGAGCATTTAGAGTAAAGTAGCCAGCGCTACCCCCAACGACATTTGGGGTCCCATGGAACCGCTGAATCGGATTGTCGAGGAAGCTGCACCACAAGAATCTCATCTCGCCCTTTCGGACAAGGCTGCAGTTCCCCGGTTCGGGTCAGCGGCTACAAAACTTGGAGACTCGACCCTAGTGCAAAAAACAAAGTAACAATATTAACAACGAACGAAGGAAGAGAGGAGATGAGGGATTCCTAATTTCGTTCCAAGTTTAATAAACGCGTCTCTGTAGAGAATGCGTTCACAATGAAATTACACAAAATAACTAAAACTAAACGCACGCAAGTTAAAGCTAAGACGCACGCATCCCACGATGTCCCTGCGATATCCCTCGTCGTCCTCGGTGCCCCGCTGGGGGGTCTAATAGTTTACTTATCAACTAATTGATCCTACAGTTCAGTTTAGATCGTGATACAAAGAAATTTTCACGATCTAAACTGAACTATAGGTTGCGTAGTTCTCAGCTTGATATCGTTTTACAAACTTTAACGTTTCTAAAACGATATCAATTACCAGATCTCACCACGAGGAGGTGACTACGCACGAGACCCGCCCCGGGGCTTACAATACATTCCATCCATACATGCAATCATATAAAACATAAAATGCATACGATCATACAATACATACATACAATACATACAATACATACAGTGCATACAAGACATACAATAATTCGCAGCCCTACCACCGCATTCTGTACAAAGACACGTTTATTGAACTTGGGACGAAATTAGGAATCCCTCATCTCCTGCCTTACTTCGCTCGTTGTTGCTATTGTTACTTTGTTCGTTGCACTGGAGACGAGTTTCCAAGTTTCGCAGTCAGTGCGTCGAATCGAGGTTCGAGCATTTAGAGGCAAGTAGTCCAACGCTACCCCCAACGACACAGTGGGGTTCCGCGGAACCGCTGAGTCGGATTACCAAGGACGCTGCCCCCAACGACACAGTGGGGTCCCACGGAACCGCTGAGTCGAATTACCAAGGACGCTGGACAACAACTCTCACCTCGCCCTTTCGGACAAGGCTGCAGTTCCCCGATTCGGCTCAGTGGCCACAAAACTTGGAGACTCGGCCCTAGTGCAAAAAACAAAGTAGGAATAGTAACAACGAAGGAAGGAAGAGAGGAGATGGGGGATTCCTAATTTCGTTCCAAGTTTAATGAACGAGCCTTTGTACAGAATTGCGTTCGCAATGAAATTACACAAACTAATTAAAACTAAACGCACGCAAGTTAAAGCTAAGACGCACGCATCCCACGATGTCCCTGCGATATCCCTCGTCGTCCTCGGTGCCCCGCTGGGGGGTCTAATAGTTTACTTATCAACTAATTGATCCTACAGTTCAGTTTAGATCGTGATACAAAGAAATTTTCACGATCTAAACTGAACTATAGGTTGCGTAGTTCTCAGCTTGATATCGTTTTACAAACTTTAACGTTTCTAAAACGATATCAATTACCAGATCTCACCACGAGGAGGTGACTACGCACGAGACCGCCCCGGGGCTTATAATACATTCCATCCATACATACAATCATATAAAACATAAAATGCATACGATCATACAATACATACATACAATACATACGGTGCATACAGTACATACAGTGCATACAGTGCATACAAGACATACAATAATTCGCAGCCCTACCACCGCATTCTGTACAAAGACACGTTTATTGAACTTGGGGCGAAATTAGGAATCCCTCATCTCCTGTCTTATTTCGCTTGTTGTTGCTATTCTTACTTTGTTCGTTGCATTGGAGACGAGTTTCCAAGTTTCGCAGTCAGTGTGTCGAATCGAGGTTCGAGCATTTAGAGGCAAGTAGTCCAACGCTACCTCCAACGACACAGTCGGGTTCCCCGGAACCGCTGAGTCGGATTACCAAGGATGCTATCCCCAACGACACAGTGGGGTTCCGCGGAACCGCTGAGTCGCACTACCAAGGACGCTGGACTGCAAGAATCTCACCTCGGCCTTGCGGACGAGGCTGCAGTTCCCCGATTCGGTACGCTGGCTACAAAACTTGGAGACTGGACTCTAGTGCAACGAACAAAGTAGAAATGGTAACAACGAACGAAGGAAGAGAGGAGATGAGGGATTCCTAATTTCGTCACAAGTTCAATCAACGTGTATTTGTACAGAATATGTTCATAATGAATTTACAGATTATAACTAAAACTAAACGCACGCAACTTAAAGCTAAGACGCACGCATCCCACGATGTCCCTGCGAGATCCCTCGTCGTCCTCGGTGCCCCGCTGGGGGGTCTTATTATTTTACTTATCAACTAATTGTTCCTACAGTTTAGTTTGGATCGTGATACAAAGAAATTTTCACGATCTAAACCGAATTGTAGGTTGCGTAGTTCTCAGCTTGATATCGTTTCACAAACTTTAACGTTTCTAAAACGATATCAATTACCAGATCTCACCACGAGGAGGTGACTACGCACGAGACCCGCCCCGGGGCTTACAATACATTCCATCCATACATGCAATCATATAAAACATAAAATGCATACCATCATACAATACATACATACAATACATACGGTGCATACAATACATACAATCATACAATCATACCATAGATACAATAATTCGCAGCCACACCACCGCATTCTGTACAGAGACAAGTTTATCGAACTTGGAACGAAATTAGGAACCCCACATCTCCTCTCTTATTTCGTTCGTTGTTGCTATTGTCACTTTGTTCGTTGCACTGGAATCGAGTTTCCAAGTTTCGTAGTCAGTGTGTCGAATCGAGGTTCGAGCATTTAGAGGCAAGTAGTCCAAACACATCTCACCGACACAGTGGGGTTCCGTGGTACCGCAGTCGATTTACTAAGGACGCTAGACTACAATCTCACCTTGCCCTTTCGGACGAGGCTGCAGTTCCCCGATTCGGCTCAGTGGCTACAAAACTTGGAGACTCGACTCTAGTGCAAAAAACAAAGTAAGAATAGTAACAACGACGGAAGGAAGAGAGGAGATGAGGGATTACCAATTTCGTCGACGAAATTAGGAATCCCTCATCTCCTCCCTTCTTTCGTTCGATGTTACTATTGTTACTTTGTTCGTTGCACTGGAGTGGAGTTTCCAAGTTCCGCAGTCAGTGGGTCGAATCGAGGTTCGAGCATTTAGAGTAAAG
The DNA here is from genome assembly GCA_032399595.1 of Tetragonula carbonaria. Taxonomy (NCBI): domain Eukaryota; kingdom Metazoa; phylum Arthropoda; class Insecta; order Hymenoptera; family Apidae; genus Tetragonula; species Tetragonula carbonaria. Next base: position 4,019,543 of record JAUCRC010000009.1, on the reverse strand, counting down.
TAGCCAGCGCTACCCCCAACGACATTTGGGGTCCCATGGAACCGCTGAATCGGATTGTCGAGGAAGCTGCACCACAAGAATCTCATCTCGCCCTTTCGGACAAGGCTGCAGTTCCCCGGTTCGGGTCAGCGGCTACAAAACTTGGAGACTCGACCCTAGTGCAAAAAACAAAGTAACAATATTAACAACGAACGAAGGAAGAGAGGAGATGAGGGATTCCTAATTTCGTTCCAAGTTTAATAAACGCGTCTCTGTAGAGAATGCGTTCACAATGAAATTACACAAAATAACTAAAACTAAACGCACGCAAGTTAAAGCTAAGACGCACGCATCCCACGATGTCCCTGCGATATCCCTCGTCGTCCTCGGTGCCCCGCTGGGGGGTCTAATAGTTTACTTATCAACTAATTGATCCTACAGTTCAGTTTAGATCGTGATACAAAGAAATTTTCACGATCTAAACTGAACTATAGGTTGCGTAGTTCTCAGCTTGATATCGTTTTACAAACTTTAACGTTTCTAAAACGATATCAATTACCAGATCTCACCACGAGGAGGTGACTACGCACGAGACCCGCCCCGGGGCTTACAATACATTCCATCCATACATGCAATCATATAAAACATAAAATGCATACGATCATACAATACATACATACAATACATACAATACATACAGTGCATACAAGACATACAATAATTCGCAGCCCTACCACCGCATTCTGTACAAAGACACGTTTATCGAACTTGGGACGAAATTAGGAATCCCTCATCTCCTGCCTTACTTCGCTCGTTGTTGCTATTGTTACTTTGTTCGTTGCACTGGAGACGAGTTTCCAAGTTTCGCAGTCAGTGCGTCGAATCGAGGTTCGAGCATTTAGAGGCAAGTAGTCCAACGCTACCCCCAACGACACAGTGGGGTTCCGCGGAACCGCTGAGTCGGATTACCAAGGACGCTGCCCCCAACGACACAGTGGGGTCCCACGGAACCGCTGAGTCGAATTACCAAGGACGCCGGACTGCAAGAATCTCACCTCGGCCTTGCGGACGAGGCTGCAGTTCCCCGATTCGGTACGCTGGCTACAAAACTTGGAGACTGGACTCTAGTGCAACGAACAAAGTAGAAATAGTAACAACGAACGAAGGAAGAGAGGAGATGAGGCATTCCTAATTTCGTCACAAGTTCAATCAACGTCTATTTGTACAGATAATAGATAGGACTGTATACATAATTGGCTCACAATGAATTTACAGAGATTAATTAATACGCACGCATCCCACGATGTCCCTAGTGGTCCGCTGTGTCGATGTACACACGAAGAAATTTCGTTTGGTAATGAGTTTCTGTACCACTGAAGGTTATTTTATATGTTTCGGTCGTCAGTGATCCAAAACAATTGATAATTTTTTTCAAACTTCTAAAACAGACGGAACTCTAATTGCTAATGATCGTTCCAACCGCTCAAGGTTAATCGAGTCTTCAGTGATCCGAAACAATTGATAATTTTTTTTTAGTATTTCTAAAACAGTTTTTCTGTTATACAAAGCAATAATTTAACTAATAATTTTACATTTCTATCCCAAGGTTACACTTTCATGAATATGTTACAACGTTAAATATATTATTTTATTAATTTTTTATCGACTAAAGCCAAGTTTACATTTTCGTAATATTTATTTTTAAATTATAACTGCATTGATGTATATTAAATAGGAATTTATGTAGAGAAAAATTATGTAGTCAAAATTGAATTATGCGGTGATTGTCGCTTTAGAATAATTGTGCAACATATAAAAATTTTCGCTCGTTTATTACTTCAAATATGTATATTATCTAACTGTCTTTTCCGTTTGTGTGAATATAATTATTTATATATTGTTAATGAATTATTCAAACCATGAAATAATATTTTGGAATTCAATCACTGATTCGATTGTTACTAGTAAATAGTTAGAATTGTTAAATAATACAGTTTGTTGTATTCCTTGATTGATGAAGTATCATCACGTTCAATTCATTGGATAATTCTCAAAACAACAATCCATATTTTTTGATTTTCGCGGTGCAAAACTTGCTGAATACGTGACAGTATGTGACACGAAAATGGTAACGGGGTCTCGAGACCCCGAAATCGTGGTCTTCCGAAGAAATACATAGTCATGCAATGTCTATTCATATACCTCGCCTGTGACCGTGTCATTCAGTTGCGCCATTCATCAATATTATTTGAGCCGCGAGATATTCGACGTTTCAAGCCGTTTGATTTACGGCTAGATTACGATTTTTCGACGCTAGCATTTTAGCATTTTGACCGCCATATATTCTTCTCGCCTTTAAATTGCGTGCCGCGGTCTTTAGGTTTTTACTGCTCACCACCGTTGATATTCACGCAGTCGTTATTAGTAGAATAATTAGTAATCACGCTATATTCATACATTGATAAAAATTGTCAGATTTGAGAATTTTACATTTTCATATCCCTCGTGTATAGAATTTTTGTTACATCCCTCACAATTTAGAGAATTTACAATCAGATTCTCCCATAAATCTCAGTTAATTTTTTTCTTAATTAATTAATCTTTAATTTCGGTGTTCGTTTTTCCCAAAAGAAAGTGACAATTGCTATGCCACAAACCAAGAGCGTGAGTGCAAGCAACGGAATAGTTTCCAGAAGTATGTATTAGAATATGAACATCGTATTCGACGTCTTGCAGTGTCGCATTTTCGTGACACCGGCTGACAACTGCTGGCGAAAAGAAGTCACGCGTACGTTTCGTGACAGCGGTCGACAAGTGTTAGGATTTGTAAAGAACGGAGAAAGACGAGCGAGAGAGAATACTTCTTTCTTTTTAATGAAATGTTTTATACGAGGATAAATTGTTTGCGATCATTACGTACAATCGTATATGATATTTTTCGACGTTTCTTTAAAAATTTCAGAGAAAGAGAGAGAGGGAGAGAGAGAAACATGTAAATACGTATTCGTAAGTGCAAATTCATTTGTTTGCAACTACTACACATTTACATTATAAGATATAGTTCATATCTGATAGTTTCCTCCAGAACTAGACTAGAATTATTCACCGTGTGAATATTTGCAAATATTCACAGATATCCGCCTCAGTGGTAGTCATTTTTGATGATTTGTTGAAACTGGCAAGGAAACTGATGTAACTTTTCTGTTAGTTAGAATTTTTTTACAAGTATTGAAGATTCACAGCGAACAATCCAATCAAACCTAACGCGACACAGTCGATCAATCAATCAATATCAATCCCTTCGTACAATTTAAATTCAATCTAGCCATTCTTTTTTCTCATAAAAAATGCAACGTTCCGAGAGAATTCAAAGCGAGAGAGCATAATTTAACGAAGCTGACAATGTTATGGACAATATTTGCACGAGCGATTAATTCGGTCGGAAGACGTCGATATTTCACGATCTTCGGTTCGGGAAATTACCGAATAAGGGAGACGTGACGTTGACGACGGATTCGCGACACGTATTTCACGTGTATATTCATCGCGATAGATTGAAACGTAAACGTAACATCAAACCCGACGAGTGCACGCGTCGCGTCGTTTCACAATTCGCCTTGACGAACATACGGCGCAATTATCGTCAATCATTTCCACGTTCCGGCTTAACAACGATGGCTCAACCTTCTGGCGACAGTTTTCGTGCGTTTCCACCAGCATCAGGAAATACTGGTGAATAATCCAATAATTTTTCAGTTTTATTTCGGTCTCCGTTATAGTTGATCCCAGTCTCGTTAGTCGTTTAATTGATTTTAGTTTAGTCAGCTGAGTGAAATATAAAAGTAAATAGAAAGGTAAATGAGCGGTGACTGAAGCAGGAGTTAATTTAAGCTTTCAATATTTCATATCATTTTGTATCATTTGTATTTCTTTCTTCAATATTTCATATTTTTACGCCGTTCGTAATTCATTCGAGTGTTCTCATAGCACGGTACGAATTAGCAAGTCGTAATTTTTAAATATGAGAATCTTAAAGAAGTTGGAACTTTTCAGAATGAAAGATGTTGCTCTCGCAATTTACAAAGTACGAGTTGACAAATCATAATTTGTAGATGCTGAAATTCCCGTTTTAAAGTAATTAGAAAGTATTTTGAAACGAAAGAATAATTGCTAGTTAAGGTTATTGTGATTTACGAACATTATATATCTCTTCGTGGAAGAAATTTACATACACGAGATCGTTTCGTTGTCAAATTTATTGACGTTATCGTTGGTAGTGATCTTGAAATTTCACTGAAAACATTGCGAATTGCGCAATAGAGCTCCTCTGGGTGTGAAAATTTCTGTGAATGTCTTATTTTTTGAAAAGCGACATATCAAACACGAGATATCTATCGTTCGCATTAGACCTTGTTAGAATCTATCTTAGGACACTGCAATTGAGACGTATAGTTAAGGTAGATTAAACTAATGTGCGTTCGTTGCCAGATCGTTACAAATCATCTCTTTCTGCGATCTTCGTTGGATGCATAGATATCGCTGTAAATAATTTTAAAACACAAAACAAAGATGAAAACAGCGAAGCCGTTGTACACGCGATTTACGCGCAAATTTTGTTAATATACATTAAATGTGTGCATTTGCTGATGGATGTCAATCTTTACTCGAGCGAGATCGTAATTTGCACTTTGGACATATTATAATTCGTCAGCTTGTGCCTTATAATTCATTCAATTTTTATAGCAGGATTGCCAATATAATTTAGTTTGAATATTATTTGAAGAAAATTACCCCTGGTGTGCACGAATTTGAGCAAACGAATTTCTGGCAATGGATGAAAAAGTAAAACCAGGACTATTTGTACACGGTAATTTTGAAACGAGAAATTGAGAAGTTTTTCTTTTACCGACGATAACCAAGTTTGACACTGCACTTAAGCTATAGTTATTCTTGAACTGGGATAAACGCGATTTTTCATCGACCCGCCGCTAATTGAACAAAAGAATTGTGACAATAACGACAAACTGTTAGAACGAATACAACAAAATATATACAATTAGGCCATCTTGATTTTATTTCTGATTTTTGAATTCGAATGTTTCTCAATTAATTCCCGTGTTAGGTGCAATCATTCACTATCAAAATTTTCTACAAACGTGCAGAATTCTGGAATACCAAAAAATTATACAACAATACGAAGGTTCTGTTTTAAAGAAAATTTCTGTTTTAAATAAAAATTCGGCAATTTACCAACACTCGCCGCGAGAAGATCGCTGTTCGAGGGGATGGCTCACCCCCACGAAACCAGCGAGTATAAAATCGACGCAACAGGGGGTCTGTTACCGAAGGAAACGAAACGATCGGTCGGGCTTCTGCCCTAATATGAAGAGATCTATTTGAAATTCATCCACGTCACGATGATTACACCGATTGAAGGGTCTTTCTTTCGCCCGATCGCGTTTCTATCTTATTAGTTTAACGAGTCGCAGGGCGATCGATCGGTCGTCTTACGCTTTGAAATTTCGCTGATTCGACACCGGGTCGTTTTAGAAATTCCTTGAACGTAGGTATGATCCTCCCTTTTGCTTATCGCTTGAGCCAGCTTACTGCGAAACTGTGTGTGTGTGTGTCATTACTTTTTATCGTGGGGGATTCGTGAGACGATTCCGATGCCGGATTGATCGATCACACGTTTCAAGTTTCAACTTGAAAGCGGATTGGGCGATACTGAGCGCGAACGGAGAATAAGGTTTCTTCTTCTCTTGACGTTATACTAATTATTCAATTTAATGGCTTATTTTCCCTCTCTTGATATTGTACTCATATTAGAAATTTAATGATTCAAATGATGAATTCGGATAACTCAACGTTGATACTTTAATTATCGTTAATATTAGTAATTCACAGTTGTAGAAATTTTTGATTATTTAATTTCTGACAGCCTTTCGTAATATAAAAATGAAAAGTTCTAATATGTAAAATATAAGAGAAAAGCTAATGTATTTCCACAGAGTAAAAAAAGTATAAGCTGCTACACTGACGATTTTATTAATACGTAAATGCTTCATTTAAAAGTTATAATCTTCATCGAAATATCGAAATAACTGAAGATTCCTGTATATAAAGTTACCTCGCTATCTGTTTGTTACACTAAACAAGTACTTATCTGCCATTTAAAAGCAAAAAAATTTACACGTCATTACAAATATTATTTTAACATACTTTAGTGACCAAACAGATGAAACAAATTCATTCAGCATCATTCCTCCATTTTTAGTCACCGTCGCAAACCATGTCACTTTACGCTTACTTATCCTTGAGAAGAAATCATGCTGATTCTCAGATTTCCAAATGACGATTCAACGTCGAGGAATGACTATTACCAGTAAAATAGCTGTTTCACGCACGTACGTCAGTTTAATTTCGGAGCAAAGCACGGTGACGCACGCGTCAAACGAGACGAAGAAAGAAATTTTTCACGTTTTCGCCACTAATTCGGCGAGTGTACGAGCAACGACGCGACACAATGTTTACAGGCTTCGCGCGTAAACATTTCGGTTTAAGCACGACGGTTCTACGCGGTCGAACTTGAAACCACGATCTCAACCGGGGTCGACGACCGGCACGAGGAAATTTTCACGAGGAAAACCCGTGAAAAAAGCCGCACCTCCCGCTCGTTCCCCCTTGATAAATATTTATGAGCTAATGGACAGTGGGAGAGGCCGGTTACATCAGTCCATTGCCGAAAGGAGAGAAATGAAATTATTAGTTTCGCTGGGAAAGCGAAATTATTCGCACACGTGTGAGGTGTGAAACTTTTGTCAGAGAAATGTATTAAAATGTAAAGAATGAACGAAAGAAAGAAAAAAAAATTGACGATAGAACGCAAGCTTTGTCATTTACTGTTTGACGAAGGATTAATCGAGTCTCTAAGAACTATTAGTTGCAAGTCTAGAGAGTCTTTTCTATGAAAAATTACAAACTTTTTTTCACTAGAGGTGTAGAGGTTCGCAAACGTTCTTTGAATACACTCGTAGGGAAACAAATTTTTTAATACTTCAATGGAAATTTCTGTTAATGCAAGCGGGAGTAACCTCGAAGATTACATGGAAATGAGAACCAGAAGAACCGGACGTAATGGTTTTCGAAATGAAGAACAGATCTCAGCGAGAACGAAATACATTTTAATGAGAATGGCAGGTCTCTTGAATATTAACCTTTTAACTGGGTCGTTCCTTAATCAGAAACTCCTCTGGATATAGAGTTGGGAAATTAACGAAGTTGAATTAATTGTCGCCACGCCTAATCTCATTCTTTGGTAATATAAATGCGGGTGAGCGTACCTTTCGTTTCGAACGAGGTAATTTAACAGAAATAGTGTCAATAAAGATTAACAATTTAATGAAACAATAAATAGGTAAATTGATATTTTACATTGTCCAATTTATGTAACTATTTGCTGGCTGTTTTAAGATTTCACTCTTTGAATTTCAACGATCAGAAGTAAATAATTAAATTCTTTCTGTGAGAACAAGAAAAAAAGAATAGAAATATTTTTCCATAATTTCCTTAATATTCTTAGATATTATTAATATTATCAATGTTGTTAATACTAATATTCTTAGATAATTAAAGACACAAGCAATCAATCAGTGAAACATGTTTCTTCGAGCAATTCGAGCATTTTTCGTTGGAAAAATTTTCAAGCAACATTTCAACGTACGTACGTGCGTATATTTTTTACTTTTTCCGAGTGAAACGCCCTAATAAATGAAACAAAAGATTGAATTCAAAGCGTCAGTCAACAAAATGGCTGGCGTGGACGCGGGCACGATCTAACGAATGGAAACCGCGCGGCGCCAACAGCAAACGATCGAAACTCCGCGTATTTGTTTAAACAAATTCCAACGCGAGAGAGAAAGAGAACGCATTTTCACGGTTCTCCGAGCTTGACATTCCATTTCTGCGTGCTGGGAGCCACGAATCGTTAATTATCTGTTCCCGTTGCCGTTTCTCGCACGTCTTTTGATAGACCCGTAACCCAATTTCCATCGAAAAAATCCGTGGCCTAGTGTCGCGTTACACGAAAATCCCGTTCGATTTAATTATATCCGTCGCGCGACAGGCAAAAAAGGGTCGCGCCGTTTCCACGAACTCGAAACGAGCAGCTCGATTATTATTTTTTTTTTCTCGCGTACAAAGAAGAGTGCTCTTTAGAATTTCGAAATTTGCGAGAATGACTTTTTACACGACGTAATGAATGCAATATTTTGTTCGCAGATATACATTTCAATATAGACGTAGATTTAACTTTTAACTGTTTACAAACATATAAAATTCTTTTTATTAAAGAATTTCGTTCATCCGATTAGAAGGATTATTAATTCATTGCAACGGTTTATTTCAATTGATATTTATTATAAATATATTTAATTTTACTAATGGTGGAAAGTTTGAATATATGGATACGTAACTTTCAAATTACACGATTTCATAGAAAGTTAGGGACAAAAGTTTATTCGCTCGAAGAAAGAATTAACATTTTAAAGTGACACGCCATGTTCTTCTATTGAAAATCATTTACACTATTTAAGTATACGGATTACGAACAACCAAACTAAAATTGATTCGTTTTCAGTTTAATTTCAGATCTAAAGATGCTTCTAATAAAAATTTTAGACTATTGGAGAATTACCGTGTGGAATTGGATTTAGGAATTGATGTCGCGTTTTCCTTTTTACATAATATATTACATTCCTTCTTATAGAAACTACTTTTTAATGTATAAGGTATTGTTGCATTCATTATAAAATACATGGAAGAATAAAACTAGCGATTTCTATTTAATTTATGAACACGAAAGATTTTTATGTTATCGAGATAGTAGTCTCGAATATTAATTTGATCGAAGCTTGATTTCGCTTGATTTTTACCAGACACATTTTTATTACATTTTGAAACAGAATTAGCGTTTATTCGCGTTTCAACAAAATGTTTAACATTTATATTACTCTAGAAAATTTATAAGAAAATCGACGTCAACGTTATTATTAATTCTTCCGCGAGGTAACGAACAAAAGCTAACGTAGAGAATCTTGATCGAAAGTTTCTTCGTGAGAGAAAGAAAGCAAAACAAAAGCTCGCACATCAGCCGTCGTTTCGTAAAAGTTTAGCGTAGCGAGCATACATCAGGATAAGGAGCAAGTGCGCCAGGGCGGAGACTTGGCGAATAATTGTGTTCGAGATGCTGCTCGCGAGCCGCAGATAAAAAAAAAAAGAAAAAAAAATCCCAAGAATCCACGACTTTTATTAACCAAGTTCTGGACCAAGTGCCCTCTTAAAAAGCATCGTGATGTTACTCCTCGATATCTTGTTCGGGAAAAATTAATTGGGCCTTCAAGTTTTAATTGTTCTCCAACTTTCGAACTCTTGGACGTTGATTAATGCTTGTAGAATTTTTTCTGCTGCGCGAATTAACGTTGCATCGTTCTCCAAACTGTGGTTTAATTTATTTAATAAGCAATTTAATTTATTCGCGTGATGTTGAAAATTATAGGAAATATAAATGAAACAAGGTAGAAATTGGCAAATGTGAACGACAGTGCGCGAGAAATTAATATTAATAACGTGCCAACGATTATAAAATCTTTCGAGAATTTGAAGTTGTTTATGTATGTATATATTTGAAGATAATCGTACATCTTGTACGACAATTTATAGACTTAAATTTTGTAAAAATTTATTACTCGCAGCGCCGCAATCCTGAAAGCTTTCAATCATTTGACACTCTTGGGATTTTCAATAGACATTTTCAATCACAATTTGTATTAGCATCCTTGATTTTGATCCTTGTTAATATTCAATTAAAATACATAATACTTTGTCGTATAAAATACAGATGCAATTAAACATTAATTTTACTAAATTAAGGAATCTTTATTCAAGACTTAAAAACGTACAAAAAGATTATTAATAATTTTCATCATGTGAAATCACATATTAACATATCCCGAGTCAAAATTAAATGTCTTCACTCAAATGTAAACACTCGAGAGTCGAGATAGTGCATCAAACTATCAAATTTCCTAAAATTGACGAAAAAGAAAAGAAAAAAAGAAACGAAGGCTCCGCTTCTTCGACATCCACCACATCGCAGGAGAAATTCAGGAAAAAACAGATCTCTCAATAAAAGGAACCGGGGATCGTTAGTTTCTTTTTTCTATCCTTTTTTTCTTTCTTTCACCGTGGAAACTCGGACGGTCAAAGGATGGGTCGAAACGACGAGCCGAAGAAAACATTTCAACTCGGATTACCAGCTCTGGTTATTCCCGTTCCTTTTCTCCTGTTCCTCTCGTTCTTTTCCTCGTCGGAACGAACGATCCCTACTTGGAACGGATCCGATCGGATAGTTTTTGGCAGAGACACCCTCCTCCACTGTGTTGGGATTACGCGCGAGAACTGATCGTTGATTAAAACCTCGAAAGAAGCGGAATTAAAGCTTCTCGCCGATGGGACGTCGTTTAATCTCGTCTTTCGTGGCGTTGCTTCTCGTGGTCGTTGTTCGATCAGGTTTCCATCAGATCCCTCCAGAGCGTTTCCGTTTCGTTGCCGCTTGCTGGCTCACGCCAGCGTGCACCAACAGTTCGCTCCTTCAGCTCTCGCAAGTTTCTCAGCTCCAACTCCACGAGAGGCACTCGCAATTGGATAACTTCTGCGCCCAAGTATCTCTCTTCTTCTTCTTCTTCGTCTCTTTTTCTCTTTTGCTTTTTTTCCTGCATTTTTTTTTTTTTGCACCTGTAGTTTAATGTTCCCGCGAAATTTCAAGTCCAACGACGGACAAGAGTCAAACTCATGGACTTTGGGATTTTGTGCAAAGAGGTTGCCTGTTCAAGTTTCGAGGCCCAACTCCAACGAGAGAGACTTTCGAAACTGGACAACTTTCAGGTCCAAGTGTCTCTCTTCTTCTTCTTCTTCTTCGTTTCTTTTATCTTCGTGTGTTTATAGCTTGTTTCTGGCGAAGTTTCGGGGTTGACGATGAATAGTCTTGCATTGAATCTTCCAGAGATTGAAATCTTTTAGTTTGGCTCTTGCTTGCGTATAAAATGTAGATTAATTGTGAATCAATGAAGCCTGTCACTGTGAAATTAAAATAACGTTAAAGAACAAATTGTTTTATTCGGCCGTTCCACCTCCGTATATAGGAAACCATAATAAAAATATACTTTTCGAAAGAGTTTTGCGGAAGAGATTCGCTGATAAGTGAAAGACTGGTGAAAAGGGCCTGGTATATTTCTTCCTGAAGCAAACAACGATGCTACGCCGATGTGAATTTCGTGGCGGGGTTTCAAAGTTGCGCGTTTTCTGGATCAGGCATTTGCTAACGAAGATAAATTATTCGTCGGTAAGCGGGGGAGAAAGTGCGGAGCATCGAGCAAACGCAAGGAGGAATCGTAAACGAACGTCGTAAGGATTTCAGAGTTGTCGGGAATGTCGGCCTTACAAACAGAATCCTTCATTTTGTTGACCGGAAGTTGCCAGACAGAATCCAACGGATAAAGGAAATAATTAGACAAACACCAGGATCGTTTCAGCCGATCATCTCCTTTTTTTCTACAACAAAACATTTCTACGTTTTTAATCCCTTAAGTTGTGAGTTATTTTGCCAGACACATCCAATATTGATATATTCTACTGACGATTATATAAATTTGTAGCCAGATATGATTATAATTTTGTCACTGGGTATCGAATACATTTTTGGGGACGAATAAAGTTGAACAAGTAGCCAGTTCAGTTGCATTTTATTCAATTTTCAATTGCATTTGTATTTAGTTAACATCCTAAGACTAAATGACAAAGTAATGAATTAATGATCGTCATTTTTAATTCACATCAACACTCTCGGGAAAGTAGAACGAACAAAAGTTTTAAAAGAAAGTCGATCTTGGGGTAGAGGAAAAAATTGAGATAAATGATCTGGTTTCTACTATATTATCACACACACATACACACACACACGTTGAGAGATAAAAATATTTCCAAGGAAAGTACAGGTTCGATACGTTACGTATATTGGATTATTTCGTCCAATTGGTTATTGGACTCTGAATTTCAATTCAGAATTTCTACTAATTGTTGGAATTCAATGCATTGTTTGTTACACTATTCGTGCGAAATAAATTTCTTCGTAACGCAACGTAATGTTTTTTCAAGAAGCAAGAATTTAATTGCAATTAAAACATTGACGTACCTAGTTAAAATCTCAGAAGTAGTAGAATGAAAAGCAATGATGCGAATGAGATAATTATTTATCGGACGAATCGACATGTTCATAGTTCTCGAGTTCATAAACCTCGAGGCATCTTCTGACCATCAGCTTGTACATTCTAAGAATGTAATCTTTTTTATTACATTTTGATATGCATTATATAAATTATTTTGACCATGTAAGAAAATTATGACATAATCAATTGCTTTAAAAATGACAAATGAAATATAATGCAATCCATTGTTTTGAGATCGCATTAAAGAAAATAAGAGTTGCCAAGTTTCTTTCCAAACTCTAATATGCTCAATCCTGGCCTGAGTGACCAGCGGCGAATGAAACGAAAATTCACAAAATCGAAGCCCGAAGCCGATCGTTATCGGACCGTTAATCGAAATCAATGGGCGATCGAGGAAACAAGGATCGTTGGGACGAAACCGGGGGTTCGTCGCGACCCTTGTCCAATCGAGAGGCGATTCGACGGATACAAGAGTCACGAGTTGTAACGAGACGAGCCGGCTACAAATTTCCACGGGTCGGCCAATTTAAATATGCATGAGGGACACACGGAGGTGGAGAAAAAAGAACAAAAAAAAAAAAAGAAAAAAAGGAAAAAGAAGAAGAAAAGCAGAGGGAGGGGAAACGAGATCGACGGGCAAGGCGAGGGTGACTGGGTTGTTTCGCGGCCGACCTCGTTAACCCCTATAGAAGGGTGTCTCGTCGGAAGTGACGAAGGCAGACGAGATGCAGGTGGCAACGGAGCTGCTCTCGCGGATTATCGCGGAGGGTAATCAGCTTTTGCCAGCGAGCGCCCAGGCACGTTGCACGCCACGGGGATTTATTATTTAGCTCGGCGTTCAAATGAGTAAATTAAACGCCACGGAAGGCGGGACATCGCGTCGAGGAAACCTTAAAACCGGACGGACGTCTAGGTCTTTCTCTCGTTTTTCGTTTCGTTTCTCTTTCGACGATTTCCTGAAACGACAGTTTTGCTACTTTTCCGACGCGTTGTTAATTAAATGCGAGAAATTGAGACGACGGGTCGATATTCACCCGTTTTGTTTTTAACTTGTTTGGAAAAATTCGATTGGAGGGTTTCGTTCAATCGTCGAAAAAAAATGTAGATAGTCCTATTTTTGTGAAAATACGTTTCAGTAATAAATAAATAATATTTGAAAACGATAAATAAATTTGAGAAATTGTGAACGACGAAGCAATCTTTAGAGCTAAGCGTGTTTTGCTTTCAACACTTGTTTTGGAAAAAGATTTCGTTCAAGTTGGAACAATGTATATAGGTATTCATATTTTTGTGAACAAACACACTCGAATAATAAACAAATAATATTTAAAAACAATAAATTAGGAAATCGGTATGAATTTGAGAAATTATATTTTTGAAAATTATCTTTTAACTTAATATATCGTACATGTAATTATTGTGTTTGCTAGAAGTATTTCATGTAAATATTCGTAAAAAAGAGTTTGAATATTTCTTACTTTATTGAAAAGTACTGCTTCGAAAATTTGCCTACAGATTTTGAACTATTATAGTAATATCTACAATTCAGAAATTGATCTTAAAATCTATTAGAGACCAGAGATTTCCTTGAACTGTTATCTAGCTCTATCTATGTACATAAATCCATTTGCATTCTTAGAACGCGTTTACATTCTCGTATCGAACGGCGCATAAATCTCGGACAGAATAGATACTAATTTTTACGTGTCAGCGGGATTTAACGATCGTCGTAAATAAAAATCATAAAATTCCACCGAGGCTTGCCAAGCATCGAACATAATTTCGTATACTGCTGTTTAAAAAATTTTTCTTGCGTAAATATATGTTGTGCGATAAATCAGATAAAACGATTAAGTTTCAAATGTACGATTTTTCTAAATCTGAATTTATGTGTCACGTGGAATGAGAAAAATGATTGACTACATTTATTTGATTTTCGCTCTCCACATTTTTGTTCGAAGAAGAGATATACTGACAGGTAAATAACACGAATAAATAGCAAATTGTTTCTTAAAAAATATAACAAATTAAGCGTTACTTGTCGTGGTAATATTCTGGATTTTATAGAATAAAATATTTATCATCGTTTGAAAAATTCAGTTGAAAGTTAGTTGAATCAAGTTGGTTCGATTGAACATCGAATTGAATCAAGCTCAAATTGAAAATTGAAATTCAATTCGAGAATTCACTTCGATCGATGAAAAATCAAGAAACCAATTGATCGACCAACCGAGTTCCACAATTTTAAATCGAAATTACTCTACCTGCGACTGTATCAATGACCTACTATTATCTGTAATAACAATTATCGCAATACCAAAATAAAATGGAAACGAAGAGAATTAAAATCACCGAAATCAAGAATCACTTGAACGGGGACGCGTTCAATTCGACCTAATATTTTTACAAGACAAGCGACAGAATGAGGAGGAGAAAGATCGCCGAAGAAATCAGAAAGACGGAAGCGTGTCGCGGCGAAATAAATCTGACTTGTGTTCGTACCACCGCGAGGTGACACGGGAACGAAAGGAATTCTTTCTTCGCCCGATTGTCAAACTAATCAGAACGGAAAGTTATTACGGGGGAGAGAAGGGGGAGAGGAGGGGACCGCGTCAGATTCGTGGAAACGACAGGCCGACGTCCGATTCGATTATTTATCGTGGCGATCATGTAGCAATTTATCGGCGTCGTCCGACAGATTCCAAGCTAAACGAGGTCAGAGGACGTCGATGTCAATTTCCTCGGTGTTCCCGGCTGCATATTCGATCGACGATTTGCCGTCCCTGTCACGATAAAGCCTCGCGCTGATAAAAGCTCGCGCGAATGAAACACATCGCGGTGATATCGCCCCTCTGTGTAGAGACGATTCGCGAGCAGCCAACGATAACGCACGACTATGCTTCCTATCGATTATTCTTACACTTTGTTCCAGAAAATGGCACAATATCTTCGGTTGATTCC
Source organism: Tetragonula carbonaria (assembly GCA_032399595.1). Taxonomy (NCBI): domain Eukaryota; kingdom Metazoa; phylum Arthropoda; class Insecta; order Hymenoptera; family Apidae; genus Tetragonula; species Tetragonula carbonaria. The sequence goes on along the minus strand of JAUCRC010000009.1, from coordinate 4,004,319 downwards.
CTGCTGCAAATGCGTCATCTTTCTTTGTACTCTACTCACGTCGTAATTGATCATTTTTCTTCGTATTGTAACATCGCGATAGATCATTCTGAAACTTCAGGTGTTTGGAAAATTGAAATTCAAACTCTAAGACTTTGAATGAAGATTTTTCTCCTTGAAGATGGCTATACGAATCAAACTCCAGCACAAAAATTATCAATATTTCATTTGATGTTATAATGGGACGTCGATTATCCGAACTGGAAGATAAATCCATTCGAATAATCAAACCTGGTCTGGAAGATTAAATTTGTGATTGATAAATCAGCTAGAAACTGTAGTTTTCAAATACGTAAAATGTTTACTACGTAAATGAACATACAGTGGATGCTGTAAAATTTTTATAATCTCTTCGCCTTGATATGCCATTCAAATCCTTCCTCTTGAATTAATGCAAAACCCATTTGTACGTGCACAGTTTGATCTAATTATCATCATTTGCTATTTTCAAGCTTCCATAGAGGTAAAAATTTCTTTTATCATCCAAGTTATTTTGAAATTCTACGTTGATTCACTATTTTCAACGTAGCTAATTGTGTATTTATACTCTGTGACTAAATCATTATGTATTTTCGTTTTTTTCTTAAATTTTCAATAATATTTGACTTCTTTTAACTTCAATACCACTCGTTTTCTTTTGACAGTGTTTTCATGGCATGAATGAAAGGCAGTTTACTTATCGTTAGATGAGTCGCTAAAAATGGGATACGTGTTCCGAAATATAAACATTCCTCGATAATTTAAACGTGCACATACGTAATTGGGCTGTGTATAATCGAAGTTGAGACAATGATCAATGTATTACAATGTACATCAAATCAAATAGTAAGATTAGAAATTACCGACTGATCTGCACAAAGTCAGCAGTAGCTGTATTTGAGCCAGCAATTCGGATTTGAAACGAAGCTTCTCTCGAAAACAAAGAGTCACGAAATTTTTATTCGCAGGGGAGGGGTGGGAGGGAAGATGGTGATTAAGAGTCTCGTGACTAAGACGCGAGATCAGCGGCCCCGAGCGTGAGCGAGAAGACAGATTAATTGAATTACTTCCACTCGCGACGCAGATTCAACGTTGATTCTCACAAAAGCTACTAATCGGAGGTTACTCGTAACAGCTACGGCAGCTCTTCTCTCCGCCCGCTGAAAAACGAGCTCGCACGCATGCACGCGCGTGACACACGTGAAAATATTCACGCGTGGGTGTACGGAACGCGCGACTTCTCTTTGTCATCTGCGCTATTGTCGTCTGCGAGATCGTCGCCTGTGACAAAAAATCCTCGGGCTCTGAGATCATCGGCGCGTAGCGAGATTAGTGAATAATCAAAGTCACTTTTTGAACGTTAAATAACCTGGGATTATGCATACGAAATCCGCGTTTCTTGGAAAAACGTGACTTTATCGTACGATCGGGAGATCCTGAGAAATGAGAATGTTGATGAAAATTCGTGGATTTGATTTCGAACTTCGTGCGCTCTCGTACGAGTTGAATCGAATTCTGATGTCATTTTGACGAAAGAATTCAATTCGGCTAAGAAAAGAAAGAGATTCCAATTAAGGAAATTACAAAATCGATTGTTTGCATCTTGCGCAGTGTAACTGTAGATTTCCACGCATATAAGGCCGCGTCAAGTTATTTTAATTTCTTTAATTTGAAATTCGAATCCGACCTCTTAACCTTTTTGACATTCTAATGAAAATGTGGAAATCCAATTGAAGTCAATAAATTGCTGTATCTTCTCTTCCACTTTCGGAGTAAATCTGAAACGTTTGGTCTGAAACTTTGGGCTATATTTGACGGAGAGCGGAAGATAAATATAAAATACTGGCTTTAGAACAGAGTCACTAACATTTACTAAATTATCACACTCGCGGTCACGATGATCTCTCTAAATCCACGAAAGTGGCGCCAGCGCATTTCCATTAGCATCAGATAGTCGTTTAAAGCCTGAAACCTTTACCCCTCGATCGTCAAGAGGCTACCTCTGAAATATATCAGCGACACGTTCTACAGAATTTCTCTCTCTCTCTCTTTTTCTCTCTCTCGAGCGCAATCATAACTTTCAATTACCCTGGAACCGCGTTGTCGAGCCTCCTCTCTCGTCATCTCGATAACGTCGCCGTTTCTCGTCTGAATCTCCTTTTCACCTACATAGCCGCTTCACGGTCTCCGACGTGACCGTCTTCCGATTTTTCATCCGACTATTTCCATCTTCGTCACTTTTGTTCTACTGTGTACCTTGCCGCGAATTTACACGACGAACGTGACGCGAGGGAAACACGCTCGCCCGCGGCGAACCGAGGCGAGCTTCATTCGTGGCTCGCGGAAGAAGAGAAATTCCCGACGTGTCACGCGACGAATCACTCCAAGTCCAAGATAGCCTTGTCACTGATAAACACCGTGTTCGTCGTTCTTGGGATGTGTTTTGAATCTCGGAAGATCGACTTTTGATCGGGCAGCGCTTGCTTTCTGCTATCTCGATCCAGTTAGCCAGCAATTAACCCTTTCGCTACGGGCGATTTCTCCGCCGCGGCACTCCCGCTGAACGAGCAGAAATGTGCACTAACTTCGCTGCGGACATTCGGACAAGTGCAACCAAAACTGATTTGGCGACTTTCATGATTGAGCAATTCTCGTGAAAAACAAATGACTGATGCTACAGTTTCAAGGAAAGATACGAGCGATGTGCAATCGCTCGTCATATGTACAATACGCGGCATATTATGCAAAGCGACTATAGTCGCCCGTAGTATGTCAGTGGCATCTTACGTAGAGCGACTTTAGTCGACCGTAGTACGTCAGTGGCATTTTATGGAGAGCGACTATAGTCGCCCGTAGTAACGAAAGGGTTGAGGGATAGACGTTAGCTGAGAAGGGTTTAGAAGAACGTATGGCCTCTTGGTTGAGTTTTGTTGTTGAAGAGGATAGAAAGAAGACACGCTCTCTACGGCTATTTGTAGAAAATTCTAAGGCCCAGAATTGCGCAGAATCGACAACATGAAGTTTTACTGATAAAAATTAGCCATTGAAAGCGAAGTAAATAGAAATGAAAATCTCTTTGATCAAATCTTCAAAAATATGTATTTGTATAAAAATTTGTTACTTAACGTCTTACGAGGGAACATATCGAAGTTATCGATCACCGATCTCGATGAAATTTGAAATAAACGTAATTTTTGAAAAAATATTTGACACGTCGACGTTGAAGTGGTGAAAACTACCCTCAAAATTGTGAATTCGGAACATGCATATTTTGTCAAATATATCTCGCAAGTTACTGAAGATATGCCTTTTATGTAAATTGATGAAATTATTGCTTTTTAACGACGAACTTAATGGCGTGTACAATTTTGCAAAGGAACCATTTGTTCGAATAATATACAGATTAGGATATTCAGGGCATTTCCATCATCTTGCTTCGTAAAAAAGGAAAAAACCTTTTCCTTCGACAAATTCTCTTGGAAGCGATTTCTCGTGAAATCCTCTCGTCGAAGGAGGAGAATGACTCCAGAAAAAGAGGGGGGCCTAGATTCGCCCGGTAGGAACCGTAGGGTTTCGAAGGGAAGTAGGGATGATCCGCAGGAGGATCAAGGATCGAGGTGAAGGTGTCAGCGTAGCGTGTGGAAACGCGTGGGATTCGCGCTTTATCTCGCCTGGCCAATCGGTGGAAAGGCGCAGGTGTGCTCGCGCCTGCTCGAATAATAAATCCTAATCGGATCACGGAAGCGCGCCGGCGCGTCTTCAACTGCGAGTGGCAACTGCGAGTCGCAGCTGCAACTGACGCTCTCGTTGCCCGACTCTCAGGCCGTCCACAGGGATCGATGACCTTCTCGCCAGGCACGAATTCCTTCGAGGATCCCGCGTTATCGATTCACCGGATTCAGACCACTATGTCAGACGAAATTTATCAAGCATCGTGCAGGAACTGAACGTTTTACTATTTTTCTGCGAATTTGGATGTTTCGCACAATTTGAATGCCAAACACCTTTGTTCGAGAGTAATTATCGGTCAGATACCTTTCTTCGAGGGTAATTATGCATGGTTTTATAATCATTTGAGAGCGACAGTGATCTGCTTGGTATTATACCGTATTTGTCGTATTAACGACCGTCAGTAATTTTATATTTATTCATTGCTCTCGTCAAGCATAATTCAGCTACAATCCGGTGATCTTCTCTCTTTCGTATTTTCTCGAACTTTCTCTTCCAAGAGTCCAAGAATAACTCGCTGCGTGCTAACATCGCCGCACAAACATCAATCAAGAAAATTCAGCCACAAAAACCCTAACCATCAATTACTACCATTAAGACAACACCACAACGTAGACGAAAAACCAGTCTCAGACATCAGCAAGCCATCTACAATCCAAACACCCCAATTAGTTCCCCTCCGTGTACAATCGGGCGACCCCATCTAATTAGAAACTTCTATCAGATAAACCCTGTTGGCTCGTTTAAAAACTGTTACATAGAAGGTATTTTCGCTCGCGAAAATTTTCAAGTCTTTCTTCAAATTGAAAGAAATCTATCCCCGACGGAATGTCGAGCATGGAACAATCCTTCTTTGTCTAAAATATTTTTTTATTACTATTTTTCTGAAACGAAGATACATCGATGTTAAGACACTCTGTTGCAGACAGTCCTTAAAAACTTAAATAAAGAGACATATAAAAATTCTCTGACGCAATTAGAGAAAGACACTTTAAAAAAAAATTAAAAAAGAAGAAAACAGAAATTATAAAAAACTTTCTAACGAAATAGAAGAAAGAAAACCTCGAGGAAATTTAAAGCATTCCGTAATAGAATTAGATAAAAAAATTCTGCAATGAAATTGTATAGAAAGTTAAGGGCCCAATAAAAATTGAGATCAATTCCTCATGAGAAGTCGAACAAAGCCCCGCAGTCGTCTAGAAACCATAAAGACCTCGTTTCTGGTTTTCCCCGGTATTCTGATGTCACAAATCTTCTCGCATCTTCTCCGTCGTGTTTCGCGGTGGTGCTGCGACACAAAGCGGTCCGGAGATCACGGAGCCTGCCGACCGCGAGACGATCAAATTGACTGTTGAAAGCCGAGAGGGAACTGTCTACTTCGCTTTTACACGGCTTCCCTTTAAGGCGAGTCGGAGGAGGAGCAGGCCAAGTCCACAACGCGTCCACGGAATTATCCGGAAGAGAGAGAGAGAGAGAGAGAGAGAGAGACAGAGTTGGGAACCACGAAAGCCGAGATTGCTACCAGGATACTCCATCAACGCTGGAGAGACTCTCGGGCGCAGATTGATGTTTGCCGTGGCCGATCGAATATTGGCGAAATTATTCGACTACGACTGGTTCCTCTCGCGTTCCACGCCGAGTCGAATCGAGGGTGTTTCTTGCCGGAAGCGAGCCTTGGTCCTTGGTCCTTGCTCGATCGAGTCTCGAATTCTTTCACGCGTGAATTTCCCCACGAAGCCGGTTTAATTGATTAATCCGGATTGTTGTTGTTGCATTGGATCGGTCGTAGGGTGTTACAAGGAGGTGTGTGTGTATGGACACTGGAATCTCATCGAAGCTTTCAAACAGATTTTCGATATCAGTGAAAATTGGAATTGTTTCAAATGTAATTCGATAGCTTAGCTCGATTGCTGAACATTTTGGCCAGTTTCTGAGTCTTGGTTATTCGATTAGTCTCTCCAATTTCTTGTCCATCTTTCTGAAATTCTCTCGTCTTTGTGAACTCGTCGTGATTCGCTTATATTGAAACTTTCATACATTTACGATAAGTTTACATTTATAAGAAATTTTCTTACATTTTCAATAAGTTTTTTGTTTATGTACAATTTTCTTCTATTGGGATTTTCTTACATCTCTCGAGCTCCTCTATTGTTATCATAAATTCCTTATATTGAAATTTCCATACATGTGTTTACTTATGTGTTTCCCTTACGATTTCCTTGTATATAAATTTCTTTATCTTGGCAACGACGCGGATATTTTCCTTGCAACACGGTCAGCCTCTTTATAGTAAATTCGCACAGAATATAAATTTCACCCGAGAGATACGTGAAAATACAAAGCTCGGATAAATCCGGAGAAAGATTGTCTGTGTTTCGATTAACTTAATCAATAACTCAGAAACAACTCCAAATCAGAAATCCAAATTTTAATCAGCTGTATTCAACCCCATGCGAATCAATATCTTTCATCCCTCCTTTCATCATTGCGTCAATTTCGTAACAAAAATCATACCCAACCCATCGCGCGTAAATATAAATGACAGTCCGTGCTGCATTAATTAAGTACAAGTGTGGCGAGTCCTATAATTATTGCACGCGTTACGTGTTTGTGCTTATTTTCAATGCAAGATCGCTCAGTCGGGACAACAATTCTTCTGAGGCTAGCCAGCACGCAGACATCAGATACGTGATCGGTTGCGTGGCCAAACACGCGATAATTAACCCCTTCGCGATTTTTTGCGAACGAAAATCACCAAACCTAAGTGCCAAGATCCAGAGATTGCGCGTTACACGTGCACTTGAGACACGAGCTGAGCCTCAAGGTTAACACGGTTAATCGAGTCAGGTTTTATCCGGTCGACCATCGAGACAATCGGCGGTAACGATCGCTGATTTTTTTCCCTGTTTCTACGGTTCCAAGTGTAAAACCACTTGTAATTTTCCTCATTCAGGATCACTGTACCGGCGAACGGCCACGGCGCTGTCGTGTGGAAAGTAGATTGTTAAGCATGAGATACTCAGACTCGTTCGAGACTCGCGTTGAATTCTGGATACCCGTTTCTCTTCGTTCTCGTTAATTTGGAAATTTTTCTTCCTTCGACGCGGCAACATGTAGATCGCAGATTTTCTACGCATTCGTCGTTAAGAATAATTTTTATGCTTCCAGTTAAGAACATATTCTTCTCGCAAAATTCTCACACACTTCGTTGCGGTTAAATATTTTATTTATAGACGCCAGAAAATTTTATTCAAGAATCTTTTTTTGTTCCGTTGTTCAACAGAAATTAGTAATTTGTCGAGACAAGCTAGGAATCGATTCATTGTTCTTGAATCAATTAACGATCATTTTAAATGAATTGAATCAGCGAATGTTGAATTAATTAATTTTGAATCAATTGTTTTATTAAAATTGAAAGCTTGTATGAATTTTCAAATTAAAAGTTACAAGTTTTCTCGCAATGTTTACCAATGTTTCTTCATGTTTAAAAACTGCAGACCTAAGAAACGTAAAAGTTTCACGAACGGAACTCCTGTTTCTTCTTCGAGATTCTTTGATTATTTCGGAGAAAATTCGAGAATCATCGCGAGTCGCGAAAAAATCACGATTCAGTTGAAAGACGAAGGGATTAGAAATTGGCAATGATCTTCGGCGACTGGAGTTCGTTTCGAACCGTGTTACGTAACTCGAGTCGAGTCGAGGGCGAGTAACTCGAGCGGGTAACAGGCGTGGAAAAGACAACCGCAGAACTGTGGAAATTTAGCCGCGAATGGAAACGTGATTCTAATCTGCGCAGCAATTTGACTCTACTTGATTCCAAGATCGATTTCTTCTTTTTTCCTTCTTACCTTCTCGTCGTGGCTAATTGTATAATTTAAACCGAGTGAATCGCATTGTTTCTTCGATATTATCAAACGCGCAGATCGGCGACTGTTTCCACTTACGAACAGATTTTTATCCATTTATGGTAAATTCGAAGGTGCAATATGCATTCATAGCTGATGAAAACGAATATTTCCACTTAGACTTATACGTTTCTTGAATTTCAATGTGTTTCGTAAAACATTTGTGCAATCTACTTGCAAAACCATTCTAGAAAATTCGAAACCTTTTGCTTGTAAACGGAAGATAACGCAAAAAAAGATATTTAAAGACGCGAGAGAAACGAAAACACGTCTCGTGACAGGGCTCGTCGTGGTTTCCCAGCGAATTCTCGGGAATCGCGAGATGCCGGCGGCATCTTCGTGTCCCGGGCTCATTAAACCGTCACGAAAGGAAACGAGGCAAGAGGAAAAGGCGTAAAGATGGAAGCGTTCGTACAATGGCGGGGAGATTCGTGGTTCTTTTGTCGGGATCGGTGCCTGTTCCCGCGATTGGTTGCTCGCGGACCAAAGGGAAAATTCGTTGACGGCTGATTCGCTGTGAAACCGGCGTAAAACCAAAAGAACCAAACGAAAACTCCAAGATTACGTAAGAATCACTCTGAACTTAATAAATCATTGTATGAAGTCGTTCGGAAGCTATATCGATCGACTTCATACAATTGACAAGAACAGAAATAAGTCGTTTGTTTGTTAAAGATGGAATACTGGAATGGAGTGAGTCATTTGTTCGTTAAAAGTGGAACACTGTACGAGTAACTCGTTTGTTTCTTAAAAATATTAGCTCAATCAAGTTAACAATTTCGTACTTATAAGGTGAAATGAAGAAGTCAATTAAGTAATTATTAAAAAATGAAGTTGGTCAGATTAGCTTCCGAGAAGTTTAAACACGATGAACAACTACAACGAATATGAAAAAAATATATAAAATATCCGATTGTAACACAAAATATCCGCTGTAATATTCGACAGATGAAACAAAGTTTCTTTGCTTGTCGCATAAAAATTCAAAAATTCTTTCCTTCAATTCACAGTCCTTTTCTCTAGATGACCAAGTCCAAAATTAAATACGCGTTTATAATTTGACGTTTCGCCAGTTTCGTTTCTGGAAAGGCCAGCCATTTCTCTGTGTTGACTGAACACGCGCCTTACCCGCTCGCGTCGCGTCTTTCATCCTCGGCGAGGATTTATTTGCTGGAAAGAGTCGATCTTTTTCACGCGGCTCGATCGCCTGAGAACTACCTCTCGTCGACCAGCTTTCACGTCGACTCTTTCCTCTTGCTCGATCGTTCTTTTCTCTTGGTTCTTCGTTCGGTTCGCGCGCTTCGGGACGATCGCTAATTCAGCGACGAATCGTGGGCAAAGCGAGGCTCGAGCATCGACGTTCTAACGATAATTAATCTTTCGATCCATCTCTCCGTTCTCTTTTATTTCTGCGAGATCTTTAATTTCTGCACTTTGGAGAACTGGGTTAGTTCGATCGAAATAGTTGCTTGATCTTTCGACTCGTCGAGATCTGTGGCCTTTCTTCTTTGGAGAACTGATTTTTTTAAAATTTGGAGGCTGATCTTTTAAGGTTCTGCCGAGACTTTTGTAAACTTATTTCAAGTGAAATTACAACAGTGACAACAATGACAATTTTATTTTGTAGTCAAAGTAACTAAGTATAGTAGGTTTTAAAATCAAAATTAGTACAAGTTTTAATATTTAATTTTGGGGTCAAATCAGTTTTAAGATTACATATATGTATATATTATTATTATTATTAGATCACATGAATATTATTATTAAATATAACACAACAAAATTGAATTTGAAATGCACGTATTTTTGAATAATTTCAGAAGAGGAGTATTGCAAAACAGAAGCCTTTTTTGCAATGTTTTAAAAATTTGTGGTTAGAAACTATGTCTTTCTTTATATAAAAATAAAATTCATCAACTTGAAGCGATAAGACGCCACAGTCTAAATTACATAGATAATTCGACGAATTATACTTGATTCCATTCGATTGTGACGAAAGATTTAATTCGGGAATTCATTATCGTAAGAAATTAATAATCGTGCAGAAATTCAAATATCTCGCGCAGCCTTTCTACAACGAGTTGAAAGAGGAAAATTTCAACAAATAATATCGAACGATACGCGATATCGTGTCCAATTCGGATGTTTACGGAGAACAGAAAGTTTCGCTGTACAGGCAAACATCGAGCTCAAATACTGCGGAAAGTATTACATTTTCTTTTCGCGGTGAAACACCTAGCGTTTCCCAATGCTGGGCAAACTTCTTCCCAGGATGCTGTTTGCGATAAACATTTTCCAATCTGCATGATAAAACTTCTATTTTATTCGCGAGAAATTCGAGAAACACGGCGCTCTTTATATCCTTTTGCATTTTTTTTTCCTTTTTTCATGAACTTTTCTGACATCGAGCGGGAACAGGAATTTGAAGCCAGGTCGAGATATATCGCGACCCAATTGCAAAAAGTTAGACAACTATTAGAGAGTTACTTGAAACTGAAAGTTCGTTAAAGTTGAAGGTTTTAGAAATTTATTAGAAGCTCGAAAGATTTATTCAAATGATTAGAAATTTATTAAATTTATTTATTCGGAGATTACTTATTGGAATTTATTGATGGGAAGAGAAAACTCGTTAGGAAAGAGTTAGGAAATTTCATCGATCTCCGTTTGAGTAATGTGCAATTTAATACCAGAAACATGATTGCTCTAATATACAAGATGTACAAAGTGGGCCAAAAATTGCTTTCTACTAAAATAAATTCGTAATTTTTTTTATTATATATCTTTTTTAACATTTGAAAGAAATAGTTTTTAAAGCATGAAGTGAACAGATCACGTTTGAACTTACATTTAATTTTAAAGTTAATAAAATCAGTTTTTTTCTCATATTTTGAAAGAAGTAGGTAGGAAGAAATTTTTGGTCCACTCTATGGTCAGAAAATATGAGATATTATCCAAACAACTACATAAAAACTCCGTTAACCAAATATTTTCATCACGCTGTCAGTTCAGAAATATCACTAGCAAAGTTTACAGTACATCCTAAAATATAATTATTTCATCAAAGGGAAACCACGAACACGGAATAAAGAATTGCCGCGGGGGAAAGCAAAGATCGAAAAATTTCATCGCGCCCGTGTTGTTTCCGCGACTCAATTAGGCAAACGATCGGTTCGCTGCCTTTTTTTCCCCCCTCCCGCCCCCTTTTTTTCGTCCCTCTTCCGGCCACATTCGCTCGATTCTTTTAATTTTCGGCGTGGTCTCGCCGGTCAGTCGCCGTCCCATTGTGCTCCGGGGAACAATTAATGTTCCACGCTGGCTTTAGGAATCGTTAACGCGATTCACAAAGAGCGCGTTCGCGTACGACTGCGTGCGGACACGATCAATTCTCCGTCCGCGAGAAAGGGAACAATGCCCTCCTCCCCCTCTCACCGAAAACGTAATTAATCGGCCAGCAATTTTGTCCCCGTCTTTGGGCACGTGAATCGCGCTCCTTCCTCCATCTGATTTTTGACGTCGTCGCTTCGACGAGGGCGAATCCTTTTTTCTCTGACTCGTCTCGAGACGAGAAATCCGATCTTCCACCGCGACGACTACTTATCGTTCGTTTTTGGACAAATTTTAATTTGTAGAAAGTAAAATAGATAATTAAATTTTTAGAAATACACTTGTGCATGGACTGATCGAAATTTGAACTTGATATTTCCTAATCACAGTATATCCGCAGTGTGATGCGGAAGGGTGACAAGAGGGTTGATTCTAAAGAAGATTTTTTGTTCAACATTACTAGAGCTACCAAAATGACCAATTGATAATTTTCGTTTAGATATTTTATAGATATAAAACAGTGTATTTTTAGATTCCTCGTGAAATACATAAATGAAAGCTTGTGTAAGCTCTATATTGCGTTATATTTTCTGTTTCTTTTGCTCTTCATTTTCTTTTACTTTAATGTCTCTGATTGAAATCTATGTTAATGTTTTATTCCCGAGAAAAACGTACATTGGACGGGAAATTCTTCCAAGAGCTTGTGTCAAAGAAAATAGACTCCGAGCGTACTTTCGGCACTAGTATCTAATCTATAATTGTCCTTGAATCTATAATAGAATCTTAATGCATATATACGATCCATATACCTATAAAAATTTATAACAGAATCTTGAATCTTCCACAAAAATCAAAAAAACATCTCTCTCGTTAGAATTCTAAAATATCATATTCTTTGAAACAACGTCGACAGATCTGACACGTAAACATGCTAACGGAATATTCAGTCTCTATGTTTAGTTTCATCACATTATTAACAGACAATGATGGACGTTCAACTGTCAGGTGAAAGAAATTTGTAAGATACAGCGTGATATAAAATAAACCGACGACAGTACTTTCTTTTGTACACGAAGCCGATTTGTCAGGCAAAAAGGGGGGAAAAAATGGAGAAAACGTTGGAAAAGTAACGAGAGAGGTGGAAAGTGCAAATAATGCAATTCTAACAATAAGTGACAGTGAACAGTTGGTGTTGACGCAAGCTAACGCCATGGCCAACAGTTGGTTGACCGACGGGTGAAAGGTGCTCGTTCCTCTTCTGTCCATGAGAAACGATCGTCGTTTATTATTAAAATAATCGTCGTTACTTGTTACGTATAGGATATTTAAGAGTCGAACTCTTAAAGAATGTCTGACATTATGAAACCTTTTTACGAAAGTTACAAATTCTTCGAACGATTGCTCCGAGATAATACAATCCTCTTGTGACACAGTATAATTTTAATGAACTTGAACAATCCTAATACAGCATGAATTTTTCCATCACACTGTTTCTGTATTCGAAGTTTCGCTTTGCACGGTTTCGATACAACACTGAACGAATGAAGTATGTTACAGGAGGATCGACTGAAAAATCAAAAGTGTAGTTTGAACGAATTTCGAGAATTTACGTGGTGTGAAGGAAAATCCAATTTCGTTTAGGTGTTATTGGAGAATACCGCGATGGGAAAGTGATGGACATAAAATGGATGGGGGTATTTACGAGAATGTTTAGATATTTAATAATAAATGTTTTTGATGAACATATGTACACTATATATATTTATAGTACATATATTCACGAATATATTTTAATGAATATATATAAGTACATATATTTACAATACATATATTTTATATATACAGTACGAAGTTCTTTGAAGTTCTATCACCATTATAACGAAACATTACTGCTATGATTATATTGGTCAAGTTTGGAAGAAATTTGAGAATCACAAAAAATATTTGAAATATCAATCTCTCCAAGCCTCGAAATATTTAGCAAGGCCATAATTACGTAACTATACGATTATTCATACTATGTTTCATGAAGTACATTTTAACAAAAATGTTTCGTGACTTCTATACTCTTGTATACTCTCAGACAGTTTTCGAATTTTACAATTGAATCTCTTCTCGTTAAATCGAATTCGTTAAAAAAATTTAGAATTTATTTAGTACGTTCTTTCACAAAAAGTGAATATAAATTTACGAATCGCTGTTTATTTGTTTTTCAAGAGTTGCTCGCTTTCTTTGGGTGAAAGAACCTTTCGCCGCAATAATTTTTCCTCGAGCGCCGAGGAACAAAATGTTCACTTCAAATTGGAAGAAGAGGAAACCACAGTAACCGGCGCCGCAAACGAGACGATTATTTGCCCACGATCGCAAGGAGACTCGTTCGGGATCTGTTGGCGTTTCGATGATCCGCCATTGTTTAAAGCGGCCGGGCCTCCTTCGTGCGGCAATCCGCGCGTTTCGAAACGAAACGGACGACAATTGCATTCCGCGGCGTCTGTCCAATTGATGGAACGATTCGTTCCTCGTTTGTCGTTTGCCGACTCGCGAAAAAATGCTGGCAAACGAACTCCCTCCCCCGTTCTTTCGTGTCGTTGCGCCAGTTGTTCACGTTCGGCTGCCTCGTCGTCGTTCGTTCGCGAAACAGGTCGCTCGAAACAATAATTCCCAGACAGAGGCACGCGAAAATTTATACGAATTCCCAGTTTCATTCTCATCTTCCTTTGCGCGACGTTCGCACTGGCGAGTTAAAGATCTTCAAAATCAATTACTGAAATATTGACGAAATTTCGATTGAAATATATATATACAAACAATTTGGAAACGATAGATAATTTTTTTTTCGTTCAATTCGGTTCCACGTATCTCAGAAATGAAACTCAGCATTTTCCATTCTGTGTCTCTAGTTGTACATTCTACGATACAATAGAAATTTGATAATAAATTAATTTATTCCCAATTTCGTGCATTTTTAATAGAATAATTTATAATTAATAATAAATCACATTTGTATATATTTATACGTAATGAATAGTTTGATTTGCGCGAGATAATTTCATACCAGATTGGATTTGACTGATACGTCAATAACTTATCTCCTCTTGTATCTCATTTTATTAAACATAAGAGAGGAAGTAGTAAAAATATGACAATAATATTCGTGAATAATTTATATTATATATTGCACTTTCTCTGCATTCACTCTGTCACCGTTGTCCAAGAAAGGAAACATGCCGCGTTTCGAAATTTCAGAAAAGAAAAAAGCCATGAATACGTGTCGCAATGGCACCCTGTTGCATCTGATTTCCTCCTCGCGTAAACTCGCAATTGTCGATCTCTCTGAAAGCAGTCATCGCAGCGTGAAACGGCTTCATAAATAACCGAAATTACCAACCACCCGGACAATTAACATCGCCGACTCGGCGTGTAATCCTCTTAATCGCGAAGCTTAGAACGCGAAAACGTCTCGTCGTTCTGGCCGTTGTCGTCGCGGAGCGAATTAAGCAGACCCGGTCGCGAATCGATTCCCACGCTGTTCTTTCCAAGCCGCGATTAGGTTTCCCGAGGAGCAAGATCGAATTCAGCGGCGAGCCACGGCTGTTAAGAAACAAACATTATTGCGAAACAGCAGTAATGGGGAAGGTTGCGGCAACTTTATTTGGAAACGAACCGGTGGAAAGGAAAGATTACTTTATCGATTTCAACTTTGCCGATTATTGACTAGTAAATGGCAGATATTTGTGCATTTCAGGGAGTCTTAGAGCTCCAAATGTCCACAAAATCTGCGAAACTAAATTAAGCTAATGATTCCAGCAGATTGCCATTGATAAATAAATATAATCAAATTATTAAAAAAATAAATATAAACGAAGTCGTGAAGTTTCGATTTCAGAAAAAAATATTCTGGCTGTCGCCTGAAGAACAGAGTTTCAATTAATAAAATATCTCAAGTGAATAAACGAAATACAATTAAAAACTACAATTATACCTTATAATTAAAGTACATAAGTAAAATGATAATACAATCTTAAGCAGTAAATAAAATGCAATGAATCTTGAACAACAACAGATGAATACATGATTACAAAGTGCCACGATAAATATTCGAGTCCACGACAAAAACGCGATTCATATTAAATCTTCTCCAAGTGTGTAATCTCCGTTGTCGTTCGAAGCGACACCAGGACACACGTTCGGCCCGAAAAAATGAAAATTCCATTTTTCGGCGGATCCTTTCGTTCGGGCAGGTGGCCCCCTAAACCCCTGATCGTGAAATCGAATCTCGAAGCGCAATCAAATTGCCAACGCGGTTGGCTCGCCGAGCCAAACCCGACCAACTTCCCCTCTGTTTTACTCTAGCGAGCATCCACGATGGGCCAGGCAGGCTTTTCGGAGGAATTCATCTCCGAGGCCGCTGAATGGCAGAAACTCAGAGACACGCGACCCCGCGTTGGCGCGGAACGGCGCCGCTATTTCCGGAATTATGGTAATCAGCGCAACGCCGGCCGCGATTCGAGATGATCCAGTTTGATAGGATTTCGAGATTTCTGGGTACGTCCCGGGAAAAATTCACCCCCCTCTCACGTCTCTCTCCTTCCCCGTCCTACCTCCAGGTATCGCGGCAGCCCGATATTGCGCGGGATTTCTCGAATTTCCTGCGTGCTTCCTACCTATTTTTTCTACCCCTCGGCGCGTTGTCGGCGCGTTTCGACCGAGCGAGCCCACCACGCCTCTCCTAAATTACGTTCGAGCCGTGATGTTCGAAATCGATGTTGGCTTCGTTGGCTCGTCTCCGTTTCGCTCGCAGCTTCGTTCTCGCGGTGTCCGTCAGAGAATAAATTTCGTTACACAGCATATATATATATATATATATATATATATATATATATATGTATGTATGTATGTATATGTATATATACGTGTGAAGTGGAGGACAGTGTTTCCGGATCGATCTTTTTGGAATTGTGTCACGCACATGCTGGTGCCTCGTGTTTCACTATCGTTGCATACGGTGAATCGTTTATTTTCTATTTTCTATTTCGTTGCATCTATTGGAGGTTATCTCGTCAATTCATTTATCTGTAAGTACTCGCTTGGATCCGGTTAAAGTATTAATTATTTTCCTACATATTACTCTTTTTCCTTTTCTAGTTTCATATTAAGCGAGTTGAGGTATGATTGTTCGCCAATTTCTTACTTGAGCAAATGATTTCTGCTTTGAATAGTGTTAAGAAAAAGAAAATATATAAATCGCGATATAAATATCTCTAACTGTTGCAAACGTAATGTAAATAACATTTTTCTATTCGTTCTATTATCATAACATTTAATTTTGTACATAACATTTTCTTTAATAAAACAACATTTCGCGTTAATGGTTTCTCTCTTACGAACCTAATTTTGTCCCTTAACTATCCAACGACACGTGCGTCTAATTCCACAGACTTGTCTTCTTTCAAAAATAATTACCGCCCAAGAGAAGTTTGTCTTTACGATACTTTTCGATTGGATTCCAGCAACCCATCCGTCGACTCTTCGTAGGAGATCGCGAGAATCTAGATCGGTAAGCGTATCCGGGATGAAGCTCCATCAGAAATCTCATAGGCCATTTTCCACGTGCAATGAACCAGTCTTGGGATCATCGCGTCGCGAAATGGGAACCCATTCATTGATACCGGAATGCCACCCGACGAGAATGGATATTTTCATCGTGTCTGCCGGCATACTTTATCTCGCGGGAGAAAAAAGAGAAAGGGTGACTGTGTTTCTTTTTTTTTCGGAGAAAATTTCAAGCGGACGAAGGAGAATTTCTTCATCGCGTACACGATGGCTGCGTCATGCCGGTAGCGTCGTAATCGTGCATAAATCAACCATTCTATCGCCGCGGTGCCATTATCTCTTTTCCTTTCTTCTGTTCGCCCCTGGCCGTGAAAAACGCGCCGGTTTTGTAGGAAAATTGGATCTTTCGTTCCTGGAATTGGAAGGAAAGTGTAACAAATAGGCTGCGGATTTTTGCGAAAATTTCTGTGTTGAAAACGATGCGGAAAAGTCATACTTGTAATACGCGAAGTAAAACCATTATCAATCACTTGAAACACGACTTGTTTTCAATGTTGTATTTTAGGGTGAACGGGGGTGAATTAATAAATCAGTAAATTAATAAAACAGAAAAATTCAATTTATTATTATTACATAATTTATTTTTTGTAATTTTTTGAACAATTTTCAAACTTTTATAGCAAATTTGTATTGTCACCTGTAGTCTAACAATACGAGTGCAAAAGGTTAAAATATATTATATTAACATACTAATTATTAATATATATTTTAGATATATTTTAAATATTATTTCAAACATATCGTAATTATTTTAAAGACAAATCCACAGATTTATTATCATATTTTTTTAAAATATATATGTATTTTCTGACAATTGTTCTTCTGTATTCAAATAATCATCAAAGATTGAAATATTAGAAATATCCAGAAATCAAAATTGCCTTAACAAATTGTTCCTAAGTCTCATCGAATAGAAAATTCTCTCGAGCATGAAAATTTAGTAAATTTGATAAATTTATTTCCCTCTAATTAACTCTTATAATTATCGTAATGGTAAATTTCTTTCCTTTTTTTTATTGTTAATCATCACAAGATAATTCTTACAATTATGTATCAACATAATACATACGTATACATATAATTTTTTCATATTCGATATCACATACACTCAAACGTATCAACATATTAAATACACTGAAACGTTTACCAAAATCTGGGCACGATAGATGGACTTGTCACAACACGGACAGATAACCCTAAATCGCCATAATCCTCAACCGAACGCCAACCTCGAGCTAAGCCTCGAGTCGTTTGATCTTCGTATTACCATAAAAACTAGGTAGAGGGTATAAAAACGAAAACGCTTCATAAAATCGCAAAGAAAAAAAAAAAAGAAAAAAAAGAAGAAAAGAAAAGAAAGCGAAGCATCTCGTTTTGGTGAAGGAGGTTCACGAGCGTAGCAAGAGGGTTAAAAGTATCAGGATGGCAGATGGCGGATATCCCAGATGCCGAAGTTGCTGACCCGGAAGCTGGAACCGGGCCAACGACGGAAGTCCGGGCGGTGGTTGCGAGTCGCGCATGGAATCGCAGTTATTTACCAGAAGCGGGGAAAGAATCGCATACGAAGACCGCCATTAACGTCGAGAGTTCTAACCGAATTCTCCGTGCTAACGTCGAGCGAAATCCGCTCGCGAAAACTCGCTTTGTGTCGTCGAGAGCCAATTCTTTAAGTTCAAACCTTTGAACCCGTGTGTCACGCTTCGGATGACAATACAAATTTGCCATAGAACCCGCGTGTCACGCCAGATGCGACAATACGAATTTACTGTAAAACTCGGATAATATATTTCACTCGACGATAATCGACTGACTTTGCAAAATTTTGTAAGTTTATCAAAACAGATAACAAATAATCATGTACGTATTATGACTCTAGTCTATTTAGTATTCGTGTCCGAATATAATGCATACGCTAGTTTTCCATTCTAAAATGGACTGTGAATTGCGAGTTTGAATTTTTGACAACGTTGTCGCGCTTTAAAATATCGTGAAAAGTAAATTATATAATAATAACAAACAAATGAAAGAACATTGAATTTAATTTACGTTGCACATTAATTCATCTTTGGAAACATTGAATTTTACTGCTGTACATTAATTTGCCATTAAAATAAATGCAAGTGGAGAACAACAGTCGCGACAATATTGAAAACAAATCAAGTTCAAAGGCGACATTGTTGCAGAGCGACAATCCTTCGACAAAGTTCGAAATTTAAAACACCAATTATTGGCTAATTCTATTATCAGACATAGAGTTTCAAAGATCGTAAGGTCGTGAAATTCGAAGTGAAGTTAATATGTTTCGGATCATTTACGGAATATCGCAATAAAAGATTCAAACTGTGATCTATGACGTTTAATCTAATCTTTGATCGTTTGACGAACGTTTGATGCTTTATGACAATATTTTGATAGTTACGCATAGAATTTTACGCAGGGCAACTGCCTACGACTGTTAGATTTATAATTACGTATCTATATTTGTATTTAATCGCGTATATATATATTTTTTAATTACACGAAAAGAACTGAGGCGCAACTATCTGTGCAGTCAGCGGCCGTCGCTTTTTCTTCTCGATTCACCGCCGCGGCGAAGTTTTATTCGCCTTACTGGGAATAGCCTGGATTAACGAACTGTGAAAACGCATCGTTTTCTATGGTGTACCAACACGGTGGTGCACCATTACGCGGCCGTTCCATCGAGTTCCATCCGCGCTTCTTTCTCTGAAACGTTTCAACGTTTCCGCAGGAATTTCTAATATCCTTCAGCCAAGAAGAACGAAGACGAAAGAAAGTGGATGGTGGATCCTACGATTTCAAAATGCAGATTCGTTCCCAGATCTCCGGATAAGGGGAGACTGAATTGTGAAAAGATTTCACTTTCATCTAATATAATATTTAGATTAGTTCTACTTGCGAATAGAATATTCCTAATCAAATCGTGAAAGTACGTAATTACTGAATTAAATTCTTTCACAGTTTAGCTCTCCTTTGGAATTTTTTTTAACGTTGCGAACGTCGGCTGATTTCCTCGAATTTTTCTACTGAAAAGCTCGGCGAGCTAGCGATATCTGAATGTAGAGAGCCGAGAAAGAGAGAGAAAGAGAGAGAAAGAGAGAGAGAGAGAGAGAACTCTGTTGCCGAATACACAGACTCGCCACGTTTGTTTGATAACTTTATGACGCATGGATCTGGTCCGTTGTCGGGCTGGCAAATGACCACAATGGAGTTGCCATGACATCAAAAGCAGTGCCATCCAATTTGCTGGCCGAATCGTGAATGACTTGTCTCGTTAACCCAGTTACGCGTGGTGGCGAGGGATCAAAGGCAGGGTTGTTGAACATTCTATTGCATTTCTCTTGTTCTCTGCCCTCGGAGATGCCCTCTTTGCTCGGCTTCTTCCGTTACTTTCGCAGGAAAGAATTTTATTCGCGTGGTGTGCCATTCGCTCTGACAACAAGCCGGGCGTTCGTAGTAATTCATCTATTTTGCAAGTATAATGCGAAAAGGTATCAAGTTTTAAGCAGTCGTTGCAAAGGGGAGACTTAAATCTTTATATCGACGGTAGACTCTCTTTTGGCGGAAGAGATTTCTTCAACGTTCTTAGAGATTCCGATCGATCCTGATCGGTAAAACTGTACGTTTATTTCTCCGTCTAGTTGAGCGTGATCGTTCAAAGAAGAACGAAGAACCAGTGAAAACAGAGGTTTCGTACTTTATAAATAAAATGAGTGAGTTTTAATCGAATACTTTAAGATGAGTTCAATTGAGAAGAACGTTGCGCGATCTTTTTCACGAAGTTACAGCAGCTTGAACATTGAACATTTTTCATTGGAAAATCCTCGATTATGTTTTTACCTGTTATTTTGTATAGTTCTATACCTCGAGATTTCTTATGAATGCATACTCTGGATATTTTTGTATATTATATTCGTTCTATTTATCGTCGTACGTAAAAACTTGCGGCGACAAAGAAATTTGCCAAATTGATCAAAATCGAACTGTCTAATGCTCCTAAAACGACACCTAACAACGATAGAATCGTGCGACACAACCCCTATTAGCCTTCATTTTGCTTATCATCCGTCTGTGTTTGAAGACACGTTCCAACAGCAATGAAAGGGTCACGGACGAGGTGGATCGAGCTATCCCTTGGCTCGATCTACTCAACCGATATCCGGGGGGACGAGCCGCGGCGAAATCAGGTTATGGCGGTGCCGGTTTCGCTTGTTCTCGCGCGGACACTCATTATCCGCCGCGAGCAGGCTTGTCGCTGACCGCACACCTACGCGTGCAACTCGACGATCGTGGAAATGCCCTGCGCCTGACACAATGACAGATTATGCAACCGACTGTCTCTCCCACGAACGCCGCGAACTCTGTAATTTATTTAATCGCCGACGGTGCCGACCGCGCCGTGATCGCCGAATTTTCGACCGATCTCCACCGATTGAATTGAGCGTCTCTCGTGAAACGTTACTTATTTCGGAAACTCGGTGTTTTCATCTGTGAGAATTTTATCTTCCCACTTTCAGTTTCGCTGGATAACGAATTGGAGTCTAGATAAGACGAGTTCTTCATGTTCACGAGAAGAAGAAAGTTCATCTTTCATTAAACTGAATTCAATGAAATTCAGAAACAGCTGCATTGCAATCTTCTTACAATTAGCAGAGTATTACGTTGTATTAGTAGAGTATTACTTTATAGATGCCAATATCTTGTGAAAGCAAATATATATATATATATATATATATATATATATATATGCATGTATTACTTTGCATAAACGAGTCAGTGATTTGAAGGAAATATCGACCGAAAATCGATATCGAAGTCAAAGTTAGACGGGAATATTACGTGTTTAGCGAGAGCGAGCAATGTGGAATATTATAAACAACCCAATTCAATAAGGAAAACTGCAAGTTATCAACGAGAATGGATCACTTGATAAATTATTTGATAAATTTCTAGTTTTGAATATTGATCAATTACAAATTCCCAATTTCAAACTTCCTAAATCCTTGACGATGCTATCCCAATATATATCCTATTGAATGAAAAACTGCTTTATTTCTTCTTGTACGAAATACTTCTTTATCTAATAGAATCCTGAAAAAATTGTTAAACAAACAGATATTGTACAAACTATTACCATCGTGCAATTCATTTAAATAAAATAATTGACACCATCCAATCCAATCAAATCCAAATCAATTTCACCAATCATTCCCGTATCGATAAATTCAACCATTAACCAAATAAATAATAAATTCCAATAAATTTTGCGCGAGAACAATTAAAAACGAATCATTACCGGTTGAAAAAGAAAGAAAAAAAAAACGGCCGATGAGATTCAATTTCGAACGACGAACAACGATGATTAATAGCTCTTGTCCCACACTGGGCGAATAATCGCGCGTCAGAAAAACGCGCGAACACGCGATGCGCGTTTAATACGCGCCGGTACGCGCCGGGCCGAAGGAATTAACGCAGGCACGGTCAGGCTTGTTTGTAATGGCCATCGTCACATCCCGATGCAGTTACATCGCGAAAGTCGACGCGTGCACGCACATTCACCGCGTTCGACGTAATTAGCAACGGTTTGTCATTAATCCTGGCCGTGCCATATTCGGCGCGCTGACGCGGACGCAACATTCGCCGCGGGACGAACAATACGCAACAATTGGCCGACAGCACGATTTAAACCGGTTGAAATTAGTTGGACACCCGTGAATCGATGAATTCATATTGAATGAAATTATATGAATTTTATATTCGATATAAAAAAAAAATATATATATGTATGTGTGTGTGTTAATAAAATATAGAAAAAGCAAATATTAATATATAAATAAATTATATTTAAATATAAAAATATTAATTTAAATTTATAAATTTATATTATTTACATATGTATAAATATATAATGGGAAACATTATAATATGTAAAATCCATCTGTTTAAATTAAATGCATGATAGAATATATGGATATATATGTAATAATTTATCTGGTGAACATCTCGTTCGTGTTATTAATTTAGACAAAATTGGGCTACGAATTTTCTTTTTCTTAGTAATTTTTGAATTAACGAAAGAAAGATGGATTTTATTTATTTATTTACCTTTTAAATGTTGCGTATGAATTATTGAGTATGATTTTTCGAATTTTTTTTTTTTGGTAGGATACGGTGCAATGTATTTGTACTGTGATGTAGTTCACTTTTTTTTTGGAAGAGATTTATTAAAATGTCGAATTTCATTTCGACATTTTGTTAGAGAGATGTTTCAATACTAATGATTTTTATATCTGAACATTGTCTCGCTTTAGAAAAACCGAAATTAAAATCTAAAATCTATTATTATTATCATAGATCAGAGAACTCTTATTTAAATTACTTCGATCTATACGTCTACGTCATTAGATATTGAAGATCGAAGTTACATTTAAAATTTCATCTCTTTCGTCACTCACTAACGTCAGCAATTTGAATTTTTGATGTCAGTACCTGAAATAGTGAGATCAAAAAATACTTCGTCTCGATTAAATTCGTTAGTACATCGACGTCGACAATCTTCCATATTTAAAATCATTATCTAAGAAAATAGTTACTTCCAAAAATACTTCGTCAGATTCAATCGCAAATCAACAACCTTTAACCCTCAAACGATCATAGATCATTGCAAGTAATAATTTATATTACATTGCAAAAATTTATCTTATTTTGTATTTTTCACGAAAATAGACTGGTACCAACATTCAATTACGTTAAAAATTCAATAATCTAACTCTCATTTAATCTAGTCTCTAATGCCTCAATGATATCAATATCTAATATCTGAAAAAAAATATTTCGTGTCCACTAAATTGTCATTAAATTTCAATGATTCTTCGAAAATCGAAGAATAATTGCATTTTCCAGAAAGAAGCAATAAAGAAATGAACCACGGGGGGGTGATAAGTGGTTGTCGAGTTGCAATGAAATATCATCCGATATACTTTGGCCAATAATCGCGGGGACAGAAACGATCTATGACCGATTTTGACGTTGATTTATCACTCCGTTCAACGTACATACATTCATGCCGACTGTATTTCTTTCGACATCGCGTTTCAACGAGAGATCTCGATGGTCTTTTTTTCTAGGGGGTGTGTATCGATTTCCCTTGTATCTCGATGGTTCGTTCTGTCGCTATTAGCTGGATCGAGCTCAGATGAACACCATGGCGAACACTTCAGCGGATAGTCGCGATAACATTTACGTAACCCCGTTTCGTTGTGATGATTTATCTCTGAATTGATGCTCGCTGTTGATTTACAACGCAACGATCGAGGGTTGCTGATTATATCCGACATAGAAAATTGCTGATCTGCTGTTTCATAACTATTTTTCATTTGATATTCCATCGTTCTAATATTTTTCGTGCCAAAGATCGAGAATTTTTCTTGTATATACGCGAGATGTTTACTTCAACTTGAATTTAACACAAAAAATTACAGCCATACAGATATTTGCGACACATAAAATTAGAACGACGAATGATATTCAATTTCACAAACATCCGTAATCTGGTTATCTACATCGTGAGTATATGTAGTAAAATATTTCTTGTTTCGTGAAATTCATCAGACGAGATTCTACAGTGAATGTAATCAGTAAGGAGGAGCAGGAAATTCTCTTGAATTAATATTATATCATTATCTAACGAGTCGAGAATTTCTACATACGTTTCGAGTATTTCGTTCTTTATTAACAGTAAATCTCGAAGCCTTCGCAAGCGAAATTCATTATTTTACAAAACGGATTGTGCAATAACGGCGACAATAATTCAGCACGTTCTGGTAACATTTGGCTTATCTTTCCGTAACTTGCGCTTTTAAAAGAAATCGTCGATCGTTTCTAAACTTTCTCCCAGTTATGCAGATACTCACTCAGCGCCGATAGAAACTTGAATTTACTCCCTGTAAGTTATTTTCCCTTCATTTTCATTTAAACGTCTGTTTCATTCTATTCCGTTTTAAATTTTCATATTCAAGAGAGCAAAATTCAATCGCTTTCTCCAACTACACCGCTGCAACGGTTCTTGTAATTTTCAATCGTTCGCGAACAAGTGCGAGTACGATTCAACAAACGTTGGAGCTCTGTCTCGAGGAACAATCGAAGAAAATCCGATTTGCAAATCGATTTTCTCGTCGATCTTTGTTCGATTCGGCGTCTGGTCAGAAGCTGCAGCCAGAAATCGCGAGACAAGGGGAACGATAGTCATTAGTAGTCGCGTTATTATCGCGCCGGCACACCGACGTGCCCCTCTAATCAACCTCGCAGCAAGTTAGTTACTCTGTTACTTCGTCGAACTCTGTAATCAACGTCACCATCCGTGGCTATCATTAGGCAAGCACCGTCCGAAACTATTAATTGCAGGATTCCTCGAAAGCCAGCCGCAGAGTTATCGCTCGGTAACGGCTCGATAACAATTTCTTGCCAATTCTCTCCAACAGCTGTTTGATTTTCAACGAAACATTCGCATCTGTCATTCGCTTCCAGATTCCATTCAGTCTATCAGGATATTTCTTCTCTTCTCGAGAAGAACGATTAAACTGCAATTTTAATTAATATTACAAAAGTGTACAAAATATTGTGAGGAATTTTCAGACAGTAATAGTCTTTTTATCTGAGTTTCTATATTTTTTATTAAGGTATAATCTAATTTCAGGCCTTCCAATTATTATTTGACAATTCATTTATTTTGTTGCTGTTGATCTCTTGTAAAATTCAGTTTTGTTAGTTAGCAATGTAGTATAATATTTTTCAAATAATAGTAATTTTCCATCCAAGTTTCGATATTTTATTTCTATTAAGGCATAGTCCACTTGCAGATCTTCAACTATTTGGTAATTCATTTACTTCTGCTGTAGATTTTTTCTTTAATTTACTTTTGTTATTAAAATACTCTTCCAGTGTTTCTGCAGTTTGCTCAGCATTGAATAATTTTTATTTTAAACCCAATGGATTTGTATGAAGATTTAAAATAGCGATTAACATATCTTGAGAAGGTTGCGAAAGTTATTTTGAAAAAATTGTATCTATCAAGTTCTACTCTTTAGTATTAGACTGTTAAATATATTCCCCTTTCAATGTCTGCCATCTAGACAATAGACCCAATATTTGAAAGTTGGAAAAAATGAAATTAATGAAAAACAAAATTCGCGATATTCTTCGTAATGTTCGAATTCAGTTAATATTCCCTAAAAATTTCGCAACCGAAGTTGAAAGTAAAAGTAAAAGATTTTCCAACGCACGTAAATTAATTTAAAAGAATCTGTGCCACGGTGAACTCGTCGAATATCACACGAGCGTATGTATATTTCTTCGCGTTTTTTTTTTGTATTTTTCTTCGCAGGCGCAATCGCGGAATCCTCGCGTGTCGAAAGTTCACAGATGTTTGCGAACTTTTTTTTTCCTAAATGTTCGGGCAAATGTAGCGCGCGCGATGGTCGTCGAAGAATTCCACTTTATAACGTTGACACGTTGATTATCACTACCTCGCACGCGCGAATCTGCGCAATCTGCAGATATACTACGTTAGATCCTACGACATGATAAAACCTCGAAGCTTTATTAAAAACCGAGATCTGTCAGAGATCGATTGTAAAAATCACTGTGAAGTACCTTTAATACGCTGTTGGAACGTGACACTAATCGCTGGAAGCATTCTTTATGAGGCAAACTCACCGTAGTGTAATTTAGAACACGGTGACGACTGACTTTCCAACATCGAGTTCGCGAAACTCGCTGTTTCAGAATCATATAATTCGTACGTGTAAATCAACATTCAGTTAACTCGTGAATTAATTCAAAGTTCCATAGACCAGGCATCGAGAAGAATTCGAGTTTTTGTTGCTAATAGCACTGAAAATGATCCCGTTGCTGATGAGCGATAATTTGGAATCGGAAAGTTTCAGTACAGAAACATATACTTTCTTACAATCTTTCGATCTTTAAAATTATCAAAAAGATATATATATATATATATATATATATATAGGTATATATATGTAGGTATATAATTTAAATGATTTATTATATTAAATAATAAAGAAAACGGAAACAATACAACAAATAATAAATACAAGATAGACAACACAGATAACAATTCGAATAAACTTAAACGACACAATTAATATACAACACAAATTATCACTCTTTTGACCACACTCATTCAACACTCTTTTTCGACTCTCTGCTGACTCTGTTCTCTCACTCGCACGACTTTCCTCTTTTCAAAAAGAAAAGCACTCAATACCAACGCTGTGCTTGTCACCACACATTCATACTTTTTCGTTCACGCATCTCCAGCAAACAGGCCATCTATTAAAAGTAAAAGTAACTAAACATATAACTACATACAATAATTTCGATACTACATATATATATATATATATATATATATATCTTAAATATTTAGTATATATATATATATATCTTAAATATTTAGATATATATATATATATATCTTAAATATTTAATGTATATATATATATATATCTTATATATATATATATATATATATATATATATATATATATATATGAAATAAAAAACTTATATATATTCCTTCAAAATTATAACAATTTCTATATAATTTTTATTGAAGTTGAAACTTTCTAATTGAAGTTTAAAGTCCTACCAGTTTTGAAATTGCGTTCTTCTTTGTAATTCCCGGAGATGATTGATATCTTTGAATTTCAGGAACGAATCTTTTTTAACAATCGTTATTTTCGTTCCTCTAACTGAAAATTTCACTTAGAGAAAAATAAAATACGATCGGTGGTGGATTTAGTTGGTTGTAAATCAGTGCGGCTCTTGCTGAATAGATACGAATGCATTGACTCGTAGCAATCAGGCTCAAATGTTGTTTAACTTTAACGCGCTGAAACGTCGAAACAGTCTTAGAAACAGAAAAAAAATTATTTCCATCGTTCCCTTTTGCTCTTCGCCTCTCTTCTCTACACCCTCGAAACGAAACATTGTCTCGGTACAGCACACTGTCACGGCGAATCCAGATAAACTCGTTTAACTGCGTTTCGCAGTCACACGGAGCGAGGGAACTTTCGTTAACTGCTTTACGTACTTTCGAAAAGAAGCGTGTCCCCTCATCTCGGTCGGCTCGCTACACAGCGTGCACAGAACGCGAGAGGCATCGAGATCTCGTTTAATGCCCGGCGAACAAAACGGAACATCGTCGAAGTAGGTTTTCGGGTGTTGTCGTCGGATGGTGCAATGGTGGATGTAATTTTCCATAGAGATTAACATGCAAAACTACGAGCCGAGCGGCCGGCCACCGCTTAGATAACCAGATACATACATTAAAATGCTAATTATTTCGGGGCTCGTGTCGGAAACTCCGACGATAAAAGTAACAAATGCCACCCCTGACCATCCGACCCTCGTTAGAACGCGGACGATATTCTGTTTTGCTCGCTTCCCGTCTTCCGTTCACTTCTGTTTGTTTCCCTTCATTTTGTGTATTTTTATAAGAGGAGATCGATCGTTATCTCGATAATATGTTCGTTCGGATGGAGTTCGAAGGAGAGCGAGATTATTTTTAATTTGTATTTTTCTAGCAATCTGGCAGATGGTGTTGTTCACGAAGGATATAGCATGTGTACATCGCGTATAACATTTTGAAATCAACGATCATGTTAGTAAAATTTGAAACTATAATTTGAAGATTTATAAAAGTTACAGCGAATATGCAATTTTTGTATATGTGATGAGTATAAAATATTAATAAAATGGATAGTTGATTGTTTAAATATATTTGCGATGACTGTAAGACACATAGTTGTATTAAATATCTCGTAATTTCTATACAATGTACTCTTCATATTTGTTTTGAAGAAATAATTCCAATTTTGAATAGTTTTAAAGTTGTTTGTTGCCTTATCATTATATTATCATTATATTATAATATACATATATATGTCACAGTGTCATTATATTACAACATATATTATTACACTTAGTAATCGTATAAATATCTGAATGCTTTCGCGTACCGTGACGATAAATCATTTTGTCGAAATTGGAAAGAAATTCTTGGAAATAAATTTTTGAATTCAGCTCATATATTCTTTAAATTTACATCGATTACTCCATTGATGAACTTTCTTGTTGGAAATAAAATGCACAAACAAATGCACATACAAAATGCACAAACAAACATTTCAATAAACTTTTATTGAAACAATTTAAATTTAAATAACACTGTGAAACTTTTATTCAAATAATATTGTAAAATAGCACCTTGTTTCTCCGAAACAACACGGTTAATTGCACAACAAACAATCGGCATTAATTTTTAGGTCAACTTTTGCGAAACTCTTCAGGATCTCTCGATTGAATCGCGCGCAATTATTTGCCTGTGGTTCAATAAGGGATCGTTTAATCGTTGGAAATTACGCATTCCGACGGTATGTTTATTGTAATGAATAATTCATATCGATCGCCGACTGAAAATAGTATTTTATGCGCGGGTGTTTGCACGGGGCAAATATAAATTTACGCGCGCCCTGAAATATCCCCCGAATACGTGCCAGAAACAGCTTCCGAAATTATTATTACTGTGGCACGTTGCATAACAATCATCGCAATCTTCGTGAATTCTCTCTGCAATTACGCTCTCGTACAATTCACCGCCTCGCCGCCGTCCTTCGGCGTCACGTTTATTCGTCCATTTTGTTGCTTGCAATTATTTCCACCGAAGGATTTATGGTTGGAAACGCTGTTCGCGTAATCGAATGATTCCGAGCTCCAGGCAAGCCGAGAAACCTGCGACTCTCCGCTGCAAGCTGAGTTTTCAGTTTTCAAGGCATTGCGTTCTACATTGTGAACGAGCGAACAGTTTCTCGCAAGATTTCGCAGGATAACAAAGAACGGATTCGTTGTAAAAAAATTAGGACAGCAACGTAGACGGAATTATCTTGGAATGTTTCGCATTTTTGCAGATTTTGTATTTTAATGTCTCTCTCTCTCTCTCTCGTAGAAAGAAACGAAATTGTAATGTTACCCTCTTCGTGGTCGTAAGTGATTTCGAACATACAAAGACAATAATCTTTGAACTTGTAGCACTTTTCTTCTTCATAATTCGTCTTTAATAACTCTTCGAAAAAAATAAAAAATAAAAAATAAAAATAAAAAATAAAAAGAAAAAAAGAAAAAAACGGACTTGCAATTCCGTTTCTTGCTCCATTTTATTTCCATCGTGGGCAACTTTGTTATTTTCTTCGTCGTCGTAAATAATTTCGAAAATGCGAAAACAATTTTCTTCAAATCAAAAATAAAAGCGTACTATTCTGACAAATTCTTTCTCTTCTCTACGAAGAATCACCAAGTTTTCTTGTAGAGAAACAGGAATACGATCCGATTCGATCAAAAATAAAAAATCTGACGCGCAAGATGTTAAAAATTCTAGGAAAAAACTCGCCTTGAAAAGTTCGAACCTACTTGTGAAGTATTCTATTCCATCTCTATTTATCAGTTTTTAAACTACCACGTTCAGATTCGATCGTACTTGCAAGTACGAAATCAAAGACCAATGTTTCGAATCTACTAGTGAGGTACTTGATTTCACCTGTATCCATCAGTATTCGAGTCTATTTGAAAGAATTATTGAAACATCTGAAATTCTCACGCTTCAATTCGAATATATAATACTTCCCATTTCCATTAAAAATATTTAAAAAAGATTCAAATTCAAAGATTTAAAAATCCGAAACAATTAGTGAAGTACTCGGCTCTTTCGAGTCACCTTTGTCTATAATCATTTTCATTTTATAAAGCATTCAAAATTGTTACGTTTAGATTCGAATACACATGCGAGTCTCTATAAAAGTACTTAAAAGGAGTTCGAAACGAATGACTAAAGATTTGAATCTGCTAGTGAGTAAATTTGAGCTCAATATTATTTCTGTTCATCAGTACTCGAGCCTACTTGGAAGAGTCATTTTCATTTTGTCACGCTTAGATTTGAATATACTTGCAAGTCTCTATAAAAAGAGTCCGAATGATCAAAGCTTCAAATCTACTAGCGAGACACTCAATGTTACTCCATCAATACTCCATATTATTCCATCTTACTCGTCAGTACTCGAGTCGACTTGGAAGAATTATTTTCGTAGTTCGTGAATCATTCGAAACTCTCGCGCTTCGAATGTATAATAATTACCATTTCCATTAAAAATACTTAAAAAAGATTCAAATTCAAAGATTTGAAAATCCTAAACTATTAATGAAGTACTCGGCTCTTTCGAGTCATCTTTGTCTATAATAATTTTCATTTTATAAAGCATTCAAAATCGTCACGTTTAGATTCGAATACACTTGCGAGTCTCTGTAAAAGTACTTAAAAAAGAGTTCGAATCGAATGATTTAAAGTGAGTAAATTTAGTTAGTGAGTAGATTTGAACTCGACATTATTTCTGTTCATCAGTACTCGAGTCTACTTGGAAGAATTATTTTCGTAGTTCGTGAGTTCATTCGAAACTCTCGCGGCTTCGATTCGAATATATAACAATAGCTTGCAAGCACCTGTAAAAATATTTGAAAAGAGTTCGAATCGAACGACCAGAGTCTCGAACCTTACTTACGGTGTACTCGATCCCATCTCTACTCCCGATTACTGAATGGAACGACGACCGGCAACTCGGTGTGTACGTAGATTAACGAACCGTGGCCGACCGCCTTCCGCCTGGAGAGGTCGGTTAAGAACCTGTTTGCATGCGCCCGGGCCCGATAGCTTCTTTCAGCGGGGGCCAACGACGAGGAACACGGCGAAAGATAGAACGGTGCATTAATTCAAGCCAAACATAATTACCCGTGTAAACGGCTGGAGGACCGTAATCCACCATAAATACGCCCACTGGCTGTAAATATGTTGGATACCGAGCCTCTGATGTCTCTTTCTATCACGTTCTCATCATCATCATCATCATTATCGTCATAATCTTCCTTCTCTTCTTCTTCTTCTTCTTCTTCTTCTTCTTCTTCTTCTTCTTCTTCTTCTTCATCTTGCTTTCGCTATGACTCGCGTATTCTATGTTTCCTCTTTCCGAGGAAGATACATAATCCTACCTTCGACGAGTACATAACCGTGTCTAGGAAACGTCAAAGAGATTAAAGCGATAGGACTGGATTGGTCGTTAAGGTGGCTTGCTGCGTGTTGCTGCGGAATTTCGGAGAATTCCGTTCTGCGAAAAGACGTCTTTGACACGACGGAAGCACATACATTGTGGTGCAGATCGTTGGTAGATTTTACATTTCTATTAATTTTTTTATAGATATACTGTGGAAAAAGTGTGCATATGAGATGGCACTCGGACGTAGAGACAGAGAACCGTGGAGGAGATATTTATAAGTGGATGTAGGATCAACGAGGATCTAGAACCTAAATAGAAATTGCTGTTAAAAGAAATTCCCCTCGCTTTGGATATTCGTGTCTCCAGTTCCTTCGCGTTTTCGCGTTCTCCAACTTCGCACAAATGCATGAGCGTTGTGGGAATAGAATATGAGGTGTGTTACATTTCCATTTTAATGGAAGTTAACGCTAATTCTGCGAAAAGTGGCAATTTCGAAATGGATAGTTATTGAAGGGAAAAAGGGAGAACGATAATAAATATTTATCTAGACTAGATCGTCGAAACAGACGAGAAAAGAGCGTTTGCTTTCGATCAATTTTGCGCGCTCGTTCCACGAGGCGACAAATTTTCTAATTATATCGATGTCAGATTCCTCTCGCTGCACTGTGGCGTAATTCGTCCGGGGCTTTTAAAACGTCCATCGAGGGCAACAATGACGGGCGAACGCGACAACGAGCAAGTCGGTTGGCAATTATCGCATCGAGTGCAAACTCGTTAGTGGGGGCTTTGAACGCTGCCCGTTATGTTTTCGCGGAAGCAGAAACATATTCGCGGTGATAACAAATTCCCCGCGCCGGTCGAGAAGAACTCGTTCCACGGTTCGTCGCGTTCCGTCCGTTTTGAAATGCCGCGGACTCGGAAGTTCGATTAGTTCAAAAATTTCTTCGTCTGCAGTTCTGAAATCCTCGGCCTCGTGCTATATCTACTGCAAAATTTTGGCGATATTTCGACGAAGAAACTTGTGAAGGTTCTGCTACGGAATAAAATATCCTTGAAATTGTGTTACATTGGTTGCACAATATGGACATTATACTCGTTAATTCAGTTCGAAATTTCAGAACAGGGAGCCTCGACTTGTCAAAAATTTTTTTACGTTAAAAATCTCCGAAACGTGTTACAGGAAAACACGTATATTGAACGATACATTCGTTGTCATACGAAAAAAAAATAATAGATGAAATAAAATTTATCAATCAATCTTAAATATTATTTTACGTCGAACAATGTTAAATTCATTAATTACGGTGAAGATTCCGTATCAAAATTTCGTAATAAGAAACAGAGACGATTACATCCATCAATCAATTTCAAATAACTTTACAAGTATCGTACGACGTAAAGTTTAAAAAAAACATCGTTAAAAAGATTCTTAATATTTAAAGAATTAAATTCAAAACTTTTTCAAAGTCTTGTGAACCCAGAGATAGAACAATTGTATCCAATTTTTTCGATGCAATAATTACCATTAATATTACAATAATTGCATTAAGAAGAAAATGTCGTGCAACAATTTTGTAAATTACGCCGAATTTATCGAAAAGTTATATATCGCGGGATCTGAGAGATGAAACACGTTTGGCTGGTCGTCTGACGGGAACGAGACCGCGAGAAAAAAATCGAGGAGGGAGCGAAAGCTGCAACGTGCACGCCGAAAGAGAATCGAAAACGAGGATGTGTGGCTCGAAAAAAAAAGGAAAAACAAGCGAGAAGTGGCAGCTCCGCTTCTCTCGCAAATATTTGCACAACGACGATGTTGGCTCGCTTATTTGCAGTAATTCGCCGCCACGTGACGTGAAACGCGACGAAAATTGACGCGCGACGCCTCGGTCAACATCGCCTCGAATCGCGTTCACGAATCAGAATTATCGCACCTCTGTGTTTCATTCGCCTCGTTCGCCAAAGAAATTGTGTCTCGGTGAGCCACAGTGCACGGTGTACGAATCTTTTTTCCCAGGATTCTGCGCTAGGTGTTTCATTTTGAATTTGAATCTGAATTTCGCGCGTGAAATTTCGAGTCGAATTCGAGTTGAATTCGAATTTGAACTTTGAATTAATCTTCGAAATAAGAGATATTACTTCAAGAACATACGCGAAGCACAGTGATTTATGAAGAAAACAAACTTACTTCATCATCACCGGATGATGACCTGTTGCACCTGTTGCGAGATGTTTTCACAAAAAATTCAATCGAACGTCCTGCATGCACACAATGAAATGCAATTAAATCCCAGAAAGCGAGCCTTCGTTTTATTACAACTTTCTAACCACCTAAAGTGCGAGGATAATCATAAAACTTGACCACACCTACCGCGACACTCACAAACGCATCACCGAGGAATAATAATCGAACGATTCGTTCGATCTTCGTTCGCCATCACAGGCTGCGAGGCGGAAGAATAAACAAATATTTGAACAGGCTGAGAGCGTTCGAAGTTTCCCGGCAAACCGCGAGCATCCGTGACCTGAACACTTAACCTTGCTGAATCTCTCGTTTCATAAAATTTTCACGCGTTTACGTTACGCCCGAGCTTGGGGCAAATTGAATTGAAATCTCGAGCATCGCGTAGCATTTCCAGGTTTCAGCTGCGTGGCTTTCCACCCCTATATATTTCGCTGGCTCCACCCACGTGGCTGCAAGCACTCCCTCGACCACTCTCTTCGACCGTTTGATATCGCATTTCCAACAGACTGAAAGCTTTTACCCTCTTCTTTCTTACCTTTTGTTTTTCCTTCCTCCTTGTCTCTCTCCCCTCCCTCCCCTCTCTTTCTCTCTCTCTGTCCCAACTCTCGCGCCAGTATTTAAGGGTTGTTCTCTTTCTTATCGTCATCTTTCGCTGACGAAAAACACACTTTTCTGATCTCCGTGAAATATAACTGATTTGCAGTTTTTATATTACGTACGTATGTAAATTTATTCCGAATGAAGATGCTACGTCCGATGAATCGCTTTCGCGAGCTTTGAATCCTAAATCTGGCGAAACGGTGAAACTAAATGACGTAGTCGAGAAACTACGAATTGAACGACACGTGGAAATTACGTGAATTAAATCTACAACATTCCGCAGGAATTACGTGCAATTATTACGCGCAAAAATTTCATCGATCTAACGATGTTCATACAATAGAGTTTCACTCTCAAACAAGCGAAAGTTCGTTCAATATCCGATATCCGCTGATACCTATTTTCCAAATAAATGAAATCTACATTGTGTATCACCCGCCAGATCGGTTCCTGAACGACGCGAGCTCCATTTTGGCGAACAAGCTGAAGGCGAAGAGACGAAGCGAACGGACGAAAGAAAAAAGAAGAAAGATGAAAGGGATAAGAACGTAGGTTTGAAGTGGAGGGGAGGGGGAGCGAGATTGTGGTAGACAAGCGGGAAGGAGGAGCAAAGGAACGCGCTTGTTTCTTTACTCTTCGCGCGAATTCAATTTCCAAGACGCCTTTGGTTAATTGCGATTGCACCTGCGGGCCTTGTGGCGCGGCGACCGAGGCTCTCTCGAAACGACGAGGTTCTCCAACTTCTTCTTCCGGAAAACTCTCTTCTGGCTCTCTGTTTTACGCGCCTTCGGGGCTTCGCCTTGCCGCTCGTCGCCGCTTTGATTTACGTAGCGGGAAATCGCGGGTTAATTTCGCCCTATGTTTTGCGAGCTGGGACCTCTCGTTCCGTTCCGACGAGATTTATTGGCTCTTCGTGTACGTGTCCCGACTTCCGTTTCCTTTCTGCAAGGGCCCCTGCGTGTAGATGCACTGTCGGTCGTCCGGTTTCTGCTTCTGGCCCGATGAAACTTCAACCTGGCCAATCGATTTTCTTTTTTTTCACGAGCTTCATTCCTATTTCGCGATTTATATTCCCTTAACTCAGTTATAAGTTACAAGTACAGCTCGCAAAGAAAGAATATTTTTAATATTTCCGAGATACTTTCTACGAAGGAGCAATTAAATAACGTGTTCGATCGGTCTGAAAAGCTAATTGCTTTCTCTTTTAATATAATAAATGTAATTATTTATTTAAAATCTTTTATCAAAAATCGCGAAGGGTTCATTGCGTAAGCCGACAACTGACTGTTCTCGTTTTAGAAAAACAGAATGCACCGATCTTGTTTCGCCAAACAATTTCAAAACGAAAGATGAAAAGAAATATTTTCGACGTACAGAAATGTAATAAAATATTTATTACTATTGTTACTATTTATAATATAGTGAAATACTTATACTATTATAATACTATGCACTAAAATAGTAAAATATTTTACTTTCGAAAGAATACAAGAAATGCAAGCTCATAAGAAATGAAGAATTATAGTGAAGAATTGATTCGCTAAATTTCACTGCCGATAAGAATATGAAATCCGTTCTTGGAATTATTTTATCATTTTAACGAAAAAAGTAAGAACGTGTCTTGAACGAAAGAGAATTGTCTGAAAGATGGCAAAAGGTGGTCGAACAAAACGGACGATATATTATTGTCTAATAAAGTTTCTGTTTCTCACGAAAAATTTGCCAAGCTGATATAACGTGCTGTTCAAGAGGAATTGACGAGGAGAAAATTAGGAAAGAGACTAAGAGATACTATTGCAAAATTAATTACACATTACTAAGTGACTATTAAAAAAGAACTTTTTACACTACTTTTTCTCCATCACGTGTGAGTGTATTTTATAAAATATTCCTCCGACTAAAATTCAAATTGTTAAGGAGTTGTAATATCCGAGTCTGTTTCTGTGCATTCTTTGCTGCGTGTAGTTTTGCGTTTGAGTGAAAACTTAGACAAGAAGACGCCAACGTGCAGCGTATTCAGATAAAACAAAGAGAATTAAGAGAAATTTCACGAGAGATATATAAGCTCGACAGGTGTCCTCGAGACACGGTACAAAACGGTTTTCGCGCGAGGAAACGTTTCGCAACTTCTCTCGGTATCTTTCAGCGCGTGTAACGCAAACGCCGTAATTAGACCAGCTAGCCTCAATTTTTATTATCGGCCGACTGTTGTCTGGAGCCTGGGACGTGCATGACTATGCTACAAATCGGCTCGGCACGCCAGTGTGTCAAGGTAAGCACACACGTTCTGTCGTTGCACACACCGATATCCGACGCGTACGCACAGTAATCCCAACAATTGTCATAATATGTACATAATACTTGCGCGGCCGATAAAAAAAAAAAAAGAAACGTCGATCAATGGCTGTAATAATTCAATGAACTCGGGGAAAACTCACGCACGACTACGAACAACATTATCATTTATCCTGTTGAAAGTGATAGAAATTTTACAGGGTAAATTTGTATTATCGTAATTATATATTCATGTCACTATGTTGCATTTTAGTTAAGAGAAAAAAAAAACGGTATGAGCATTGAAAAATCTTATGTTACGTAAGTAGAATAATTTAGATTACGCAAGTACTCTGTGCTTTTTATTTAAAAAAAAAAAAATAACTTGCACACGTACGCTGCAAAATACAAATTGAACATAATTGTAAGTTATTTTCACGTATAGTTGAGCGTTACACGTAAAAGTTGAGCTCGCGCGAAGTTTCTTATTGTCAGAGTCTTGGAGCTTCCATTTAAAAAAAAAAAAAAAATCTGAGAGTTACGTCCGCGCGAAGCCACGCACGCGAAAGTTTGTTTTCACGAAAAGAGAATAAGAACCAATAAAACGTTCGCGACAAAGAGGGAGGCAGGTCAGAGACGTATTTACTTCTTTCTCCTTATTCTTTCTCAAGTGCAAGTGGTACTTATCGTAAATAAAAGGAATCTCGCCGGTCTCTGTGGACCCGCTGGGTTTTCCGATTTCACCGTACGAAGCAGCTCATTTCCTGAATGGCCGCCAGGAGTCAAAGTAAGTGCTGAATATATAATACCATCTCGCAGAAATGTTTGATTATTTTTATACATTACACACCCAAACACACACATACACACACATATGCAAAAGTGATGCATGAATAACGTGAATAATGAATTGCGATATCATGTTCTGCTTGTCATTAGAAGCACCACGTAATAACAAGCCCCTGAGGTTCACGTGAATCTTGTAATTTATCGCGCAGACACTTGACAAGCTTCGTCACTTCTCAACTTTCTTTTCCTATCGTTGTCGACACTGTTGCAATAAAGCGTTTCATAGAAAGTACGTGTGTACAGTATAAACACTGGATCGTGAGAATACGTCTTTTAGAAGATTCTCGAAATTAAATACTTTCCATACTGCGAGATGAACTTTTACGATTTACAATAAATTCGCGACGTTAAATTATGCAACGTTCCGTGCAAAGGGGAAATCGTTTTGCGTGGAATTTTTATTTATTTTTATTTATTTTCGAGTATTTTCATGTTGCAAAAAGAAAAGACACTTAATAAATTTAATCTAATTATGCAGAGAATTCATAACAACTTTGTAAGTAAAAGAACATTTAAGGATATATCGATGTTCTTGAAGAATTGATCAAATAAATAATTCTCGAAAATTATCATAAATATCATTTAAATGACAATCTCAAGATTCAGACATTTTTTTTTTTTTATAAATTCGATATCTTGAAATGTTTTTCATTCGTTTCACTTACAAAGTTGTGAATTTTTAGATGGATAGACAGATTTATTAATTAGTTGTTTCTATTTTTGCTTCTTTCCATTTAAATTATTTTAACTGCAGTATAAAAATGCAACGATCGTCGTGTGACTTGTCCTGTTTTTTTTTTTTTTTTTTAATGAAAATCTTATGGTATCGGTACAAGGCGAACAGAAGTGGAACAAGGAGTATTGTTATTTTTCCTTATTGGTACCTCGCCTTTTCCAAATGAGTTCTGTCAACGCGGTGTCAAGGTTTCGTTTTGCAGACAGAGCGCAAGCAATGGGAACGTGACGTTCTGTTATAACTACGATCAATTTGCACGACCTCGTCTCACACGTTGATTCACCTGTTATCGATCACCTCTCGATCGATCTTCTTTCACGATCGATAACTCGCTGAAAGTTCGAGCAAACACGCGATCTCTGTTTACACGAACGTCCCGTCGACGTATCTTGGGATTCTCGGCAAATATATGAAAAGAATAATTTTTAATTCGTGAAGAATAACATTATGCGTTTCCTCATATAACTGTTACATTGACTTGAATTTTAAAAATTTCTAAAAATTTACATTTCCCATCTGAATGAATGCATATAAGGAAAGGATTAATTTTTAATTCGTGAAGAATAACAAATATTTCCTCGTGTAAATTTCCTTATATTATTTCATATATATTATCATAATTTTGATTCGAATCCCTAAATTTCTATCCAAGTTTATTACTTTCATAATTTTTATAAATCAGAGCTGAATGGCCCGAAACACAAACAACAGAGTTCCAATTCTCAAACAATTCTACAATTTCTCTAATTTCTAAAATCTATATTTATACAAAGTAATTAATTCAATGGAAAAAAAATCCAGCGTATGGATAACTGGAGAAGGCAAAGAAAATTTCCCTGTAGAAATTATTCTTACAATTTCCATCATTAACGTTGTGATCTTTACGTTCTCGTATTTCATTACGATCAATCGGTATTAACACAGGCACGATAAATACACGTTACACAGTCGCGTGGCATTCGATTGCAAAATTTCAGCTGCGATGCAAATGAGTTAATTACATTGTGTTGAAACTCTACGCGAAAGGAACTCGAGTTGAAAGAAGATATCGATTTGTATCGAGTGTAATCGTTGACGCGCGAATGAATTTTAACAAACAGAAATGTGACTTTTGGCTCGACAGATCGTCGAGCTTGAGTTCGAGCTCGATTTCCTCTTTCGAAAAAAATCCTTTCTATTTCCTTTCCCTTTCTGCCGCCTCTTCACATTGGCAATCGTTCGAAAGAAGAAGAATCGCGACAACAACTGTCCTTTGTATGCATTCGTGTCAATCGATTCGCATTCTGCAGAATGCAAGGAATCGGCGGCACGCGATTCTGCATAAACGATTGCCACGTTGTGTTCCACGTTGAATAATTGCTTAGGCACGGATACGCTGGCAAATATAATACAACGGCCGATATAGCTACACAAATATATACAGAAATGTACAAATTGCCAAATAAATTTCACGCTGGAATAGACGCCGCGAACAAATGAATCCGCGTTCCGCGCCGTCATTGTTCATTTCCATTTAACTCGTATAATAATTTCTTCATTAATTGAATGCGCACTTCTGTTCTTTTCCCAAGTGTCGGGTAATTGAAACCGACCTGGTCGTTCATTTCCTTGCAAATGTCAATTGTAGAAGACGCGTGAAATTAATCGCGCATACCACGTAAATTGAATATTAATTCATTTTTGCAGCGCGCGAAATTGATTAATTAGGTCGCTGTTGTTTATGAATGAACGAATTAAACTTGTTGAATATTAATAAATACTTAACTAATAAAATAAAATGATTAATAAAACACTTAATTAATGATTAACGAAATGCATGATGAATAAAACCTCGTTAATATTAAATGCCAATGTGAAACATAGCCCACACTAATTAAAAACGTTGCGAGATATTCCTCTTTCTGCTGCAAATGAGTTAACGCATCCTGCGTCGTTATTTCATTCTTATGTCGTGCATATTGCAACGACGAAAATCTTGGAAATATCTCGGCAATTCTTCACTCTGAATTGCGTTGAAATTGCAATTTCCATTGTTTTATCCAGCCATTCCGTGAGATGATAAGACGAATCGCAAAAATGCATGAAACAAGAAAGAAATAAGATCCGCATCCAAGAGGGACTATCGCAGAAGACGGTTGCATAATATCTGCTCAGGGTCGAATATTTTATTTATTCGCGATATTATCGTAATGTTAGAGAAACGTCGCCATTACTCGTTTGATTATTTAACGTTGCTCCTTCGATATAAACTGTCTCGTTTATTTTCGTTTATTTTTTCTTCCTTTTGCCTGCTCTCGAATCTTCTCGACGTTCGAATCACGGGGAATTTCGATTAATTAATTAATTTCATTAATCGCTAGCCTGACAACATCGTTAATTTTGCGTAAAGAAGAGTTTCAAATTTTATCTTCCACACATTTGTTTACGAAAGCGATCAAACAATCGGTCGTTCGTGGATATGATCCATTATCCATATTACAAGTCACTGCGATCGTTAAAATGTTTTCGTCGAGTTTAAGATCTAAGATCATTTCTATAATAATTTATCAGTTGATATCAATTTCAATGACACAGTTCTTTTTTACAATTCAATTTGCATTGAATGAAATCTGGTAAATTTCGTAAAAATTGCGACGTTGGTGAAATTTATAAAAGTTTATAAATAGTTGTAAAATTATATAACATTTTCAATTATCTGCGAAAATCGTAGAATTTGTAGAGGTTTCCTTTCTCCCTTTTTTAAATTTATATTTCATTCCATTACTAAAATTCAAGCGAGGAAGAACTGTTCACAAAACTTTGAACTCTAGAGTCTGCGAAAATAGCTGTACATTTTCATAATTTACTTCGACAGAAATTGGAGATTTCCTACATCAAATCTAAAGCCATTGAAAAATCTCGCAATTTTCATTCGTTTCTATCTTCTATCTCGCGTTATTTCTCGATATTTTCTATTCTTATTCTATTCTTTTTT
The DNA here is from genome assembly GCA_032399595.1 of Tetragonula carbonaria. Classification (NCBI taxonomy): domain Eukaryota; kingdom Metazoa; phylum Arthropoda; class Insecta; order Hymenoptera; family Apidae; genus Tetragonula; species Tetragonula carbonaria. The sequence goes on along the minus strand of JAUCRC010000009.1, from coordinate 3,962,918 downwards.
ACTTGGAACTTTGTATCAGTCATGCGCAAGAATTTGATGTTTACTCGACGTTGCAAGGTCTCGTAGTTGCACGAGTTCCATCGTTTGTATCAGAATTTAATCACGCAAACGGAAAAGAAAAAAATCGACAAATCAGAAATTGCAACTGCCTTTCAATTTATTTCGTCGTTCGAGTTGCAAAATCACGATAATTCACGAACAGATACGGAAACGGAACCTCGTCGACTTACAAACGCGCGATTTGGAACCAGTCGATCGACAGCGTCGTTAATGACTGATAACTGTAGTTTCCCACGGTCGTTTCCCGTTTTGTCTTGCCGAGCGTCACGACCGGCCATTTAATCGACAACGCGTTGATCCGGAAGAACTCGGTCGGCCATTTAATCCCGTTGCTCCGCGACGTTTTCTCCTTCTTCGTGGCGAATTATCAGTGTCACGTAGCGAAGTCTCTCCCCCCTGGTGAAGTTCATTTAACGTGAGATTCATTTTGCTTGTTATGCGATATTCTTCGCTCGTCAACCCTGACGAGGAATCTGCCAGATGAATGTTCGGCCAGCTTCCGGGGTTCCTTGGACCACCTGCGTGGCAAAACGACTACCGCGATTTTTATTCAATAGGCGAAAATCATTTGTGAAACAAGCTGGATAATTTGGGTTTGGTTCATTCGTTCGAACAAGGAGTTCGGTTTAAAATACGAAATAACGATGATGAACGATAGTTAATGGTTGCTTCATGGAGCTGTTATAGTTTGTTTTACTATATAGTTTAGAATTTAAGAATTATTTATTGGAAAATTCAATGGAAACTGTAGGCTGCGACGAGCAGAATTTGTCGGATTTTAGAATTTAAAAAAAAATTGTTTACTCGGAATTCATAACAGAAATCGTAAACTGTTCCATAGTAGTTATTGCAGGAGCAAAATTATTGCCACGATGGGAGGATGTTTCAATGGATTTCAGAAAAATTATTAATTCGAAATTTTAATGGAACAAGCGTAGTTTTCGGAGAAGCATAATCATCGCAACACATAAATTTTCAGGAATTTTGATGAGTTATAAATTTTCGTTTCGTCAGAGTCAGAATAAACAGATTAGTTACATGTTCGAAGTTTGATATGAAAACGACGTTGCAAATACGATTTATGATCGAATTCCACCGAGAAAAGGAAATTTCTCCCATTTTGTCCAAGAATGATCACGTCGTCGTTTTCTCGCGCGATCGACACACGGCTGTTACACTCGCAGCAATTATTCTCGCAGCAATTATAGAGTCGACTTTCGCCGCGATTACAGGCGGATTCTTCGGAAAGAACGTTTTGTAACCCGATTCGCAACGTGGTGTTGCCATTGTTAGAGCAGAGAGGAGCCAAACGACGACGACGACGTTGACAATTGCGATGATAGTTGCTCACAACGGCGATGATAATGCGGCGAGTGTGGTAACATCAGCGAGAGCCACCGATTTCGCGAAAGACGCTGAACTATTGGTTCGACTCGCTTGTCGCAATATCTCGTCGCTTCGCGATCTCTCCTCCATCTTTCTCGCATCTGCTCCTCAACCACGGATTATCTCTGACTCGATTGATTGTTACAGTTTTTTTTTCCTCCTTACACCACTAATTCTTCGATTCTTGCAGACACTTCTCACATCTTCATTACTCCTCTTTCTTCACGTTTGGAGAAATTGTCCGAATTTATTTCGTCGTAGCAAGCAAAGTATTCTAATGAACAGTATTATTTAAAACATAGAACAGTATTATTTAAATGTAATATAATAATATTTCCAAGATTCGATGAATGAATTTATGAAATTATTTATATTATTATTATATGAATCATGTTATTTTGTTATGTTATTATATATTATTATTATATTATAAGATTATATAATGAGTTTATCGTTGTATGGGACTTGTGATTTATGCAATATTAGAATTTACCAAGCAGTCAGTTGTCGAAAATATATTCGCCAAGTATATTCTCCTTTGGAAGTAGAATTACAAATTGATCAAATTATAAATTTATAAATTATGAATTGATCAAATAGAACCGAACAAAATACAATATTACAATATTGTATTAATTTACAAAATTACAACCGTTTTATTACTCCTATAATTCTTTCAATTCATCAAACGCGAAAAGTACTTTTCTTTAATTGGCTTGAAAAGTAATTATTTTGCTTTGCTCGTTTATCTCTTTAGTACTATAATTCTTTTGATTATGACAACTCTTAATTAAACCGTAAACTCATATTCTCTCGAACAGAACTCGAACGAGGATTCATCAAATAATTCCATTTGATCAACGCGCCATGTTTATCTCGCTTTTGGGAGAAACTTCGTGGCGTTCATCAAAGTAAAGTTTGGTTCAAAGTAATCTTCGCCGAATTCTTCAACGTTTATCGCCTTGAGAACTTTTAATTAAAGCAAGAACATCGTGAAAGCATCCTTGAAAAACAAAAAAAAAAAAAGGAAAAACCAATATTCGTCGAAGTCAGAGTCAATCCGCGCGCGCATGTATGTGAGAGAGATTAAAAAAAAAAGAAAAAAAAAACTAGAACGGTGGATTCAATCAGCCATTTTTTTTTCTCGCGCAACGAAAACGAGCTTCGTTTAATCCTGGTGGACCAATTTCCTCCAGAGACAATTAACGTAACCTCGCCGCCGGAAATTGAAAGCGACGAGCACAGAAGCGAATTCTCAAGGCGAGGCTGTTGCGAGGTTTCGCGATGTGGCTTGTAGCGAATACCAATAATTCCGTCAGTTCCTGGCAGGCTTTTTCTTCTTTCGTCGAGAAATTTTATTTATCGCGTTAAAAAAGAAAAAAAGAAAAAAGAAGGAAAAGAAAAACGAAACGCAAGAATAGAGAACTATAGAAATTTTCTATACTCTCTTAACACTAGAACTACCAAAATGGTCAAAATGGCCAGTTTATAGTTTTTGTGAGAAATTTTGTGAGAAACGGAACAATGTATTTTTGAAAATTTACATGATTTCAGCGAAGAATGAAAAGTGTGATTTATTGTAACACAAAGCTTTTCCATTCTTTTATTTATAGTGCTTCTGATGAAAATTTTACAGTACGAACTCTCTCGTACAACAATAACTAGTTCGACGAAGAAACAAACGAATTGTCGGAAGTGTTTCTTTCGACAAAAATTTCGAGACAACTGTAAATAGAAAATTAAACATACATAGTCTATTATTGGCTGAACGAAAAACATCACCCACATCGTTCAACGATCGCGAATTGCCGTAAAATCCTCCAGCATACTATTTTATAACGCCGAGCAAACAGCTCGAGAACGAATCTGTTTGAAAAGTCGCCGACGTTGGAAATCACGTCACGCGCGCATCGTGATAGTTTGCGACCTATATAGCCGCCGTAAAACACGATGCACGAGGCAACGACGAAAGCGATTAACCGAGGTATCGCGAGGCGTCTGATTACTGACGGCCCTACACCACTTGGAATTTCGTCACTCGTGCGATTCGCCTGGCACGAATGTGTCGCAACGCGAGATAAAGTTATCACGTGCCGGACACTGGATCGAGATTTACGATCTCGCGTTTTTTTTTTTTTCACCGCACCGCTGGACGCGAAATTGCAGTTTGCATAATAACGCGGCTGCGACAACTCGCGAAATAATTTGACCTTTTCGCGAGGCTCGCCTTGAATCGCGTCGTTTCGCCTGGGAGGCACGAATCCTGCGGCGTTGGAACGACGGCGATGTCGGCATTCTCGTTAACGGATGATTTAACTCGATTTAACCCTTTTTCCTGGCGGTCGCAGCGACGTGAACACCTGTCGCTTTAGAAATTCGCGATTCTCTAATTGACGGAGGAGATGGGTAATTTTCCACTTTGTACGATTAGTTTCTTTTAAAATAACGTGATTACACGGTGGATAGTTTTGTAAGTGTAATTTTAGAGATATTGTGTGTGTGTGTGTGTGTGTGTGTGTTTCAACGATTAAATATTGTTTTATTATTTTATTTATTTTGTAATGTTTGATAAATTCTTTGTATTTTTACTGGAAGTTTTAAGATTGATCAAACGTTTATTTTATAATGCTATTAAATATTTATTTAATATGCTACAGATTCTTATACCGAATCTGTTTCGTTTTCTTCTCAAAAAGAAAAAAAAGATACAACTTCTGACGATAAAACAGTTACTCATTGAAATAAATATTTATTTTATTCTGCTTTACAAGCATCTTATACCGATTGTTCTGCTTTCTTAATCTTCTCAAAGAAACAATTTCCGACGGTAAAATAATTATTGACTATTCTTTAATTTCGCAATATCCGTCAATATGTAAGCACAAATTCTTTAATTCATACTATACGTTAAGATCCTTTATTTCTTCATATATATTTCTTCTTATATATTTTGTACAATACATGGATGATCGAAAGAAACCTCAAGCATTAAAACGGGGAAAGAATTGTCACAAATCTGAATTACAATTAACAGAAGAAACGAATGAATAATATAACTATAAAATAGACGAAAATAGTGTCTATACAGAAAGATGCAATATATAACTATAATGTAATTATAAAGTACAAAAAAAAAAGAAATGCAATATAATTAATTAATTTAAATTCTCGCTGTAAAAATCGAAATTAAAATTCATTTAAGCGATCGAGCTACGATAAGTTTCGCGCGTGAAGCTAAACTCCGGCGATATTTCGGAAACTCGATTGGATATTAACGTTCACGCAGTTGCGCGTTAATGCCTGCATTGTTTGCCAACGTTGGTTGCTATCAATAATGTCGCGCTAAATCCACAAATACGCGAATGTCGTTTACCAACCGTTGTTGCAAATAACGTCACGCGGATACGCCAGGCGTTACGTTGCTTATTAGCCCTGACGACGCGATCGTTTGCTAACGTTCGGATGTTTGATATTGTTTGCGCGAGGCGCAGGCGCCGATAGGCTATTTGCTCGAGGAAAAGTATATGCAAACTTGGATCGAGTGCTGTTTGATCGTCGAATTAACAGCGGATCTCGATAGGATCCAGCTCCAAACGAGTTTGACTCGAAGGCCAAGTTTCGTGATAAAATTATATTACGGTGGAAGCGTACAGTTGAAACTCGCTGGTCCATTAATTCTCGATTTGTTCGTCGTCCGAGAATTGTTAAAATGAATCTACCTCTTCGGGTAGATCATTGGAATATTCTTTTTCGTAATATCTTGTGTGAATTTTGCAAAAATTCCTACAGTCCTTCAATTTCTATAATTTTATAAGTTTCTGTATTTCAAATCACTTTTTGTTTGAACGTAACAAGAAAAAGAAGAAGAAGAAGAAGAAAAAGAAGATTCAATTGTAAAATTATAAGATCATTATTTATTGAGAGAAAAGTTAAAAACTCAAGAAAGATAAACTTATTAAGAAAGAGAAAAGCCGATTCCGCTCTAGCAAAATACAAACTACCTATACAAAAACTTCGGATTTTATTTTTTAAAATAACCACTACCACTCGTCTGCTTAACAAGAACATACAAAGAATTAGAAACTGAAGCGTAAAAAATTGGAAACTAAGGTACAAAATTAGAGACTAGACTAACTTGAAGACTAACTCGTTCTGCGAGCAATATCTCAGGGAAATCTCAGGAAATTCGCACGAAATGAATGAGATTGAGTGTACCGTTCGTTTCGAAACAATGAAATAATACATCGAGAGACGCCGATGAGTTTTCCGGCCGGACGATTTGCGCAAAACCGCGTTCGAAATCGTTCAATGTGGAGGTTGAAGCGCCGCTGTGGAACTTTTCGCAATCGCACTCGCCGCTTGCTATTCACCTAGCGGAATATGCGTGCGTGTGCCCGCATCGTCGCATTATAATTCGCGCACGAACGGCCGATGGATCCGCGCCCGTCCATCCTCGTTCATTAATATTCCGCGTCGCGAGTATACACACGTTATTCGCGAGAGCAGATGCGCTTCACGCCAATTACGCGCCACGTGTTATTGCCGTGGTGTTTCGTTCTCGTTTTACGCCGAAGCTCGTTTAAGATGCGAGCTCGGTGAACTCCCCGCGGTCGAAGCGTTCAATATATTGCTTGAAACTAGCAGGAGGATTTACGTCACCTACGTCGATGGCCGTGGATGTATCATTTGCGAATTACGGGGAATACGTTTGAGAAAGGGATCTGGGAATTTCAATGAATTTTCTTAAAATATGGAATGTTAAATCCTCGCGTCGCGAACGGGTTTTTAAATTTATTCCAACAATTGCCCTTGCATTCTAAATTGAATGAAGTTTAATTCTTCGAACTGTTTTGTTGTTTGAGATGGTTCGTAATATTTGGATTTATATTTGTTTCATTTAAAAGACGTGTAAAATATTTGATTAAAAATACACAAGATATATAAGACTAAATTAATTGACTTTGATAAACATTAAAGTATCATTCCCCTGTACGATATTTCGTTATATCTCATACTCTCGTTGCATTTATACAGCGTGCTTCAAATACGTATAAAAATTGACAACGCTGAAATTACTTGCTTGATAAACGGGGGAGTAAAAAGACAATGTTACATAATCTTTTTATGGAACTACTAACTGTAATCATGTATAAAAAAAGAAAAATAGTCTCATTAACCAATATGAAACACGTTTGAGAAGAATATCCCTTCAACTACCAGCCAGATACGTTCATATGAACTTCTTTCCTTCAGATTAAAAGGTACTAAACAATTATTAAAAATTCACACTATATCTCGCTCGTATACTTATACTTGTACCATTGCCTTCCGCTGTCTCAACTCAGACACGTTTTAAAAGACAGAAAAAGCAGTACTGATTCCCTAACGATCACGTAAGGGCCCGGGTCGTTTCCAAATTTACACCCGGGTGATAAATAGCTCGATCGTAACGTTTGTTGTGCCTCTGTGGCTATCTTTGGCAACGAAAGGCGAAAAGGCAAGGACGCGTGGCGAGGCGGCCTTGCCAAAAACTCGACAACGATCTACTAAGGAGGAATTGTCGTCCCCTCGGCTGACAACCATTCGCTTGCAGATCTGATATTTCGGAACGAGGCCTTGCACCAGTGTTCTACTTCGAAATATTGCTCTCGTTTTCGCAAATATTCACGAAATATTCGAAACTATACCCAACTATCGAGTATATACACTAGCAAATATAGTTGCAAGTGCTCGTAAAGCAGAAATTAAAATTCGACAAACCAAACACACAATCCCATTTCCATTTAGAATTAACTGATTGGTATTTCTATCGATCTTGCTGTATTTTATAAAAATTCAAAACTATAATGAAAAGCCACTACAACAAAATGAAAATCGAACACGATTAAGATAAACTTACGAATGTTTATATAAGTTAAACTTACGAAAAGATAAATCGTCACTTCGAACGAGGTTCGAAATATTTCCCCGATTTGAAACATTGACTACAACACTCAAATCTAGTGCAAAGTAACAATAGTAAAAACGAACGAAAGAGGACAGGAGATGAGGGATTCCTGATTTCGTCACAAGTTCAATAAATGTATATTTGTACAGAATGCGTTCATAATGAATTTACAAAGATTAACTACAACTAGACGCACGCAACTTAAGACTAAAACGCACGCATCCCACGACGTCCCTGCGAGATCCCCTGTTGTCCGTCGGTGCCCAGCTGGGGGGTCCAATATTTCACTTATCAACTAATTGTGCCTACAATTCAGTTTAAAGTTAAACTGAACTGTAGGTTGCGTAGTTCTTAGCTTAACGTCGTTTTACAAACATTAATGTTCATCGTTTATCATTTTACAATTTAGTTTGATAACGTTTGTAAAACCTTAATGTTTGTAAAACGATGTCAATTACCGGGTCTCACCACGAGGAGGTGACTACGCACGAGACCCGCCCCGGGGCTTACAATACATTCCATTCATACAAACAGTCCTTACATACGTACAGTCCATCCATACATACCATTGAAGGTTATTTTATATGTTTCGGTCGTCAGTGATCCAAAACAATTGATAATTTTTTTTTAGTATTTCTGAAAGCAGTTTTTCTATTATACTAATCAGTAATTTAGTAGTTTTTACTTTTTCATCGTAAAGTTACACTTTCGTGAATATTTTACAACGTTAAATGTAAATTAATGTAAATTAATATTTTATTAATTAATATTTTATTAAATTAATATTTGTTAAATTAATATTTTATTAATTTTTCGGCTGAAACCGAATTTACATTTTCGTGATATTAATTTTTAAATTATGCATTGATGTATATTAAATAGAAATTTATGTGGAGAAAAATTATGTAGTCAAAATTGAATTAAGTGATGATTGCAGCTTTAGAATAATTGCGCTAAAATTTTCGCTCGTTTATTACTTCAAAGAGCAAGAAATATGTGTATTATCTAATTGTCTTTTCCGTTTGTGTGAATATAATTATTTATATATTGTTAATGAATTATTCAAACCATGAAATAATATTTTGGATTTCAATCACTGATTCGATTGTTACTAGTAAATAGTTAGAATTGTTAAATAATACAGTACATTGTTCAAGATTGTCATAAATTGTCAGTTAAAAATTTCATTGAACACTTAGAAACATTACATTGCGTCGAGTCGACGGACAGAATAGTAACAGAAATGTGGCAACTATGTGAGACTTTAGGTCTTGATAACTATGCTTTCGTCAGGAAAACCGAAATTTACCTTTGTCTCTTTAATTCGGTCGCAAAATCGGCAAGACAGGAAAATAGTACGTTTTGAGGATCGTATTGACCGAAAAAAATACATTGGTGGTCGATTCATATACCTTGTCTGTGATTCGAGAGTCAATTGAAAAATGAAAGAAAAAAAGAAAGAAAAAGAGGGAACCGACAATTCCTCATCGGCATCGAAATTACTACGACAAGCGAATGATTCTCGGGCAAAATGGCAATATTCCCGGCTTATAAATCAGTCTCGCGTATCCAACGAGCCTACCGAGCAACGCGGGTGTCTATTAAAATACAATTTGCAGAGTTTATGGGGGTAATGGGGGCGGTGTATCGTGGTTATCGAAGCGATATCCGAGCCGGTCGGCGTGACGCGTCGGAATTATTGCGTCCGAAGGGTTGAACGCGGCGAGGCAAAGATTAAAAGGCTGCCACGGCAGCGTTTTATTCGTTGCGCCAGCTCGATTATTAACTCGCGAAGGAGTTTGCTCGCGTGATAAACTGGCGGACAAACCGTGCCCTCGAAGCCTCCGCGTAATCGGAGTTGTTCACTCTGCGGATCCATGGATTGTTCCAACGATTCAGCAAGGTCTGACGTTTTATAGATTCGTTCGTTGTTCGCGATTAAGCGCATTTCAATCGAATTGATCATTAGGCGTGATCCTTCAAAAGATTCGTCTTGAGCTCTCTCTTTTATTTTTTGTTTTATTGCTTTGAGATCTACAGCCAACCATAAAGGAAAAAAAACTACACACTTTCGAAGCATTTTATAGACACTGATTTGTTCGTCGTGTAAAATTACGATGTTTCTTCTATTTGTTTATCGAAACACGTCGCGTGTTAATTCCACTACGTTTGTTTTCACGTCAGAAATATGTAGATTCTTCGATCAGAGGTTTCCACGATCGGAGGCGCCGGTAATTTAGATAAAACGCTGCCCGCGCGAGCAATACTTAGCTGAAAACTGAATGGATCACATGTGGTAGCATTCAGCGCGTTGCGCGAAAATTGATCCCGAAAGCTTCATTAATTCTCAACGCGTCCATTAACACGACAATTAATCATTTCGAATCCCATCAACATCGTATGTGTCGTCGAAATATGTTCAAACACGTCGTATTCCGTCGGAGCGATCGTTTCGACCGTTTCCAAACTAAATGGAGGATGTCCAATCTCCTTCGTGTCCGAAGGAGAATGAATATTGAATCGGGAATTACTGTGACCATTGTTTCTTTCGTCAAGTAGGTGTTTTTCAATTGAAAAAGATAACTTGAAAATAAAATTAATGAAATAACGATGATAATAATAATAGAAAAGAATGGAGCTTGAAAATTCGAAACTCTCGAATAATATTCTTTAATCGAGCTAAGATTTTTCTCCACGATAGCTTGACACTGACAATTTTCACGTCACAGATTTATCACCAATAAAATCTATCATTGCCACGCAATATTGCATTATTTTATTGCAACTTTCGAAGCTTAAAACTTCACTAATTATGAAAAGAGAACGTAGGTTTTTCAAATAATTAAAAACTATATACTAACGTTTATAATATTATGTAATATATATATATATATATATATTAATAAAATAAATACTAATATTAACTGCGTGAATTGCATCACTGCAACTGTCTCAATAATAGTTGTAAAAAAAAAATGTAAAACTTCGCTAATGTCAATATTAAATATTACTGTTATACACAAGAAAATCCGAATCATTATACGCATAAAGACCGGGCGCGAAACTTGCATCTTGGACACGTTACACAGCGTGCAAGAAATTATTTTCCTGCTGGTTTGATTCTCGCAGAGAGGCGGCGGGTCCGAGTTGGCCCTCGCCGACGAGACGCACGCCGATTCGCGACAAGAACCGTCCAGACGCCATTAAGCGGGCACAATCGTCGAATCCCTGGTCGTTTACAGTAATTATTAGCGAGCGCGTGCATTCTCGTGGCCACGTTCGAGCGTGCAAAATCGCCGTTCCCCGGCATGCATCTCCGTTACCGTTTAATTGAATTAATCCTCCGAGACTTGGGAGATATATATGTATATATACGTAGAAGCGTTCGTGCCTCGTCTTCTCTTTCGCCTCTCCTCCCCTCTCCTCACGTTGAAATCTCGCTTGAAGTTTCCATCTGTCTTTTAATATCGAGATTGTGCTGCGTGTGCTTGCTTGCATTAGGAGAAGGATTGGAAATTCTTCATCCTATTAAAACTTTGATTTACAGAATAATAAAATATTCTGCAATTCGAATAGTTTGAAAATTATAGAATTAATAATTCTATAATTGAAGTAACTTGATTTTTATAGTATAATTATATGTTTCGTTATAGACAATAATTTTTAATTAATAATAATTCCTTTTAATGGAATGATAATTTTATCTTTTCTATCGTTGGGACTTCCTTTAGGATTAGTAAAATTGCAAGCTGCATTTTGAGATTCTGAAGAGTTACTTAAATTTGATCGCAAACTGTACTGGAAACGATTAATTTTACCAATATGATCGCGAACATTCGCTGATTTCGTACAACGAAGCCTCTATGTTTGAAATCAGATCGATCAGTTTCCGATCCCAGAGCGACAAGATGGTCGCCGATAAGAGTTTCTGCTCGAGGGCCGCGTAAATCAACCACCACCCGGTATAATGTTTAATACGACGTGATCGTTCGAGAGATCGGCCGTGACGAAAGTCCCTTTTCATTACGCGGGATGCGGCGCGGCGTGCTTTTATCGGCGGACGAAGTGGCGGCCTATCAAATCGAATTGCATCATCGAGATCGGCAGGAAGGGTTGGAATCGGTCGTAAAACTGCGCGAGATATACGCGCGTGAAACCGTGCCAGCCGGACTAGGGTTAAGTTAATTGTCGAGCCATTACAGCCTGACGCGCGATTAAGCATTTGCCAACGATATTAATGAACACGGCTCGCTTTTGTTTCATCCCGATACGATCGTTTATCTTTCGCGTCGTTTAATTAAAAAAGAAGAGCTACTGGTATTGGATGCCAGTAGCTCCCTTTGTACGATCCCGATGGACTGAAATGATCTTCCGATGCTTTCAATTAGATTTTCGAAGCTCGCGAAGAGACGGGGATTATTTCGTTCAGTTTTTTTCAGAGAATATATCAGAATAACGGAATATGGGGATTTTAGGAAGAAACGACAAATTCGCGAGATTGAAGATCCTGTTTTGTCAATTGAAGTAATATACTGAACCAAACCACTTTCTCACTGTCGACATTTGAATCTGCAATTTTTGAACCATACCAGGAAGAGCTATTGGTATTTATCCTTTTGTATCGAATGATTTCGACGGATAAACGGATATTTAATTAAATAAGAACAATGAAATTTTATATTTTCACGAACACGATTTGCTTGTCGAAAGGTATTAAAATATTATAAGAAGAGCTCTTACTTTCTAGAAATAGATTCACTAGTTAATAGGAATAACTCAAGTTAAACACGAAAGTAGAAGTAGATACGAATCAAAACGCTTGGAAAAAGTCGAACGAAGACTCGACGAACCTTCATTTCTGATTCTGCTATCTGATATATTGTCTGAGTTTTAATTTAAATTATATTAATAAAACTTCCGTTTATCGGAGATAATCTCCATTGCTATAATATCACGCGACTAGAATTATAAATAATTCATGTGTTCCAATATACATGGATTGTATTTTTCATTCTCTATCTGCTAAAAATTTAAATTAAACTCCACACCGCGGAAAGGTACTTTTCATTTAAAATCAAGCTTATGAATCCAATTAATTAATTCAACCACGTTATAACTATTTCTCGAAAACCGGAAGCAAAGTGTATATATATTATACTGATGAAACATTCGCATTAGGTTTCAAGACAGATTCGAAATCAAGAAATTTGCGTCATTCGTCGTTCGACATTTTCGAACTACAAAACTAGAAAGAATTAATATTCATGCGCTCGAAATTAAATTCTCAGACTCGAATATGAAATAATCATCAAATACGCAGCAAAAATTAATTTCCTGTCACTTTAAACTAAATTAGCAAAGTATCCCTCTGAAATCAACAATCTCGATTACAATTCAGGCGTGACAGAAATTGATCCTCTGTTGCTGAAAATATTTTCGAAACTGCGTAACGGATAATCATGAATGAATCCGAAAGGAAATTGAACTAAATTCTCAGATCTCCACTAACTGTTTGTCATGAAGCTCGAATTATCTTAATGCCAAGTACATTCAAGCAGGATTAATATCTCGCCGCTGTTAAAATCAAATCCCCCGGGCGAGCCTTCTGAAACCGACAATCCCCCGGTTTTCAGTTTCTTCAAGTGGAAAGAGAGAACAGATTCTACGAGAAGAGGAAAGAGAAAAAAGAGAAGAAGAAACGTAAGACCAAAGGAAAGCTATCGTTGACCAATTACCAGAGAGACGATGAGTGTATCGGTGTAATTCTCCGGTGGTCGGTGTATTTACCCCGAGCTTAAAACGCGATTTACAACGTTCGGGGGCATGGTCTCGAGGGCGAATCGATACAACGACTTCGGTAATTGTGCCGATCGATTTCCAAGCGTTCGCCGTTGGCCAAAGCGTTCGCTTCTCCCCGTGCCGTGGTAAGCAGCTTAGCTCGTTCAGCTAGTGTAACATTATCAAATTAATCCTTTCGGCAAGCGGACGGCACAGGCACGGAATTTCCGGTTGCCGCTCGAAGCATCGTCGAACACAAACGATTCGTGCCGAACAATTCTGACCGGGGGCCACTACTGCATTGCCGAGGACAACATTTCGTGTACTCACTTTCCGCGCTTGTACACACACACACACACACACACACAAAACCTACGAAGACGCCGGAAATTATTGCACGATGTATTCTGTTTTGGAGGGTTCCGTTTGTTCGGTGAATTTTGGTAGGTTAGGAGAGAGAATATATAATGGCACGGTTGACGCAGTTACAGCATGACGACTAAATTTGAGGGAAAAGCACTAATTTTACGTAACCGAATAATATATAATAATATGATGATCTAATGAAATATATGTAAGTATAGTAATATAATAATATATAACGTAATATAATAATATTACGTAATATAAGTAATATAATAATATATAAATTAAATATAATAATATATAACAAGTAGTATAATATACAATATCCAGTAAATGTCGAATAAAGATTTAAATAGCCAGTAAAAATTTTATTGGGGGAAATATTTAATAAACATTTCACTTATGCATAAAATATCAATTTTGTGCTCTTTCTTTTATTTATATTACATTATATGATATTGCACTATAAGGTATAGACTATACGATATGTTCATGAAAATATTACCTAAAAAATCCTACGAACAACCACGAAAATTCGAAGCATCCTTCGTGGTAATCTCAGTCTCGCAACCGTACCAGATACGATTCACTGGTATTCTCCAGCGACGAAGAAAACCGTCCTCGTCATTCGTCTCGAAATAAAGACCGACAACCACCGCCGGAACAATGAGCGTTGTTTCCGGTGAAAAGTCGCAGGGGGTCACTCGGCGACCAAGTGACTGAACATTATCAACGATCTCGGTGTCACGAGGATCTCGCGTTCACTCGTGAATCCCTTACGCTCGAATATAACTGAAAGAATAGGCCGGAAAGCGAGCCTTCGTCTTCCTCGATCGAAGATTCGTTCGAACGATAGAGAATCGCCTCGAGGTGCTCGAAAACAGTGCACGGATCGCATTACGAATGGACGAACTCTTGGATGTTATTGCTGGGAGCAGAGCTGTTCCGGTGTTCTGTCAATGGAGAGTGACGTACGATCGTTTCTCAATGGCTCATTGTTGCAGCGAGATGGAATCGTACGCGGGCGTCGTTTGGAAAGTCTTTCAAGTTTAATGGAGTACGTGTACGTTGTGAGAGACGCGAGTGGTGTAATATGTAAGCTCGTAGTTTCTGTACACATGCTGCTTATAGCTTATAGTTTCTACATACTGAGATGTGTAAGGGTGGATTGTTGGGAAGCTTGTTGGCAAATGATTTTTAATTACCATTCCGTGGAATTTCTTCAATATTATTTTTAATTATATAGGACACGAGATAAATTGTTACAACTAGAGGATTTTTAGACATTTTTATATCTTTGTGGACATAACTAAAGAAAGTGGATGTAGTCGGGAATTTGCTCCACTCCAGCTTCAACATTCCGACTGAACTTTAACACTTTGCCAAGTATTTGAATACTCTGCATATTCACTCTAAATATTTTACGTATTTTCGCATGTTACGCGCATTTCTCTAGCTTCAAATTCCACAATTTGGTCGTTTTCAATGGCACGACGAAGTGGCTAGAATATAACGTAAATGCATAAATTAAGAAGAATGCGCGCAATACAGATCGCTCGATTTTACAAAAAAAAAAGAAAAAAAATTGTTTCTCATAATTATGCAGATCTTTATACATTGGAGATAACGCATGAAAGATAATATATGATATATATGATATATACGAAACGTCCAAGTATCAACAGACAACACAATTTTCCATTTTACGCTTTGCGAAAACGAAAATGCACGAATTCGTGTATAAATATCAGCAGTCTAATTGTGCTACTCCGACAACTTTCCATTCGCGTCCAGAAGCTGGATGACGCTTTCAGCGCGGTGTAATCACCGTTTAATTTGTTTTGACATCTATTAGTCCGCGTTGGCGATTAATCGCAGGGACGAGTGTCGGCCATAGATGAGCGGAAATCGGCGTGGAAACGCACCCAGGAAACGATCTCGGTCGCAAACGCGCGATCACGGCGCAATTACTTAATGGACTATGAAAATCGATCCACACGTTGGGAGAGTTGCTGCGAGGCACGCATTCGCCGCTAATAAAATCAGGCCCGCGGATACTCAGCTTTCAATGTCTACGGACGCGAATAGATTAAATTGCGCGTCCTGTGTGCGAGAAGATGCACGAGAAACCCACGAGAAATCGTATTGTTCTTCTTCGTTGATTTAAAAAGAAAAAAGAAAAAATGCTACGATGTTTAAACGTGACGCTCAAGTCGACGTTGAAAGAGAATTCTTTTAAATTCCTAGATTGACTCTTTATATTAGGAGCACCCATAAGTAATGTCGTTTTTTGGATACTGTACAAAATTCTTTTTAAGTTATGTTACAGTATAGGTTTAGGTTATGTTCAATAGAGATTATGTTATAATAAGTTAAATTATTGTCACGTAGATGGCAATGTTTAGTAAATTTGAAGGAAACGACATTATTTATGGGTAACCCTGATATATATATATATATATATATATATAGAATAGATTTTTATTATCTGCTAACAGTTCCAATAATGATGATACAAAAATGATAATAATCTTTTAATCAAGCACAATGAGTTAACTAATCAGTGGAAAATGTTATTGGAAAATGTTTCTCCAACGTGCAGGACGCAGTTGACTCGCAGAGTTTTGAATATTTTTCGATCTTCCAACAGTGAGTAAGGTCATTATCCCCATATGGTTAAAAGATCGAAGAGAGTGAAAGTGAAAACGAATCGAGATGTGATAACGTAACGGGAGAAAAAGATCAAGAAATTACTGCGCGAAACTAGAAGAAGAAGAAAGCCGAAAAGTAAATAAAAATACAGAAGTGATGAAATTTAAAATTCGTAGAAAGCTGTTGGAAAGAAGTTGGCAGATAATTCAAAGAGTCGCGAAACCTGGTAAAGGAATGCAAGAAATGTAAAGGAACCACCGAAAGGAAAGTGAAAGACAGAGCAGAAGCGGGGAATCGCTGAAAACAAAGAATGAACAGGGAATCCTTCGTCGAAGATAGAAAGAAAATCAAAGGGAAACTTGGGAAAATAGGTTACGCGGGAGGGGAGGGAGCGAAGAAGATCCTGAATGCTGGTGCGCGTGCAAACGTAGCGTGAGCATTGATCTGTAATTCATGCGGTGGCAATTGTGATGGCGAATAATCGCGGGGCAGGGGTCACGCGATGCACGAAACCAAACCACGCGGAGAAAAAGGACGCGTGGATTGCTCGGGCGGTTACGTGGATCACGATCACGATGACGATGCTTCGTTCTGCGAAGAAGTGGAGAAACCGAGGTAAACAATATCGTAACGGATATCGAGGGTATCACGGACGGAATTTCGCAGGAAATTGCGGCCGGTGAAGCCGGAGAGAAATTGCGGCCGGGGAGAGATCGCGAGCTTCGGTCAAGAATCGAGAGACAACGTTTCTCCGCAGCTCGAGATAGCTGAAAGGCAATCACACTGACTGAGTATACATGTCTCGTTACCGACCGAGAGCGTGTATCTCTGTATCCGTATCTGTTTGGAGGACTTTATTTAGCTGAATTTCTGAATGCACTTTCTGCGCGCGCGTTCTGTTTTCAAAGGGATTCCCCGAGATTTCGGGGGAATTTCATGCGATGTTTGCGAGACGATGTACGCTCGTTAAATGGTACTTTAGAGATTGGATGGCTCGGAGGAATTTCGGCTTTGAACGATTATATATTACATGGACGATGTAGCGAGTACTTTCGCGACAAGATTTCACGAGAAGTATGACGTTTTAATTCGACGATTCAGAGAGCGCGCTATTTTCTTGTTTAAGCTATCCTTTAAATTGACTTCACAGTTCATAAGCCATTTTCTATCGTTTTATCCAATTACATCGTATCATAAATTGAAACTATGAACTGAAATTCAATTTAAAATTAGTTGGAGCTGTCACTGTTTTCATCGATGACTTCATAGTCGCTTGTCTCGATGTTTCAAGAAGAACGAATCCTGAAATATAGTTTAATCCTTTCATCCTTAGAGAAGGAACTTTCCGGAAAAGAAACTACTTCATCCCTAAACGTTTCTTCCAAAAAATTTCAAGTCTCGACAACAACATTACTCGTGTCGAAACGAGTTTCTACTATCTTACTAACAGTTTCTTGGAAATTAGTAAAAGTCTCGAGCAGCTAAGAATGGGGCTCAAACTATCCCGAAAAATTATCAATTCCCAATGAGACATCGTCTTAATGCTAATGCTCGCAAAACCTTGGAGAACGTGGTCGTCATGGTCGTCACTTTCTTCCATCGTCGTGACATCCGCTTTAATCGGGAAAATCAGCGCGCAGGAAGAGGAAGAGTATAGGAGAGTGGAAGGATGGAAAAAGCGGGCCAGAGGCACGAAAAAAGGCGTTATCGAGGCCGCGGCACCTCGTCGTGCGCGGAGGCTCGGGCTGGGGAACCCTCGCCCCGGCCCGGCCCAGAATCCCAGAACAACGCCGCATCGTTCCCGACGGTCCTGGGACATTTCCCGGATTTTTCAATCGATATTGCGACGAGTCCCGTGACGTCACGGGAGTAGCCGTGACGCCTACGCGGCGGCCGCGCACGCGCCCATCCTCACTGGGTTAATAGGTTAGGTTATCGATCAGCCAGACATCCGACAACAGAGAACGAGAGACCCTCTCGCCGATTCAAACCGACACCCACCCTTGGCACACCGGCTGGCCCATCGACGCACCGCCCTTTAACCAGCCCAACTTTGACCCGAACGTTCTACGCCAGCTCCACCTTTCCCTTCGATTATGGGGCGAAACGAGCTTCGTTCTTCTCCATCCTCCCTCTCAGCCCCTCGTGCTTTGTCGCTTCGTGGTTTCTTGGCTTCTTCAATCGTCTGGCTCGGCTTCTCTACGCCCCTTGTTCGAGTGTTTACGTTACGTGGGGATATTCGGCGAGAGTGGTACACACTGGAGGGAAAATTAGGTTACTGCATCGGGGAATTGGGCGGTTTAATGAATTTTGCATCGTTTTGACGTTCCCTGTGCAATATTCCCTTCGTTTGAATATTTACGCGCGATATTGTTATGTACCGATACGGTCGTTGCTTGTTGGACTTCATCGGTGGAATTTACGCGTGACTGTCCTTACGATGACTGAAGTTGCTGATTGAAGAAAATTCAGTCGTGCGATTTTTGAAGAGGAGTCTGCGCGTAGAGAGAAAAAGCTTGAGAGTAGTAGAAAGTGTCTAGTCAATACAGATTATAAAATTAATTCTGTTGATGTTTTATATCCACTATATTTTTTTTATGCAAGACTGCGTGTAAATTGAGCTAGTGGCTTTCGTATTTCATTTTCCCACCCTTATAATGTTCCTTGTGCACCCTTTGTTTCAATATTTTATTTACGACAGGGGGCAGTTATTGATTGAAATTTAATGGAGAAGGGTCTTTAGGAAAATTTAATTGAAATCTCTAGTACATACAATGTGCTCGATATAGTTTTTAATTAAGCCGCTGAATTATGGTATTTCTATGCATCTTGTAATCTTCAAGATTATAATTAATTGATTGCTCTAACAATTAATTCATAACGTTTGACACATAAATTTAATTCTGACCATCAATATTTACAGATTCCAAGTTACAATATCTTACAATATTAAATACTAAAATGTATCATAAAAAATGTATGAAAGTCTCGTCTCAGTCGTTTAATAATTTCCATTCATTTCCACTGGCAAACCAACAAGAAAATTATACTCCACGAGCTTCACTATCTAGAACTAAAATTTCCGAGACAATCGCAAATCTGGACTCGTCCACATTTTCCCCCCAAAAAAGCAGCTTTGCGATCTGCCGAATGGGTCGCAACTTATGCCATTTTTCTGCTATTTTATGTACACCCCTTGTTTGAACTGATCGTGCTGAGAGGACATCAAGAAATTATGCACTGGCCCTGTTGATCCGAAGGGAATGAATTTGATTTCTATTAGGAAATTAAATTGTTACCAGTTTCGTAGCTATCGCGATATGGGGATTCAAAGTGATTGAGTAAAAAAGAACGTTGATCGTTCCGTGATCGCAATATACGTCTTCCTGCCGCTTTCTTCTTGTTTATCGTTGACTATTGCGAACGCCCAGCCCGTTTTCCATAATGTACGGGCGTGCGGGAATTGCAATAGGTTTCGCCAGAATGAAACGACAAAGCTGTATATACGTCGTGGTTTCGATTTTGCTCCGACGAGCAACGTACCATCTGTTTTTGTTGCAATGGAACGCTGTTAATAATTGTTGATGGGAATTCGTGAGCTAATTGGAGGAGAAATGCTGGGAAATCACGATCCGTTTCTGCCAGTTTCTTACTTCTCGCGTTGCTTCATAGTACTCGAAAGAGATTGTTTCGACATGGAATTAAAGAAATTGATAATGAGTTACATTCTTTTCTTTCAAAATTGCAAGGGAACGTACCGAAGTATGAATCAACAATTTTGATTAAATTTTTCATAAATGTAGTTTTCAAGAAAATATTTCTTTTCATCGGCAATGGTTGATATTAAAGGGGTGAACCCTACCCTCAAAATTGAGAGTGTGAAACATATTCTGTCAAATATGGAAATTATTGAAGATACCGTTTTCGTGTATACTGATGAAATTAGTGTTTTT
The DNA here is from genome assembly GCA_032399595.1 of Tetragonula carbonaria. NCBI lineage: Eukaryota > Metazoa > Arthropoda > Insecta > Hymenoptera > Apidae > Tetragonula > Tetragonula carbonaria. The sequence continues at coordinate 3,942,776 of JAUCRC010000009.1, read as the reverse complement.
TAAACGACGAATTTAATGATGTATACCATTCTGCAAAAAATCTTTTGTTTAAACAACACATTTAAAGAAGCTGTATTTAAACTTATTTCATAAGTTTTTCCAAGTAAATATTAATAAATTTTCTTGAATATTTGTTTACGAAAACTATATATTCAAGCACAAATTACGGATAACATGGAATCTTGATTTTTGCATTAAAAAAAGAAAATCATTATTTTCGAATCGTTCTCGGACGTGCAGAGCAGTGTACAGATGTTAGTTTTACTGCTAAAGAACGAAAGCTAACCTGATTGTTAGTAGCAATTTTGAGATTAATTGGGAATACATTTAAATTAATTTATAATATTCGTAAATTCTAATTGTGATTAACCTCTTCAGGAAACAATTTATTTTCGTTTTGAAAATAACCTTCTGATGTTTCTAGCTTATATTTTGAACGATTGTGACTAGAAAAGACGGGAATTATTTCATTCTGTTTTCCAGAGAATATTCAGGAACATTAGGATGAAAAGGGAGTAACAAATTCGCAAGATTAAAAATTGGCGTAATTCTTGCGGAGAGAACGCGTTTTGTCAACGTGTGAAACTAGGAGGCGAAATAATATACTAAACCGAACCGCTTTCTCACTGTCAACATTTGAATTTGCAATTCTTTCTTCGGCCACGCTGGGGAAACACAGGAAGAACTTCTGGGACGTTATTTGTACTACTAAAAAATGATCGCATTTTTAAGGGAAGGGAAAACGCGGTGTTAAAGTAACACCACGGAGTAGCGTAATTTATTTCTTTCAGTAAGAGAAGAAAGTAGAACGGAGAGAATTATTCGACATTACGCTCTGTTACTTGCATTTGTTAAGATGAATTCTCTAATTTCCAAAGAAATATGAATATTCTCTATTTTTCCTTTTAAAAAATACAACACACGTGATTTAAAATAATTGTTTGATTATTTTTCTGAATATTTGACTGTACGTTCCTTATTTTATATTTTATCGAGTATCTTGATTGAAGAGGAAAAAAAAAAAAGAAAGAAAAGAATGAGAAGTATACATCCCCAGAGGATTAGTGCGCACAATCAATATTCATTTCAGAAACTTATGGAGATCTCGATTGAATATTCATTATCCATTTAATATCGCTAAAGTTCCGCTGTGAATAACAAAACTGCACAATGAATTGAAATTGATGATGAACGTGATAGAGCAAGATAGGAGAATAAATGCAACGTCTGTTTGCACAACAATACATCAGAGATTACATCTTATCGTCTTAGATGTCACGTTTGTTGCATTATGTCCATTGTACTAAATATTTCATATTATATAATTCAAACGTGACTTCGTCCAGTCAAGCAACAAATCAAACAACGATTTCAGCATTTCGTTTCGAAAAAAAAGAAAAGAAGAAAGCTTAACTGAGGGTGAACGGAGGCTAAAAAGAGGAGGGGGGGAAGAGTTCTAAAAATGGCCGGAATAGAATTACCAAGGCTCGAATAAAATTACTTTCGCTTTCCATTCTGGAAAGTTCCTCTCAGACCGTCGCCACCACACCGCGGAGAATTATCCAGCGATTCGATTCCCCGTGGAATTATTCGGGGGAATCGAGCCGGGATAATTTCGCCGATTGAATTTTTCATCGGTCGGATCGGCCGGGCGAATTGTTCAAGGGCGACGAGGCGGCCATTTAAGGGATGATTCGCATCGGAGCCTGTTAATCCTTCCTTTCGCGTCGCGGAATTGCATTTCTCACGGCACTTTGGCTTCTCTCATGATAGATCGCCTTCTCAATCTTCCACGGGCTGCGCTCAAATCGAGTTTGCGAGAAATATCAATGTTTATATCGATGTTTCCTCCCTTATTTTCCTCCGCAGAAATTTTATTCTCTGGTCCCAAGGAATAAATATGATAGATATAATATAATAAACATTGTAATATAAATATAATAAATAGCTACGTTTATATTGCAATAAATGCAATAAGAATAAATATCTTCGCAATTTACAAAACCATCCCTTGTCCGACTATAATCTAGTGCAAATTGTCTGTGATGTAATTGTAAGTGATGAAAGGCTACATTTAATTTTCTCCGAAAATTACTTCCTTCTGTATAAGTTCTTTACTTCCAATTCAGCTTTGTACTTTGTAAAACCATCCCCTGCAATCTATGATCCACTTTAGCGAAGAACTAAATTCAATGTTCCTCAAAAATTAAACAAATTGTTTTCTTCTGCAAAAATTACTAATTATTCCTCAAAAATACGAACTTTCACGCTCCCAAAATTATTAATTAATATTATTCTCTTCCAAAAATTACCAATTATTCCTCAAAAGTAAATTCTCACCATTTCAAAAATTGTTAACTCTCTTCCAAAAATGACTGTTTCCTAATTTCTTTATCTCTCTGTTTCTTAGTTCCTTAAGCGAACTTCTTTCCTGCAAAAATTATTAACTACTTTTCCCAAGCAAATATTTTTATCTACAAAAATTGCCATCTTCAAAAAAATTTTGTTCTTCGCTTCCAATTGAAGTCCGCGTGTAAAACCACCCTTTACAATCCATTACAATCGCTCATTTTATAATACTTATCCGATATACAATTTTTCTAACGTGAATTGAGAATTAAACGGAAGTACACGATGATGACGAAGATCCAACAAGAGAAGGAAGAGAATTGAGAAGGAGCATCGCGTTCGAGCGGCACGAGGTGTTTTACGAGGGCTGTTTTCATAAGCGGCGAATGACGATATAATTTTCGTGCTGGTTCCCGAGGGAGTAAACGGGCCGGAGGCCGTGTTGATATCGACCGGGACTCCGCCCTGTTCCCTGAACGCGTCTCTGCCTGCGCTTTTTCGCCTGTGCCTGTCTCTTTCCTCGTGAGAAACATCCTCGAGAACACAGAAAGTCACTTCCCCTCTCCTTTTTCTCTTCTCCCCCGGCAGATTGTTTCAACCTATTTGAGATCGCGAGGAACAGGTTGATTTGATCAGATTCGGGATAAACAAACGGGATCGCTTGTCCCGATGGTTATCCAGGATTTCCAACATTCGGATGGGAAGATCTGGAAGATTTCGCTCAGTTGGATTTTGCCAGTGCGAGATTGTCACGCGCGACGCTTCAGAAACTGGTGTTCGGGGAACGAGGGTTGCTTAACTGGGGATGACGAGCAAGAAGAGGAAGAAGATGCTAGGATTTTACAAATTTTATTACAATTTTAGAATCGTATAAATTATATTCAAAAATAGAAATATATACTGGTAAAATAAATGTATCGTAATATACGATAATACGAATACATTTCTGTCTCCAATTATTATTACGTATTATTGCCGAATAATTTAAGGAGCTAGAAAATTCGAGAGAAAGAAGAATCTAACGTTGAATTCCCCAAGCCCGAAGAAGATCTTCCTTTTCATTTCATTTCAATTTGGAAATTGACGACTGAACGAAACGAATAACGAACGATCATTCTATGAAATCAAAAATCAGAAATCACACGTCGGAATTCTTTAATTCGGAATCACTGATTCGCTAATTCCTTAACATTTCTCTAAAATTTCCCTGTGAAATTTCGAGAAAGGGACAGAAACGAAAATATCAATACGAAATGAAGGGGACGACCTTTGTCGACCAAATGACTCAGTTAATGGCCTGATTCAGTTAATAACGCGCGAAGGAGAAACTCTCTGGAAATGGCCGGAGACTGAGACACCGGGGGCCATATTAAAACTGAAATAACAATCGTTAAACAAAGCTGGGCAAAGCCTTTGAAAAAGGGAGACGGCCCCGTTACCACAGAAATAGCTCGACAATTCTAATCCAGCGGAGGAAGAAAACGTTTCTTGTTTCTTTAAAGAGAGGAACTCGGACGTGGAAGAACGGCTGCTGGTAACTCGATCCTTCGCGTAAAAGCTCGAGAAATACTCGACGGCGGAAAGTATTTTTAAATTCTTCGCAGCAACGTAATTATCATCTGTTCGCTTTTGTCGTGACGTCTGTCACTCTAGCGACCGGGGAAATAAATTTAAACGCGCTCCATCATTTCGTGACATTTACATTGATAATTAACGGTACTGTGGATCTTCTATTGTGGTCTTTCGTCTACTTTGAAAAAAAAAAGATTTGTTTTACTACGTACGTTTGAATTTATTCGACACGCTCCTGTATATTACGCGCATTTTAAATTTCTGACAAATGTGTCGACTGGAGTGTAAGAAGCATCATTTCTAAAAGTAATATTCGTCAAAACATTTGATATAAAGAGAAAGAAGGATAGCGAAAAAAATGTAACGATAGGATATTTTAAAATAATAATGATAAAATAGTAACGAATAAAATATTTAGTAATGTAAGATAAGAAGAATAGTGAAAGGAATGTAATGATACTACAACTGTTTTTGTTATTAGTATTAGAAGTTCAACCGTTCTTTTAGAAGAATACATCGCATTTCGAGAGGACGCGTCTCCGTGTGATTTTTGACGACACGATTAGGCTCGAACGGGACAGACGAGAATAAAAGTTAGTACGTATCCCAGATAGCTCGCTCTCCAGAGTATTTCTGGCGTGTGACCCTTGACTCGTGAGCAACGTCGTGTCCCCGCACTTGTTTACGCAATTTCCAAGGTTCTCCTCCGTGAAAATCATGTCATCGTCTTGTTGAACCAGCCACCGGGCCACCAGGGAAATCGCGACGGCGGAACAAATTGAAAGGCGCAGTTCGTACTTTCCGACTGTGTGAAATCGCGTTGAATCGAATCGAAGAAGAACGAACTTTGTCTCGGGAACTCTGTCTCAGGATTGGGATTAATCCTTTCGTAAATCTACCAAACAAAGCGAAAATTCCCATTGAAAGGAAATTAATTGTCGGAAGACAAATTTCAAGTTCAATTCTCTCTTAATAATGGAATCGACTTGAGGTAAAGCATAAAACATCCGTCAGAAACATTGAAATAAAAAAACTGGAAGAGCTTTGTAATACACAAAATAAATTATTGGCCTTTGTTTGCACATTTTTCGAAAATTCATTGGAATCTTTAACAGTACGTTATTTCGTGTCTATAAAATTTTTAACGGAAGTTATAGGTCGGTCATTTCGATCACTTTGGTAGTTCTAGTGTTAGCATTCATCTTGAAAAGAAAATCACTGCAGCAACAAATTGTACAGAGGAGCTTGGTCTTTTCTAGAATTCCAAAAATTCTTAAAATTATTAGAAAATTCGTCCTAGTGGACAAATGTTCACTCTGCTTCGCCCGATGTCTTGAGAGTTGCGAGTGCAAGAAAAAAAAATGTAAAAAAAAATCAGTGCAGGGAAAAGGCTTAGCCGAAGGAAACCGTTTAAATTTCCAATAGTCGCACTTTGCACTCGTCTGTCGAGCACACTTACACCTACACGTTCTCCGTCCGCACCCTTTAACAACTCGGTGACAAGCGTGCACGCGAGACCATTTAAATTTGCAACATTCGCATTTACATTTGCCGGCGAAACGGCTCTGTCGCGTTCGCCCCGAAACCCTCTGGAAATACATATTTCCCGATATCTCGACTTGCTGCCCCCGAGCTGCGCAATATTTTAATAGGTCTCTCTCTCTCTCTCTCTCACTCACTCACTCACTCACTCACTCCTTCTGCGCGAATCGGCGCGCGACCTGGAAAAATCGATTCGTTTACTGCGGCTTCTCCGCTGGTCCTCGAGATTTTTCACGAGAGACTCGTAAACCTTGGCTGAGTGGCTCGCTCGATTTAGCGTGGCGCGCGAGAGGCGGTAGACTCCCCAAGAAGAAGAACCCGAGACAAGAGACGAGCAATTTATCTTTCGTTGCTGCGATTTACCCGTGAAAGTCGCTGGCCACCTTTTAAAAATCCCGTCGACGGGTGGACAGCGAGGGAATTCGTGAGATAAACGAGAGGAACACAGACTCGAATTTTTTTTCGTTTCCGCTCATCGTGATCCATCGAGTTCCCTCGCGTCGAACAGATTTGGGTTAAACAAGTATACTTGGAAGATAAATTTCTGTAAAACTGATGATGAAATCCCTGTCATCCAGAGGGATTGGACAGTACGGGATATCTACATCAACATTTAGCGTTTTCATCGTAGATGATGAAAATTTTTAAATTTCAAAGAACGTAGTATCTTAAATTACAGTTTTATTTGAAAAAAAAATTGAGGTGAATTAGATGGGATATTTAAAAAGATTGTTCAAGATCCAAATATATATTGTGACAATAATATAATTGATGAACATCTTGAACGTAGGTAATATTAAATAATATTTCGATATTATTGAATAATATCTCAATATTTTCAAAGTCCTAATACTTACATAGAATGAAGACGTGTGTATTGAAAAATTCTAAGTTAGATAATAGACATTTCATGCGTGACAACTTGGTGTCTTCTTGTACAAAATTGTACGGTATTGCAACGATTGCGAATTTTGCAATAAAGAAAGTGAACATCTGTGAAATGCTAAATTGCTAGGCTTGTTAACAGGACAGATTTAATTGCACGAGAAACACGCGGTAAATCGCGCGTCGTACACTTGATAAACTATTACCAACTACTGTAAATTTAGTTAATTACAATGGTGGACACATGAAATTCAATTTAATCGGTGCAGCTCGACGTACAATGCATGCCGAAAATTAACCCTCCCGCGTAAACTGCATAAATTAAAATATAATTTCATCTGACAGCACAGAAACAATTCGTTCTCACTCGTTCTGTGTCTTTCCTCCAACAAACAGACTTTGTTCGCCAAAAAGATCAACGACATACAAAGATAATATCATTTCGAAGACAGTACGTTAAAATTTCGTATTTTCTCGATCATATCATATTTTTTTTTTTGATACAAGAACAACTTTACGCAATGCTATATAAGGAAAAAAAAAAGAAATTCCAAGAGTTTGCTTAATTCTACAATTTTATCAAATTGAAATAAATCGAAATATATTGCAATAAATATATAATATTAAACAATATTATATAATATCACGCTACCGCAGTAAATTATTTCTTCATCTTTAATAGTTCAAAATCAAAACGAAATTCAATCTTTCAAAGACGAAGCCGAACGATTTTGTGATTTTCCCAACGACACGAACATCAACTTCTTCCTCGTGAAAAAGCGAGATTACTGCATACAACCGTTGATTTGCAGAACAACCGTTGTCAAAGCTCTTATATTAAACCTGTCGTAAATGGAAATCTTGGGAAATAGCGAACGCTCTTAGCCGTTGATTTTACCGGATCCAGAATCGAAGCGCAACAGCTTGCGAGACGTCGGGAATCTCGCTGGCTGTTCCCGACGATTGCATCCAGCATTTTCGTGCAGCGTTCTGCCCGATAATCTCGGCAGAGATCCCCGACGAATCGAAACGGTGGAACGTTTCGCGACCGAGCGACTGGAAATTTCGCATCGCGTATCGTATGCAGTTCGCGTCAATGCGACTGCGATACCGAGCGATAACCACGGCGCGTTCCTCTGGAATTTCGATGCAATCACCGGGCCTGCACTCGCCTGAGCTTCGATATTGATACGATAATGACAGCTAGTTGCTCGTCCGCTCGAATTGGCGTGAATTTTACGCTCAAGAAGAAACGAACGCTGCGGACGCGCAATAAAGGAGAGGATCGAAATCGTGATTCGTTGAAAATCAGTTGAAAACGAATATTCCTTGTGAGTTTGTAATTCATATATTGAGATAGAATGATATGTATTATGGACCACAAGTTTGGATACACGAATTTTCTACAATAATATCAGTATAATGTGAATGCTGGTATGAACGTGTAGTGTATCCAGTATAAAAACGAATGAATTTTTTTCGTGAATTTACTAACTTATTTATTGAGATAATAATTGAATATACTATGGACCACAAGTTTGGATATGCGTTCTATGTGGGAAATACATGAATCTTCTATAATAATATCAATACATCGTGAATTTTGGTATGAACATTGTCGTAGTGTATCCAGTATAAAAATGAATAAACTTTTCTCGTGAACTCGTAACTCATTTATTGAGATAATAACGATAAAGTAATATATACTATGGGCCACAAGTTTGGATGTGCGTTCCGTGCGAAATACATGTCTTCTGTAATAATTTACAACACACTTTGAACTTTAGTATGAATATGTTTGTCATTGTATGCCTAATGTGATGAGAAAACTGTTAAAAAAGTACGAGTGAAATTCAAAAGACAGCAACAATCCGAAAAACGAGTTTGAAAAATTATTTCACAATTTCAATCGAATGAAACGAAACGAAACAATCGGAAAGTATCTTGGGTAATATATTCCTATTGTAGGTATATCCTCTAACAATCTCGCATTCACGCATTCGCCAAATTTACGACCTAGTATCAAAGTCGATAATCAACCGGACCGATAATATATCGCTCACGGGAGCCCACGTTTCGTGAGATAGTAGTATTATTTTGTCGCTGGCGATCTCATAACACTGTCACGCGCCTCTTTGAAATGTTCCGCGTCGCGGCGGATACGTACTGGCCAGCTCTACAACTTCCGTCGATATATCCGCGCGTGTATACGAGGATCCGTAAAGGAAAATTTTCACCTCGCTCCGCGAACGGAGGATGGAAAAACAAGGCTACGTCATGTATGATTTATCGCCATCACACGCCACCACCCTCGTCTTCCTCCTCGCTTAGTCGTCTGCCTACCTTCTCCCCACCTTCTTCTTTTGCAACTTTTATTACCCACTTTCGAAGTCACCTCGCGACCTTTAAGATCCTCACCGTCATCACCTCGTTGTCTCTCGTCTCTCTTTTGTGCCGGAGGAGGATTCTCTCTCTCTCTCTCTGTCTCTCTCTCGGTCTTTTTGGTGATTTCAATGAGGAAGCAAGTAGACGAGCGGGAAAAGGACGGCGATGGAAAGGGAGAGAAAGTTGCTAGGAGGCATTGGAAAGTTCGAATATTCTTCTTTCGTTGCTAACAGCCTGGCACGAGTTCCACGAAAGATAAAAGGGCTGATGAATGCCTCGGCATCGGAGACGGGGAGCTCGCGAATTTCCGCAATTATAATTGCTGTACGGGGACCGGAAGGAATTCATAATTTCGCGTGGAGGAAGCTAAATGTCAGCTGGGAGTGATCCTATCGGGTTGTTGTATCGCTTTGGTAATTATCGCTAAGAGATTCAACGCTCTCCAAGGGTTCGCAGATTGAGATATTCTTACAATTAGTCAGAGATATAAGCTTCATTATCACTGTGGTCACTGATACAATTGAACGAGAAGTATCTCCTCGTAAGTAAGGATTTCAAGATTTCTCGACGATTAGTAGATTGGATCGGTTTTAATCAAACTGCTCTTCTTTGTTTTTCATTACTCTCTATTTTTCTGTAGACAGCGATATCCAACTGTTGCCTCTTCCTGCGATTAGTAGATTGGGACGCTCTCGATCAGACACGAGCTAAGTGTTCTTCTTTAGTTTCTACCATTTTTTATTTTTTTCTAGACAATGATGTAGAATTATTGTCTTGTTAGGTTATAAAGAATTTTGAGACTCTTCACCGATTAGTAGATTGGGATGCTTTTGGTCAGATACGAGATGTTCTTCTTTTTTTAGTTTCTACCATTTTCTTATTTTTTTTCTAAACAGTGATGTCGGATTATTGTCTTGTTAAGTTATAAAGAATTTTAAGACTTTTTAGCGGTTAGTAGATTGGCACGTTTTTGGTCAGACACGAGCTGTTCTTTAGTTTCTACTATTTTTTATTTTTTTCTAGACAATGACGTAGGATTATTGTCTTGTTAGATTATAAAGAATTTTAAGACTTTTGAGCGGTTAGTAGATTGGTACGTTTTTGGTCAGACGTGAGTTAAACTGTTCGTCACTTCCGATCTCCGAATATTATCTCGTTTTCCATTTTATATTTTCTACTTTTAATAATTAACACTTTGGTAGATCAGGATAACATTGGTCAGTCATAAACTAGAATTCTAACACTAGTCAGTAGTCAGATCTATCACAATACGCACATGCATCGATCAAACCAACCGACACCTCCACCCAATCCCATTTCACCTCTGAATCAGAGAACCTGATAAAACTACGTCTTCAAACTATCACCAAATCGAATCACCGTAGACAATTCTCCGGAAAATCTCCGGACAATCTCGGCCACCTGATCCTCCGGAGGAAAAAGAAAAAAAAAACTGCGGGTTGCTTCTCTGAAGGGTTAACAGTTCATTACCAAAGACCATCGAACAGAAACGTCCTTCCCGGACTGAACTGAGAGCGAACTCTCATAGCTTGAGGGTCCGAGGATCGTCCAGGCAGCCGATGCAAACGATCGTGTCGAATTGAATTCGCCCTCTTGATTCTTTCGTTGTAAAACCAAGGGAGGAAACAAGAGCGATTGAGAGAAAGAGATAGAGAGAGAGAGGGATGGTTGTTTCTTTGATTCACAAGTTGGAGAAGGGATTCTCGTTTGCGCTACGGGCGATGATCCGTCGCACATACATACACACATACACATACACTCGCGCATTTACGAACGTCCATTCTATCTATCTGGATGTGTTCCCCAAGGGCTTGTCCATCGGTGGTCACAAATCGCTTCCTTCTCTCGTGACACGTCTAATGGTTAATGGATCAACCGGGAATGCCCTTAAGACGTCCCACGGGAAGGCTCCGGACCCGATCGATCGCCGTCCACCGAGAAAATTGCTCCGCGGGTCGATTGTTATCCGGCCAGATGCCGATTCGCGAAATTTACGCGGGTTTTTTCTGAGATTACAGCGACAGTAGAATAAAACAATACTTCCAGAAAAGTTCTTTTCAAACTTTGACAAATTACTCAATACTTCTCCCTCAGATGTGGCCTAAGAGCGAAGCAATTGTCGTTCGCTGTGTGTTTGCTTTGACCGTTCAAGTTTTAAGTCTTAAAATAGTTGCGTGTGTGTGTGAGTGTGTAAGGACGAAGGTTTGAGATTTCGGACAGATTCATAGAGTGGCCAGTCGCGAGAACAGATAGATCAAGAGAGAATCAAGTCGTAGAGTGAAAGCCTACAGAGAGCGAGTCGTGAGAATATATAGATCTTGAGAGAATTATAGCTAGTGGCGAGTGAGAATTTAATATCTCTTGTCATCACCGTATTCGGACTTTTTTGTCAGTATTCTTTAATTCTTAAACTAACTCTTTGCCCTCGAAATCATTTACAATTTATTTACGAAATAGTGAGTGAAATATCACTTCAAATAAAATGATACAGCATTGGAAATAATGATCCTGTTTAAATTTAGCGATATTTAGCGTGAAATTTTGTTGATTATATTTCTCTAGTATATGACTTCGTCATAAAGCAATCATCAAGTATAGTATGTATATACAGAAGTTAATGACACATAATTTCATTTCTCCTGAAAAATTTTCTTCGCCATTTTACAAACTTTCGTAAGAAGCAACAAGAAGTTTAGTTTGTATGAATTATATTATTCGAATAATAATGATTGTCAACTGACTCACGACTGCCTCTCAAGAATTTCTTCTTTTGAAACTTTATTGTTCCTCTTAAGTCATTGTAATATATTGCAATATATCATACGACACCTACGCTCATTATAATTATCAGCAGTTATAAAATAATTTTATAATTTTAGTTGTTAGCCAAATTTAAGTATAACGTTCAGGAGACGTAATCGAGCGCAAAGGGTTAATAAATTTCAATTTTATAATTATTTTAAGCCACGCAGGTCAATGTTTGTATTTGTTTTCACCCACGCTATTAAAATTCCACGTTTCGAATCGGAAAATAAAAACCTTCGGAAATATTTGGAAATATTTGACACTTGGAATTCGACTCGGTGAATTCAACTTGCTGAATACTGACGACGAGGCGAGCAGAAAGGGGATCTCGCCAGAGTGAGTGTAATCCGGAACGCTTTTCTTCTTCAGCAGGCAGCGTGCGCGCAATCTTATCGACGTCGAATTATTCTTCTTCGTCTACGATCTCTCTCGAGCAGGTTACCGTCGATAAGACTCGAAAGGACCCCGAGCCACTTACCGAGAGGCTTTTACATCTCCGTGCACGTTGTTTCGTCGGCGGCAATTCCCAGAGAGATGTGCCTCTCGGCCCCCGGTGCTCGCGATAAGATCCGAGTCGCGATATCAACACGCAGCTGACGGGCCGAGTCTCTTCTGTGGAGAAAACAGGCGGAGAACCGTACGAGTCTCCGGGCGCCCATCTCCTCGGGGAGAAACGGCAGAGTTGAGTATTTTGTGGGGGTTCCGACAACTTTTGACGACGAGAATCGAGGTGTAGTTTTCGCTCGCTGTGCTGAGTGAAATTGCAGAAGAGGAGATATATGGATGAATAGAAGGGGCTTGAGATTTGAGAATCAGATTTCTAGAAAGTAGTAGCGCAGAGAATAGAAACGTATCGCTCGGTGTATTTTCCCGTCGCGTAGGATAAGATTCAACCCTGGAACATTTGTAAAGGCTGGTATTGAACGAAATTTCGAATAAAACGTAGAACAGAATGGCGCGTAAGAGTAAATAAAGTAACAGAACCTTGTGAAGGAATTTCTCTATATAAATGTAAATTTTGATGTACGTATAGAATATAAATTTTGATTCTTGATTCTTCACGTATATATATATATATATATATATATATATATATATATATTTTTTTTTTTTTGTATTTTCAATCACATGATATTGAACTCAATGATCATATGTATATAAATATAAATATAAATTTTGGTTTTTGATTAGATGTATATATTTCCTGTAAATGTAAATGTTGATTCCTGATGAGAATATAATAAAATAAATACAAATAATACTGCTGAAAATACACATCGTTAGCCATTTAATTTTAACTTCTATTTTCCATCTATCTCAAACACAGGCAAACGTTGCCATTGCAGTAATCGCTGTTCAAACAAAAATTCTCGAAATAAAAACTTCCCAGTTAAGGATTATAAGATGAAAATAACAAGCTGCACTACGCAACCACGCAGGCTATTATCAGAACAAATGGTATCGGTATAACACCATTGGCAAACTTTGCATGCTAAAATATACTTGACATAGTTGGCTTCTCTATAAAAAAAAGAATCTTTCTCTCTCTCTCTCTCTCTCTTTCTCTCTCTCAGTCGGACGATCACTCATTTAAAGCTCGTCGCCGTGACGATACCTGTATTTAATTGTCCAATATACATAGATGCTCGCGATAATACGTGAAACAGTTACGCGAGAAACAACACGGTTGTTTCCAAGAAGTTTCTCCCGTTGGATGGCCGCGTGCGAACACGTGCACATTGCTGATAACGCCTGATCTCGAGTACCTTGTTCTAGTTCCAGTCGGTTCCCTAAATCCGCTTAGAAGCCAGCTTCGCTTCACGACGCTAATACATCAATTATTGGCAAGTCCGTTTCGAATTTACTCGCTAATGTCGCGCGATAACACCGCTAACAGTCGCTGTTGTTGCCAGCTGGGCTGTCGCTGCTGTTCGAGCGTCCCTGTTAATGAAAGCGAGCCATGTATTTATTTTTCAGGCTCTCCGAGAAACGAATTCCTTTGTTTGTTTTTAGAACAATATAGCTTGTACGTATATTCAGTATATATTCAGAATTTCGTGATTGAGACTGAATATTAAATAAATAATATTTCCAAATTGGAGACTTTCGATTTGTTGAATTTCACACGATCGGTGTTTCGTTGTAAAAAAAAAAAAAGATGGAGTGTGTACGTGTAAATAAATCGGGAGTTACAAACTAAATTTCAATGAGATTTCTGTTACAATATTTGGAACTTTGAGTCGACGAATTTCAAAGTAATTTGATAAGACATTAAAGACCATCGCTTATGTTAATATGAAAGTATTCTTTCATATTTCACGGGTTTCAATGGGATCGGATCGTTACGTTTAAGCAACCACGTGATAAATAATGACGTTACGAAACCGTTTCTTTCCGAGATCTCTCTTTTCTTTGAAATTTTCAGCCGGTATTTCATAAATCATGATTAATTATCAAAGACAGCTTAACGGGGGATTCTTTAATAATAATCGTTCGTTCTTTTGTTATCTCACGTTTCATTAACTTCTCTCTGAATCAATCCCCGATCCTTCCTTCAAAATGCCTCCGATGCACGTTGTATAAAATTTCGGCAAACTCTGAGAAGAACTTAAAGAGAACCTTTCTGTAAAATCATTTCTGTATGACTTGCGAGAAGTCACGCTGAAAATTTCAAAAAATGTATATACGTTTAAATCGATAAATGTCGCATATTAATAAATATTTATCAATGTTTGACTCGTATCACTCTTCCTACGCTCGCTGAAAGTTCAATCAATGCCACGAAAAATGTAAAAGCAAAATAACTAAAATATTCATTGACCTTTCACATATATATATATTTTTTTTTTAATTTTAAACGAAATTGCAACGAAGAAGATAAATATTTATTTAATGTTGCACGTAATTTTAACTTACAAAAATAGATAAGGACAGTAGACGTTTATATTCTTTCTTGATTATATTTAATAATGTTCAAAATTATAAACGAGGAAGATATATTCTATTCCATATGTCCAAATATTAACTTATAAAAATGAGTAAGATCAGTAGATATTTTGGAATAATTTTTCTTTTACATTCTTTCTTAATTACTTTATATTTTATTTACAGGGTCATGATGGCCCTACGAAATTACGAACGAGAAAGATAAATTATATTCCACATAGAATATTTAATGTTCAAATATTGCACGAAATTTTCATTTATAAAAATGAGTAAGATCAGTAGATGTTTTAATGATTTTCCTTTTACAATCAGTCTTTCTTAATTATCTTACATTCAATTTGTAGTGGGCCAGTCAAAATTATAAACGAGGAAGATAAATTGGATATCTAGTGTTCAGATATCGCACTACATTGACTTATAATAAATAAAATAAATTAGGTTAGTAGATATTTTAATGATTTTCCTCTTCAGTCAATCTTCCTCAATTGTTTTTTCTTTTCTATTACGTTAATTTTCCAAGTCACTGTGTTCTTTCACGCGACTCAGTAACTGTTAAGAGCTATCATTATGGAATTTAAACCGAAATAACTCGACGAAATAACGCCGGAGCACCGTTTTCGCTGAGGGAAACGATCACGAGGGAAACGAGGGCAACGATCGCGCCAGTTTCACTCCCCCCCCCCGTGTCCAGAGCTACGACGTTACACGAAAAGTTAGCCAAAGTGCAGAGAGTTACGACCCTCTTCCGCCGTGTCTACGGAGATCGCCGTACACAGGTAAGCTGTTATCGTTGCGAGCAAAAATCACCCGAGGCTTCGCGCTCCGACTTTCCAGCGTCGGAGAATCGCTGAGATCCCCTCAAAGAAAATGGAAAACACACCTTTCGCGGCGGCGGGAACGCTTGGGAACCGCGAGGAAAAGGAGCAAGGGGAAGAAGGAAAATAATAATGGCCCTCGAACAAACAGAACCGTAAAACGTCGCGCGGCTCGTCGACAACTCGAGGGCCCATTGTTCCACCCAACCGGCGTTTTGCCTTGGATAACCGCTCCGCGTCTCACTCTCTCAGCGGCCTTGCTCCTCGTTTCAGGACTCTCTGTCCTCTGGAAATTTGTTCGAACTCGAACTTCCGACAGTTTCGATGATCTTCTGGGTTTAACGAGAATGCAGAAATCGGCCGGACAACTGGAAAAAAACCGGAGTGCGAGCAAACTGAAATCTGCTGGCTGCTACTTCTCTGCGATGCTCTTGTAAAGAACGCAAGATTTTTTTTCTTTTTGTGCAGTCGCATCGACATCGAGGACATCATTAGTATAGTATCGTAGGTTGTTAAGTTGCAACCTGTAGTTATATATATATATCTTTAGTTGCATTTAATTATGACAGATAGCCTGTGGTGGATGAAGAAAACGCGATATTAACGTGGAGCGTTTCTTTTTTTCTTTTTTTGAAAAAGGAGAGAGTCGATTTGAGTTGAGAAAAACGTCGAAGGAATTGTTTAAAAAGAGGTTAATTAACCTGTGTGCTTTGTCTCGTCTAATTATCCGTTTTATTACCATCATTGTTATTAAACATCATTTATATCTGATTTCTACATTAGCGACTAAGTATTTATATGGTATTCATATTTTGTAGTATAGATCTGTGCCCAATAAGAAGTGTTCTCTTCAGATGATTTTGGGAAGTCAAACCAGTATTAGAATTAATCATTATTAGAATAATAAGAATCCTCTCTGCCACTTCAAAGTTTGTGCATTGATACAAAATATGTGAGAGATTTTTTCACGATCAATGTTTTTGATCAGAGTTATTTTGGTGTGGCCTGTTCTCTAATCAGGCCAGTATAATTCAACTGGAAATGTTCTTTCAGGGAACACCGTGATGTTTCTGCGTTAGAAAATCTTAGCTGAGATGCTCGATACGCGGAGAATCGGCACTCGCATCCCGCACTTCGAATTTCGTATGGAAATTAAAGTTGTTGAGAAGTTGGTGGGAAGAGGCGTCGCCGGCCGCTCGAGAACCCGCGAAGCCTGATAACTTTTTCGAACTTGCCGACGTAAAAATGATTCAACGCCGTCTCCCAACGCAATTTCTTCGAAAGTTCGTCGACTCGGCGGCGATCCCGGCACGCCGTTAGTGGCTATTATAGTACTTGCTGTTCTTACGACCGTTGAATGAATGTTGAATTCTTTGTAATATACTGTAACAGGAAATGAGGCATTTAGCTCGAGTTTTTTAAATAAAAACTACGCACTAGTTTTCTAGTAATAGAATTTCTAGTAATAAGAACTATCGCTTTAATTTCAGTTGGAACTAAACAGGTACACTATATTTGTTTCAGTGTTGGGAAAATTAAGCTTTAGAAGACAAAGAATCCGTGGAAAATTTTGCAACATTTTTTTGAAATTTAAAAATGATCACATCTATGACAAATACAGTATCCCAAGATCTACGATAAACAAATAAATCATGATATCTATGGTGAATAAAACGTATCCTAAGAACAGAAGAATTTTGAATTACAATGTAGACTTGACAAAGTCATTATTTTCGTATTTAGAAAACGAATGAAAATTCCGTTATTCGACACTATTGAAGAAGAAAGTACCTCGTTATAATTTTCATTCTTCTTGAAACGTAATTGATACGATCGAATGATATTTCCATCTGCCTGTAATCATAAATTCCTGGAATTTATATCTAGCCAAATTCGATGTACACAGATTTATCCCGCGAGATTTCCTATTTGGCGTGGCAAATCCGGGAGGGATTTTGCGAAATCGAGGTAAACACGTCAGCCAGTCAGCGAAATGAATGTCTCGAAATATCAAATATGTTAAACGCGATTTGTCGTAAATGCAACCTTGACCCCGCTAGTTCCTGGAATCCTGTGGATTTCTCGAGGTAGACTTGTAGCAATCTTTCTTTTCGAAACGATGGCCACATGCATCGGAAATGTGTTGTTTCAGCAATGAGCAGCCTCGATCTTTCTCTCCGTGGATGTTTCGGCGATAATGGCGAAATGGAAAGAAGTCGACATTCAGCTGGATTCTCTGCGTTTCCTTCGAATTTATCTTTCAAATCTTCTTGCAATTTCATTGCACTTTATAGCGGCAAAGAACGGCTCGAACGTCCATTGCTTTTAGATTCAGTATATTAAATTCAGTAATCGAACGCACATTCTGCGTTACATTTTCCAATAGACATTTAATCTTCTTTCGTTCTTTCCTTTCAGCATGGGATTTCAATATCAACGCTGCAACCTCTGCTTTGTTCTGGCAAAAAGTTCTCGATCGAACACAAATACTTGGACGCAAGTTTAAGTGAGAAATCTTTAGACGCGAAACAATTTTTATGTTTGAAGTGTAGTTCTCTCGTATGAAAGATTCTAAATATTTTCTAAATATTTCTCGAATATTTACTTCGAACATTAGTTTCATCGAAAACTTAGAGTAGTTATAGCAGTAGTTCAAAATCTTCAATATTAACATTATCTCGTTCAAAAGTCGAACAAATAACACACGATGAAAAGCTTCACATTGACCCGTAATTCATATTTCTGAGAACACAATGGGAAAGAACAGAATCTTTACGAGCCGCTGCATGTTTAATTGCCATTTTCACGCCAACTTCCACGGTATTGAACCGATATTGAAAGTTCAACAAATACTATATCCGCTGACTGTATATTCACGAGAGAAACGACGTTAACTCGATTCAGGAAAAACTTTCGCGACATCTTCGTCGACGTGATACGGATGGTACCCATTAATGTAATTATTGTCGAACGAATCTCGAGCAAATCGAACATCCCGAGCTGAAGTGTGGTCCAGGTGTGCACGGTGTCGTTTGGAAAACAAGCGACAACGAGCGAAGGCACGGCGAGAGAGTTCGTCGATTTTTGAGGATGTCAACGACCGCGAATCACCGGGGCCTACGGTCGGAATTAGCAATGTAAATATTCACGTTGCGCCGAGTACAAGCTCCGCATGCATAGGTAACAAGATGGGCCTTGATTCAGTGGCTGTTGCCGTTGCATAACCACTGGCAAACATCGATGCGCAATTCTCCACTGTTGTTCCGCAGCTCGACGAAGAATTCCTTTATATCGATCACGCTGACATCCGACCGTGTTCTTTTTTCTTTTCTTTTTCCTTTTTTTTTTTTTTTTTTTTGTTTCACTGTTCTCGAAACTCCCGTTCTGCCCATCGCTTTGAAATTTTATCAACAGTGTAACAAACCGTCGCGTTGGTTAAATAAAATTTTCGAAACAATCTGAAGATGCTTCGCGCGAATTCCAAATTTCTCCACTTGTTGCAGACGCGTATTAAAAAAATTAATACAGCCATCTTATATGATGTTAAACTTATTATATTAAACTTCATTAATGCAAGAACGTGAGTGTTCAAATATTTCCGTGATATGTGAAACATTAAATATTTTGTAATTGTGATACATTCGCGAAAGGTTCGGATACTTTCATGACTGAATGCACGATGAAACAATCCAAGAAATATTCGAAATAAAGCATTTTGACACGAAGCTTTGTTTAAGAATACAACAAAATGTACAACATCCACGAAACATAGATATTTAGTACAAATATTTAGACACAAACGTCCAGAAACGTATCTGCAAATGTATAAAATCGAAAGATTAAGTAACATCCAGATTCTTCTAACAATATTGAGGGAGCTGAAAGCTCAGCAGAAACTCGAAGAAAGAACAATTTCGGTTCGAGGCTTCGGAAAAAGTCGATGCGAGACTTCGTACTACTGTAAACATTGGCCTGGAAAATCCAGAGTTTCGAAGTTGAAACTCTGGATTAAACAAGACGCGTTCCCGAGTAATCAAGAAAGAGACGAGACCCAGATTCGCGTCAGAATTAAGCGTCAAAGCGTGAAGCGAAAGGCAGAAAGGAGGAGATCGAGGCTCGGGAATCAAATCGAAATCTCGTTTTCCTCCATTGTTGGTGGCAGGGGAGGAACACTCGCTGGGAAATTCCGCGCACAGGCCAGAAACGTGGAAACTGAGAAAACTCCATCGAAGTTTTAAAACGACTGCGCCTGGCGAAGTTGCAGGCCGGTGAAACAGCTCTTGTTGTTTCGTCGATAACTCGCGGTTGTGCTGTTTCCTTGCCTTTGCTATTTTTCATTCTCTTTCCTCTACGTGGAAAGCAACACGAGCAGGTTCCGTCTCGAGAAGAATTACCAGTAACGTAATTTTCTTTTTTATTAGAGATTCGACATATTTGTCATTTCGCCCTTTGGATCAATTAATATTGACGTTGCGCATTTTTGTTAACAAGTCGATTTTCGCGAAGGAATTTGAACTCTGTTGCGGATCATGTGATTTTATTCTTGAATGTAAATAGATGCTGAGATAATGAGAGGTAGAAAATTAATGTAAGAAAGTGAATAAGTTATTCTTGAAATTAGTTTCACATTTCGATTAATTGTAGAATTTTGAAATGCTTGACTAGCAGTAGTATAATTGCAATGAAAAGTGTCGTAAATTCTCTAGTTTAGTAAATTCTCTAGGTTGTAAAATAAAACAATGTAGATTACGGTCATAATTGAATTACAGTTTATTACAATTATCGTAAGTAAATGCAAGTAAATTGTAATTAATTATGTAATTAATTATGTAATTAAATAAATCAGAATGTCTCCGAATTCGCGTACGACTTATCGAAAATGTTTTGTTTTTTTTTTCACACGAAATTTACAAAAACACAAGGATAATTTTTCTTTCACCAACATCCACAGCTGTTTACCATCGGCCGATGAAAAACAAAATTTTCGCAGCGACGTTAATTGCACGAAATTTCATAAATTTCGGCGGCAACCGATCCTGCATGATAAAACGCATATAATAACAGCGGAGGTAGTGGCGGGGAGAGCGCGGGATAAACGAAAGCGCGAAGTGGCGCGGAAAGCTCTGTTGGCAGCTCGATTTCCGACGAAATGGCCGCGGATCAAACCTGGAGAAAAATTCACCGAGTTCGTTCAATTTTCGACGTTCGTGCACCGCTAACACGTTTTGCTCGGCCGCATTAAAAAAAAAAAAAAAAAAAAAAACAACGGGGGGTCGGGAAAACTGCATAAAACAGGGAGAGGGAAAAAAGAAGAAACAGACAGGGGAAAAAAACAGTTTTTTTCATATCGCGAGAAAAAAGGCAAGAGAGGGAGAGAGTATCGCCCAACAAGCCTGCTCACCTCGGGCCACCGATCCTGCCAGGAATGTTTTCATCCTCTCTCTCCAACCCTCTTTTTTTCTCGTTTTGCAGTCTGTTTTTAATTTTTTTTTTCGTTTTGAATTTTTCTTCCTCTTTTTTTTTGTTTGTTTTTTCTTTCTTCTCGACAAACACTGGCCACCGCTTAACAACACCGCGCGATGAAATTCCAGATGCTCCGTTCGTCGGGCGAGGAAACCACTCGTTCGAAGGAGGAAAATGAAAAATCGTGGCTCGTGCCGAGTTTAGGATAATTGGTCGAAAGATTGAAGAAATTTCTGATGATAGAAAGAGGAACACGGCTAAACGAAAAGAATATAAATATTGAAGTAATTGCAATCGTGTAAAATGGCTTGCTAAAATCTTATTGCAATGAAAATCGTAACTAAAAAAACAAATTACTACGTTCAATAGAAAACCTGCTCTTAACAAAATAAGATAAAATAAAACAAAAATTCAGAGGAAACACCAAGATATCGAAGCTCAATTGACTTCGATTAAGTAATCCTACCTTTCTGCTTGGATACGTTCCAACATCAGCAAAGAGAAAGAAAAAAATAGAAAAACTCAAATGAATAAGTTAAAAATGTATATCTCGCATCGTGTGTATCACGTATCAATGCATAGAATAAATTTTAATTTTGATGGCAAAATTTATTGGAATTTAAGCGGAATGAATTCAAAATTTCACGTCGAGTATCAGAGTATTAAAAGTTATATAATTCTTCTACGAATTCCGACACGAAGAAAAAAAAAAAAAAGGAAAAAAAAAAGAAAGAAAGAAAGAAACAGGGGGAGAAAAGGAGAAAGTAGGAAAAAATGGAAGAGAACTGTGCACCCATTCCCTGAAGACTTGGGTTATTGGCAGGCTTGTCCTCGCAGACGGCACGCGTCGACCATCTGTCTCGGCCTGTTTCTTCCGGAAAGTGCGAAAGCCTCGGGAAGAAACCCAGACCTCGACGCTCTGACGAAGTTTCTTGTCTCGATACACGACGACCGGCTCGATATCCCCCTGGGCTTCGAATCGGAAGAAGGAGGAAGAGGAGGGCGAATCCTGTTAGAAGTTGCCCACGGCAGGATTCATAACGCGAATGCTCTTGGTGCTTGGCGCTCGAGTTGAATGGAAATTGAAGTTTTAATATAGAAACTGCGTGTACATTTTCTGCGGCAAGTAGGGAAAATAAGAATTTGAAATCTCGACGCCTCTGTTAGAAAGGCGAAACGATTCTTTTATTCCGAGTGTGAAGAATAATACTTCCTGCGTTGTGCATTTGTAGAATTCATTGCAATTAGATGGAAATATAGAATGAATTGGTCATAATCGAAATTTTTTCTGCAGTGTCAGTTACTTGAAAAATTCTTCATAGAATTTAACCATCGGGTTATAATGATTTAGGATTAAGGATTTCTCAATTCTGAAGTTTTTAATTTCGTTAAGTTTCATTGGTAATATCTCTGTCTGGTGAGAATGTAAAATACAGAATAAAATCGGATTGCTCAAAGTCAGGCAATCTAACAACAGATTTCTCCAGTCATCTGTAACTTCAATATTTTATCAAACTTGACTGGAAATTCTCTAACGGCAAATACGTATTTTCTAAATAATTGATGAAGTATTTCATAAAATGATGAAGTAAATTCCACTAAAAGGTCGGGAACGTGTGTATTGAACTTGCTATTGAATAAATCGCAGAATATCAAAGATTCCTGAATTACACAATCGCTGACAGATATATAAGCAAAAGTAGAGAAAGGCAAATCGCAACATCTGATACTCTCGTACAATTACACGATGAGATCTTGATTCCTTGTCACGAGCTTCGATATTTTATTTTCGTACAACGCGGTGGAAAAGACGAACGAAGGTCGCGCAGCCTTTGATCACGATAATACTTCATGTTCTGACACGCAAAGGCTGAATGAAATATCACTGCCACAATGAACTTTGTTATACGCTTTATAATAGTTTTTTTCTTCTTTTTTCTTTTTAAACTTTAAACTGTATTCTTGAACATCGAGATTAAACCGTGATATACGATATAAATAGCCTTTTTTAATTATTAGCAAGATTTTTAAGATATTTTCATACTTTGATATGAAAACTTTGTATTATTTGAAATTGTTGTCCTCGACGAAGGGAATGTAGTATAATTAGAATCTTGATACAATTGTCTGTGATTAGAGTCTGACAGATTATTTAGTTTTTCATTTCAATTTGTATTTGTTAAAAAATGTAATATTGTATCGATAAAGCACATGGAAAAATTCTATCACAAATATCATGAAAGTTCTCAAGACTGCGACCTATCAATCGAAAAAAGCAAGTCAATCCGTCTGTTATATTTTCTTCATGATCTTTAATAACTAATTAATTGAATAATTTTCAATCTGTAGTATTTAATTTCTCCGTTCATGGATCCCACATTTCTAATTACAATAAATTATTTCACGGTTACCTACATTAATTACGTAAATCAAACTCAGCTAGGTAGTTATAGAAATTTCTAGTTAAACAGTTTAACATCCGGTAAACGGTTCAAGAATGAAAGTTTATCTCAACAGACGCAGTTTCAACGTAAGTGGTAAAAATATTATTGCAATAATGTTGCGTGAAAACAGCACGTTGCGAGGCAGAATCGTGGAAAACTGAGATCGAAGCGGTTGAGGTCGGTTCGGTGGAAAATAAAGCTGGAACGGTAAACAATACCGGAAGCCTCGATCGACTCTCATCAACGCGCGGAAAATGAGCGACTGCCGCGCACTATCGCGACGTTACTATCGCGAAAACAAATCGCTTGCCATCGAAATGAAATATCCTCCTCTCCTAGCTCGGTGCTCCGTATTTGCCGATAATCGAAATTCATTAATACGCCATCGATTAATCGATCCACTCGAAAATTACCGGCGGTGATGCACACCGGAAATCAGGCTAGCTCGTTGCCGCTCAAATTGAGCGCATCGTCGACGACCCCGAAAACTGTCGTTATTCTTTGACCGGCTGTTTCAATTCCCCCTACCTCCCCCCCACTCCCAATTTTTCCCCATGCATACGGTGTTGATACACCGCAGAAAATTGTTTTACATTACGAATAACTTTTATGAACGAGGATGAACGCATATTGCAAAATAACGCGAAAGTATATCGATTAATTTTCGATTGATTTCGCTTTGCGAAGTATATTGCAGATATCGATTAATTTTCATCATTTAATTTCCTGTCGTTTCAATTTGTACTTTAATATAAAAATATTTTCGAAGTGTGTGAACTATTTTTGAACTTTGGTATTCGAATGAGAATTGAATTCTCAACGATGCGAGTTCCTCTCGTAACGTGGTATTCTTACTCTTAATATTAGTTAAACAACCTCTTGCGATTAATTTACATTGACCGATTCCATTTTTCAACATGGAGAAGAGGAATTTCAAATTTTAATGTCCGATTTGAAATTAGTTGTCGATCAAGTTGTCGATATTTTAACCGAGGTTGGTAAACCGATGTTTTTCCCCCGAGGGTTTCACATCGAGATACAAAATAAATACATCAGACATCTCTCATTAAAATAAATCATTTTATGAAAATGTAATATTCATTCGCGTTAGTTATCGCAATTCGTGACACATTTAATTGATCAGGGTTTATTTATTACATCCCCTACAATCGTCATTTATATCAAAATATAAAAGAAATACATTCGATATTTCTTGCTGAAATGAATCCCTTTGATCTCCATCTTGGAATCACCAAGTAAACACAGTATTTAAGTGTTCCTATTGAAACAAATGTACTACACAACATCGACTACATTTATACAATTTAAACCAATCAATACGTACCTAACTTTCCAACACGAACTGCAATAAATTCTTCTCCTCTTCGTACAATAATGCATTAAACCGATTGAATTCAGAGTACTTCGTTTCCAGGAATAAGAACGCGAAACAAGCGTACACATACAGGATGGCGAGGAATCTTCTCTACCGGAGAAATCGATTAGAGAGATCGTTTCGAGCGAGGCAACGGTGTGTTACGCGCGCGGCGCGAAATCACGATCGGCTGGCTACAAAGAGGACGAAACACAAGCGTCGAACGAAACAAAAACCAGGAAACATGGAATCGGCGCCTGGTAATATCGTTCGTCGGCTCCTCTCTCTCTCTCTCTCTCTCTCTCTTTCTGCATGGCGATAATGGAACGTAATCGAGGCGTTCATCGATCAAATCTCTCGCGCGTGTCCGACTTTTTTACCATTTAACGCAAAACCGTCCGCGATAATGAGACGACTCGCGTTCCCGTTGAGCTGCGAATTAGCAAAAACGCGTTACAACATTGACGTACAACAGTTTCGCGTGTACACGTCGCGTTGTCTTGCGACGTTTTTGCATCCCGGTCGTTTGATAAACAATTTGCGTCGGTGTACGAGGACGATTTAATTTTGTACGGCGTACAGTCACTCCGAAGAGGAGTACACACGACGAGGGATTTTTATTGACGATTGAAACTTCCATTAACTTCGTGACAAAAAAAAAAAAGAAATCGTGCAACAATGGGAAACCTTCTCGCTCTCATATTTCATAGAAAAATTATCGACAGACCATATATAACTGATCGTGAGATCTATCAATCTTGTATTAAACCGCGAAGGTTTTGCTTTCGAAATACTGTATTCGTTTTTTCTTTTTTTTTTCAAAGATGTTTTCCGAGAGAGATAAAGGAAATCTTTTCTGTCAAAGATTTTGCAAAAATTCAAACGTTCTTTATTGACGCTAAGAAAATTTTAGTTGACAACTAAAATTTATTGTAGAGTTCATATATCGACATTTAAAATGTCGATAATTTTTCATGTGTGTACGGAGATTTACTTGGAATGACTGTATCGTGGTGTGGAAATTTATAATGGTGTTAGTCGTCCCTTAATTTTTGATATATCTATGAGATTCAGACATGGCATATGTTTCGGAGATTTTAAATTTTTATTACTTTGATACATTATTCTAAGAGAATGGAGAATTCGGGGAAATTGATTATATTAATTGACAAAGGTGTAAAAGCAGTGGAAATGAGCAATTTATAGTTTTTTTTATTAGAATTTTTTATTGAAATTTGCAGCGAGTTTAGAGAAAACAAATTTCATTGAACGTCGAGAACTATATAGAATATAATTCTCGATTCAAGTTCGACGTTGTTTTTCGATACATGGGCAATATCACAGAGTTAAAAATTCTCATACATATACATAAACTACAAATCAAATCTATAGAAATTATAATGTAACCACGTCTACTATGCTATTGCTGTTTCTTTCTTAAAATTCATCAATAATTCTCTTTCGTAGTCTTCAAATCAAATCAAATCTTTGTCAAATCCTTTCAGTCGATCGATCTAATCGAATCAAAAATTTTAGTCAATTGTCGCGTTCTGTATTTTCAAGCGAACAAACAGATTTACAATCGACAGAACCGGATTGAATCAAATAGAATCAGAAATAGAAAATTCAATGCATGCGTGCTATCTGATAAAAAATATTTCTCCCAGAAACTTCTCTCACTCTCTCACTCTCTCTTTCTCTGTCAAAAATCTCTCGTCGCACGATGTCGCCAATGGCAACGAACCACACCTCCCCAAATCCACAATCTGCCCAACGATCTCTCCAATTTCCATAAAAACCGTCTAATCTTCCATCACGGAACAGCATGAAAATGGCCACTAAAAACACCCCGATGCATCCCCATGGAGGCTCCCGAACGATCTTCTAAACGCGACGTTGAAAAACACTCTCGCCCCGTAGGCTCCATAAATAGTTATTGAACGTGGCACAGCGTCGCGGCCACTGACACACGTTTACGACATCATTCGTCGGATGCGGGACTATCGAAAGCGGGACTGGATTTATATCGGGTCCGTGGTCGGTAAAACGTTCCATCGAATCGTTCTTAGATACACGGAGACCTCGAGTATCGTCGAGTAAAAAAAACGTGACGAGGGGAAGGAGAAAGGAAGAAATCGAGGGACGCGCGATAAACGCGTAACCACTGGCGGATTCCCGCGTTTGATTTCTCTAGCTGCGATCCGTACGGGAGAAATAGAAAAAGAAGACCGAGATTCGGTCAGCTGATAGGTCACGATCCATGAACGCTTCCGCGAAGATCGTTCGATCTCTTCGTCCGAACCGAGACGAGATCGTGGAATTTTTGCAATAATGCGCGTCGATGGGGGTTGAAAATACGTTGCTGGCCGTATGTTAGCGGACAGTATCGGGTCGAGTTTGAAATTTCGTGGAATTCGTTCGGATGGAAACGGCTGGGGAATTCAGAGGAAAGAGGAGTTTCTGAGAAGAATAGGAAGTCGGTGAAACTGATGGAGAATGGTGAGACAGTGGAGACGTTTCGAAACTGATTCGCGATACGATGATTTCCGAGAGATTGAGATCTTGGTCAAGGTCTATGGAATGAAAATAGAAATGAAAAAAAAAGTAGTAGATTTTTTTTTTTTCTTTGAAGGATCGAGTTGATGAATAATCGCAGTGAGAATCCATATCAGGATAAAAATTCATGATAGAAATAATGCTTTTGGGAAGTAAATTAGTATAATTAATAATGGTTAATGATGAATTAATAATCAGTAACGTGTCAAGTAACAGGTCATGTGTCGAAGTTTTGGCCAGTCAAGTATATAGAATAAATAATAGAAATTGACTAAGCAATTTTTTATTCGGAGATTGAGTCATGATCCATCGCAGAAGAAATTGAATGGTAAAATTTGAGAGAAATAACTCTTTTAAAAATGACAATTTTGAAGGTTAATCCTGATAGGAATGTAATTCTAATGTACGAACAGAGGAAAGAATAATTGAGAGTATATATTTCATTCCATTTCCGAGATATTTAATAACATACATTCACTTGACCTAAAGTGAATCGTAATTCGTTGAAAATAAATCACCACCAGATGGACTATCAATTATGATACGACCGAACAAGCAAAATATTTCTTAAGCGTTCAACGAAAATTGGAAAGATATCAATCGCGCGGAATGAATGAATAAAATTGGCTGACATGTTGAATCCCAAAATTGTAAATCACGAATAGAAGAATATCTTTCTCCCGTACGACCCACGTGCGAAAAACAATTCGAATCGCCAGAAACCATGGACAAAAGAGCATCTGGAAAATATTACAGATCGTCGGGATTCGGATGTAACCTTCGAAGGTCTGATAATACTTGCTAAACAGCGCACTTCGGCGTGGATCGTTGAGAAGAAGGGAAAGATCGATCCACTTTACAATTCGAACGTTATTCAAATACCATTGTCCCAAACTGGGGAATCATTGTGTTCATGAATGTCCCGAAGAGGCGGGGAAGGGGGGGGGGAGAGAACTGGATCTCCCTCCTCGCGGTTGCCAGAATTTGTCTACCACCCGTTGGAAAGTAGAATGCACAGAAAATACCGCGTTATTATACGATAAAGGTGGAACTTTGCATGAAGATGGGATATCCTTTCCAAATGCGAACCACGGCAACATTTTCTTGAAAGGACCACAAGTTTATGGACGGCGAGTGCCCCGTGCAAGAACTTTCTTCCTCGTTCCTCGCGCGCGCGCGCGCACACACACACACACACACACACACATATATGTACACTCGAGAAACCGGGACACGTATTGCAAAATACATTATAAAATGTAAATGCGAGTAATTTTTCTGTGCTTCTGTTGACGTTGTTCTTCCAAAGTTTGTTACGTTTTTCGTACTACGTACGGCGTGGATAGAAGCTTGACGAGAATGTTTCAGTATTTTTTTATATTTTTCACTTCAGTTTTCCAATTTTTGACTTTATAATATGAGTTTTAATTGGTAATCGAATGGATATTTATTTTCCAAATATCATAGAGAGTAGTCTGCTTTGGATATTCTGTGATGTATTCCGCGATGATGCATTGTCATAATGCATTGCCATAATGCGAATTTGTAATATCAATTTATAATACATATTGCGAATTTGTAATATCATTTATAATACATATTCGATAATAGAAATCATCTTATTGATTAAATCGAAAATTGAAAATGTTTACTTGGAATTTTATTTCAGTCTATAATGAAATTTTTCGACGACTTCGTCAATTTGCAACATTTTGACTTGAACAAAGTCGAAAGCACTGCCGATTATTAAGTTTGAAATTTTTCGGATTTTTACTTGCTTCAAACGAATAGAAAATTATCTACGACCTACACGAGAAAGAATTCACATAAAGATCAGCATTTTAGCAATTACTTATCGCTATCGTTACGTGAAAGATTTGCAAAAAAAACCATCCCGTTTTTAAACAGTTACAGAAATACGAAAACATTACTCATTATTAACATGATTAAAAATTTCTCGAATTTTCATTGGTTCCAAGTGACAAAAAGATTACCTACGTGAAAAATTGGCAGAAAACCGACCAGTTTTTAGACGGCTGAGAGTCATTTCTCATTTCTCGCTTCTCAACCGATAGCATATCCCGATAATTTATTAACCAACTTGGCGTTTCTTTCCTCGATGTCCGGACCAAGTAACTTTTTTCTCGTCGCGTTTCCCCGGGGGAGGGGCAGGGGCGAACTTCTCCTTCGGAGAATAGTTCTATACTTGTCCTCATCGATCACTCGTAGGCCTGACTGCGGATTAATATGAAGCAATTCCATCTGCGAGTGACAGTCTGAGGACGGGTCGGGGAAACACCTTCAGCCTGATAGCCATGGAAATCATCCTTTTCTTCGCAACCTTCGGAGCGTTATTGCAAAACCGTCGACCCTCGTTTCGATGCTCGTGAAATATGTCAGTTACAACGTGCTCTACCGGATCGAATCCGGCCCCGCGAAATGCAAATAACGAATCCGAGGAGTTCGGTCGCGCGATACGCAAGCGGCTGACGACGTTTTGCCCCTGGTCGTGGAACCAACTGGAACAAGTAGTCGAGAAATAAATATCCTGTATATGGATATTGTGGAGGGAGAAAACAAAAAAAAAAGAAAAAGAAAAAATTGAATCAGATAAGAAGGATTTAAAATATAAAGTTTGTTGATATTTAAAGAGATATTCTCTCTATAGATCTGCACTCTCTCACGACTCAATGCTTTTGTCATAAGACGGTGGCACTCAAGTTTCGATAAATGCATGACAACTTGTACAATTCAGCGTTTATTCTGTGACGATACCTTTCTGAACTACAACATTTTTTTGACACGTAGCAACGAAATATATGTTTGACACGTTATCCATATAATTAGCTGCAATATTATTTGATAAGTCGAAAAGTTGAAAAAAAGTTCAAATGCATTCAAACAGAATTTTAGACTGTTAAATATTGATTGTTTGTCAGGTTTGAAATATATTTAGAAAATCTGTACAAACTCATTACTTTAAACACTTTTCACATCAGGATCTCAATAACAAAATTACGATATACTCGCCATTGTTTATAAATTTTTAATTTTACTACTTTAGCTTCGTTCGACGGATAATTCATCGGTTAATGGTGTTAATAAATTAAATAGAGATACGAGATTCTACGAGCATCGTGGTTTCGCACCAGTGAAACAAAAAACAGTGAATTTTAAGAAAACGCTGGTGTCTCGAAACGCGTCGGAGAAGAATCTCACCGAGCATGCACGTTATTCGCGAACGAAACGTCGTTAGCGTTCACTTTGCTGGCCACCTAAATATAACGAGCGAAAATAGACGTAGTGTGCAGGCGGCCGTTAAAAGGTTAAAGTGCAGCGTGTGTGGAAAAGTGGCGAAGAAAGAAGTTCTGGCATCGATAAACCACACGGTTGGCAAGGGGTTGCACGTGGCTGCACTTTGCGTGATAATCTTGTTTCGACTGCGGGGCGTCCGACGCTGCGACCCTTTAACCCGGAAGCGTCCCTCAGCGACGCCATTTGCAACGCACGCTAATTACTTTTACGGCGAACAAAAACATCTGAGGGATGTCCACGTCCACTGAAATCCTCTCTTTGAACTGAGACCGAATTGAGAATCGTTCGGTTCTGTCGAATGTTCGAAACGTTCTGCTTCGTGCAGATCGATTTCGTGCAACGTGGTGGTTGCCGAGAAAGGGGAAGAAATATCGTGGGAAAAGAAATGAATCACTCACTGTCGAAGGACTTCTACTATTCTAATTTCTCTTAGTTATGATATTAACTAGATTAATGATACGTACAATGTACGTCTAACGCGATTTCATAAGTTGGGAAATAACATTGAGAATAAATGAGAGTGCAGTGCTACGAATTTTAAAATTTTATTTTTAGAAACTAGTATTCTTTGGCAAACGATAATACACCGCCATTTTTCCATGAAAAATCTTGTCGATGTGTCAGCTTGACAGATATAAATTCAACTTATGCAAGAATAAGATTGATGAAGATTGACGAAGAAACGGGAATAAAAGTCAACGAATTGGTAGTTGTAGGTGTCGAGAAGTCTCGTTGCCCGAAATACATCTAGATCTGGAAGTTAATGCTCGTGAAAAGTCCGGCGTACCGTTTACGTTTGCAACGTTAGGTGGAAAGTTTCGCCGCGTTATCTCGTCGGTCCTTATTTGCACGGAGACATCGAACAGCACGGGCGTGTCCTCGTTGTCCCGTCTATTTAAAGCGGCCACGTTTGGTTAAACTTTAATTAATAATTCGAGCACGTGTCTACCTCGCGTTCTTACGAGCGGTCTCGCGCTCTCGCTCGCAAAGCGCGAGCCACGGATACATAGTCGGTTGCTGCAATTTCCATTCTACGCGACACCTAAAACATGCAAATTAGATTAAACGCGCTCAGACGGAGCAGGTTGCATTTATGCCGCGAATGGAAATGCGCCAAAGATTTGATTCCAAATGCATTTCTAACTAACGGATTAGAATGCATATCTTGACAACGCCGCGCCGTGATTACAACACCCTGTAAGTCGACCTCGACCAGGTACGTGCGAAAATATCAACGAATATACATTGGTACAGCGAATGTCACGATGCAATCTGTGCATGTTGTTTCAAGTTTGAAAATTTATATATTGTTCAAACATCGAGAAAGGTGCCACTTTACATTTGATAATGTACGTGTATTTTGAAACGACAAACTATCAAGAAATTTCTCTTGAGGAATTCTTTCGTGGCTTCAATACTGCAAAAGAATTTGAAGATGTACGTTGACTGGAGAGACGTTTCTGCTTCGCGAAGGGAAAATATTAATCTTTGAAATTTTTTCTTCGTTATAATGTCAAGAAATTTGAAGACAGATTTACATTGATCGAAGTCATATTTTTACTTCATGAAAAGAAAAATACTAAGCTAATCTTTCGAATTTCTTCTTCGTTCTAGTATTAAAAATATAGAATCTGATAATGTGCATTGATTGAAGTGGCTTTGCGAAGGAAAAACATTAAGCTGATTCTTGGAATTTTTCTCTTCGTTCCAATATTAAAAAATAAAATTTGATAATACACATTGATCGATGTGCGATTGAAAAATACATTAAGCTAATTCTCGAAAATCCTTTCGTCGTTCCGATATGAAAAAAAAAAAACAATTTGAAAATGTACATTCGTTGAAGTGTTTTACCCACTTTGCCGCGACAAAATACAAATCAAATCCTCGAAATTCTTTTTCCAATATTAAAAAAAAAAAATGGAATTCGATAATACGCGTTGTTCGAGCCACTGTTTTTCACTTTGTCACCCGCATTTCTCCCATCTGACGATTCTCATCGGTGTTTTAAAATATGCACCTCGCAAAAAATATCGTAGATGTTGAAAAGACGTGGAGAGACAGACGGCGAATATTGTTTCATGGTGGGTGATCAAGGCGCGATGGTGATGTTTAACATAATAAACATCCGGCAGTCGCGTTTCCAAGCTCGCGCAAGCAGAAGTGACTTGAAGCAAGTCTTCTCGCGGAGGATATGCAAATGAAATCAAAGTCTTCCGCGATGCACTCAGCCGCCGTTGCAATGCCGCAGTCGATGCAAATGGACGTTTGTTAGATGGAAGAAACGATTTCTTCATGTTTACACAAGTGTGCGGTGCGAAACACTTCAAACATGTTTGCGCTCTGCACTGCTGGATTAAAGCTCTCTCGTCCTTTATTCAGTCGCGTTGACACTAATAAAGACGCTGCTTTTCAAGACTGTGAAGTATATTTTACCGAGTGCAATGCGAGAATATTTTTATTTTTACGCATTTCTCGAGCTGGATGCCTGTGGAGTGATTTTCAGTAGTACAGGTCAACCACTTCGGTTCGTTTGGATATTATTCGTTATTTACGTGCTTTTAGTTTGGTTTCGTGGTTTTATTTCCGTGAATATTGTTCAGTGCATTCTGAGTGATGAAACGTTTCTGGAATGGAAATGTTAAAGTTGCAGAGAAATGATGAATATTTTCAGTAGTATAGGTCAACCATTTCGATTACTTGGGACTTGTACATTTGTTAACGCACAGTTTGTTTGATAAATTCATTTTTTTGTCTATTTCGAATGATAGGACATTTTTCTAATAGAAATACTAAAATTTATAAGAATGTTTTCAATAGTATAAGTCAGTGACCGACTCGGCGAAGTCTTTGAAATTTCTATGCGATCGGTTGAATTGATGAAATGATCGTTTATATAAACTTCAGCTCTGTGAGGTCCAATTATTATTTAAATACGTTACAATGTCATTGTAATATATATTGTGATATTACAATAATATTATTATTTAAATATATTACAATATCAAACAAACTTTCCATGGAAAAAAAATTGAAATCTACAAAATCATCTGCGACTAACTTGTACATATACCGATAAACTCAAGTTCAATTGCAAAGAAATAGCAAATAAAAGTATTCAAATCAATATAAAAAAAAAATCAAGTTTAGACCTTCATTCCAGGGAATAATTTAAGAAACCAAGTGTCAATAAATTAGTAATTTAGAAAATTTCTAAAAAGTCATGAATTCAATCCGCTGCATAATTCGTTCAATAACTCAGTAAAATTATGGCTCCACAAGTTATCATTCAAACATAAGCATCACTAGAACACGAATCAAACATCCATCGCATATCAGTGTTTCTTGAACGTCGTGGAAACCGCTTCGTTCGCATCTCCGATCTGATCCGGAACGTCTGGAACATGCAAATTAGATCTGAAACTCGTAGGCGCACGTTCAGTCGCAGCCACGTCTGCAACGGACGCATCCGGCCGACAAATGCCGCGGAGAAAATGATTTATTTCACGTTCGCGCCGGCATTATTTATCGCGACGCGTTACTCTTGATGAATTTATGATCGCCGGTTCCCAACGATTAGCTTCCTATGGGACGAACTTCCTCGAATTTATTAACAAGATGAGTGTAATGAATATTTCCCATGGTTATCGTCAAATTTGTATTTTTGTGCGTTTGCGTCTCTTAAGTGCATGATCCTTTTATTTCTCGAAGTTGTTTAGTATATCTTGGGAATAAAGTTGCACTTTAATATGAAACGAAGATGTCATACAATTGTTTCTGGGATATTTATCAATACTGCTATTTTTGTGGTTCGTTAAATAATTTCGTTAATAACAGATCACCTGCGCAATATTAAGGCTAAAATTAATTTCTGTCACGAATGATATGTTTAATTACTGATTATTTATCGCGTTTTTATATAGAGACAAGATACGCAATATTTTTCTAAAATTTTATGAACATTCTAGGAAAAATATCGAGCTATAGATGCTGCGACGAAATCTGACAAGTCTTGCTTCACTGTTTCCTTAATTTACACATTCTTAAATTTGTGTCAGCCTTTCAGATTCACCAGTTTATTATACACTTCAGAAGATGAATTATATTTGTAACAATAAATCGTAGAATCACTAATCACCGTATTGTGATTCCGGTGGAAATTTTTAAACTCCAAGGGATGACTGAATAGAATTTCTGGGAAAGAAATTCATGGGGGGGGGGATTTCATAGCCCAGAATTAGTCTCTTTCAGGGGGGAAGTTGGTTGTGGTGCTTCCGTTGAAAAATATATGTAATTAAGTTGAAATACTTATAAGCTCTTAAGGTGATTATTCTCCCACCAGTTTAACGCGATCCTTTCAAGGTAAGGGGTCTTAAAGATTAATGCCGGCAGGTGTCTCGCCAGGTAAGGTGCTCTAGGATCCAATTACACGATCCTACGGGATGCACTGTGTGACTTAAACAACGAAGCGTGGAGATAGCCATGGTTTTGATCTTACCCTCCTCCCCTTCCCCGCCACCTTACACTGTTTCATGAAAACTGGATTTAAGTTAAAATATCGCCGAGTTCGCTTGGTGAACCTAAACGACGTTGCCTCACCGGCAAGTTTTCGCGATGTAATTGGCCACGCTACGTTCCACTTGTATATTGTCCCGCGCTAAAATTTGATATCACAAAAGTAACAATATAGAAAGTATGTTCCCTCAGAATTATCATTGAACCGTCTTTTTATTTTGAATCTACATTTAAATCATTTCCAAAGATCTCAAACCAATTTTCTCTGATGAACACTTACTTTTTCTAAAAGTGAGTTTATTAAAATTGTTTGCAACAATTCTTTACGTATTAGAGAAGGAATTCATCCAAATCTTCGACTACTGTATTTTATATTGATCTATGAATATTGATATGAAAAAGACGAAATGACCAAAAATTGTCATATTGTCATATTGTAAATCTATTTTTATTTCTCAATAAATCCTACAGCGCGTAAAGCGCTCAATGAAGAAGATGAAAGACTGTCGTATTTTCTATTAAATTTATTTCTAAATCTAAACATCCGAGAATATCTCTGAAAGCTTCACCTTAATGAAGAAGATGAAACAACGAAAAATTATACAATAATATATTTCAAATTTTCTAAATTTACTTTTGAAATCCACTCTAAGTATATCTAGAAATATCTCAGGTATCTTTATAGATTTTAAAGCAACTTCCATCTCAATTATCTACCTAGATCTATTCTAGATCTGCTAAATTTACTTCCAAATTAATCCTAAATACCTCTAAAAATACCTCAATTATCTGGAAATTTATTCTCACTTTTTGTTCCAATTATCTTTCCAGAAGTCTTTAGAAATCCACTAAATTCATTTCTAAATCTAATTTAAATGTCTCTAAAAATATTAAACCAATTATATATCTGGAAATCTCTAGAAATTTATTCTAAATATCTAAATATTTCAAATCACTTTTTATCCCAATTAACTTTCCAGAAGCCTCTAGAAATCTGCTAAATTTCCAAATTGATCCTAAATACCTCTAAAAATATCAAATCAATTACGTATCTAGAAATTTCAAATCACTTTTCATACCAATTAACTTCCCAAAAAATTCCTAGAAATCTATTTACTTTCGAATCTAAATATTTCTATCAAATATCAAATCAAATATTTATATGGGAATCTCGAGAAATCTAAATTCACTTTCCGAATCAACTCTGAATATCCAAAAACTCCAAATCATCCGATTTTTCGCATCTCAAAAAAAAAAAGAAAGAACATCTATTCCGCTCTTCTTCAATCACGGTATGTCTAAATTCATTTCACGAAGAAGACGAGTCAACGGGAGGCTGTTTGATGAAAGACAAGAATGGGAAAATTCGTCCCTCGAGACGAAACTTTCGTTGCAACGGTGTCCGTTTTCGCTGCGGCGAGGCTGGCAAAGCAGGGCGAGGCGGAGAAGAGCGGCGTTAACTAAAACACAACGAGAGGCAACGTAATTGCAAACGGACGCGGCCTGGTCGGCGGTTTTCGTTTCCGGGCGCCGGGCGGTGGAAAATCGAGCCCTGGCCTCGGCCAACTTCGCGGCTCGCTTTCAAAGCGGACCCAACGACGAGAAAATCCGGGCGCCGACGAAACGGCCGGACAGAGACAGAAACGAACGAGAAGGGCCGATAATTGGCGAGCCGCAATAGTCGCACCGATTGCAACAGCAATAACCCAGATTGGCGAATCGTTCTGACGAGCTAACCCACGTGCGCCAGGAGCATGATTCAGGGGAGCGAACGCTCGATATTTTCGACGAGTGACGCGGTGGCCCGCGGCAGATTCGTCCAGCAAGATTCTTTTCACGATTACGATTCAGCTGACGGATTTGCGAATTTGCGGCGTGTTCTTTTGTATTTTCTGTGTTTACAATTGTGTTGTCGTGAATGTTAGCGTACAGAGAACACTTTGATTTGTTCTAGAGAAAAATCCGAGGGTAATGTGTATGTATTTCTACAGATATTTATCGCGAAGTGTAATTAATTTTCGAAAGTGATTGTATTATCAACGTGAATATTGCTCGAACTTGTTGCTCGAACTGTCGCTGAAAGATTTGGAGCGTGGAGAGTTACGAAAGAAATTTTTTCCTAGTAAATAGATATTTTGTTCTTAACATTATTTTTAGCTTTAATTCAGTATAAGCTATAATTGCATTTGAGAGCCGAAGTTCTAGTATTGTCTCGTTTCTCAGAAAAATAGTGAAAGAAGCTTTCTTCCGTCCAAGAAGTAGAGGAAGCTCCAAATTTTTGGACAAAAGTGTGCATATTGCAAAACTAAACTAAAATTAAATTAGTTTGTGTCCAATTACGACTAATAAAATTTTCACAAAACGCATTATTTTCCATTCTGAATAATGAATTGAGTGTTGAAAGTATTCGAACGCTCGTAGACGAAAGAAAAATTTAAATATCGAATCAAACAGCGTCTAAGGTCCCTTGTTCAACTCCCCAGTGTATTTCCAACCAAGTACTCTATAAATTGAGTATCATTGTATATTACTGTACGTGTGCTTTCACCATACAGTCTATAAAGACTGTTAGCAGTCGAGCATATCGGGGGGGTTGAACACTCTTATCGGTTTTCCTCGTGCAGCTCTATCGCCAGTGTCAAAACATTAAACCATGTGGCATCCCCTTTTGCACGGGAGAATTTCGGCCAAATACCACGGATCCATTCTCCCAAAGCAAATCCGAAATCAACCCTCCCACCTATAATCGACAGATCAAGTCATTCAAAAGATTGGCTCGGAGGGTGGAAACGTTTACGAGGCGTGTGAGCGATTATCGCGGTTAATCTGGGTTCATGGTGTTGCCAGCCAGCATTCTCCGACCCTCTTCAAAGTATTTCAACCCCTTTGTCAAGGCTTCTCGCAGCCACATCCCCAACCGGAAACCATACACTTGTGTACTGTATACAAGGGTGATTCGAAGAGAGCCAATAACTGGAAGACAGGTTGCCAGGCAATTATTTCAAATAACGTGGACATTGTTTCAGAGAATAAGGATGTTTCGTGAAACAACGTTACGCATGTGAATTGGTTCTTTTTTACCAACATCGTAATCGTCACGTTGTAATTGTTGAGAGATGCAAAAATGCAAGAGACATAAAATTAACTTGACTTAGGCTTTACTTAATTATGGAATTTCTAGCTTGATTTAGATTTTCACCGCTTTTAAATTTTTATTAGAGAGAACGTAAGAGAATTGGAAAATTAGATATCCAAAATTTTAGATCTCACCAAATTATACTAGAGACGAATTTAACCAGCCCAACTGTAACAGTTGTTATTATTATACGAACAGACATTCATCCCTTAATGAATTAGCTCGGACAACTGAACAAAGACAACTTAGCCACTTCCTCGATTTTTCCGCAACTATTGCAATGAATTATCAAACAATCGTCAAAGAAGAGGCAGCATTTTTCCCTGTCAAGTGGCAAACAAAAGACTCAACCTTGGCCCTTTTCGAGCCATGGTGAATTTAAGCGTTCCGTTATTGAATCGAGCTCGATACAGCTATTGTTCCAGCCGCGCGACAATGCACGAGGAAAAGGAATCGAGTAAGGAATTAATGATCGACGGTCGGTTTAGCGTGGCTCGACGGGGTGGGCCGCCGCCTCTTTGCAAAGGTCACAGGTCGGCGGTGCTATACAACATGTTTACTCCACTTGCAAGAGAAGGAATAATTAATCCTTTGCCACTACGACGATCACGAGCTCGTTTCTTAAGATAAGTACACGTGAATTGAAACGTTTCTAAAAACATTGCAAAAGTTTTTTCACTAAAATCGCTAGCTCTATTATGATTCTTCAAAACTTGATCTACTTTCTTTTTTACCATTTTATCGAACTTTGAACGACAAAGATTTTAACATTTCGTCACCTAATCCTAATGTTCAAAATTTAATAAAAAAGATTGTATTCTAACTATCAAATGGTTGTTCAGTCTTCAAAATTATGGCGAATCCAGTCGTGAGAAAAATTTTCCAAAGTCTCGAGAAACGTTTCAGTTTTTACAGACTGAATGAAAGTAATGTAAAAGCATCGTTCAAAAAAATGTAAAAGTTTTGTACTTCAAAATGAGACCAAGTGGATTGCTACATCTTCTTGTGCTAAGTTGCACTAGTTTAAAACGTCAAAACTAGTTTTTCATTGGTTACTGGTTCGGTTGTGCTCTGCGTTGTAAATTACCCTCGACTTCCTAGGGATAGGACTTGACAAAATACTCGTTCGCAAAGAGTTCGAAATACAGAAGTGTCTGTTTGCATTGAAAATTCAATAACGCTGATACCTGATTTTCCATCGACCTCGTATAAATTTTAATGCAATCGTGCGTCGGAGGATGTGTCGGGGGATCAGGTAAGAAGCTGAAAACGACGCTCCACTTTTCTATTAAAAGTATCAAGCAATATCGCGGCTGCTCGTGAACTTTGCAAGTGCCAATAGAGGTGATTTTCGAGTAAAAATAGCGACACCAAACGCAAAGGGGATTGAAGAGTGAAACGAGGCAGGGATCGATAAATTGATTGATGAGCTTGTTGCGTTATTTACGCCGGTGTTTATCGATCTTTTATCTTAAAACGGTGGTCAACGTTATAGCTTCGTCGGGAGGTATCGCTTTGCGTGATGCTCTAGATGGATGGTCGTGATTGTGCAATGAATTTTTTATTCTGGATGCTTTGCAAAAGGAACGTTGCAATTTAAGATATTATTGATACAAATGTATCGTGCATTATCCCTTCTTTGCAAAATGTCTAGAATTCAACTTCCAAAACCATCCATCTTCACCAAACTCTATATAATCAATCCGTCGTGAAATTGTTAGTAAGTTTTCAATAATCGATAAACGTTCGACAATTATCAATGAAGATGAACTTGCTCGTAAAAATTCTGCAACGTGGAAATTTTATAGTGAATTGAACGATGCGTAAATGATCTTCGTGTATTGATACTTCCAAGAGGCAAGGTATCTTTAAAAAGTATTTCCTATCGATAGATAAATATTCATTTCGTATGAATAGAATCGCTAAATCTCCGACTCAAATTTTTGATCCACATTCTAATCTCATCATCCAACAAAATCGTTCAACATCCACCAAAATCCATCCATGAAATTGCCAGTATCTTACTACTCTAATCGTAAGTCTCTGACTCTCGTAGAGACAATAATTTCGCGATTCCCTTAAAAATCTTCTCCATGGAAAAAAAAGCATGATTCCAGTCAAACGAGACGACCTAAACGCGTGGAAACGCGCGGACTAACGCTTTGGAAACTAGCGCCAGCTCTTCATATACCCCTCCCGCCCCTTGCGCAAAGGGGTGGTGGGGCACGGCGATGACGTCAGTCGGTGACGTCACTGCGCGGTTACCTAGCAACGGAGGCGCAAATCCCAGCACGAACACGGATGAAAAGTGGTTCTGCACGCTGTGCGTGCGGCGCAACGGGGGTAGACGGGGTGCGAAGAGATGCATGCCCGGGCCGTTCCAGCTAAACTACCCCTACTTTCTGTGGAACTCGAGCGCGCGCGCACGTTTATCCTCTTTGTCGTTCTTAACCTGATTCCACGGTGTTCTCTCGCTCGCGCCACGGGCGGCCCAGTTTACCGAGTCGCGTCTCTGTCTGCCTAATCCGTTGCTTGCTCTCCGATTCGCTCTCTCGCCTCCGGTTGCGAGGAAACTCCCGGGATCAGGTGGTGACGTCACCGCCGGGCAGGAACGAGGGATGGTCATGGTTCTGTTTCGAGAACGCTCCGTCGAGAATGTTCGCCCTGGTATCGAGCCCGGCCGCTTTCACGGTTTTCCAGACTGGTTGAACGATTGGAATTGGAAGACCAGCGGAGATGATTTTCCGGTTGGACGAAATTTCGATAATTCTCGAGTTGTCGAGAAAAGGAGAAATTTCGGAAGATTTCGCGATGTCTCGAGATGGATGACAAAGGACCGCGAAATT
Source organism: Tetragonula carbonaria (assembly GCA_032399595.1). NCBI lineage: Eukaryota > Metazoa > Arthropoda > Insecta > Hymenoptera > Apidae > Tetragonula > Tetragonula carbonaria. The sequence goes on along the minus strand of JAUCRC010000009.1, from coordinate 3,901,806 downwards.
CTTTGAGAATCGGACTTTTATGTTTGAATTCGAAGAAACTTTGTTGTAACATTCTCAAATTTGTTTCACGAATGATTGCTGTCAAACCATCTGTGGTAAGAGAATTACTACGTATTTGGAATTTAACGTAGTGAAGTTGTGCTCTCAGACACTGATGGATCTATCAGTCTTGCAATTTTTCTCTCACAATCAGTGCAGTTCCCACAGATTAATTAGTTTCTAGTGGGAAATATATATTGGTTTTATAACAATAGATTGCTAGAATGTCTCTCTCGTTCTACTACGGTAATCGTAATGGTATAATGTATATCGTTATCAAGTGAAACGTTACTTTCGTCATCCCGGATGCGAGCCGATAGAATTAAAATAAAAAAAATTGTATATTCAGACACCTGTAAGAGTTGCAGTTTCTGCTCTCGTACGGCATCTTCGGCGAGGTTCTTTCTTTCGATCAGCACTTGATCCTTTCCCTTGAAACGTGGATGCTGCGAGCTTTCGCATCGCTGGAAATGGAAACGATGGAACAATGGAGACCTCCAGACGATTGTCTGCGCGTTGCATCGCAATTGCAACGAGGTTGCGACTGCTTTGCATCAACGAATGGTATGGAGCTCGTACGAATATGAATACGCGATACGTGAATTTCAATTGTTTCATTGACGTTTTATCTTTAATCGCAGCGCGCTGCGACCCGTAACAATCGAGAAACAGAGAAAATAAGCCACTATGGGGCTTGTTAAACCAGTTAAAAATTTCTCCTGTTTTTCATTCGAAAATTCTTTTCATCGTTCTCGTTGAAAGATTGTTGGTAGCTTGTAACAGAGATGCTCTTAAACGGAATTTTTAAAGACGAGTCAACACGATGATGGAAGTACCAGGAAGGAATTACGGGTGTAATTGTAGGCCTAATTCATGAGGCTTGTCAACACGTATGTTTGCCGCGCCTTTGTGCCTTGATGCTGATCCTAAAATCACGAGGCCGCATCTCGAACGAGGATGCACGTAGCTTCCTAAAACTGTGTAGATCATCGCTGATAATTCTGTCATTAAGTTTATTTATCCATCCATCAGTGTTATTTACTGTAAAATCATCATTTCTTATACTAATTTAAAATTACATCTTCCCGTCGAATAATTGGATTTGTTTCTTGGATTCGCTCTTACCTAATGCTCTTATCTAGTGACAAATTTTTTTTAAAAATTTCAACTAAATACAGTCGATTTGATTATTTTCGGTATTAAACAAGAATGACGAAAATATTAAAGAGGCGGCGAGTACAATGCACAGAGATGAAAGTCAAATTAGAACGCACGGCTATCAAAAGTGATCGATAACTGGCTACGATTCAAGAATACGATGCACAATTCTGGAATCTATCTGAAAATCATTACGAGACATTTTCTGGGTCACTTTGGCTATCTTGTAAATTCCTTCGGAACTTTTCGAAGAAAAAGGAGCATCGACGCAATAACCAATATCTCGGACGCAGTAAATTCTCGTTGGAATGATGCCGGTGACTATATATGGTCAGATGTTTCATCCACCGAGACTCGATCGAGGTCGATTCTTGAAAATTAAAAATTCCTTAACTTTCCTCTACGACGTTGAAACACGAACATATTATTGAGGAACATCGTTTTCGTTTCATATCTACTTTATATGAAAAGTGCTAGAACATTATCGAAGGGCACTATAATTATTCATAGTGGGCGCTACTACGAATAATAGTTTAAACAATATCTTTTAAATAAATCCGGAGAATTCGGAGTATTGAAGAATTTATTATTATTTCTGTTACTTCGATTGGGATAATTTAAAATAGCGATCAGTGTTCTTATTTCACGTGTGATTGATTTACCTATTCCTGGTTATTTCTTTTTAATATCGTTTACTTAACACTTGTCAAACCTGAAAATTTAAAGATACATTAAAAAAAAAACTTCCATTATCATCTCCATTATCATCTCCACGTTGCTCGTTCAAAATTATTCGTTATGCATCATTCGAATCTAATATTACTTCACATGTGAGATTGATTTACTCATTACGATTACGTTGTATGATTTTTTAATATCGTTTCTTTAACACCTGTCAAACGTGAATATTTAAAAGAGCCTTCCATTATGATTTCTATGTTGTTCATTCAAGATTATTCATTACGTCTCACGTTCTCAATATTATTTCACATACGTGTGATTGGCACATACTCGACACATTTTAATATAATAGACGTAATTTTTTACGTGATGATCGATTAATTCGTCGTTACGCTGCATCACCTCATCAATAATGCAAAGAATTTAACAGTCAAACATCAACTGATGATTTAATATTCCGTTCACATTAATGTACAACGATGTATGCCACGTATGCCGTCGTATGTACAATATTACATTGCGTGTAATTTATTTCAATTTACGAGCGTCGTGCCCGCTGTTGAAACCCGTTGATACATGTTGAGTTTTTCCTCGAGTGTCGTCGATATCGAGTGTCTCGCGTCGACTCGGGAAACCGGAAATAAATTCGATCGATTTGTATCCGTTGCGCTGCCTGTTCGACTGTGCGAGCCACAAGCGGAAGGTGCTAGGCGGCTTAGACGGCATTAGAAATAGATGTTCCGTTTGCATCTCAGGCACCGAGAGCGCGAGGTAATTTAGTTAGTGCAACATCTCATGAATGTAAGAGATATTGCTGGATATACGTACGCGTTGGAATGCTTTTACGGATAATGAAGACAGAGCAGACAGACTGCGTCGGCTGATTTATTGCGAGCGTGCGTTTCGGTATTTTCAGAAACCGGCGGCAGAACGTCGTTAAATGATTTAAATTAATCACGTTTGTTTATCGTTTTCCTCCATCGGCTTCTCACGTTCGTCGCGGTCACGAGTTGCTTTGTATCACTCGAATTGAAACATTCGAGCATTGGAAACTAGTAATAAGAGGACGGAACCATGCTAGTAATCACGTTACGTTTGTAACGTGAATATTGAATGCAATCGCGATGTGCAAGAACGTAATTGTTATATACAATTTACAATAAAATAATATAATTACAATGTGAAATACACAATAAAATACAATAATATGTGATACGTAACGATCAGTCAGGCTATTGGTCATTAAATATTAGTTGATTTGTGTTTTATTTCTGGTTTATTTTTTAATTTTCATTGATCACATAGATCCACAATAATAGTCGACAACCAACAAATATATAAGAAACGCACGATATAATACATTATAAAATATTTATACGTAATTATAACGTAATTTGAAAATGACGATATTAACAGTGAATTTTCATGCGTATCGAACGATACACCATTTGCCCGAGAAGAGAAAGAAATTCAAAACATCATCTTGTTTGACTTAATTCCGAAAAATTCAGTGAACTTGATCACCTCGTTAATATCAACATCAAACGAAGTTCTGCCGTCGATATATATATATAAAGACAGAGACAACGATACGAGAGACGTCATCCTCAAGATCTCGGAAGACTAGAAGGAAAACAGAGAGAAAGAGAGAGAGAAAGAGAGAGAGAAAGAGAGAGAGAGAGTAAAATATCCGAGTTGACGATTCGAGGTATGTTTTCACGGATGGTGAAACAACTCGGCCTCGCGCGAACTCTCCCTTAATGAAGATCTCGAAGTTGCCGCGCGCATCGCGAATCCGTAATTAGCAGGGACGTTAGACGACGACCGCGATCTTCGTGTCCCTCATTATGAACAGCTTGCCGCCGGTTTCGCGGCCGCGAAACTCTCGTCGAACGCCAGCCAGAAAGGGGTACCCCGAGCGAAAAAGAAGTACCCCCGGTCCGTCTTCTTAATTAACCTCCAGCCCCGTTGAAACGCTTACCGTCTTTAACCAAGAAGGCTTGCTGCCTGTTAAACAATTGTCGCGCGAGTGTTAAAATTGGCGGAAGTAGGCCAAGATACGACTGTGAGTTGAAGTTTGTTGAAACTAACGTGTAACTTTGTCGGGGTACGTGCAGAAAATTATATGAATCCGAGTGATCGTTCGGAAAGTTCGTTATCCCGTTTGAATCCACTGTACTATAAATGATTGATGAATAATTAAGTAAGTTATTCTAAATTAGTATTGTCTTTTATTTCCTGCTATGTTCCTTTTTTGCTTTTCTACTATTTTTTCTTATTTCAAATTTGCATTTATTATCTCTTATTCTCTGCTGTATTCCTTTCAAAAAGTTTCTGGAATAATTCTGTTTGTAAAATACGTGCATGTACCAAAAGTATCGTGAAGTTATTACCACGCGCCACAAATGCTAAGTAATAAAAGTAGAAAATTCACAAAGATTTTCGAGTACATTCGATACGAGAGAAAAGAAAACGGGGGAAAAATTTGAAAGATAAAGAAGACGTAGCGCATCTTTAGGAAACGAAATTACACGTGACAGGGGGGGATAGAACAACCCCCTCGCTCCGTTTCAACCAACAATATCAATCCAATCTCTAATTTCATCCGTCCAACTTAAACTTCTTACTTCCGCTGGACTCGCGCTTATTTACTCATTTCCATTAACCAAGTGGAGAGCGGAAAGAAGACCGAGATACCGAGCTTTCTGCCTCGAAATTGATTTACGAAACCAAGACGAGACACACGTGCGCGAGGGAAGGAGAATGAGAGGGAAGTTCCGACGATTCAACCGAGTAATCTTGCTTTTATTTTCCCCGGGCAACGTTACAGTCTGCTTGCGGAGCCGTCCACAAAAGAGATTATATATCGCAGACGAAAGAGAGTTGCCAGGGTGAAGGAGAGAGAAAGAGAGAGGGAGGGAGATCTGTAACAAGGGGTGAGAGTGAGTTTAATTCAGTTAGCTGGTGCTTGCGTTTCCGGAGTTAACTGCGTTTCGTCTACTTCACGAAGAAAGTTAGCGTCTTGGAGCTGCCGATTGCAGTTGTTGGAAGCTGCGTCGCTTGAAATTTAAGTGCAACGTCGATCCGAGGCAATCCGGCCAATGGACTCGACGCAACTAATAGAGCGGACCGCAACTTTCCATGGCTCCTCTTTTTGTCGAACGTTTTCCATACATGTACACCGCTTATCCCTGGGGGATGAAGCTGTGTTAACGTGTTTACGAGAACTCGGCGAGCAATTGTCATCGATTCCTGATGGATTTGGGTTTCTCGGTCCTCGAAAATTGTCTCTCTCTCTCTCTCTCTCTCTCTCGGGTGGCATTTTTCAAATTGTTTCTCTTCTTCAATTATAATTGTGTGTTTGATTTTTATATACGTATTGTTTGGTAAGTTAGATTTAGTACTTTCTACGCTGATAATTATTTATTTATAGACGATAATTTTAAAGTTAGTTTATATTCACAATTTTTTCACAGAGTAACTTTAGTTCGAACTTTGTATTTTGCTGATAATTATTTATTTATTTATAAATGATAATTTTGCAGTGAATTTATCTATATTTACAACTTTTTTAGCAGAATAATTTTTTAATTACAAACTTCAAAACAGCAAGTGTCACAATAAAAGAAATTAACTTCTATGGGGGAGTTTTACAAAGTTGCAAGCTCGTTGATTATCCATATTGATGCGAAATTATTGACGCGAAAGTGTTACAATTCCTCAAAACGGCAACTGCAATTGATTTCTGGCAGACTGTATTATTCAAATATTTTTAAATTTACTTTTTAATACCCTTTATGAAGAAATGACACTTTATGAAGAAATTTTGACGTTAATAAATTCTTTTGTATAAAACTAACAAATTGAACGAAAATAAATAAGCTTACAAAAGCGAATTTTACAAATTAGAAGTTTGTTGATTGTTCTGTTTGGTGTACAGTTTGGTGTTCACTAGCAAATTATTATGTAAAGAATGTTCTTCTTCATTTTTACTCCTTATCGACCATAAAAATCATTCCGAACATCCGAACATTCAACATCATCATAAATATAGAATTATGACGATATTGTACAAATATTTATCATCTTTTAAATTCGTCCCATTACTTGCGTTAACAAATCCGATGAAAGTAAGTGATCGTTTTTAATCGTACAAAACTTAACGTAACGAAATGAAGAAGTTACATACCAAAAAAAAAGATGGACCCAATTTGTTTGACTTTAAATTATTTACCGAGAGAATATTCAATGGAATTTCCACAGTGATTTCCCGAATGATACTCCCCTATCGGAAAATGGATTTTCCGACCGATTATCGATGTCCCCCGCTGCGAGGAGAATAATAGCCTTGTTTGGAAGTTCGAGGCAACGAGAATCGCTTTAACGCCTGCTTGAGAAAATTGGCAAGGGACCAAAAAGCTCGGCGCGATTGCTCGTCGTATTCTACTCGCCGTGGAAAATCGAGGGTATTCCCCAGATCTAAGATATTTCAAAAGGGCGATAGAAGAAGTTCGATTCGAGTGCGAAATTGAGTTTTCGACTCGCGAAGCGCCATCGCTAATAACGCAGCTTACCGACCATCGATCGAACAATTTTCATCGGGCGCGCGCTCGCCCCTCCATGAAAATCCTGGACACTTCGATAATGGCTCACATGATTTGATAACCTACCAGGCAGAATATCGCGTCTTTCGTGCGCAGTTTCTCCCTTCGATTGAAGCGTCGTTGAGATTATTCGAACGCGTAGGAACCACCAACTTTTGAATTCCGCGCGCTGTTCCAACGTGAAAGAAAGAAAGAAAAAAGAAACGATCGAAGAGAGGGAAGCTGAGGATTCAGGGGGAACACGTCGATCGATCGTCGTCGCAACGGGGCTAAGTGTCGACGACACAATTCCGAGTGGCTGAGAACGGCAAATTATTGGGCTAGTCGGCCACTTGCCGTGTCGTTACATCATTATTGTGTCTTGTATTGGTGAACTACTCTAGTTACTCGCTGGAGCAGAGGAAACGGGAAACGAAACGCGGGTGGGAAGCACCGGTAATCGTCGGTCGGGCTCGAGCAAATTGTGGCACCACCGCCGCCACCATCACCGAAAAGCAAAGCGCTTACCCGTTTGCTTTCGAGCGGAGTCATCATCGTCGGATCTTCCTTTTCTTCGCTCTTCTCTGATCAATTTCTCTCCTCTCTGTTTCTCATTACCGCAATGTCTTTCCAATTCCGCTCTGTGTGAAGATTCCGTGGTTCAGCTGGATGGTTTGCGCTGAGATTTAACAGCGAAGAAGATCTTGGTGCTTCTCGAACGTCGATTTCCTCTTTTAGTATTTGGCATTCGATAGTATTTTTTGTTTTTTTTTATTAAAGCCAAACAGGCGTCGGATCTCAGTGTAGGGAAGTTAAGGAGTGAAGAGACGCAGGTACGAAAAACAATTTTTCTTAAAATTTGTAAAATATTTTGACGACGAAAAGACAATATCGTGAAGAATGTGACCAAGTTTTGGGATTTCGATCAATTGTACAAATTTCTTCAGTCTGAGTAAAACGACAGAATGAATATTCAATTTCAAATTACACCAACCTCTGTTTGACCAACTTACCGACAGCCATTGAGAGTTTCATTCAAAACCAACTGAAACAAACACAGCGCAGCAAACAACCACGGAACAATTCTCTTTCCATTCAGCTCAAACTAATCGTTCCCTTTCCTCAAGAAAACAAGGAAACAAACTCCGTTTTTTCACGAAGACGTACGTTCTCCACCAGCGGGAGCGGCAGAAAGGAGTGGGAGTCTTTCAGTGTTAAACGGCGAATTTCAATTTACTTACGTCAGGCGGAAGATTGATTGCAGCCGGGTCGGGAATCGACAAAGGTTATCTCGAGTGGAGAGACGATTAGACTATCGGAGATCGGCCGGGCCGTTGGTGTGCGTCGAACAGTTGGTGGATGGACGAACAGCGACAGAGATACGGCGTCTGGGCCAAAGGGAGGAGACACGCGGATCAAGACGCGCCTCGAGGGGCCGCGCAGCCATTGTCTCGTTAATCGTCGCGAGACGACACCGTTTACCGATGTGCGCTAACAAGACGCCGGAGGCAAACGCTACGGAGAGGAAGACAGCGGGGAAGGACAAGCAGGAAGGACCCCTTCAGCGGTAATTACGAGCAGCCAATTAAAGCGGAAGACGCGAAGCGACGCGGCAATGAGCGCGACGGAATCAAACGGACGTTTAAGCGGCCACAGACGATTGTTTATCGAGCGTGTCGAATTGTCGCAATGCGGTTCACGTAGTGTCTCCTCGTCGATTCCTGCCGATGCCTGTCTCCCCGCGCTGTTAATTGAATTTACCCCTCGGTTTCTTACCACACCGAGAGAGAAAGGAAGGAACGCTTAGCTTAACTAAGGGTGGACGAGGGAAGAATTTTTGGGAAGGTAGTGGCCTCTGGCTCTGCACCATCGATTGCCGATTTCTCAGCAAATTTTTGTACTCTCGGCAGTGCGATTTGATAGGTAAAAAGAATTTTCTCGGGTAGAAAATTGTTTTAAGCAACAAATGTATTGTTATGTAGGAATTTCGGTGGACTCTCAGTATATTTGTATTTTGTGTATCAATCACTGTGCCGCACCTGAATCCTTAAATCTATGTTTGATCATTTTCCATTTTATTTCCAAACTTCGATGAAAAGAACATTCGAAAATTCAGTAACCTAATTCTTTTCTAATAACAGTCCAACGATATCATGCTTGTACATATCATGATTTTGTACGTTCGTGAATTTTCTGAAATCTTTAATAGGCAATTCTTTAATAGGCAAATTATTGATATTTCACGATGAACTGAAAATCTTGCACGATGAATATTAATTCAGCGGTGTTTTTCTTTTAATGGTATTTCGATTAAACAAAAAGTTCGAAATTACGAGTAACGATATCGTATCATGGATTTTGTTATGTAATAGAACGTAAACTTTGTATCGCGAAATCTTCTGAAATTTCTTCCAGGCTATTATATTATTGATGTTACACGACGAACATCAACATCAGTGTTGTTTTTTATAAAATGGATATTTCATATCAGTTTGCCACAAAAGTTTCGAGATTACTCGAATTACTACACTTTCTCTTCGATTGCTAACCTCAAGCCGGAGTTATTGCATTTTTCATTATAAACAGACGCGAAAACGACGGTCGAGGATCGTTGCTCAAAGAAAGGAACTGTTTCTCGTGGCGTTGCCGAGAAAGGACCGTTTATTGGCAACGTGACGACCGCGTTGCGTTCATAATAATCGCGTTTCATCGGACAATAACAATATTTACCGGCGAAGGAGCAGCGGATCTGGAAAGTTGCTAACGAGACGTCGGAGCAAACAGATAAATTGAATCCGAAGAGAAAGCGTGGCCGCGACGCGCCTCCACCAATTTCTCGCTCCAACTTTTCGTTTTCCTTGTCTCTTTTGTTTGGTCGTTTGCTTCTGTCAAACTTTTTACTGGGCCACGAGGAGGCTGGTTACTTCGGAGATTGTTGAAATTTAGTTAACGAGTTGGAGTATATGTTTCGCGTGAACTGCGGAAGGATTCGCTAAGAACTCGAAAGACGAGCAAAGTTTTATATGTATAAAAATCAAAAATACATTAAAAATAATCCTCCAGTTGTTCTGAATAATATATCATTGTTTCATTCGTCGAGTTCAATCACTCTCAAGTTGCAAATTTGAAATCAACTCTCAGCATCACTTTCCCCAATCATTTTCATCGAACTGGTGAAAAATCAAGCAACAAAAGCAGAAACAAAATTAAATTACGTGGTTTGAAATATAAAGTTTTTTAACATTTAAGTAGTTAATGAAAACTGAAGTTCTCTCATGATCTACACGCTTTCGCGACTCGATATTCTCCAAAATCTTATCCTTAAAACTATCCTCGTACACACATACAGACAACCATACGTTCGTATTTTACGTCTTAAAACTAGGACGACTAAACAAACAATCCCAAGCCCAGTGTTTCGGCGAGATAGTTGGCACGCTCTTGGTTGTCACACAGGAAGAAATTCTGAACAACGAGACTTCCGCACCCCACATTATGCAATCTTCTCTTAATAGCTTGTCAAATCTCGAATTGAAATTGTTGACCCGCGTCGTGCGGGAAAAATCTTACGTAACAATTTCACTCGTCTTAATCGCGAACGACCGACGAGCTTTCTCTCGGCGGTCGTGTGTGAATCGGGGCGAAAGATCTCGCGACGTACGATCGATTGTTGTCGGAGTCGCTAAGAGTGGCATGAAACTCCTTAACCGAGGACGATGGTGCGCGAACTCGGCAAATTGCACGTTCTCGTCGCCGTGGCTTGGATATTTATACGGTCTTGAGCCCCATGTCGTTTGAAAGATGCGTATCTGCCGTTTGAATTTCCAAGCTGTCAGTGATGAACACGCTGTGCAAACGGAGGATCGTGTTATGGAACACGGCGATCGTGCAAATAGTCGCTGTTTGTTCTACGCTCACGTAAGATCATCGATGCGATTGCATACGAGTGGATTTTTCAGTCGTTTGTTTCATCGAGATGGAGCAACGATATGCAAGCGATATGCAACAGCGAGTGTCGTGTCGATCCTAATTGCGCGAATAATTGCGACTCTGTGTATCAAAAGTCGGTGACAATAAACTGGATATCGTTGAACACTGAACCTTGAAATTCAACGATTTTCTACTCGGCTGCGGATTTTCATGCACGTTTTCATCCACGTTTCTTTGAGAATATGGTACCTAGACAAATCATTACAACTAAGTAAACATTGTACTATATTTTCGATATCAAATTTCCACTAATTGCGTAAAATTCACAGTCTGCTTGTCGGAAGCTAAATCTTCGATGTTGCTCTCATTTTCGAAACCTGGACTCAAAGTCTTCTCATTTTTTCCCCCCTCTAACGAGCGAAGGATTATTCGAGAATATTCGAGAGTTCGCAGATCCTCGAGGAATTTAATCGAGACTTGGTTGAGACGCGGTTGCTGGAAACTCGATTCCGGCCATTTCTTGTGTTTGTCAAATAACTGCAGAGCCAGATCAAACACACGGCTGCTTGTTATTCCACCGCGTGACAAGCCACTTCATCTTGCGAGATCGAGCAACGTCTGGGCGCGATTAATGGTCAATGGAAATGCAGTCGCGGCTCCGTAGTCGACGTAATTCTAACGACTATGACCAAATCATCGGGATCCAGCCTGTATTTATTGGATGCAAATCAGCCGACATGTTGGTTTCTCCATGTTTGCGTTCTCCAGCGCAGAGGCGATTCTAAAAGACATGCTTGTTAACACGGGAGACTCGTTATTGCTCGCTGATTCGCGGAGTTAACGAGAGAAGAGAGAAAGAGAAAAAGAGAGAGAGCGAGAAAGGAAATAGTGTTGAGTTTCGAGAGTAATTCTTGTGATGATTATTCGCTTCGAGAGATTTTTATGTAATACAATATCTATTTTTTGGATAATGTCACATTCTTCTCACAAATTAGATTTCAACTAAGTGTCAATCAACAGGTGCACTGTAATCGTTTGACGAATGAAACAAATTACTTCGTTTTCTAACAGAAAAGCACCTCTGGAAGAATGTCAATTGATAAGTATAAAAGCAGAAGTTCATTCCTGAGATGAGTTGATTAGTTTCGAGGGATTTGAAACGACTGTGTGATGATATAATATTTATTTTTCGAATGCTGTCACATTCCTCTCGCGAATTAGATCTCAACTGACTGTCAGTAAACAGTTGCACTGCAACAATTTGATAAACGAAATACAATACCACCACGTTTTCTAAAGTCATTTTCTAAATCACCTCTGAAAGAATACCAATTGAGAAGAAATATCAATTAAGGTTTCTTCCTTTAGACGAGTTTGGTCGGTTGGTTTCGAGAGATTTGAAATCATCGAAATATACATATATCCATTTCATGGAATAATTGTGCATCCCCTATACACGAAATCCACGCAATAATAATTGATGCGACACGATACTTAAAGTCACTCGTATCAAAATTCGAAACATGTTACACGTTGCACTGTTAAACCGTAGATCGAATTTCGAGACGGAGAGGGCGATTTCTTTCGAAATTCATTTCGAAACTCCGTCCCCTCGTCAAACGCAATTACAGTATATGCATTACCAACGAGAGATAACTCGATTCAGAAGCGGAAGCGTAACTCGTCTAACCAACAGCCGAGGCCCTACCTCACTTAAGCTTCCCACGCTCTTAATCCCAACCCCTTGCGAGCAACCCGGAGTTCGTTGCATCGATACTTCTTGCCCCTCTTCTTCTTCGCCGAACTCCTCCGCGAATCTTATTAACCAGCCACCCTTTCGGTTGCACCACCTATCGAAGTTTGCACGACCAACTTTCGGCCAATGGCTTCGCAACGCAACGCCACAACCCACTCAATTCCTCCTCTTCTTTCGTTTCGCGGTTACCACCGACCGAAGAAAACACGAAAGAGGGAGAAGTTCCTCGTCGTTTCGCCGGGGAACAGGTAAATCGGCGAACACGGTAACGACGTAACAGTGATTATGAAAGACGATAGATTCGGCGTAAGAAAATACGATTGTCGAGGGAAGGTGGCGGGTACTTCGACGAGGTGGCGAATTTTCGATAGTTTCGTCACGTGTCTGGCTAATTTAGTTGAAACCTTGCCTTGCGAGGTAAGAAAACGCGCTAATGGAGTTTTCAAGGCTCCGGCCGAGAGCTCCGCTTCCAAAGACTATCCGTCTTTGGGAATACCCGAATAGCTCGTAGCGAAAACGTTCGCGTACGCGCGGAGATTTCGCGAAGTTAGGCGAATTAACGTGTTTGAATTCGTGAGTTCGATGTTTGAGGAAAGATATGGAGGAGTTCGCTATTTCGGCGAGCGTTTTAAGGAGCGTTTGGAAAGTAAGGAGATGTGCAAACGTTGTACGAAGAATCAGGACGAATTTTGAAAATGTGTGTTTTTCCTTTAGTAGGCGTAGTTTTGTTTTTTTTTTTTTACGTTAATATATGTTTCCATTGGTCCGTTAGAGATTATGTGATAATTCAGAAAATTTAAATTCTAACAGTAAATGAAAACTACTCCAGAGGAATGATTTATTTTTTACATCGAGTATTTTTCATATCGAGCCACTGAAATCCATATCCAAATTCTATCCTCGCAAACCACGAGGAAACGAAAGTTAGCCAATCAAAGTTGACAAGAGTGTTCAAGAAAATATCCGAAAGTGGCCAGCCTTTTGTTTAACCACGATAACATAAATGTGTTATCACACATTCGCCGGTATTATTCGTTACGGAGAAGAATCGGCGGAACAGTGACAGGAAGGGCGACTGAACGAGCTCTCCGAGTCGTCGGAAATAATTAGCGAAGTTTATCCGCAAAACGGACAAAGAGAGGGATGGGGAGGGAAGAAGAATCGCGCGAAGGGAAGAGTAAGCTCGAAAGGAATTTTAATTGGTCTCCGAGCGAGTTACAAGCGCTCGCGGATCGATTCCTGACCGCCATCCCCCTCCCCCCTCGAGAGGGAGGAATCGCGCGTTCGGCATTTCTATGGCCGCGTGTTTCATTTAAAAATATTTCGATCCGACCGCGAAAATTGCAAGTTGTTTCGTTACACGTGTAAGCACGTATGTGTACACAGTGGCCTGCAAAAATATTCGAACGTTCCTTCGTTAAAATCGTTCTATGTACGAACAAACATTGACAAATAACATTATTTTTCTGCAATTTCATAAATACACGTTCGTATATTTAAAGGAGCAGAAGAATCATAAATTCGTATAATGAAAGGATGAAAAAAATTTAAAGGAAGAAGTATGAGCCGATTCGACAAAAATTAGAAAAAAATTGGTCTGATAATTTCGTTCATTGCCAAAAACTAAATTCGTAGTTTATACAATAATTTATAATTTATTCGATAAATACCTTTCAACATCCACGTACGCTTCCCGATTGGTTTCAAGTTCAACCAATGTAATCGCGGTTTCATATAACGCGCATAATGTGTGTAAACATGCTGAAAGCAGCGTTGGGAGGGTTGCCGCGAATATTACCATTTCCACCTGATCGACGAGTGTTTATCCAAGTGATTCGAACCCTTTGACGACGCGGGTTTTTCGCGAAAGCGTTTTTTTTTTATACGAGGACGTTTCGCTTTTTCGGTGGTTTTCGACCGAGTCGCGGTGCTTTAAAACGCGCTCGCGCCAAGTTTCACATGCGTACGCGTGTAACGGTTTCGGATAAAATTGGATTAGCCCGAAAGTGTGAGGATCGTAGTGCATGTCGTTTGGTTGAAAAAGATGTGAGAAGAAAATATTATTACACCGTTTCTCGGAATTCCTGTTAAGCAAGAGGAATTCGTGTAAGAAAATTGATGTACTTCTGCTTCTAGGACAGTTATTATTACATAACGACGACTATGTAATATAAAAGAATATTTACAATTCAATAAATAATAATAAATTATTACGCCTGAATTGACGTCTAAATTGCCAATATCAATCTCAATTTTATAATAATATTGAATTAACAACCCGAGCTGAGAAATTCGATCTAACCACCATATGAAAATTAATTCCATATTCTCAGCCGATAGTCACTTCGCTTCGTTTCTCGAGGTACAAATTCACGAAATTCAGGCGAAAATCGAAAGGAAAAAGGGGAAAATTTCACAGGATTCGAAGATGGAATAAAGGTCGGAGGCCAGGGTGTCGGTGCCAGTTAGATATTCATACCGTTTCGAAATGAAATTCACCGGTTTCCGGTGCGGCGGACTCGGATAGAATTTTATTTCCTCTCCGGCAAGAAGATTCCCAGTAATGCCATTTACGAAGGATAAAAATGCTGCGTCGCGTAATACGTTCAACCACTTGCACCCCCGTCCCCCTCCCTCTTTTCTTTTCGCCGTTTCTTCCCCGTCTTTCCGCCGCTGTTCTTTACTTACATTTCGCCATGGGTCGCGTATATTCCCCGGTAACGAGGACACGTTCATTGGTATTCCAGAACGTAGGACAGTTGGTACGTGCTCGACGCGGCGGCGGCCCGGCAAATGCAATTATGCCGATGCTCTCAATTACCGATCTGCGTCAGCAATTGTTGCCGAGCGAATGTACACACGATCGCTTCGGTTGTCTGTTTTTCCGTTTCGCGTCTCGTTTCCATTCGAGTCGTCCCTGTCACTCATCCCTCTCTGGAGCTTCTCTCTCTCCTCACTGGGAAAAAGCTATTCGTTGAATACTCGATTTTCTTTAATAGAATACTTTCGTGACATACGAATTTCAAACGCCACTTGTATTCTTTCAGGTTGCCATTGTATATTATTTTTACTCAGGTTCTACGGAGGATGACTTTTAAGTTTCTGGTTGATTCTCTTGATTGACAGGAGCAATTGATTAATTAGCAAAACTGTTTTGGAACATTGACGATGACTTTTGATCCTCTCGTGATTCTCTCTGCTGGAGACTGATTGTTTCTTTAGATGAGATCAGTCTCATTAGATGAAACGCATTAAAGCGTATGTCGAGGCACAAAGCAGTCTCATCTCGAGTACGTTTTCTACGAGTACAACTTCAAAAATATGATACGTAAAATATTATTGAGATACGTTGTTGTTAGTCCTTATTGTTAGTCATGATCATCACGTGACTAATATATAACGTTTCTTTACTCACACACTATTATGTGGATTTACCACTGAAATGTGTATGAATACCACATTTATGAGTTACATACATTTATGAATCGCCCTCTATAAAAGTCTTAAACACTAAACATTAAAATACGAGACATTAAAATACCGGGAAACACCGAAATTCATGTCCGAATTCTTATCTCGACAGGGCACTGTATTTATCCCCACGCGAAGCGTGGTCCAATCGACACGAAAGAACAACGAATTTGAAACTTATCCTTTTTGGAAACTTGCAGCCGCCAACTCCTGTAAAGTAATATCCTCCCTCTTCCACCTATTTTTCCAGTACCGGCAACTTGACACTCGGCGGAATCGAAGCCGCCGATATCTGGGCCGAAAGAGCACAATGCGCAAAACTTGCCGCTTATCGAGCCCACGGCTCGTTTCAGTTCCCATTGCCATCGTCTTTCCTCCGTTTCCTTCCTGTTCCGAGCTTCCATCTTTCCATCACTTTCTGCTCTCGGTCGAATCTGAGTTTCTCATAGCTCGCGTGCACCTCCTTCCCTTCCTCTTCCCCTCAATCGCTCCACTTCCTGCCTTTCTCAGCCTTGCGTTCCGTTCTTTCTTTTTATCTCCGCAATATCGATCTGTCGGTATCCGTGAAATTGCCGGTCGCGACAAGCGGCGCTTATCGTTGCATACCTCTCACGAATTGACGAACGACGAACGCGTTTATCAATTACGCGTTTGGCCGCTTTCGCGATCGCTCGCGCAAGTTCAACTGGTATATCCAAGGCTGTTGGCGAAGACCGATAGCGATTCTCAATGGATGTAACTGTTGTCGTATAAGATCGGGATTAGGGTAAATTAATCGCTGACGATGGCGTATTCGAAAACTCCAAAACAATTCAGCTAGAGCAAAAGCAAAAAATTGTACCAAAAAAGTCGTCACATTGTAGAAGACTGTATTGACTTATATTTTCTTCGTTCGCAGTGCTTTAACGCAATATGTATCAATTCACATATACGTGTTATAAATAAAATAACTTTTGTATACTTTATACTGCATTAATTTCATCACACTACTGTAGTAACGAAGCTAATATCAAAAAATTTAGAAGTATGGACATTTACTCGAATTATGTGTTTTTACTAATTTCCGATTCCCCGGTCAACGTGTAATTTTTAATTTATCAATTATCAGTTATCTACCAAGAGAAGTAAATTTGCTGTAAATCATATCTGTTGAACGTTGAAAAAGAAATTTATAGAAAAAATATTCTACATTTTTTTAAGGATATTTACGCTTGAAACAAGTGCTCTGAAAATTGCTAGGTGATTAAAGACAAAGCTCTCCGTTCCAAACAATTGCTTCGAAAGACAGACCGGAAATGAAAAAAATACCGATACGCTTTAAACTTTCGAGCGATTGAGCTCAAGACGACATTCGAGATTTATTAAGAATGGATTTTCACAAGCACAATACGCGGCAAAACACTGGATAAAGGTGCAGAGGCCTTCATTTCACGTTCCTGAATTGCATTCGCAAGGATAACTGGGTTGCTCGGGTATCGAGGCGCTTTCACGGAGAATAAAATTCCAATTTTTCACGGCTCACTGGCAATGGAAGACGTCGGAATTAACCACGTGCCACGCAAGTACTCATTGCTGTCGTATTTATTCCCACTGCGAGATTAATGTGTTAACAAGAGTTGCTCGCGCTTTTCCGTTGAATTCCAATGGAAAGAAGAATGTCCCGAGAATTCGAGATCTTTGAAAAAAAAAAAGAAGGAAGTTTCTTCCATGGAGTATGCTATGTCGCGACGTAATTTTTAATTAATCTAAAAAAAAGACGCTCTTAAACGTTGAATTTTCCAGCCTTTTTTCGCTAAACTTAATAGTATAACAAGCGTTTAAGGAAAAAGCAAAAAAAAAAAAAGAAAAGAAAAGAAAAGAAAAAAAGGAACAGCCCCCTTGTTACGGTACACAAACCCGTAAGTTGGTTGCAACGCTTTAGTTTTTCAGTCTCTGCTAACTTCTAAGCCTTGATAGCACGGTGCTTGGACGCTGCTGTAATTAGAACAAGGATGCTCTTAATGTTACTCGAGGGGGCTAACCCTTTGATACAGCCTTTACAACACTCTATGTTATCGTGCTGCTCTTTTTCTTAAATTTCTGCCGGCGTTCTTTCTTGCCTTGTGCACCATGAGAAATCACGCGAATTTTCACGCGAAGCGTAAATAGAATTATCGCAAAGTGTAAATATAAGATTATAGTCGACAGTCCAATCGTGAAGCATTTTGAAATACCATTGACCACGTAATGAGACTCAACTATCGTTACATTGCTGACTAAAAATACGCATAGAAAGTATGAAGCTTCAATAAAATTTACAGATTAAATACAAGCCGCAGCCACAATGATCGATATCAAAAAACTTCATCATTCATGATATTCAGTGAGGCGATCTTTAATATCTGTTATTAATGCTGTATGTTGATTTCTAATTTTTGTATGTACAAATTTCACCAATTACAAGTCGTTTCGTTGCAATTCTAGTGGAATTTCAAATTGTTTTACGTATTGCGGATAAAAATATAATTTAATTTATATATTATAATTTGACACTAAACAATATGAGTGAATTTCATAGTCGAGGAATACTTTCGCAAAAAATTATAGATATTTACCATCCACCCGAAAGTAAAACCTCCAAATATCGTCCTTAAGAAATTTAATACTAGTAATAGCATATTATGATATCAAAGAAATATTTTCAGTTGTAACAATATTATTAAATTATATCAAATTTACTTCATCTTCTAAGTAAGTAAGGCATTGCAACAACGCCTTTGGACTCTCAATAATACATTTACCAAAGACCAAGAACCAAAAACCACCCTGATAAACAATAATAGATTTAATATAGAAGTAACACTTTTGCGAACAATCAGTAATTAGTGTTACAACAACAGCTCCTAAGCTTCCAAAAACCATCCATACCAATCGTTTTCCGCTGCACAATGCTTAGCATTTCCATTCCTCCATCAATCTCATCGACGTTCGTTCCAAAGGAACGCCGAGTTTCCCAATTCCACGTGGGTGCACGCGAACGAACGAACGAATGAACGAACGGACCAACTAACTGTCATTATTCGTTTATCAATTCTGAGAATTATACCCAAAACAGATTCCGGGGTGGCAAGGGATACGAGCGTCCTCCTTGGAGCGTAGACAGGGGCGGCTGCCAGCGCGAGATAGGGACAAGAACCAACCAGCCCGTTGGACGAACGCGAATGAAAAAGGGGGTGGGAGTGGAAGAGGAACACGGAGTGCGAGTACTACGAGAGTAGCATCCCCTGCCGGTTGGTGGGGATGAAAGCCAGCCGAGCTGTTACCTTCCGGTTCGGAATGGGGACCCAGAGAGCTAGGTCAGGGCAAAACAACGTTAAATCCGCGCTACCAACCCCCAGGCGCAATTTCCGCTTACCAGCTAAGCTTGTCCGTCCTTCTGCCCTTTTCTCTCTCTCTCTCTCTCTCAGTCCGTCTTTTCTCTTTCTCCTTGCTCGTGCTCGACAACACCGTTATCCAACGACTTCTTTGAAGTGTCTATCTTTGCCCGGCGGACTAACGCGAGTTAAATGATATCGAGATACGTGGACCAAGGATTATTGATTTTCCGATCGAAGCCATCGGAGAATTCGCCGGTCGCGATTAAAATACCGCCTGCAGTGAAACCGCTCGTTCGGCAGTGGGTTATAGCCGTTTTTGGAACGGGGGGAAAACCTGTCCCCGGCGTTGCGAGGAAGCTGCCTCGAATCGAGGGCGCGACATTGTTATTTGAGATAGTTCGAGGTTTAAGAGTTTTGGGATACTGTTGCTGGAGTCAACTTGATTGCGGTTGATCGTACACTTGGTGTGTCTTTTAGTAAGCGAATGAATATATGATTTAAAGCCTCGCAAAACTGGTTCAGTTTGCCTATCTGTTGTAACCAGTTCTCTATTCTTCTCGTATTCAACTCGATTTATTAACACAGATCCTGTAACTTTCATTTTATTCACTATTATATTTATTTTATTCACTATTCTGATCATGTTTTCTGTCATTTTTATATGTACGTTTGTATCAAAGGATTATTATTTCGCGCGAATAAACGAAATTGAAATTAAAATTATAAATGTACCGATATGATAGTTCCAGTGTTGAGAGAAACTTTGTATTATCACGGATAATGCAATTTATTCCTTCTACTTTTCGTCAAACTTCGACTTTTCGATTCGAATATGTATTTTCACGATTCAATTCTCGACATGATCGCGACCGTTTTGGATTTTTCTCTGCCGTTTCTGGATAAAGCAGACTCGCTCGCGTAACGTTAAGGGCAAAAGAGAGGCAAAAATTCGATCTCATAGCGTTTTCACAGGGACCTCGCGTGGCTTTCGAGACTGGCCGAGTAGCCTGGATTTTCGAGCGAAGCGTTCCTAATGTACGACCCGCCCTCGTATAATGGCGGGAATTTTTCAAACCGCTCGTGAAAACGTCACAAGCCTCGTTGGCCGTTTCCGGTTTTCCTACAATATCACTAGCCGGTCGTAAAAGATATGACGCTGGAATTTCGTTCGAACGGATCGATGCCTGTCAGTGGAACGAATTCCACTGTTGCAACGTTGTTCGTAATTCGAACCGGTTGAAAATCAATCGATGGTTTCGTTTGTTTGACGCAATCGATCGTTCCAAATTTCACGAAATCGCAGAACCTGAGTAGAAAAATGTTAACGAAGCTTTTCGACTACAAGCGCAAAAGTTTCTAAGCGCAAACGGCTACAATTCTCCGTCATCGATCAAACTTTTAATTAACGTTTCCTTCTCTTTCATTCATCATGCAATCCAACTAGAATTAGATTCTCGATGGTCGTCAGAAAAAATTCTACCATCTTCGAGCAACGTCGAAACGGAACACAGAAGAGAGAACGAAGTAAAATTTCTCGCCTCGCGGAACGCGATCCCGCCATTTACTCGAAACTTCCAAACGAGCGTACTCCAATAATCAAGAACTCTTGAATCGCGCCACAAAAGCATCGACGATACCGTTTTCTCCAGGGTTGTCGAGCGATCGCGATTCGTTCGCGCGATTTAACAGGCTCTGCAATTCGAATCAAACCGAGTACAAGGGAAGCGAGCGAGCGAGCAAGAGAGAGAGAAAGAGAAGCAAAGGCGCGTAGAAGAGAGAGAGAGAGAGAGAGAGAGAGAGGATTGAATCGAAAAACGGCGTTTTGCCGATAATAAGCGAGACTCTGATCGATCGGGGCCGGTGCTCGCGACACGGACAAAGGAATTTAATTTGCTCGAATGAAAAATGCGAGCGTTCGCTTTCAGGGGCTCGCGCTCGCGATCACGGAAATCCGAAACGTCGCCTCGTTACGTAATAACATCGGGCCATCGATCGAGCCCGACGCCATTGTTTTTCGATAGGACGAAAGAAAGAAAGATAGATAAAAAGAAAACGAGACAGCGAAAGAAAAAAGTGGATCTAATTTGCTCGAACGACTTGAGAGGATTTGCCGTTTCGATGAAAAGGAAAAATAATCAAAATAATAGCCGACCGTGGAAGGGAACAGTGGGAGGGGAGGGGGGAAGGAGAGCAGGAAACTACGTAATCGCGGGCGAACGGAATTAGCGGCCATTTTGATAATACGAAAGTCGTGTCGACTGGACAAAATATTCCATTGTTCGCCGCGTGAAATCATGGAGACGCGACAATTATAGTTTTCCTCCCCTCCTCCTCCTCCCTCCCCCCCTTCCTCCGCGGAACAGGAACTTTCAAGTGCGCGAACTCGCTTCTCGTGCACCCTCATCAGCCGACCCTTTGTCGAGAGGACCGCTCACTTTGTTCGAACGCGAAGTCCCGCGAAGTACCGTGCGACTATTTTCAATTATCGTCGGCGTTCGTATGCATGTGTGTGCATGTGTGTGTAACTCGCGATTGCTCGCGATACACTTCGCGACGTGTTGAAAAGATGCCTCGGGCGTTTACAGTGCAAATGATTATATTTATATTGCATTGTATAATATAATGTATGATTTTAATGGATATGTGTGATTATATTGTATGATTATATTGTATGATTATATTTCTATTATATTTGTAACGTGGCACGAAGTTACACGAACTATCGTGTTATATTATTGTTATGATAACTCTTATGTAATATTATATCATTATGTTGGTAACTTTCTAATTTTTTCCCCATATTCTCCGTGTTATATTCCATGTTATAAATTATATATATTAAAACGTGCAAATATATTTTATATTCTTTGTAATTTAAGATTCTTTTTATATTCCTCTCCTTGATAGAAAGTTCATCAGCTATTGTAATTTCGTCAGCGTAGCTAACGCCATAAAAGAGTCTTCCTTTAGGTAGCTCCTCAATGTTTACCGTTTGAAATTCTCAATTTAAAGAAACACCACGAATAAGAATCCAAGAAGAGATAAGACTTGCGAAATAATTTCAAATATTTTGTAACCGACAGTTGAACTTAAATCTACTCGAACGATAAAATTTTCAAAAAAAAAACTTATCAAGATATCTCTTAGCGAGTTTTAGCAAATGGCTTGGTTCAAATCTGAAGTCGCGGAGGGTTTTCAAGGAGCGCGTGCAGCTCCTGCTCGCAAGAACGCGTCGCGCGCGCGATTTACAAAAACCGTAGCTGCATTAGTTTTTCAGATGAGCCCGGCGCAAGCCAACGGCGGACTCATTAGCATTCCCGACGATGCTTAACCAGGGCAGGACTGGAATAAATTCACCGCTCGGCTAGTTCGATTCTAGCCCTTTTGTCTCGGTTAGAACGTCGCCGCGCCGAACTCGAGACGTTTCGACGCTTTGTGCATCCCTTGAACGAATTAAAGAGTTCGTGTGCCTCTTGGTCGGACGACAATATCGTTCAGAGAAAGCTGAAAGTTTCTCTTGAATGGCTAGTCACGCCACTGGCATTCTGATAACACAAATTGGATATTAATTGTAAATGAGTCTTTTGGATAGATGAAAAAGTAATTGCCCTTTTTTTTTATTTTGATTTGAAATGTAATTAACTTGTTTTAAACCAACGCAAGTCGTTGTGTAACTTCACAGCTAACTGTTCAAGCTGGTTTTGGAAAAAGAGGATGCACGATCTCGTTGACAATTGTTTGGCGTCGATTTCGAAATGAAAAATCAAAGGGAACATATTCTGATGTTAGAGAGAAGACACTGTGCAATCTCGCAAGAATCGATTTACTAAATTTCACTGCTGATGAGTTCCTAATAAGCCCTGATCGTTTCTTATCGAAAAAACGAATGGCAAAAGATGATCAAACAAAGTATCGTCTAATAAAGTTTTTCTCTCTCGTGAAAAATTTGCTTTTCATTTGCACACAAAAAACGAAATTTTACTTTTTGGCCAATGAATGAAGATGTAGATAAATAAGCACGATAATTGAACCAAATTTAAATGAGAATGATGAATTTGCTCTGTTAGTCGTTTATTTTACATCGGCAAATATTTCACGTTTCAACGAAGTTGAAATGTTAACTTTTGATACTTTTGCTGATAATAAAGTAGCTTTTCCGAAGACTTATGTGTATGCACATGTGGAAATCGATGTGTCGAGATTTCAACGAAGCTAACGATTAGCTAGAATTTAATATGAATCACTGATAGAGAAACAACTTCTAAATTTTAATCATCCCGCACAAATTAGGAGAAATTAAGTTTCTAAATTTTAGCAATCTAAATTTTGTTAAATTAGCTTGGCGAAAAGACAAATTACTGTTATCATCTGTAACACAGATGTTGAGAAGCTCGAACGAGCAATTGGCTGATTTTTGCTGGAGAACCTGCCTTGGACAAGTGACGCAATTGTAATGCAAATAGAAAATAAATGTCTCTCTGGAGAATGCAGTCACGTCCTTAGCAGACGAGTCAGTCAAAAATTATTCCACAAGAGTAACGTTTAACAGGGGAACCTGGACAGATCGTTACGTAGACAAATTGTTCACTTTGCTTTATTTCCTTCCTGGCTGCGTAAATTTTTATTCCCTGAAATTTATACGGCACATTATTTATAACAGAAATATTGCGGCTTCGGATTACCAAGTTTCTGCAACGACCAACTGCGAGGGAGGGGGAAAAAATGGGGAAGAATGAATGTGCGGCCTTGTTACCAAGTATGCGGCGCTTTCGCGTTGATTGGGTTATTTGGAGGCGGTCGTTCTCGTCGGACCATTAGGGAAATTACGAGGTTGCTGGGCACGTGGATCATGTCGCAGCTTATTTGATCTTCTTAAATGTCCTTAGACGGTGTG
Source organism: Tetragonula carbonaria (assembly GCA_032399595.1). Lineage (NCBI taxonomy): Eukaryota > Metazoa > Arthropoda > Insecta > Hymenoptera > Apidae > Tetragonula > Tetragonula carbonaria. The sequence continues at coordinate 3,877,938 of JAUCRC010000009.1, read as the reverse complement.
TATTCAAGTTGATTTTTCACATATTTTATACAGTATTGTCATAAATTGTTAAAGGCAAAAAGGGAGAAAACTGAGTTGCTTGTTAGCTGATAATTTCATAATACAATAATACACAACAAGCGACACACGTTAATGAGTTATTCGTATATTAATTAAATGATGCGTGTACTTATCTACGGTGAAACTAGAGTTTTTTTTTACAGTATTCGAACATGAAGAAAAATTTACGAAACGAGTGAGATAATTTTTTCAAGAAATTCTCAAGAAATCTGTAATCAACTTTTCAACAATGTGGCACGAGCGGAATTAGAAATTTGACGTCAAAAATATCATTATGGATAAAGCTAAACTACTAAATATCAATCTCCAGTAAAATAAATTTAAAACGTTACTGACAATTACTGGAAGTACTTGTAAGAAAAAAGATATCTAAATTGTCGATCACTTTATCAAAGACTGTACAATATCTCGAAAATACAAATTTAATTTTCACCAAGAAATACCAAACAATCAAATAACAATAGTTACTTTGCAGTAATAAACTTCGTTTTCTATCGCTAGTAGTTAATCAATATATATAATAACTGAATTATCAAAGCCATTGTTATTCCTCAAAAGTACCTTAGGTAGCAAATGAAATTTCGATAGCCGAGGAATCGTTCGCCAGCGCGAGCGTTATTAGTTCGAGCACTGGCTCGAAACTGGGAATTACGAGCTGAGTCGAGAATATTCCTGTTTCGTAGCTGCGTTTCGTTCAATTTCCAGCTTTCTCGGAGACATTTACGCGCTCGGCGCCGCACGATTACGATCGCGCGACGGGCCCAGGTGTTGCTGACGCCTGTCCGACAACGTAACGAGAATCCCTACGGTGTAATTGAAATTATGCTTCTGCCATCTCGCTCTGCCCCCTTCCTCCCCATGGCCGGAAGAATTTCGAACGAGCCCGAGTTGGAGCCAACCAGCGCGAGGTTTCAACGATAACTGAACTTATCAACTTTTAACCAGTGTCATCAACTTCCTTCCCTTGTAAAATTCCACGCTGATACAAATTTGCTACCTCAATCAATGGTAGTGGTACCAGTGTCAAATCCATTTTGAAATTTCTCCATTTCTGTGATGATCGTAAAAAGGGAAAAAGTGCACAGTGAAAATATTTCTATTACAGTTTATTCGCTACCATGGAAATTTTTCACACGTGTGTTATGCAAGATAGCGTCGCAATGAGACCCGAAATCTGCAAACGCGCATGATCTCTGAATCTCTTATTTGAGACTAGAAACACATCTCAGCAATACGAAAAATCTCACACGGTGAATTGAATCAGCCATTGATTGCAATTTGAAATGCAATTTACAGCACTTAAACTAGCTCTCGTTAAGTGCAGAATACAATTTTTCGTGGATATTACGAGAGGAAATAATTGATCCAGTTTCCGTAAACGCCCGGTGGAAAAAGCTGAGGGAAAATTAATCCTTCGGCCCGGTCCTTCTCTCCGTCCTTCTCTATCCGCGCTCTTTCTCTTTTTTTCTCTCTCCTTCGTTCGTCTAGCGTCTGCGTTCCTCGGCGAAATGTCGCTATAATAACTTCGCGACTGCTGGCTACGACAGGACGTTTAGGCCGTTGAATATGCAATGGAAATTACGCGCGCGAAGAAATTTCAAACCTATGGCAGTTGGTCGTCACGAAAAATTGCCCTTTTTCTCTCTCTTTCTTTCTTCGAACTCGTTTGAATAGCATTCGCTCGATCGAACCTTTCTTTTCCATCTTCTTTCTTCAAAGTGACGTCAAAGAATATCGAGGCGTCGCGATTTCGAAGTTCAACATTACTGTCGAAGAATGTTCGATTTACTTTCACACTATGGATTTAATAAAACAGAAGATAAAAACACGGGACGCGCTCTCGTTCCTTGAGTCGCTGCGATCCCATTTAATTTTCAATTACGACAGAAAATTCACCCCGTCTATTTGATACTAATCATAATCCTCCACCCTCTCCGACGGGACGCAATCAAACTGCAATCCAAAAAGTAAACGAAGTTTACTCTAACGACAACGTTAAAGATAGAGCGCACCGCTGAAACTTCGCGAAAATTTAATATAGCCCTGTGAACGTGAAATCTACCAAATACCACTACAACGTTCTCTACAAAAACCTAATACGATAAAAAAAAAACTATCTAACTATCGTGCCCTGCAAAATATCAAAATATCTGAAAATCTCCTCACTCGCCCTTTATCCCGTTATCTCCTAACTTCCGCTTTTTCGTGACAGGGAAATTAAAAAAAAGAGGATCGTCGGATCCCTCGATTCTACACGCAGATCCGCTCGACTATAAGTCGAAAATCAGATCACGCAAAAGTTGAAATCCCAATCTCTCGTGGCCTTGTGGCTCGGTTCGACGAGCAAAATAAAAATGCGGCGACCGGTGTGGCGGATCGAGAGGAAGCTCTCAAGCGTCCTCTGGAAAGTTAACTTCTCGCGCGAGCGTTAACTCTGGCCGTTTAAGGACCCAACGACGATGAAACGTCCCGGTTGATAAATTTACGACGGAACGGCGATGTTTTCATCGACTGAAAATTACTCCGTTTCATTCAACGAAGATCGTAGATCGCCGTTAAACGCCGTCGATTATCGAGAGCGAGAAGCTCCCGAAAGCGAGAAGCTCGCTCGCGCGACCTCGAGAACGAGCTGCACGTGGTTGCAATTGTCGTTTAAATCGCGGCAGCTCGCTGCGAGCTCGCTTGGAAAACCATGGCAGCGACGTCTCGAGCCGAGTTTCTCAGATGTTTGCTCGGAGATGTTGCGAGGCATAATTAAGCGAGCGAATCGCGTGCTTAAATTATCGTTGCGGTGGATGCGGCATGCGGCCTTCCTCAGTCTTGATACGGCCGAGATGATAACAGCTGGCGCGTTTAATCGTGGATGTTAAAGACAATGGGCTGGAGTGAGTTTTCGCGTGATTTTCATTTATCCTGCGTGAATTTTATTACTGTTCTGTGAGACTATTGCGTTGAAACGAATCGTTGAAAATAATGAAAAAAATTCTCTTGTAAATAAAGATCTGATTATTTATAAAGATTCAACACTGTTTTTCGTGCGATTAAACGTTTGAAAATACAGAATTGCACGGAGTGAAAAAAATATAAAACGCGATACAAAATGTATTATCGTATGTGAAAGAATTTCTGAATTACATTCTCAATAATCTGCAATGATCTTCAATTGTAATTCAGTAAATCCAAATTTCAAGTAAACACTTGAATAAACAAATAATATTATTTATACACACGTGTACACGCATACATACACGTTCAAGATCGTGATTCGTTTCACATCAGAAAACACTTGGCGAAGAAACTTCTCAACCAGTTTTGTTTCCGCGCGAGTATTATCGTTGCTCTTATTATTTCAAGGGAATAATACATCTGCAACGTGCGGCAAGGATTTTCATTCTTTGCTGCTGTTCCCCGGCCGGACAATTAAAGAGATAAAATATATATATATATCCAAGCGGCACAAAGCGTCAGAGAGAATGGAAGAAATTCGAGGAGTGTTTTAAAACACGACCAGGTGTGGTTGAATAATACTCGGCTGCGTCGCCGAGACATTGTACGGCTAAAATATTCAAAGTTGCTGCGGAGATTCTTTTATTTATTATATTTGCCCGTCCCCGCGAAAGTTATACCAAGTTACCGTGGTATTCGCTCGGCGTGAAGCGCGATGTGGTGGGTTCCTATTCACGCTACACGCGGCTGAACAACGTTTTTAACGCTGGAGTCCAAGAGTCGCGAGCCTCTTCTTATTCGCGACTGTTTGAAATGGCGCGAGCTCGAGATCCTTTGAACTTTTGTTATCGTCGTCGCGACTATTTTCTATGTCAGACGCGTTACTGCATGGAAATATACGCGTATTCTTGGAAAATTGAGAAGATAACGCGACTTTGCCTTAAGAAACTCTTATAATATATGCGTTGTACCATGATAAATTCCAATTGGCGATCAATTTAAAAATAATGTTTGAATAATTCTTGAAAGACACGCCCTTTACCTTTTTTGACGAAATAAACTTCTTTGAACATTCTTGTAAGAGGCAAAAATATTCAATAGAAATTATTCAATAGAAAACGATTATACTAGATTATATATATATATATATATATATATATATATAAAATCGTGTTTCGGTCTCGTCGAAAATCTGTCTCAACTTTATCAGTGTAAGTTCCATGCAATTTAAATAATTATTTTAAAATGAATCAATAACATCGACTATAATTAATACAATCGCCGTTTAACCTATTTTAGCACACGTACTTATAATTTCATTGGCAAGTGCAGCTTTCAACTGCAATTAAAGCTCGGAGGAAAAATAACCACTATCAGAAAAAATTCATCGTGAAAATGGTACAAATCCTGAACATGACCGGCTAGGTAACGGTGGAAGGAAAACAGCGAAGCAATTTCGAACGATACCGTGAAATCCCAAGTGAAATTATGGTCGAGAAGCATCGCTCGGCAAACGTTTACTGCGAGTAGTCTCTTCTGGGTTCTCTCTCTCTCCGCCGTACCCCAGGGACACTTTTTGCAGCGCGAGCTTGCAGTTTAAAATACGATCAATCACGACCTCCGACACGATATAATCAGAATTAAACGAGCGTAAGAAGATTAAGCCGGTAAGTTTCATCGACGAGCAAGTAATTTCGCTTCTTTCTTTCTTTTTCACCCTCTCTCTCTTTCTCTTTCTCTCTTCGACCTCCTCCTGAGGGTTCGGCAACTTTTCACATTCGAGGGACAAACTACGTGCACCGTGCGTTTCTAATTTTTTTCTTTTTTTTTCTTTTTCGATCGTCTCGTCCCCACGTTGACGAAACGCCACGAGCGCCAATCACGAGCCCAGTGACGATGATTCAAGAGGAGAGAAGCAATCAAGCCGCATAGAATCTCATCAGATGACCTAACCGCGCCTCGTGCCTCTTTCGTTCACTATCTGCCGGTAATTTCGCTTTTTCTTCCAACCTGCGAGAAGTTGCGTCCAACTATATCCGCATCGATTTCTTCGTTTCGTTTTTTTTTTATTCGGGATTGGTGCTGCTGTTTTCCTTGCGGATTTGTGTAATAAAATTGTTCAACTGTTGATTACGGGTAGCACATAGTTACATAGATGATGAGGAATTTTTATAGCTTTATATAGTCTTCGTTGTTGCTTTGAAAATTAATTCTAATTAATAATTAAATTTAATTAATATTTAACACGGCGAACTTTCTGTCCAGAGAAACTCCATTCAGTCGAAGCAGGGTGATTGTTTCGGCAAATTTTATGATTATTCTATTCCAATGAATAATAAATCTTTACCGTCTACTCTTGTGTGTGTGTCTTTGATGCACATGAAACTTGGGACGCGTAGAATGTGCATAATACGAAAAACATATAAAATCGTATTGCTCGCTAGTACCATTCAACCCCTTCCTTTATTTACATTCGCAAAAAATTCGCAGGAAAATCCGCGCGAAATCTGGCGATCGTAAGTTTAACTTCCGCAGTTAATGAAACCTCCAGTGACATTCAGAATTTTCAGTAATTTCATTCCGTTCTCAACACTAACAACCCTTTCGACTCTCCGTATCTGCATATCGTCCTTTACCCCACCTCCTCCGCCAATCGAAACCGTGTTGCACTTTCTCCCTTGCAGCCATTCGTCCACCGTTTCTCCAACGTTTCGCCTCTTTTTCCACCCTCGGCATCCCCTCTTCGATGATCTCGAACAAACCGAACGTCGCCGGCCATCAGGCTGGCATTAACGAGCATGGGGGGACATCCGGGCTTTCGTTGGAAACATGGTACTGTGGTGCAATAGCACGGCGAAATGTCAAGAGTTCACCATGGCCAGGGAGAGAAAGCGAGAGGAGGCCGCGTGCCGACGAGGAGAACGCGATGTTCAACGCCAGACAGAGACACGAACGTTAAAGAGAGAGAGAAGGTTAAAGAGAGGAAGAGAGAGAGAGAGTGAGAGTGAGAGAGTAAAAGAGGGGAGAAAGGGGATAGCGGAGCGGGAGATTTCAGCTGCAACTACTACCTACGGCTCCGTAGCTGGGACGCTGGATGAGAGAAGTCGGTCGATAGAGCTGCCGGGTTCTCCCTCTCTTTGTCTCTCCGACTCCATTTCGCTAGCATTTCACTCGCCTACTACCGTTTCACTCTCGCGGATCCTGTTCGCCCGCTCTTTCCCTCCCCACTTCTTTTACACGCTTTTCTGCAACGAGACGAGAATCCGAAGCGACGGATGAATGGGGAAGGTCGGGCAAATGTCGGTGGCGTTCGATGGGGCCGGCATGGAGCCGGTGTGTACCAGTGAAACCAACAGTCGGCCAACACGCGTCACGATACCGATACCGTCCGAAAGGCGGCAGGACAGAGAGAGAGAGAGAGAGAGAGAGAGAGAGAGTAAGACAAACTGTCAGCTGGTTGGCGCTGTTGATTTTTATGCGAACGGTGGATACAGACGGTCTTTTGGCACTGTCGATCCGAGCGCGGTTAGTTATTTCGGGTGATTTAATGGTGAGGGAAACTTTTCAATCCGCTGGATTCAATGGTTAATATTTTGTATCTTTTAACAGTACAATAAAATTCATATGGAAAGAGAAACATAAAACAGATACAAAAGATCTTCTAGGACCTACGAAATCTCTAGAAGGAATAAGGGATACTACCTGAAGATTGTAAATGACACTCTGGAGTAAAGACAGAGATCAATTGGATTCTATGCGAGATATTGAGCTAGTCGGGCAAGCTGCAGCGCTTTTGAATAAATGTCAAATTGTACAAGTGTATAAACTGTATCTATAATATACAATTATAATATATATTTCTTTACTAATTCATTAAATTTGATAATTGATACTCTTCTGTCAAAGTCGTTTGTGTCTCAATACGAATGCTAAGATGAGTTTGTTGACTCGTTAAATTTAACGCCCAATATTCTTCTATTCCACTCCTCTATCATGTATTTCAAGGTAGTCTTTGTGAAACGTTGCGATTCAATTTTTTAACTCGTTAAACTCGATGATTCGATGATGTTTTAATTTTCTCGACTCTCTAGTACTAAAAACAGGGCACTTACCATAATATCTAATGTGAGATGAGGACATCACATGGCTCGGAGTTGTCACCTGCTAGGTGCCCCATGCGATTATCGCAGCGAAGAAGGCCAAATTTAAGACGTAAAATATGAGAATATGGTTTTATTTGAGTACGTGTGTGCGTGTGTGCGAGTGTACGAAGACGAAGGTTTTGAGGATAAGATTTTCGAGTAGAGAGTATCAAGTCGTAAGTTATAGCGTGCAGTTATAAAGAGAACTTAATATTTCTTTGTCATATTATCATGATCAGTTTTCCTTCTAATTACTTAAATATTAATACGCTATTTATTATAAACCACGTGAGTTTAAATTTCGTTCATTGCTTCCTACACTAATGGCCCCTTTAAAAGGATCCTTTTGGAGAACTCATTCTTCCAATTCCGTTCGTAATAATACGAAACTGCGTGAGGATCCGCAAAAGCCCTTCGCCAGGTTAAAATCGATCGATTAACTTGCATAGGACGCGTGCCAACCTCGCGAGTCAGCCTCTGACCGATAAATTAATCTTCCGGGAAACGGTCGATTATCAGCGGCTCCTTCGGGGATTTCGAATGCTTGGAAACGCGCGAGAAGCGGGAAGATAAATCCCTGCGGCGTCTTTCCAGCCGGCACGACCTGTATTTCGACTTTGATTAATTAACGCGTAATAGACAATGCGTGAGATCTGAGGCTGACTGATGAACGACAGTTAACGGCGAGCGCGTTAATCTCGATCTCGCTGCGAACTACCGACAGCCTTGTAGACCTTTTTTATCCTCTGTCACGTGCGATCGTCTGTTTTTCTTATTTTTTCTCACCCTTGATTAACGAGCTTTTTAGGGACGCGTATGGCGGCACAGTGGCTGCGCAACGGCGGAACTCGATCGAATGATCGATGAGGATTTTAATAACGCCGTCGATTACAGTTTGGAAGGATAGTCTGGATAATGTGCCTGTTAGATAGAGATTGGCCAGGTTGATGGATAGTTTGGAATCGCGGTTAATAGTATACTATATTCTTATAAGGTGGTCCGTTTTCTTTTCAAACTTAAACTGACAGTTTCGAGCACGAGAATTCGGAGAATCTTTAATTTGATCGCTTGATGCAAATGTAACTTATTTCGATGTAATAAATCACGATGTGATTTAATTTGGGAGTGGAAGAGACACTATGTGATAAAAGAACAATAGATCTGTAAATAAAAATTGTTGTCCCAGTAACGAATTAACTCGTTCTTCCAGGTTAACAGTTTAGAGATTCTTTAGAGTAAGTAGTAGATTACGTCATTGTTCAGACGTAAACTGTAATTCATATGTGTATTTAACAGAGTCTTATTCCTCTGTGAAAATTGATCTTGTACTAACTAATTTACTGACCAACTAACTTAACTATCAGTTAAATAATTATTGAAAGATTCGAAATTTTTCAAAGACTAGTAGTTCAAGTCGTTTTTTGGTCAGGCGAGAGTTGAAATTCGCGGTCAATTATATACTTCTCTCTGGATGCTATCGCATCCAAAAAGTGAAAAAAAATTCACCAAGGTACCATTCTCTTTCTACTGTTTCCATTGTCCAAAAGTAACTCGGAGAACTGCTTTTCCCAGAAAATACGAGGAAAATTCTAAGAAAAGTGCAATTACGATACGAATGCACAGAAAGTATGTCCGATGCAGTTGCCACGGTGGAGGCACGCAAAGCTGGTAATCATCGCTCGAGTAGCCGGTATACTTTTGAAAGAACAATTTGCACGGGATCCCGGGTGTTATTTCATTTCCCCGGACTTATGCTCGCGTCACGTCATGCAGTGGCTGCAATTTCGAAGTAACAAGTAGTCGCCGCGCGCTCTTTGTCCCCGTCAAGGAAATTGCATTTCCCACTCGGCGAGAAACGATTACGGATTACGCCGAGTCGTTCGGAGAAACAAAAAGTCCGCGGAATGCTTAGATTCGATGAATCTTTTTCCCGTTTCTTTGACTCAGCTGACGTAGCTTCGTTTGGCTCGTTTCACATTTCACGCAATTCTTTTCGATCGATTGTATTATAAATACGATTTGATAATATCGTGGTTACGAAAGGAGATCTCATTAGCTCGACTTTCATCTAGATTCTAGTATTTTTAAACTTGGTTTTCGATAGGTCAATTTGATCAGAAACACTGTACTCTAACTAAAAAAAGGTTATTTCAACGATATAAAATTTCATAATTATATATAAACAAAATCAACATATCGTTATTATTTTATTTATTAATTTACCGTGAAATTATTTGAAATTGTAAATACTCGTCAAACTTATAATGTCTAACCTGCCTGATTATTGCTATTAATGAGATTTAACTCCGTGAAAATTGTTCGAAAATCCGAGTAATCGATGCCAGGCGTCGTTTCTTAAATTACAACAGACAAAAAATCCAATCAAAAAACGCTCGAGCTCGGATATCTAAATAGCCAAGAAAAATCAAGAAAATAAACGCATTAAACTTTCTTAAGGCACAATTATATCGAGTATCAGCAACGGCAATTTTTTGGCGAGTGCAGTCAGTTGGGCCCGTTGGAACGTTTAAAACCGTGTCGTCTGCTCGACCGAAAGTAAATTATGGTAAATTCGCTCCGTCCAATTGTGCCCGAGACGCTTGCTGCCGTTAATCACCTTGTATTTGCATATGAAAGCGGTTGTGGATCTCGCGACGAATCCCCATTTTCCGCTGCGAATGCACCGTAATTCTCTCTCGAAATTATTCCCGTCTCGCGTGTTCCTCGCGATCGGTTATCGGGATAAGTAACACCGAGTGAAATGACAGCTCGGGCTCGCTGGCTGTCGCTCCTCTTGTTATCGCAAACCGAGGTCGACTCGCCTCTGCATGCGAATCGAACGAATGGGAAATGGAACAGAAGAAAGATTCCGCGATCCTGTTTCGAGACAGTCTCGTCGTTGGCTCGTGTAATTTACCAACGACTTGAATGTTTTTTTCGATCGAACGACGATGCTTCCTCGACACTTTATGGGACGACTTTATCGTTCGATTCGATCGAGGAAATTTTTAAATAATTTCATTATCTTGATTTTTGATTTTCACTTTGTAATTGTAGGTGGTTATTTTTACTTAGATTTTTATTCTGCTTTTCGTGGCTTTCATTTTGATTTACGTATCACTTCGCACGCGAGTAAACTTGTTTTATTACCGCACTCGCGAAACGTGATTCTGCGTCGTTTCTAGAGTTTGGAACTTTGTCTCGGAGTTGGTGTCGTAAAATTCAGTTTGTCTCGGATAAAATCGCTTTTAATAAGAAAATCGAAGCAATCGATAACACTTTTGGAACTCGGTGGGACACGAAGAGAAACGATATTGCTCTAGCGAATCATCGACTGCCAACTGGACGTGATCCAACCTCGGAAGTATAGTACTTTCGTGTTCGAGCACGATTTTTTGGATCCGATTCCGTGATAAAAAGTAACAAACAAGAGGAGGATATTTATCGCCTTTCACAGGAAAACTGTGTCTATTACACAAGGTATCCCAAATAACAGTACCATTCATCTTTTCCAAAATTCGTAATATACCTCTTTTATTAGCCAATAAATTCTCACAGTGATTCGCTGTTTCGCACACTGTTTGATATTTCTATTCGATGAGATCATCAAATAAATTAAACGGATTATTGAAACAAAGAAATTGAACAATCGTAAATTTATTTCATGTGCTCTGTTTCTTTTACAGGCATAATTCATTTACTATTTTTATATATCATTCTTTTAACTTCTCTTCAAACAATTTACATTACCTATTATATCACGTTCGAAAATTCTAAGATACAAACTGTATACAACTTCAATCCAACTTCATCAATCCTCAATTAATTTGAACAATCGTTCCCTAGCACGAACAAATTTACTTACTGTATGCACGACTAATTTATTTACTTTTCATTTAGATGACAAAATTTATTTAGTACTTTTACATCGTTCCTCAGCGAATTAATTTAATCTTCCCACGAGTAAGTCACAATTCTCATACGTTAGTCCAATTAGTTTCAATTACCATTCCTCAACACTAACAAAAACTCGATTTATTTTTCTCAATATACAATTTCTATAGCGCCTCTTTGCAACTGCCGTTATAAGCAAAAAGGCTTGAAAAGTCAAACGGTACTCGCTGCACCGAAATCTAATAACTTCATCCCCTATCGGTTCACATCGTCCGATAGCAGTTGACCAAAGTATAATACCGCGTTAACCGTGTCCCACACGGCACAACGTTCAGCAAACGCGAGGTAATCTCGCTGAACCAAACAAAATAAATCCATGGAGGAAACGATGCCAGCCGATAAGCCGAATCGCTGGGCACAGGCCGCCTCTGCCTCCACGAGATAAGCTCGCGCAAATTGCCAGAGTCTGACGCTCTTTTAATTCCTGTTTCCGCTGTTTGTCCCTCCTCCCTCCCTCCGACTGACTACGACAGGGAAACCCTCCCCTTAGGGGAGTAAAAAAAAAAACCGAAAGGCGTTCCGGAATAATCAAGATGACCCTGCCTCCACCCATACAAAAGAGCCTAGAACACGTAAGGGAAATTAGCCCGGGGTTAATTGGGTTACGTCGTACTACCGGTGTGCTTGCAACCTTACCGACCGTTTTATCCACCACCGAGTACACCCCGAGTTGCCTCCCTTAAAATCCCGGACAAGGATGGGATACGCGCATTCATTTCATTGTTAGCTATTTAACCGCCACCGAGTAACATTTCCATGTAATAATATAATTAATGATAATAATATGCTTTTCATTTGATTTTATCACGTGATTTCTGGATCTTCGTTAGATGCAAACGCAGTTGAATTGAATTAGTTAACCCGAACTTCCCGGATTCCAGAAGAAATCATTTCAAATAAATAATCGTAACTTCATCAGTTCGTTTGTTTTAAATTTTGTACGGATTGCACGGAATTAATCAGCGTGATATTTGCGAGCAGCTAAAATTTTTGAATATTCATCGACGATTAATTTGGAAATGAGCTTGAGAATGAAGGACTAGCTTGTGTGTGTTAATAAAAAGTCTGAAAGTACCTAAATTCAAGAGTAAGGAGGCAGGGTGTTTTTCTTAATTAATTTCGTGTTGTTGCACAGATAAGAGGTAATTTCGGGATTGAAGATTGCTTACATCTTGCTTGTTCTTGATACTGTTGCCTAAGAAAGCAAATTGGTTCGCTACGATGAAATTGTAGTATAATGTTAATGTATCACAATCCTTCGCGAAGGAGGAGGAACACCGACGAAAATAATAACAACCATGCTACACTGGAATCATATTTCACAGAAAATACAGCCCTCGCGCGATTAAATTTACATCGGGAAAAGTATAATATAAATCCACAATTGAAAAGTAAAATTCCTCGTTGAAAATATCGAATATTTCAAGTTTCAAAGTTTCTGGAATTCCTGAAATTATCGCCGCTTCGAAATCGACAATAGTACGCGAAGTACGCCTGATTCAATACACTCGATCGAGAGGAGTATCAGTTTTAGAGCTCGTATTACAATAGAGAAGAGGCAGATCATCAGGTATGAAAATACGATTCTTTTTGGTCGCAATGAATTATCGGAATCCTATAATGAACGACCGGTTGACAAATGAACATCGCCAACTAAATCGGATTCTAGTAATTGAAATTTAAAGTTGTAATTCATTATTGGCCACGTGATCGTGTGCGCGGTGAAAATATTTTATCGGACCGTTTCTCATTTGCGAGATTTACATCAATAACGTGACCTAACATAAAAACGTACGTACACAGGCAATAATAATGATAAAAAAAGAGCATTAACATTCGAGACATTTTCGAGAAACTTCGTTCGAGCGAATGCACGTTTCAATCACGAACCTTACCGATGAGTCTGACAAAGCTAGGATAAGATTCATCTTTCCCTCATTTTTCTTTTTATTTTATTTTTATTTACGGAGCAACAGTACTTTCTCTCGTTTGCGTGTATTTTCATAACTTTTAAGTTATTTACTAACTTTATCCTCCGAAATAGGCATTGAGATAAGAAGGAAATGCCATTTGCCATTTTACTATTTGGAAATAGATAGAAAACGTGCCGTTTAATACGGTAGATTTGCGCTTCTCAAGTCAACGAAATCTCTATGTCGCGCTAGAAATTGGATCATCCCTTGAACTAAAAGTCGTATTGTCAATTACATTTTTTTAGAAGGGAATCCATGGTGAGAATAGTCAGGTTTTCATTACTATCATGACTTCCCAGGTGTTATATATGACTTTATAACTGGCTGACTATTTTACTGACTATCTCGAATCAAGCCAAGAGCGTTCGGAAAGTGTTATTGACAATAATTGCAACAAGAAAGTATTAGATCGGACGTAAGTGAATTCTAATTCAACAGTTACGTCTTCAGTTAGTCATATATTTTATAAACTTAATTATTTCATAATCATTTCATTTAATACCTTTAAAACGAAAAAAAGTGTGGTAATAAACTCATCACAAAAGAGGCACAAATATATAGTGTGAAAGAAAACATAAGAGAGAGATACAATACGAATGCAAGAAATATGATGTAGGATTATGTTTTGAAATGTACCTCACTATATTATTAGATATATTAGAAAAATTACTGTTAAATTTTTAATACGTGACGAACAGAATACGAAGAAATAAACGATATTGGCTTAATATAATACAATTCAGTGCTTTGATACACGTTCTGAGAAATGTACGCTCTCGTCGTTGTCAGTGTAGGTCACGGTTAAGGGGTTAATCAAGGGGTACACGTTGAAAACCACAATCCAACTCGCGAGATACATACTAAGAAAGGTATCCTCGTCATTGTCATCGAAATTCATGATCCACTTGGAACAGAGTTATTCAGCCGTGGAGCACCGTGGCGCACCGGTGACCGGTGAATCGCGAGCTCGTCCGAGCGGAAACACGAGCGGAATGGATGTGGCGTAATAACGGCGCTAGTTGCGCCGTTCATCTTCCGCGTTGACTAGCGGCGTTGCAACGCCGGCGAATGTGCAACTGCGATAATGGCCACCACTAAATTAATCGGTGCGCGTGCACGCTCGCTGCGTGAGCGTGGACGGATCGACTCGAGCTGCCTGTTCGTCCCGTCGCGTCGCGTCTCGTCTCGTCCCGTCCCGTCCCGTCCCGTCCCGTCGTCGCTCTTGTCACGCCGCGCCGCCGCGACTAATTAGCCCTTGCAGCCGGATTAACGATCAGCCACGCCACGTGGAACGCCACGCTCGCCTGCATCAGGATCGCGAGCAATCGTGTTCACGCGGCGTCATCACAGCCAGCTTCATGATTTCACTCGCCGCCACGCGGTTGGCGGGGGGCGGACGAGGAAGCAGTGGTCACGTGTATCTAATCGCGTGCACGCGTTTGTCCTGGCACCAAGTCGAGATTCCGAGTCGTTCTGTTGCAGCGACGAAAGGGAACGTGGATTGTCCAATTTCCTTTGGCAGATGTGTTTCGAATGTCCATTGATTAACACACATTTCTGAGAATCGGCATTTTGGACTTTTGAGATGGTTGGACTCATGAATTCGCTTCCAGGCTAGAAACTAGAATACATCGTTGACAGCGAATTCGTTTTCAAAGTAGGAATTGAAATTTTGGATTTTTTTCGGATAGTTACCATCGTCATTGTTGACAGTGAGTTCATTTTTAAAGCAGGAGTTAGAGTTTTGAATTTCGGGAACAATCAATCCAGATATTACTTTAATCTTCTTGATAGTGTGTTTATTTTTTAAGAAAGGAATCAGACTCTCTTTTTCTTTATGGTTGTCTGACCGAATATCGTTTTGAACCATTCGAAGGCACGGAATTTTTTTATAAAATGTTTTTTTGATAAAAATATCTTGTCAATCTTATCAATGGAAATCGCTTTAGTCGATATTTAGTTGAAATTTCAAATGAAAACAACTGACAGACGTGACACGATCGAAGAAAGTGAGAAAAGAAGAGATTGGAAAATACATTCTGCACGGATTTATGAAAATTTCTGAATCACACGTTTTCCATGTTTTTTTTTTTGCGTGTAAAGTTAATATCAGAAAAGATGCAATATTTGTAAAAGCTTCGTGCTCCATACGGTCATGCATGGATCACGACAAAAAAAAGCGCATTTTACCGAAGCTTCCTCTGTTATTTCCATTTACGAAGGCAATCCTGCAAAAATCTCGTTCAATATTTGCAAACCACGTTGCTCATCTCGTGTACTACAGAAACAAAATACTTATAATTGAAGAGAAACTCAAATCGAAGTGCAATACTTAAAGGAAGCATTAAAGCGCAGAGTGTTTACATATGCAAATATCATTCCGGTCTTTGTAAGAGTGTCTTTAGTACAGTAATTAGCAAAGTGCACAGTGTGCCACAACAGAGATTCATAAAAAATTAGTTGAAAGCAACAATATTCCGTACACGACTGATGCCTGCTTCATTTCATTTGCAATTCTTTTCAGTCAATTAACATTATTGAATTATACTTTTTAACACTTTTGTTACGATAAAAAGTTCCAAGCTTTACTGAACATTTTCTCCCATGTATTCCAGATCAAGTGATCTTATGAAAATTTTGGGAATGAAAATGTTTACAGCAACTGCGAATTTTCATACATTTATGAAAAACTTTGAAATGGAGAATTGCATAGAAACAATTTATAAAATACCCAAAATACGTGAAACAATTATTTGTCGAGCTTTTACTATCTATATTATATTCTCAGAGTTGTAAATGTACATAAAAAAGTTGCAGTCTAGCTACAACAAATTATTAAGATACTTTTCGTAAAATTTTTAAGAATCCAAGACAATCACAACTTATTCTACTTATTCTACTTGTGTGAGTGTCTGGCTATAAACTCGTTCTACTTCTGAATGTCTGATTATAAACTCGTTCTACTTGCGAATGTTTGGCTGTGCAATCGATCTTCGACAACCATTTCATTTGAAAAATCATAGAAAAGATCGCCGATCGCTGATTGAGAACAGTAAAAGCCAGAATAGAAGCGGGCTGAATATTTCATTATCCAATTCGACAGTAATCCGTGATGGCAATAATTTTCAATCCGCTGCCGCGTGTTGCTTGACACCTCTTGTCACAGAACGCGCACCTCCCTCGATTCACAATTTTCTCTCGCACCCTCTCCCCCTCCCGCCGTTGGACTGTTCCTTGCCGCGCGCCGCCATGTCCAAGCCCATCGCACGCAAATTGGATTGGACGAGGACGTATTTCGCTTCTGGACCGATTCGTTCATCCCGACCCCGGTCCCTGTCTGGCCAACCCTCTGACGATCAGGGGTGATTTGTTCACAGCCCCTCGTTTCTCGCCCCCTTCCGGTGGGTCAACCCTCTCCATCCGCCGCGCTGATCTACCCAGTTAGCTATGCTAATGGTAATTATCTTCATTAACGATCCGTTAATTAACCGGCGCAAAACCTCGATCAGTCAGCGGGGGTCTATCGTTGTTACGGATCGAGCGATATTCTCGTATCAGCGTGGAGAATGTGGACGAATGAGGAAGTTTGAAAGGCGAACGGTTGCAGATATTTCGTGATTTTATTGAAATTGTATTGTATTGAACGAGAACAATGAATAGATGGACGAGAGGAAGTTCAAGATACAAGTGGTAAAGGATATTTTTAGAAAGTAGAATTACTGTATATTTGACACCAGAGTCAATATGTAATAATGAATAAATGGATATTTTTATTTTTTTACTTTAGAATAATTCACTGTTATTAATTCAATAAAGAATCTTTAAATTCTAAACTTTCTTTTGTTTATGTGTATTCCAGAACAGATGAATGTCGATAAATCGAAACGCTGGTATAAAAATTATTCATTTTTCAAATTTCGTTCCTAAGCTTTCTTCTAGTTTTTCTTAAATTTTTCAAACTTCTTCTGCTTGTTGAAAAGGGAGAGTTGGAATGTAGAATTTCGAGGATCGTAGCAAAATTAACAGAGTTTCGTTTCCGTGATAAACGTGTCGCTGAATCGATGCAGAAGAGGCAAACGAATGCTACTTTTAACGTATGATACTCGAAACCTTTCCTGCCATTCTGTTTCGATAGCTTTGATCGAAACGACACTCTCGGCGGAGTGATACGATTTCTCGATGAGCCACGAGTGTGAAGGCGAACGGTTTCGAAGGCTTATAAAAATGCGAGAATTCAAACAGCCTTCATGTTCGTGGACGTTTTCGAGATGTTCAATTGTGAATATTTTCGAAGAATTCGAAAAGATGCGACAGTCGAAAGTTGTACTGTAAAAGATGTTCATCGTCGTATATTTGTAGAAATGTTTCTTCACGTTGCATAATTTGATATTAAGAAATATCATTTCGCCCCTCCTGTCTTTCTTTTTATTTTTAATTTTTCTTATTATCCTTTAAAAGTTCTTGTGCAAACTTGTACATGCACGTAGCATCACTATTCCTGTTGCTTTAGTACGTAACAGCCGTTCGGGCAAAGTTAGAGCCATAGATTCAAAGCTTTACGCGTTTAAATCACGTATATTTCTTGCATTCTACGTCGCAGCACGAACAGTTCGCTAGTTACAAAGTTAGCGCTTACATGTGCACTTTGTCAGAATGCATGTAGGTAATTCCACTCAGAGAATAACTGAATGTATTTCGTATGCAATTATTACAGAGTTTACTGGAACCAGCTTCGGGGCGTACAATGCGCTACAACAGTGTTATCTTGATCCTGAATACGTTGCAACTTATCGGTCGTGACAATATCCCCTTTGAATAATAACATGTTTTAACAATCGTAACATGTATTTAATTTCGATATATATATATATATGATAGGACCTGTTCTCGTAAATTTCTAAGAAAATAGAAACGAAATCTAATTTCTAAGGAATTTCGAAGAGAACATAAGCGAATGACGAAAACTCCTCACTCTTGTTGGAGAGAATTTCTTAATTATAATATTTCAAGAACGAAATGTCAATGTTATTTATAACGCGTTTTAAAACGCTGGACTAACAATATCATTCTCAGGAGGAAATTAATTCAAGTAGTCTGCAATCGTAATTAATCGTTTCCAGAAAATGTCGATTACACCGACACAAATTTATATTGATAAATTTCTCTCGGTGAAATTGCAAGATTTTGGCAAAATCATTTCAATTCACAGGTAGCTCGCAATCTCTCAGACGTGGGGGAAGAAAAGAGGAAGAAAGCTGACGGTCCTTTCGTGGCCTATCGGCGCGCTGGTAATTTTTTAAATTCATTTCGCCCACGGGTTAAGAAGCTAAAAGGTCTCCGCAGAGTGGAGCGCTACTCAGGGAGGAAATCTGTAATGAGGAAGGACGTAATGAATATTTTAATTGCGATAATTGAAGCGACTCATTGTCCGCCCGGGCTTCTGACCAAAGGCTGGGAGACGGTTAAAAGAAATCTAAAATTAAGAACTCGTTAGGGCTTCGGTCGCCCGCACTCAGGTATCGCCCGGCTATTATTATTATTTTATTTCTTCACCCGTGAAAAAAAAAGGAGAATGAAAGAAGAAGAAACTGGGTAAAAGCGATAAGTGACAATGGGTGTCGAGCTAACTCTTCGGCGAAAACTTTTAATGAGAAATTTCTCCGTTGCCTCCGGTTAACAGTTTGAAACGATCCTGCTAACTAGTATCGAGCATTGGTTGTTATTTCCTTGTTCATGAATCCCTTGCCAGCAAGGGACCCCTTTTAGAACTACTTCCTTATCCGTTTTCGTCCTTCTCAGTTGATAACGGGAAAAAATGAAGAAACTGAGAAATGCTTGTATTTTCCTGAATTGAAATTTGAATGTGTTGTATGTACAGAAAGAGACAGAGAGAGAGAGAGAGAGAGATGAATATCATTCATATAATATAAAAATTTTCTATATTATTAGATTGTTATATTAAAAGTTGCAGCGATAATTTCATTAATAATTTCATAAATAATTTTCGTACAACATTAGTATATTAATATGTCATTATAGTTAACATTATAATATATTCTTTTATCATTTCTGCAACAAGCATCTCTTCGAATATTTTTGTCTTTCACTTGCACATAAAAATAATTATTGACAAATATCGATTTTGATAATTATAATATATACGCAACACTGTGTGGCAAATAAAAGAATTCGGAGCTTAACAATCTTTTCTTACCTAAAATCTTAATACAAGCCTCGACTGCCTAGCTAATGCATTTTAGATAAGGAATCTACAGATGCCCACTTATTTTCACAATTTATCTATTCAGAATCGACGAATTAACGTTAACATTCCCTTTCGTATAAAAAAAAAAAAAAATGAATTACAAAAATCAATCCGACACCACGTTCACACAAGAATAGATAGAACGCGCAGTTAGGCGAAAAAAAAAAAATCGCGAACCTGGACAGTTCATTGCTGTTCTCGACAATTTGTCGAGAAACGGGAAATGATATAGCGCAGTGACGCGGGTGCCCGGTTAGTTTCCGGTGGCCAGCTCGCAGCAGAAACGTTGGCGAATCAATGATAATCGAATCGAGGGGGAACGTTCGCGCCGCGGCGGTATAAAATGCAATTTCACAGGTAAATTCATCGACTTCTGCGTCGGGACTTTACCCGTATCCCCCGGTCGTAGCTCTATGCTAATAGCGCGCGAACGCGGAGGCTGCCGAGTATAAATCGGGTTAAAGCCGCGGTTAGGGCCTGGGTTCCGTCGCGAAATGGGCTGCACGCTGATCCAGTTAACCTCGAAACTGTCCATCCTCTACTTCCGCTACCCACCGGCAAATAGAGAGCACGAGCTCGTTGCGTGCCGCACGACCCGCCCCTTTAAACCTGCTCGTCAAGTTTGCAAACTGACGCACGACTTTCGAATGGAAATCGAACGACCAGCTATTCGGGAATTTTTCGATCGATCTTTTCCTTTTTCTAAAGTAGAGAGAAGGAATTTCTTATTTTTTTTTTTGTTTTTTTTTCTTGAGATTCGAGTGAGCACGCGGAAATGAAGAAGGAATTGTGCAATTATGGGGTTGAAGTGAGGAAATATTTTATATCAGCAATGGTGATTAACGACGACGAATTGAGAATTTTCGAAATTTTTAGAGAAAGGCAGAAACGACGAAATTGACATACGTGAATGAAAGAGGTATTATTCGGCAAAGGGAAAGTCGAACGAGTGGAACGAGAAGATAGAACTTCGAATTACAATGTGTTCAACGGTACGAAATTTGTTCCGTTTCAAAATCACGCGAATGATTGATCCGTTTACCCTGTCGCTCGTGAAATCTGCAATTCCAAAGCGTGCAATTCACACGCGCGCGCAATATAAAATTGATCGATCCTGCCGATTCCATTCGAGACAAATTTCCCCGAATTAATTATCGCCAGCCAATCTTAAACAATCTCTCGAACAATCCGCCATCCGCCTCCCTGTTTCACTGCGATCAAATTGGACGATCGCGCGGAAAGTTCCGAAATCGCATTCCGTGGTGGAAAGAATTCGAAACTTCGAGCCGCGCCACGAATTTAATACCGAGGAAATTGGCGAACTAGAGCGCCGTGCCATAGAACCTCGTCGTGTAGAACTTGCAACACACACACACAAGACACACTACCACACAATCAGCAGAGCCAATGTTCGCGTGCCAGCGAAGGTTGACTTCACGCTTCGTGCAAATAACGCGGCTCTGATCCGCGAAATCGACGTGGCCGCGACACCGGCTTAAACCGGTCAGTGCCTTGCTATAATCGATGTAACCGAATTTCCATAAAGGCGCACGACATCGTCCTATTACACGTTTAACTACACGCGCCGATAAATCTAGGAAAATTCACCGTTCGCAATATCACCGAGCGTAATTACCGCTCGTTCTCTCTCTCTCTCTCTCTCTCTTTCTCTCTACGCGCGCGTGTCCCCGCCTAGATGAAAGAACGGTACGTACGTACGGTCGGTCGGCGGTCGATTGATCGATCCTCTTGACATCCATTCGAGAATATCCCCCTCCGGATAGTGAAGTAGGTCGCGGCGAAATCCCCGGGACACGAGCGATATGAGAAACTCTTTTCAGCTAACGTTAATTTACATGGATAAAAAGGTCGCATCTGTTGGCTTCACCAACGAGGAGGAAAGAAGTAGAGAGGGTGAAATTTTCAAAAGCGAAAGGTCAGCTTAGCTTCGTAACTCTCTCTCTCTCTCTCTCTCTCTCGTGTACACGAATCGCTGGGAAATCACTCGGCATTGTTTCCACTGTTTCAACTTTGAAGTCGATACCCTTTGAATCGAACTTCGTTCCTGGATAAAGGTGAAAAGCGGTGAAACCGAGAAGATCGCTGTTTGTCAATCTTAATTTAGAATACAAATTTTGAAAGTTATCAATTCATTGTTCACTGTATATCTAGATGTTGACGCTCGCCGATTTTAAAACACGTAAATCCTTTTGTACTCGTAAAAAGAAAAGGGAAAAAAATTCAGAGGGTTGAGCTCGACTTAAAGTTGACTTGAGCATCAGATTACTTAGTTTTACGGAAATTCTTTAACAAGGTGAATGTTAAATACGAGATTCCCTGGAATTGTCAGCAGGGAGAAAAATCTGGAAAGGTCGATCGAGTACAGTGAAGGGTGTTGGAATTAATAATTCAGAGGGGGTTGCTCGCGACGAGCTGTGAAGAAGCGTGGAATACGTGTTCCGGGAACTAAGAGAGCTCTCGTTGCCTGTCGGTGGATCCTCGACGAAAACCGCGACTTGCGATCGAACAACGATGAAAGTTTTATTTCTGGCAAAGTTTCTTCACCGTGGATAACATGAAGCGCTTTGAGGCTTGAGAATACCGCGTGTCTTTTTTTCGTTTTTCTGCTTCTATTTATTCGTTATCTGGATAAATGATTCAAATGGTTGCGTTATTTCGAGTTTTTAAACACCGGCGAAAGACATCGGTATTTCACAAGTAAAGAACGACACACGTGTAAGAGTGAAACTCAACAATTGAATTTCAAATTATACTTTCTTCAATTTCACGGTCTAAATATCTCGCGCGGAGATGTCATTCTGCTCCGCTCAAAGGACCGAGAACAAGAATTAATCTACGAACGAAGATTACACGAAAAAGTACGTAACTTGATTATCCTCTAACCTTGAAGAGGTAAATTTCGATAGAAAATAACTATGGACGAAATAATGCTTTCCAATTTCTACTTTGCGAAAATATTTCTTTCTCTTTCAATCACGAAACAGTACAAAGAAATAGAAACTCCAGAAGAAACATCAAACGAAAAATAGAAACTAATTTGTCCAAGCATGAACGAAACCCTCGAGTCACTTTACTGCAAAACAGTGTCTACTTGCCGCGAATTAATTGCCAACGAAACGCGCACTTGCAGCCCCCGAGATATTCATCAAACCGATACCACGGGTATTTTTCACCGATATCGCCGTTTTTATTCATGATTCTCGCGATTCAAGGGAGGCGAGATAAAAATTGTCGGCGACGGCGATTACGCCGCCGGCAAGAAAGCGGAAACGGGAAAAAAACGGAATAAATCTTGGCCACGGGCAGAAATAATAATCCCCGCCGGTCTGTTTTACATTCTTTTTAATTTATTACGCGGCATAGAGAAAGTGAGAGAGAGAGAGAGAGAGAGTTACCTTCCATGGCACGCGTTTCCTTTGTCTCGGGCCACCCCCGCCAGGGGTTTCATTCTATTTAAAAGCATCTTCTCTGCATTACGTTCCTTTTTTCTCCACCGGAATGTTGGAGACGCTGATACGCTGCGCCGCCGCTGAACAAAAGGATAAGGGAAAAAGATAAAAAGAAAAACAGCTAGAAAATGGCCACGAAAATGTAATTAACGCTACTGGCAACTCTCGCTGATGAGGCGTTCGATGATTAGAGAATATACTTGTGGACGGCTGTAATTACTGCACGGGTAATTAGCGCTGCCGCGGAATTATTAATCCGCTTCGACGATGATAACTTTTATATTTATATTACGCGTCTCGCGTGCGAAATTCAGGAGAGACTGAAGAGAAATAATGGATATCTGGTAATTAAATTGTTAATTCGAAGATTAACGGGGATAATTCTGTGTTATTAATCATTTTATTTTCGTTGAATTTGATATTTAGATAAATGTGCAGCGGTCGTTGACGTTTTGTACGAACGATGAATTTTTTAGCGAATTAAATCGTTGATTTATCGCGAGAGGGAGATATTTTATGTTATTGGAGGCGTTAATGAAATGTTTTGTGACAGAGACTTTGCTAGTACTAATCGTATTAAGACGTATGCACTAACATTGGATCTGAACAAAAATGTATATTTATAAGAATTTCAAATGAGATATATTTATTTAATTTCATTCAATGAGATACATTTTAGTCAGACAGTCACGAATAACTTTCAGGGGGAAGCTGAAAGTCAAAAAAAAAAAAAAAAAAAAAGAAAAAGAAAAGAAAACGTGAATAATAACAAACACAGAGACAACGCTTCGCAAGTTCAACAAAAGGTATTTAACTCGAATAATTATCCGCCGAGAGAAAAAGAAATCCCACGACATTGTTCGCTCTAGGTTTCTTTCTTCTCCGTTTCTGTCGAGAAATTTCTGCACGGAGATCAAAGAGGTACGCGGATACACGTAACGCCGTTGACGACGTTAAATATTTAGCCGCGCGGTCAGAATACCATGCTCGCCACATTTTTCATTAGTCGGAACCCCCGGCGCTTCCCGACGATCTTCCAGCTACGGTGTTGTTTGACTAATAACGCTCCGGCCTCGTTCTTGTTGTACTTGCAAATATTGTTCAGGTCGTCGGTAACCGTTCGTTGGAACGACGGTGACAAACATTTTCACGCATGCGAAATCAGTTTGATTTCCTGTCACTTGTATTTTCCATATTCGATCGGCCCTGTTTCGCGCGTGCAGCGCGCGAATTCTCTCGACACGGCCTCTCGACACTAGACGTTTGCACGATACACCAACTTCGTGTACATTGCTCGAGCATCGAAGAAAAAGGAAATATTCATTCATCGACTACGATTGCACTTGCGAGATAATAATATTCAACCGGTAAATCTTGTTTTCCTTTTTTTTTTTTGTTGGTAATTAATGCGAATTGGCTTTTTACAGTTCGCGCGCATGAAGCGATTTATCCGATTTATTTTATTTCAATTAGAAATACATCGCGTCGATGGTATTTATTTTTGATGGAGAATCGATGGAAATTAGTTGAAATAAACATTTGACTTGATAACTGATGACGTTCATTTTATTTTTGTTTCGAATGAAGAAATATATCACACGGACGAATTCATTTCAGCGAGAGTTGATGGAAATTAATTTCTACTTTGCATTTACGAAAATGATATGTTCAATTTGACGATCGATAACAATCGCACGCTTCCGAGGAGTTTGTCTGCGTTACAAACACTGTACGAATAGACTGTGTTATTAATCACAACTACAAGCGGTGCTTCGTGCATGCATGTTGCACTTTCTGACAACTTCTAGAACTGTCATGATCACGACAACTCTATTACAAAGGCAGCAACGAATAATTCTTGAAGAGTTCCTTGGATCGATGCAATAACGATCCAACTTCAAAATTCTATGACGCAATGAAATTAGGTCACCTGGCATGTTTCGCATTTAACGACAAAGTACTGACGACTCCGGGTATTCGAAAAAAATGCACTACTTGGTTAAAACTTTTAATAAATATCACATACAATAAAATATAAACGAATCTTTTGTAAAACATTATAAGCGAAATTGCAGCGGTTTAACTACTCTTACATTCACGAACGTTCATTTCATTGAATCCCATCAAATTCTGATGAAAACGTAGCAACGATAAATCGTTCGATGAAGAAACGTGCCTCTCATCTGCAACTATAAAACGGTAATTGCTCGCGGCGATGATAAAAGAAACACGTCACATCTCGTAGCGCAAGTTCACGTTCTTTTTCAAGTTATATCGCCGGTATAATTTCAATCCGCAGCGCGAGTACTAGCCGAGGAAAGTACAAAAGACAATATAATTTCGTTCCCGTCCCCCTGCAATTTCAACCCCCGGTTGAATCCGAACGCAACCCTCGAGACGAAAGCAACCAAAAAAAAAAAGAAAAAAAAAAGAAAGAAAGAAGGAGGAGGAAGAAAGAAACGAAAACAAAAATTAATGGACACGGACGGTCGTAACAGGGATTGGCGGACGAGCAACCGAGGGAGAAAGGGAGAGACACGGGACGCGTTTCTCGCGGACTGTTTTCATTGCCGGGTGCGTTTACGAGCACCGTAATGGCGGCCACGAGTTTCGCCGCGAGTTTTGTTGATACACACAACGCCGGGACCCGCTCGAGTCGAGCCCGAATTGGGGAGGATAAACGAAAAAGGGCGAGAGCCAGAATAATCCAGAAATTTGTGGCGGCCAGATGAACAACGTCGGAGGAACGACGCGATGGCTCGTGACGCGGACTCGGCGTGCAATCCCGATATAAGGGCCGGACCGTAAAACGAGATGAGGAGAAGAAAAAGTAAGCGAGGTCGGCGGCTTGTCGTTCACGTGCCGGCGCGCAATATTCCGAAGAACGCTCGGGCTTCAAAAGAGGCCAGGATAGAGCCGGTCCTCGGGATAACGGGAACAGGAGCTGCTCGGGCCAAGAGCACACAGGAAATTGCATATTCCGTCTGAATGCCCCACACGTACAACGCCTCCGTTTTGTCGCCGCCTCCGTGTGTTTCGCCGCCGGATTTCATCAGCCCTCGGCGAACCTTTCGTCACCACCGGTCGACGCTTCTCGTTCCGTGGTCAGTCGAGTCGTCACTTTTAAACGTTCCGTTGAAATCGGAGTCAACAAATTCGGAGCTTGAATGTTGGACAAGTGATAGACGTTGATAATAATTCGTACAGTGGTATAGATTTAGTAAAGCTCTCCTTCACGAGCTCGCTGAATTTCAAATATTTTTTCATCTTGTTATTCCAGTTTCTTGTTATGCTACAGCGTTTTGAATTTTACGCGTCGTAAACGATAACAAATTTTTTGTGAAATACTGCGTCTCGAAAGAGATTTTTATATGCATAAGAGAATAAAACTTACTTTTTTTTTCTCTCAATAAAACATCGAAATCTTAGGAAGAACTCTCGAAAAAGTAGAAAGTAATTTTTGGACCTTAGTCTATATTTAAAATTACTTTAGTCCCTAGAAATTAACCTAAACCGATGGAAAAAAGATCGCAAACCAAGGTTCGTTTCGATCTCGCGCGATATTCTCCGGACCGGAGAGTCGATCGAGGGCGAATTTCAACGAGAACGAGGAGATTACGGTTATTGCGAGCGTTCCTGTTTTTATTTAATTTCAAGTGCACGGGATTATACGGTGTAACACACGGCGAAGTGATCTTCCTTTCTTCTTTTTTTTTCTTCTTCTTCTTCTTCTTTTATTCTCGCTGGGACGAACGAGTTATCTCGGCGAGTGATCCATCCTCATAAGTTGTTTCGCGGAACGTGTTCCGGCGCAGGATCAGGTAAATGCGATTTAACCTGAAACCTCATCGCGAGAGCACGAGGTTTCCACGCCCGGGCTGCGAAAGTAGGTCGTCCTCGACTTAGCTGGATTTCCCTGCGAGCACGCTCCTTTTTCACACTCCTTGCTCTCTCCCTTCCCCCTCCTCTCACCGTTTCTCTCTCGTGTTTCTTCTTTCAGAGAAATTCGCTTACCATGGAGATTGAGTTCGAAAGTTGCACGCGCTTTCGAACGCGCGTCGGGATAGAAGTTCCGCGCGATATTGACTCGCGGGAAAGGGGAGGTTTGCCGATATATCGAGAGAAATTTCAATAAACACCGGGCGACATCTTTGGAAATATGAATATTCCGCGGAGCTGTTCGCGGATTTTGCTGTGTAATCGCTGTGTAATCGCTAGACTGCGAATTTCTATCCGTCCGTGGAATATTTGTAGAAGGGAAAAACGCACGCACTGCGAATATTTACGAAATGTTTAAAATATTCGAGAATATTTTAATAACACGAACGGAGAAGTGTGTAAAACGTGTGTAACTTTTGCCTAGCTAAAATCGTTCGTAGTTTAGAGGACTAAATCAAAACTAGTAGACAAAAATATCAAGCTACGAATTTCTTAAATTATTTTAATAAATCGATTATCTGAATATCTGCGATTCTAATAATTGTATTGAACTTGAACTGAAATTATGTTATTTCAAAAACGCAGGGATCGACGCAAGAGATTTACAATCCGAGAATATTAAACAGAATTTACGGCCTGGACTTTTTTTTCTCTTTCTTTTCATCGGATATGCTATAACTTCGATGAAGAATGGAGTTTCTTCCAAAGAAACGATAAAGAACTTGTATCAGAATTACGTAGTAACGGGAAACTTTGTTGTTCGAAAGTTCCATAGTGAATGCGTTCTTAACTTATGCCGTCGATTAAGAAATTGTAAACCTTTGCATCGACAGCGCTTCGTTTCAGTGTCCAGGACGGAGAGAGCTCAGAAATTGAAGGAAACATTGTTGTACACGGCAGAGAGCTACGATTAAAATTTCGTGGTGGTTAACGAAAAGAAAAGACACGAAAAAAAAATCATCCAACAGGGAGAATTCACGATAAAAATCTTTGGTCAATAAAAATTCCTCTTCTTCTGCAAGCAAGCAAACTCTCGGGTAACAAAAAGCGAGTAAACATCGTACGGAAGAAAATTCAAGAACCCTGAAAGAAATATCGTCGGAGCAAACGGAATTAAAAGGAAACGCCGTTCTTGGAGACGCGATTCGCCAACGAAAGTGATTCATCAACGAAATGCAATAAGCCCATTGTCCGCAACACATCGAAGGATATTACGTTTCCAGAGAGGGTTCCTGGGCGAAACGAGCGCACGTTGCACGCAGGCAACCCGTATGAAGTGGAAACACGAGCGACCGAGACACGTCATTTGTGCGGCATTCTTAGACCACTTTAGGAGATATTGCTCTCTTTTCCCGTCCTCTCGCTACGTGGGTAATTCGTCACCGCTCTGCTCCCCTTCTATCGTCAGTGGCCTCGCGATATTCTCCATACAGACAGAAAGGACGATTTAGCCTAGAAACCAGGAACGACGAGCCACGATATTTTTCTGCCATTTACCAAAGTAGACCCTTTCGTCTTCTTTCTCTCCAACCCTACTCTCGCTCCTGATCCTCTTCCCTAAATTCGAGACCGCGATAGCGATACGGTCTTCTTTCCTCTCCATTGGTTGGAGAACGCTTTCAGCAACGTCGTAATACGATACAAACTTGCCGAGAAAGAAGCACTTCGAAGTGGAGAGAGGCTGGACCGACACGAAAAACCAACACGGGATAGCATAATTGCAAGTTTGAAATATTGAAGTTCACAAACGATCGATCGGTTGGAACGCTCTTATTCAAACATTACAGATGTAATGCTGGTACTCGAAATTTCGAACTTGAATCGGACAAAATCGGCACTGTGGCGAAGCTCGTCTATAAAATTTTCCAAGCCAATCCTCTTCAAGGCCGTCCATCGCATCTGTTAATCACAGAAAATAATCGTGTACAAAAATATTCAGACTAATTATCGAAACATCACTGCATTCCATTGTGAGTTTTCGCCATTTCAAACAGAAGTCGTAAGTTTCTACTCGTTAGCACTGTAGTGAAGCTCGTCTGTCAAGCTTTCTACGCTAATCATCTCCAAAGCTGTCCATCCTATCTACTAATCACAGAAAAGAAAAGACCATCGTGTAGAAAGATATTCGGACCAACGTCGAAAGCACTGCACACCATTGTGATCTTCCGCCATTTTACAACAATTTCAAAGCAGAAGCCGTAGGTTTCTCCAGGTGAAACCCTGTAAGTATCTACGTACTACCTCGGAGAGAAACTAGGCCAGGACCATCGTCGACGCGAAACTCGAAGCGAACACTCGAAATGAGAAAACGCGAAAATTCGCCTCGGTCGGCTCACTTTCGTTTTTCTTCGCCCGCTTGCATTCCGCCCTTCTTTCGTGGCGAGCCACGAAACGACGAACAACGAGGCCAGCGAAGGATTGCGAGAAGAGAACGGTTGTTTGCTTTGTTGTTGGGGCAAATATGAATGCCATCGTTTTGCTCTTTCGTTTCGTGCCAATTCTCTTCTCTCTCTCTCTGTCTCGCTATCCTTTTCAACTTCTCGTTCTGCTCTTGCTTCGCTTGTTTTCCAGGCAAGTGTGCACCTATCAGAGTTGCGGACGATAAATGTCCAAGTTCTTCGAGAAGCAGCGGCGCCATGATAAATGTATTGCATTCCGCTGCTCATCCGTCAGACTCCATGAGAAACGACGTGCATTTCACGTGCGAACG
Source organism: Tetragonula carbonaria (assembly GCA_032399595.1). Taxonomy (NCBI): domain Eukaryota; kingdom Metazoa; phylum Arthropoda; class Insecta; order Hymenoptera; family Apidae; genus Tetragonula; species Tetragonula carbonaria. The sequence continues at coordinate 3,848,479 of JAUCRC010000009.1, read as the reverse complement.
CGAGTTCTTCTTCTGGGTAGCGTCTCAAATCGCGTTTGAGACTTTCATCCGTCGAAATTTCATCCGTCGAGTTGGACAGATTGCGCTAACTTGGGATGGAAAATTTACTTCATTCGACTCGATTTCGACTGTTTCTTGATTTGTTATATATATTGGGTCGTTTCCTGTCCATTTTTGTGAAATGATATCGCGTCTTAGAATTAGTGAAATCAATTATATTTTGAAAGATTGGAATCTTAGTAACGAGTCGATAGACTGAGAAAAGTGAACACTGAAATAATTATTCACGAGTGAAGTTACCTGATTTGAAGAACTCAGTCAAAGTCGCTTTCGATAAAAGTTTCTGATAAAAGGCTTTTTCCGTAAGGAACCTCTTACCGCGAAAATATTAAGAAATTAATAGTCCAAGAGTTAATAACCAGAAAGCAAAATTAAATGATTAATAACTGAATAACCAGAAGAATCGATAATTAATGCACCATGGCTTTAGTTCACGATTCATCGAGGAATCAAGTTGAATATTTCATAAAATTAATTACAATTCTTTTACGATGGCTGTACAAGAGGCCAGGAGAGATGTTCCTTACGTCACTAATTCTCGGCATAAAGGAAAAGAGCAACTCAATTTTTCTTTTTTCTTCTTCTTTTCCTTTTTTTCCAGGAAAGTCACAAAGCGCTCTCTTTTTAAGCTGCTTACGAGATGCTTTCTTCGGCAGAGGTCATAAAGAAGTTAATTTGCTGCGGAGCTCGGGGCACTTCATTTAGCAGCCTGTTTTTAAGCCGTGTACGGTCTTCCTCCCCTGATCATCGTGCCTTTTAATCGCCATGAAATTCTCTTCCATCACAGCGTGCTTGATTCACTATATCTTTCTCCACTTTCAATTCCGCGATTTAAACAGAGGAGTAGAAACATCCGGTTTCATTCTCGTACGACGAACCAGCTTGCGGTTAAATTATTTAATTTTACTAGGGATGCATTAATTATGAAAACTTAGTTCGATGCCTTTGCACTGATATTTATAAAGACAAAGGAAACATATTCTTTTTGATTTTTCGATAAATAATTTATATATGTATATATCTGGCCAAGAAGATTTCCAGACAAAAATTTGAAAATTGAAGAATTCGAAGAGTTGGAGTAATCGTTAAATGAAAACTCTCCTCAAATGCTCGAAAAATAATTTCCTACCAGAAACTGATGATCCAACGACACACGAGTAAAACCGATAAACAAATGACAAGTTTATCTAAAGGAATCGAATTAATTTCCACGTTCAATGCAATGAAATACGAGATAATAAGAACAAATTACAATGATTCAGCATGAATTTTCACAAACAATATTTCAAATTTCAATATTTCAAAGCTCGAAATGTCAATTCTTGATAAAATCACAAGAGAAGCACAAATATTTATTGCCAAGAAAACAAAGATATTTATCGAGGGACGAAACCCATCCCTTTTTGGAATACATCGCCGCGCGATTGTCAGTTTAATTGCGGGCGGATGTTACGGCAGCGAGGCTGAATCGGCAATTAATTAAGCGGGTGTCCGACAGACGGAGGGAAAGGCCGGTTTAATTAATTGATAATCGGAAGAGATCGGTCTAGCGAAGACAGGGATTAGCCCGTTCGCGGTGTCTCGATGGATCCGGCCGACGAGCCGGCGCTCTTCTTGCAAGACTCGAGGCCAAATATTTGCTTTAATTGGCAGGATTGCCGCGGCACGAACGCGCGGGATCACGTTTAAAACGCTGACGATTAAAGGACGAAGCTTCCAAGGGAATTTGTATGTTGTCCCCTCCCATCCATGTCCTCTTATCTGCGGAGAGTTGAAACTGCTGGCCGTAGGAGTAGTTGCCCGTTGCAAAAAATTTAACTTTTAGCCGGCTGTGCCCGTGGCTGAAATTTAAATTATGCACCCTTCTCGCGCTTGTCGCGCTTCAAAGGAACTTCCCCGTTAGCCGGAGTGTGTGCTTTGAACGACGCGTCGCGCGCGAACGATGCTCGTACTTCCGGCTGGAAGCGAGCACGAAAGCGAGCACGATTTGGGCGAGAGAGGAAAGGAACAAGTTGGTAACAACGATGATGATGATGTCTTATAACATCACTTCCGAATTAATATTCTACTGATATTAATTCATATTTTTAGTTTTCAATCGATTTCCCGATTTCTTTTTGGAAAGTGAATTTCAATTGAAAATTCATATAATGAGAGAGAGAGAGAGAGAGAGCTGCGTCCAAAGAAAGAATCGATTAAATTTCAGAGAGAGACGTGAAGCACGTTAATGCAAATTCTTCCACGCCATTAACATCCAATAGAATCGCGCCAGCATTGTAGAAGCGGTTATCTCGAACACGTAGCCATTGATTTTTCGAGGGAAGGTTAACTTATATGCGGAAGAAGTTTCCCTAAAAATTGCTCGGCAGCTGTCGGGAATTGGGTCTTGAATATTCTTTTAAGAGACTGTCTCCCAACAGCTGCTAGCTAGATCAAACGTCTTGCTTGACTTACATCATCCGCAGCCGTGCGGTTCGTAAACCAGTCGCACGTAAATGGAAAAGAAAATTCTACTTACGTGTTACGTAAAACAGCGTTGCCGCAGACGCGACACGTCCGAACGAGGTTATAAATATTAAGTAAAACGTGTCTCTCAGAACTGTTGCTACTTCTCAAATCGTACTTTATACCGCATCACTGTTTGAAAATATCAGAGAAGCGAAATACGAAATATTTCTGAAGTTTGTAAACAAATAAAAGAAATTATTAATTTACTTAGAAAATTAAATTAAATGCGTGAGAATTGTCGATAATGTTGTAGTGAAGAAATTTCTAGCGCATTCCGCGCGCAATAATTTCTAATAACACGAGTAAATTGTTGCGCGACAGACTTTAGAAATTTTGCAATACTACATTTCGCTGACTTTTACCAAAGTCGCTGAATAATTCGCAAGTCGTGAAATTTTACCAACGACGGTTACAGCATCAATTTAATTGTTGACACGTCCGATCGTTGAGAAATGAAATTTCGTACGAAGAAAATTTCGCGAAAAATGGTCGAATATCGCTTGGAGAGATACTGAAGAAAGATTTTATCGTGGAAATGTTTTCAGACGAGGAGAAGTTAAGAAGACGAAGGCAAGGGATATAGAAGGAACTTTAAGAAAGCAAATGATTACTATCCGACATCGATGTTTGACGTTCCACGGAAGCTTTACTTTGCTCTCCAACGATGTGGACACTGTTTGACTTTACACGGGACGCTTATAATTTCACCGGTGGCTCGTGTTTAATTAATTGCAGACTTATCGGCCTATAAACGCTTCAACGTAACGAACGACTATCTCCGGAGAAGGAGAAAGGGAAAAAAAGGAAGATTAACGCGTTTAATTACAAAGGGATTTCTTTCGAGAAAGAAGGTAGGCTCTCCCTTGAGACGAGATTAATTATCTTTGGAACTGTAAACAGCATCCGAAGGGAAATACTTTCGAATTGAATCGCTGTCCACGAATATTTGCCGATTCAATTTATTTTCCATTTCGTCCACGTTCGTTATCAAATTTCACTGGGCGAAGAAAAAAAAAAGGCAAAAATACTAGAAATACAATGCATAAACGAAACCATGCGTAAATCGTCGTGATAAAATTACAAACAAGGAAAAATGTTGGAAATAAATCGTTGCAAACTGGATTTTCACGAGGAGAAAAAAAAAAATCAATTCTACGTGCTTTCGTATATCGTCCGCTATTTCACGCACACGCGCGAACACGCATATACCTAAAAATGACACAGCAAGAACTGAAATACATTTTCAAAATAAAAAAAAAAAATACGCCAATGGAAACCACAGAAATTGCTGGTAGTAATAATTTATCAGCGATAATTTTACATCAGATATACGATTCACGAGAAACAACTCGTTTCACCTTCATGAGAAAGCAAACGATAAAACGACGTTCTTTTGACAACGTGAACGAGAGGGAAGGAGGGGAACGCGGGGAGTTTTTAACGAGCCCCTGTCTAACATAAATCAGAATGGCGGTTGTAAAGTGGGGGATTTATAGTGAAACTTTTAGAGAAAGGTTAGGCGCACGTGGGATAAGGGTAGACCGATTCAACGATTCAACGATAGGTTGTAAGCGGGAATTGAAGGTGTATGTTGTAGTGGGAATCGAGGAGACAGGGATGGAAAATGGTCCAGGAAAGGAGGGTGGTTAGTGGCACGGCCGGTAGGGTGGTTATGACGTGGGTGTAACCTTGGCAACTCTGCATTCCCCTTTCTCGTAGCCGACACCATCCCTCGAGGCCTGTTCTCTTCACCCTTCTCTCGTTCTTCCTACCCTCTTTTCTTTCTTCTTCCATCTCTTCCTTCCGTTTCCTTTTTTCCCCTCCTTTCAATCTTTCTTCTCCATCTTCCTTCCCTTGTCTATGTACATTGACGTTCAAACGTACGCAGCGCGAAATCCACGATTCAACGATATCTCGTTGATAAATTCTCGACTAATGACGGAATGAAGAGTTTGCTCGTTGAAATCCCTCGAACGAATGAATATTTATACGACTAATAACGAGAAGATGAGCGACAATTGTTCCGTCGTGGAAATATACAAGCCGTACGAGGTATGTGGTAAATACATAGAAGATCTTCATCTTCTCTCACCAGAATACATAAAAACTAAAAGTTTCAGGTTTTCTCGGGTAGACACAAAAGCTAGGAAATAGTCCAGATACTTTTGAACGGCAGTATACATACAGACTGGTCTCGTTCTAACTTCCTAACTCCGTCTCTGTCTCATCTTTCTCCCCCGATTCGCCAGCTAGACTACAAATTTCAACCACCCCTATCCCCGGTATTACGCACACATCGATAAAGGAGGCGCACACGTTCGCCCATCTCTCTCACGCAACTCCACCCACATCCATAAATGGAGCAAAACTGGAGCGTGTTCTTGTTCGAATGTATGCTCGTTTCGTGCTACCCCTCCATCCAACTCTCCACCCCTCTCCTTCCGATTCATCCAACCCTACACGCGTCTCTATCTTTCCGTATCCCATTTGTCTTTTTCCTTCGATGCTAGCTGCTCGCCTCTCCTCTCGTTTTCCGCTTCGTTTCTCTTTTAACTCGCCGCCTCGAGCGGCCATCGGGGTGTCAAAATGACGCTAGCAACCCTTCTCAATGTATCCGTGAGATTTCGAATGAAATAACTCTAACAAAATGTGACAAAATTCTCTTTCACTAAATATTATATATATATATATATATATATATATATATATTTATATATTATTATACTATTAATATATAAATCCATTCGAGGCACTTTTCAGTACAGTTATTATTTAAAAAATTTATAAGAGAAACCTTTCGTTTCTTCAATCTACACCGTCAAGGACCGCAATTCCCAACGAAAGCATCGCCAGCAAATGGCTCTCTAATCCTATCCAATTATCCTCCGAAAACATCGACACGTATAAACATTCGCAGAGTAAGTCGCAGGTAACCACAACATGTGGCATGGCGCGATACCCTCGGAACAAAGCCGCGTCGATGGAAACGCGTGCGAAATGCGGCGGTGCGCGTGATCGGCAGCCATGGCGAAAAGTTAACGCCGCTTGAGCGCGATTTACATTTCTACGAGATTAAGAGCGCAGTCGTGTACTCGGCGAATGGTGTGGATTTGCTCCTTCCATTCCTGTCTCGCCCTCTTCGGCCTGAGGTCCCGCTTCCCCGAACGACGTCGTAACTCGCGTGGAAATTCATTTTGACAATTCGACAACTCGGCTGGCCGGGCGAGACGAAGCCAGTTGAAAAAGAAAGAGAGAGAGAAAAAAATAAAGAAACGAGACGAAAGAGGAGACGAACGTTCGTCGTATTTAACAAAAGAGAATTCTGCCGCTTTTCGATCATTGTTGTTTGGTTAATTACAGGAGGAACAATGTTGCTAGGATTTTCGTTCGTCTCACGATTGTAACAAAAGTAATAATTATTGCAACTATTATTTTTAATGTTTATCGAACTAAAATGTGATGATATATGTCTGAAACTCTGAAAATTACTTTCGTAAATTTCTCGAAGTGAAATGAGATTATTTTGACCGTTGACACCGATAGCATATTTCAAGCTCGTTAAAGTTGATTACAAAGCCTATTGTAAATAAGTAGCTCTTTTTTGTTTTATTATATATCGTGTGCGAAGTAGCGGCAAATGTACAGCACGACAAGCACGTGAAGTTCATCGAACGGTTGACCGCGAGGCGAAGCTCGCGATCCCTGTCGAGCGTGTATTACGATGATGGCTTTGATGCCGGTAATGAGCGACAACTAGTTCCAGCAGCCAGCGGAATTAGTGACCGTGTAACTGTTGACTCTCGATGAAAGGTAATCACGGTTGGTGAACAGAGTGCAGCGTCCACCGTTATGTTGCTTCTCGAACAGAGAATTGGATTAAAAATTGGAATAAACGTAGCTGGCAGGAAAGAGGAAGAAGGAAAAGCTGTCGATACTATAGATGCTATAATATCCGTGTTATGAATATTATAACGTATAATAAACTACATCTTAAACTTTGTGATTATTTATTACGCCTCTTCCTTTTTGATAAGGAATATTAATGCTTCCTAACGAGAAGCCGATAACAATTATACAAGTTTAACGAGCTTGGCAGTTTGCAGAAAGTGAAAGTGATTAGTGTGGGATTGCAATTGTTATACTCTGTACAAGGTCAAATTACGTACAGTAGATGCAGAAGGTATTCGTACGCTTGATGAAAAATTGTCGATGCTTGAAACTGCCATAACTTCGTGTCGAATCTTATTTTTTAAAGTGTGGAGTTTGTATATTCACAATATTGAGCTCGTTTATTTCAACGATTTGTCGTTTTGAACAAGGTGAGTAGAGGTACTTTTTCTCTCGAAAATTTGCAAAAACTCCTTTAAAACTCTTCGTGGACACCGAGAAATGTTTGTCACAATTAAATCTTGAATATTGAAGTTCCTTAAAATTCGTTGTACCACTTTCTTTCATCAAGAGTTGTACAAGAGTTTTCAGAACAATCATTAAACGTACGAATATCTTCGTACGCAAAGATCCGATAATCCATGATGGAGAAATATAAAAAAATAGGAAATTGCACGAACATCGACGATCTGACGACGACCGAAGAAAGAGGTAAAGCGGTAGAGCCGATCGATCATGGTCGAATTACCGCGATACAACGGTACGGACACTTTCCATATTCCATATTCCGGTAGCGTCATGGTAACGCGCGTCTCGCCGAACCATGCGAAATTACGATGCTCTATTGTTCATAGATACTATTATTACCATTACAAGGTATCATTATCGACAGATAGATCGGGCAGGCATTCATATTCATGGCCGCTCCGATAACGGTAGCCCGATAGGAAGCTAAACGAGAGGGTGAAAGAGGGATTTCGATGGGTGATCAGCCTGCGTTCGCCACGAAAATCCTTCGTTTTCAGCCGAAATCGATCGTTACCTCGGCTCGCATTAACTGCGTCAGTCACGTCCCTCCTGGATGATTAGAGATGCAGTTACGTGTTTACCCTGGACCATCGATAAACACTGATAAAACCCCTAACAACATTCGTTTCCTGTTTGACACCAGGTGAAAAATTCAATTTGGTCGGGTATACATACGTGACGATTTTGCGTGATTTGTAATGGATCGTGAATAGTGCTTGATTTTATGGATATCTGTATAGTGCATAGGTGTGTTCTGACGAGGATATAGTTACTGCGATTTACTTTATTATTTTTTTAATTTTATCTTCGAACTGCAATACGATGATCAAGAGTGAATATAAAAATAATTTGAGTAAACCTTTGACGCTATTCGCTGCTTCAAAGCAACTCCGTGAAGATTTACGTTTATGGTATGTAATAGTAAGTTCGAATAATCAGAATGTTTAATAATCGAAATGTATACATGTAATTTTAATTCGACGACAACGTTAAAGTAAGTAATTTCTGTAAGCTTTCGGAGCTTCGATCACCTAGAATGGATGACAAATGAAAATGATCCATTAAGAATTTCAGCAACGCTTACACGTGAATCCCTGTCTCGCGTTTTGATAGTTCAGATATCCCAAGGATTTAAACGGTTCAAAAATTCCATTCTCTATCATTCTTCGTCCGCGAATGCCAATTATTTGTACACGTTCCAAAACCTCGATTACCTATCCTCCGATTGAATTCCTCGAATATTCCGCTGCGAAACAACGCGGCGTAACTCATGGGTGTCGATATGGCAAGCCATAATCAAAACAACCCCATTTCCCCAAATATACTCCTCTGAAACTAACCTACCTTGGAACTAACAGTTCCAAGTTGAGCCATCAAATAGAAAAATGGTGTGAAATATTTGAAATTTTTGACGAAGAGATGTATTATTCTTTTTTATTGAATTTCTCTGAAACTAACCTGTGCTTCAATTTGCAACAACGTTGAAATCCAAAGAAATATTTCTAACCTTTAAATATATAAAGAGTCAAGATTTGATAGTTCTAATCACAGTCGTCTAATTATTTTACATTTTATTGGTGAAGAAAAGAATTTGTATCTTAATAAATATTGAGACAAATAGTAGAATTAGGTGCATCAAAGTTACTACGATGTAACAGGAAAATTATACAAGGAACAGGAAAAATTATACAACTTTTACCGATGCGACTAAAGAAATAAAGATTCACGCGTGGTAAAACTCATCATAAATGCACAGAAATATTCAGTCTCTTTACAACTGTCTATCCATTAGAACAGGGCTTCTCAAACATTTCCACTTGGCGACTCTCTTTGCGCGAGCAAATACTTTCGTGTACAGAGGATACGAGTTCAAACATTTGCCGATGATAAATCATAAAGGAAATTTATTCAAAATCAATTCAGTATAATTTTACCGCTGAGGGCAAAGCCAGATATTCGTACTGATTTTTTTAGTTTCGCTCAAAATTTCTGCGACCCACAAATTTAGCTGTGCGCGAGAAACGCATATCCTTTGTAACCTAAGCGCGAAATATTATTTCGACGTTCACGGCGTCCCATATAGTAATAAAGGGATGCTAGCATCCGAGCTGTAACAACACGGCTGATTACTTAACAACGTCAACGAAAACGTCAGCGTGGTTGCGCGGCGCTATGCGCTCTCATCTGCATAAAGACCGGCTGCGCGGTGGCGTGGCATTCGCGAGGCCGAACGACAGCCGGGCCGTGTAATAATATCGTCAGTTTCGCGGCGGTTTATTGCACCGTCGTGTAGCCGTTTCCAGCCTGAGAGACTTAATATCGTCGGCCGTAAGCCGCGGCCGCAATATCACATCGGGCCGACTCGTTTTCCAGCCGCGTTCGTAGTACCCGCGCTACGCGAAATTCCGCTGGCGCAGCGAGGAGCGCACAGCGTGCATGCATGCATGCCTGCCTGCCCACCCGGAGATATTTGTCCGCTGGCGAACGCACGACCCAGGAATTCGTGGCCGCGGACCGTCGTCGCCTGATCGATACGCAAACGCGGAACAACCACCGGCCGACGCCACGTTGTTATCCGAAACGAGGGAGACCCAACTCGGCCCAGGGAGATTGCCAGCTGTCGATGCGCGGTTCGTTCGTTTCCCAACGACACGCGAAACTACAGTTCTTTTCTTTTCTTTTCTTTTTTTTTTTCTGATATTCGCAGTTGCATGGGGATTTCGAGCGATTTATTTAGGACGAGTGATTGAATTCCGAGTGACACTTCGTTTGGAGTTTGTTGATGAATTTACTGATTGCGAGAGGGCCTTCTAGTTAGCCTGTGTTAGAAGCAAAGATACTGGAGGTCAGGTCAAGGCTAAATTCGTACGAGAGGGATGATTATGCGAGGAGGACTTTCGAGAATTAAGTTCGATGTTGTTTCTCTGGTGTCAAGAATAAAAGGGATGTTGTAATTACGAGGTAATAATTGAGGAAAAGGAGAGATTGTCGAATTGATAGAAATTTAGAGTGTGTGAAGAAAGAAAATTAAAGAAGAGACAGTTACTGAGTAAACGTAATTTTCTTCTCTGTTGATCTATAAATTCGTTAAAAGAAAAAGATTTGCTTAACAAACGTAACGTAAAATCGAAAAAGGAAATTTCATCGAAGAGAACGTTGCAAATATTTGCAATTAACATTTCGAGGAGATCGTAGCACGGCAAGTTTCTATAAACAAGCCAATACAAAATCCAATCTCCCATCAAATACAGCGCTTTAACGATCCTTCATTATCCGACAAACTCCTCGTTCCCAACCATTTCATCCAAGCTCGTAAAACTTTTCCAGTAGCCTGCAAACTGAATAAGCAGAAAAAAAGAAAGAAAAAAAAATACTGAAATGAAAAACTGCTTTGGAAAATCGAACAGGCAATACCAGTTCCTGATCGATCGATCCTGGAAATCAACGAGCTTCAACCAATCGACATAAAAAAAAAAAACCCACGCCACGGTTCAATTGCAGGTTCGATATACTTCGCTCGTCAGTTTACCGGGAAGTAGCGAACACTCGTGAGAGCGCAGCTCAGTATTCGCAACTTTTAAAATGATAAAACCAGCAACTACAGTTGAATGAATACAGTTGAATTCCTTCGGTAGGAGAAAAGTGTCGAACTTTCCTTCTCTTGATATATTTTCAATTTCAATTAATGAAAAGTGAAAGTGACAGAACGACAGATTGGTAATTTCTCAGAGGAATATGTCTTGGAGGATTTGAATAATTTTTCATAAAAAGATATTTCTTATTTTAATTACTTTGCTAAAAATAGTACATTGTAGCCGTCGATAATTCTACTGACAAAGCAACATATCAGCAATACCCAAAGGATATAGAATTATTCGACTCAAGAAAAACCCAAGACAGCGATACCAATCACATCTTCTCAAACATATAGTACATCAATTGTTACTCAGTTGCACGAAGAAATTCACCTTTAATCCTACGAAACTCAAGCTCTTTCTACGAACCATGACAAAAAAAAACACGTGTAGAAAAATCCAAATTCCTCGAGAAAAATCCCAGAAATATAATCTTAAGGTTTGGGAACTCGGTGAGGCTTAACCTCGGTATTGCCAGCGCCTCGACGGAGTTCCACTCGACGTATCAAAAGTAACGGTCGACAATTTCTTAGCGAAACGCTCGTAATTTCCTCTACCCCTGGTACCCTTTACAATTCCCGGGGCTTTGTGTGTTTTGACGGGGGTGTTAACTGACCCGGTGGCTGGCGGAGGCGGCGCGGAAGAGGGATGTTGCTCAAGAGCAGAAGAGGGTGGCATTAGGTCGAGGTCACCAGGACGCCGAAGCGATCGATGCAGCCCGCCAGGCAGCACCACCCACGTTTCAACCCTCTCCGCTTTCTCCCTCCGCTGAGAAATCTCCTCTCTTCTCACCGAATAACACCGACCGTTATCTCCGATTCTCCGCCATCTTTCTCTCTTCTCTCTTCTTCTCTTTTCTTATTTTGCCCCCCCCCACCATCGCGCACACTGGCTCATTGCGTCTCTATTTACGTCTGGTTGCATTTAAGCAAAGACCATCGGGGAGAAAAACTCACGCCTGGTTCAACACGTGGATGCTCCACATTCGAGCTTCGATCAGCTGTTTCCCCGGGGCGTCGACGCTTCTAGACTCCGCCACGCTCCCGAAACAGACGAATAAAGGGTCTTTCGAGTCCATCGTTTTTCCGCTCCTGCTTCGACGATACTGACGAACGCGCATATTGATTCAAATATTAATCCTCGTCCGTTTTTCAGCGTGGAACGATGGAACGATTTCGAAAAGCGACGAAGACTGCCGTTTAGAAAGGAAGAAAAAATAGATTTCTAGAGATAAAGAAACGTAACGAATTATAGAAATGGTAATTTTATAAACAACACGTAGGTCGTCTAGATTCTTTCTTGGAAGGAGTGATAAAATTATGACTATATTTTAAAATCAGCTATACAACCAAGAGAAAATATATAAGTGAGTTTGCATTTGTTGAGGAGATTAAAGGGGAGATTTCTAAAGGCAAGATCTCAGTAAGCAATGTGAATTATAGAGCTTTCCAAGAATCTATATCGGAAACTGGCTTCCAGATACTGGATCTTCAGAGTCTAAACTTGCACGGACTGAAATTGACATCGACGTACATATGTGCCCGAAAGTACGTCACGTTACGTTGAATATCATATACTACGACGATAACGTAGATATTGCTATTTACGTGTTGTGGACTGAATCAATACTGTTCATATTCGACGATACTCTTGCGAGAATAGAATCCGAATTATTCCAAGATACTCGTTCGTATAATATAAATTTCTACAAGTAGAACGAATTATCTTAAACACACTCGTTATAATCCAACATAGAGAAAGATCTGTTTAAACGCCACTTAAAATATTTCCAACTTTTTAGAAGCAAACGTACCAAATTGCCAGAAATCCTCTCAACTTTCGAGCTTTCGAAATGATATTTCCAAAAATTATTTCCGGCTTCAACGTGCTCGTACGTTCGTAAAAAACCGTGGATCGAGAATAATCGGTAAGAGCAGCGACGCGCAGTAGCGGACAAATAACTTTGCATGAAATCGGCGAGCAGAAGAAACGATTTAGCCAGTCTCCGTGCCCGCGATATCAACGAGCTCGTAAAGCCAGAATTTACGAGGGAGAGAAGCATTTCGGTCTCGAACTCGATAACGTCCCCGACGACCGCGAAATACGTCGAATTTACAGGAATATCGCTAGACGAATCTGCCGCGACCTGTTACCGATCGAATTTTCCCCTCGAAACAGACGAACGTTTGTTCTCGTCTGTCACGTGTTGTTTGGTTTCCAGGGCCTATTCTCCCCGATACTCGCGGCGATCTTTCCTCTCTTTTCGTTCTCCGTTCTCTTGTAAATGTCCAGGCCGTTTTCAACGTCGAACCGACCGTTTGCCCGTCGAGAATTGTCAACGATCTTGCACCGCCGGGGATCAGGTTCACGTTCTGCGATGACACCGGTTCTCAGAATAATTTCTGCGTGACTGAAACGCGACTCCGTACCATGCGAACAGGCTTCACACGTTATGACGTGAGTACGCTCGTACAATGTCGAATGGATCAGTTAATAAATAAACCGTGATACGTTTTTTACGAACGTAATTAGAAAAATGGAACTACGTTTCACTTGTTAAATAATATTTATTATAAAAAAACACGACTGCTTTGCATATTTTCGCGTGTCACGTGCATTTCGTGTATTTCTGCATCCTCGAATATTTCGTAAATATTACAAGCATGAAGATAAGTTTCGGGGCTCATTTCGACATTTTCAAACGGAGACAAATTTTCTCTTCACGTTTCCAGGAGGAATCTAGAAGTTCAGCATCCAGCGAACGCGATTCTTGCTCATTCTCGGAACTCGATTTGTTAAATCCAAGGTATCGTTCAAAGTTTTGAAAGAGAAACGTTGATAAATAGTCCAAGATGAACTGAGTCGAGTGATCGTTTGCAGACGTTCCTGTCAAAAATCACGACATCAGCGTCGCGATATAAAAAGAACCGAGGACAGTTCGCCGGAATCATTCGGGGCGTTTAGAAGGAACTCTGATTGCTGTCGTTGCTTCGCAAGTTCTGATCGCGTCCAAACAAAATTACGTAAGTGATGTAAGTGAAACTGGAACTGGTACATAATTCTTTAGACATTACTTAACTCAGACATCACTCTACTCTGAATATGTTTCAGTGTCCGACAAAGTAGTTAAAAATCACAATCGTGCGTCGAGTTTCCAGTATCGAAGGAAGCATGAGGTAATTTCGTTTTTAGTAGATTGCGGATTTTTATCTATTTGTAAATTAGAAATTTAAAAGTATTAAAAGCATGTAAATTCGATGTGTTTAGTTTCTTAAATTTGCGAGGCTATCTCAATTTGCATAAATACATCTGTAGTTTGATTTTTAACGAGCCGCATTCTGAAATATCGAGAAATTGAGTATTCCGCAGAGAACGACATAGGTTGTTGGAAATAACCTTTCAGCGGTACGACGAAATTGCATTTATACTTATAAATTTTCGTTTACGTCACTCAACGTCGTATTTCCGTTTTTAAACCGACGAAAATATCTGGAATCCAAACTGAAAAACGCTCCGAGGTGCATTTCGGGTTTTAAACCACTTTTAGACTCTATTGTAATCTATTAACGTTCGTTTTCGAAATTTTCACAGACGAATAGACGATACGACATTGAGTGAAACGATAAAAATAATTTAGAGGAAAAGAACATAATTTGTGAAAATTAAAAATAGCTCTGGAATGCTACGGGAATTAGTAATACTGTAGAAGATCAGTAACTGTAGAGAATCAATTTTTATCTGCGATACGAAAAATAGAAAATTTATTTTTCAGACGAGATAAAAGTAACTTAGCAAAAAATAAAAAAAAAAGAAACAATTAATAGGATGGAAAAGTAACGTACTTTATACATTATAAATGCTATTAAATAAATGTTTGATTTAAGTTATCCTTAGAAATATATTTTCGAAGCTCAATTTTATTTACACGAATAGAAATTTCTTTTTTCTAACACTAGAAAGCTATTAGATGTTTTGTATTTGCGATATACTAAAAACTTATACTTCACTAATTGTAAGGGACATGATCATATACCATTATATTACCATAATTTTCAATTAACCCATTCGTTCACTTATTTTCACCCCTATGTTTTTACGATCCAGGTAACTTTCGCCACGGAGAGGTCTCCAAGCGGTAGCGAGGATCTTAGCGGCAGATCTTCTACCAAACTTGGGTAATTATCCGAAAAGTTCGACGAGTCACGTACACGCACTTAAATCACGTATGCTTCTAATCTGCGTTATAACGACACCTAATGTACTCCCTTGACAACAGGAGGGGGAAAAGTACACCGCGAATAATTCGAGCGATTCGTCAACGGAGCGGGAAATGTAAGTTGCGTGAAACTGCGGGAATTTGCGAGTTCGAGTTTTGGGGGCGACTGCGGTACAATCGCTCGATGAAATATAAAAATTGACAGAACACGTATAAATTGCAATTGAACATCGGTCGAAAATATCCGTATAAATGAATACACGTATAATGCGCAATAAATTTCGTTTAACAAATTTTGGAGATTAATAAGTTCAAGATAAAATATCAATACACTACGAAATGTGTAAATGATGGAATGCATTTAGTAAAGGAACTACTCGCGAAATATTCGAACACTTAATAAGAACATCTACGTATCATGCGCGTTAAATGTTTTGATATTCCATGAACATAAGTTTGAAACAAATCTCAATAAATATATATATGTATATATGTGTTCAAATACTTTCACGAATCTGTCGAAATTTTCAAATTTCCAATCAACCCCTGAATCTTCTTGATTCAACGTCCACACTTTCAATCCAAGTACAATTCAGCTTCGAAGTTAAAATTTCGTCGAGGAGGTGACGTGAAAATTGCCGTAAGCACTCGAAGAGATGAAAAAGCACCTGGAGAAAAATTGGATTTCTCGATTTTTATAGCGGTTCGGTGATTCTGGTCATCCCCCAAGGCCCGAAATCCCTGAAAACGCGGTCGCGCTCGCTCGACCCGCTGCCCTCTTGATCCCATGTACTTGTTCCTATTCGCGTTGTTCCTCTTCGCCTGCGTGTTCTTCGGCAAGGAACGCAGCAACTCACGACCGAGGAGAAAGGGGCCAGCGGTTGGAGCGGCGGCCACGCAGCCGGAACTCGCGCGGACACCGTCGTTGCGAAGAGCGCCGCTTTAATTCCCCCCGGGGGCGGGTTCGTAGTGGCAGAGCGACTGGACGAGGATCGATCGGAATCGCCGCGACCGGGAAACAGCAAAAGCAGCGTTGTCGTTTTGTATCAGGAGAAATCAGTCGCGCCGGCCGCCTCAACCCCCGAGCCACCCTTCAGAGCCGCTCAGTCGGAACAAGCGGTTACGCGCCAACGGAGTCCTCGGTCCTCGCGTCATCAGAGGTAATTATCAGCATAATCGTTGCGATATCGTTTCGATAGTAAGACGTTAAGATGATTTTGGATGCTCGATTCCAGTTCGTGGCTCTTTCGCAGAGTTTACGAAGAAAAAAGAAACAGTAAGTTGAAGGTTTAATTAAGGTTAAAAATCTTGATATCATGGTGGAAATTTTACAAACTTACGACTATAATTATTTTGCCAAATACAACATGTATTACGAAAGAGAGCACTGAAATATTCACGCAGAATCAATATTGTGCTTCCTTGAGAATGTTGTATGTCATACAATTTGTAAAGTTACATAGCAAAATGTTAGAATGTTCTGAATCCTCCTCGATAGTTCACAACTTCGCGGAGTTAAAATTTACGATTGTAATTTTTTGTCAGATACGTGCACTACGAAAGAGAGCACTGAATGAGCAAAATGTTCAAGCAGAATTAATATTGAATCTACTTGAGAATATTGTAAGTTTATTGTCAGAGTTTACTTGAGAATGAGTTTCACCGGTACACGTAAATTTAATTGGAAGTCAAAATTGGGTCTTCGATACGCTGAAATGTGTTGTTGCTCTCGTTGCGCTCAGATGTGATTAAACAAATGCAGTTCCCAATTCGAAATAATTTCCCCGAGGAAATAAAATTCTTTCCGAATTATCTGGAAATCTTCTTAAGAATTTACAAACGTCCCTCTCTTCCCCCAGTCGGCGCTAATTAAGTTCCAGAGAATTTCGAGACGTCCGCACGAGCTTGAGAGATCGAAAGCGGATCAAAGTTTCGCTCAGTACTATCAAAAACAGAACGATTCAAATTTTATCCAATTTAATCCAAAACAAATTTCTCTCTTTTCCCCCTCTTTCGAACAGGTCGGATCTGCTCGATACTCCGCAGCATCGACTTCCTGTATATCCGATCGACCGAAGAAAAGCTACTTTCCGAAAACGTCGACGCTTATCAAAGCGGCAAACACCGGTGCACGTTTATCAGGAACAGGCTCGTTCGTTGTCAGAGGATCGTCGTGTCGGCTCTAAAGAGGTGCAACTACCGGAAAGGAGATCCGATCTGGCTAGATACACCGTCGAGTCCGCGAAGAATTTGATTAGATCCGGAGGTGACTCCTCCACTCGACAGGACGACGACTCGGATGACCCTGATCGAGACAGAAGATCGAACAACCAGTGGAGACGCGACAGAATCTTCGAGGAACGATGCCGTCCCTCTGATAATTCTGTTTCGAAACTAATGGCTCGTTCCAGGTAACGAAATTACATTGTGCTTTGCGACGAGATTCAATTTTAAGATTTTACGCGTGAATTAAAGAAAAACATAAGGCACGAATTTGATTTTAAATCGATATTTAATATCAGATAAATAAGATCTGATATTGTTTGCTGGTATGGTTATAAAACTTCAGATAAATATAGTTTGACAGTGTCTCGTTAATATATGATAGTTTTATGTTTTACAGAATTATATATGACGAATGTGAAAATTTATATATTTTCTGATAGAAGGTAAACGATTCGAACGATTTGAGAGCTATCTAGAACGCGATTAGAATTTTATACCGATGTTGCACAGTAACCCTTGATAATACTCTGGAATGTTGATAAATCAACATTTATAATCACTGAACGTAATATTTGATAGTCCTTGCCACTAGCCTTGGCTAATTATTACCTACTACATTTAACGACCAATAATTGCAGCATTTACCAGCTCTTAACTATTACCCTTATAGATTATCAATTGTAGTCAATGTTAATGGCGTGTACATTCGAGCATCGTCATAAATAGCGAACGTTGATCACAAGAATAACATCTTGGTTTATACGGAAACTATCCCCATAAATCATATAAATCTACGAACATTGCACGATCAAACGAAATATCATGAAATAACCACTAATAAAGCTGGCACAATAATTGGCACAATTGAAATTACTCAGCAGTATCGAATCTTATTTATCTCAAATTAGCTAATTAGCGAAATGTCAAATTAAAAATAAAGGAAAGTCTAGGAAAGATAAAAATTCGGCGACGAAAAATGTAAGAAACCACATAGAACCACGTAAAATAAGGTCTAAGAGAGAGAGAGAGGGGAATGCGTTTCACGTTTCAGTCCAGGAAGAGACGGTGATTGCAAGCAACGGAGGAACAAAGCCTGCCCGAACTTAACCTATTTAATGCGTACAAGGTCAAGGGAACGAGGCGACGTTCACCGTGCATTTGTCAGTTTGAACGACGGTGGCAACGCGAAGCGAGTGTTTCCGTTTCAGACAACGCCGAGCGGCAATCTGAAGATCATTCCCAATCAGGTAAACGTTTCGATCGATCCTCGAACAGGTTGACACTAAACCTTAGGAATATTGGCCTGAAGGCAGACGCGTAGTCGTTTTAGGTGGTGTTCGAATCCAAGAAGGTCAGTGTGCTAGTCGCTGATCCCAGGCACGCGAAGGTTAACGTCAAGGCCGAACTGAATAGAACCGGAAACGAGCTCGGTGAACGGGTATCCGAGTCCGCGACGCGACCACGGCTCATCGATCTTCCGCTGGGCGTGTCGTCATCGACGATCGATCAGTTGCATGTAAGCTCGACTTTCGTTTGATGTAACACCGGTCAATACCGGTAGTTTCGTTGAAAGTATATAGTAGTTTATTGAGAAGTTTCGCTCAGAAGTTTCGAACATCTTTTATTTTCTGTAATACAATTACAGATGCTTCAGATTTAGATTCAGATTCTTTACTGAAATTTTTCCTTATGTTTAACAAATACCTCTTTCGAATAAACGAATATTTCAATTTTTTAACGGAAATGTATACAGTAATAGAGTTTAATCGATATATATATATATATATATATATATATATATACACATATATATACATTGGAGACTATACAAATTTTGGTGACTTTCAGAATCAGAAAAATTTGCCATCTACCGAGGACGATTACAAGCCAATGTTACATCCATTTAAAGGAAAGTTCAGCCAAGTGGAGACGATGGAGCACAAGCAACAGTCAACGTCGTCAGCCACTCACGAAATACCAGTGTTACAAGAAGTGCCACTTTCCACGTGAGTTTTATTCGCCGATCAAACCAAAACCGTGCTAGCCAAAGTTTATAGCCTCGATTGTAATAAGACGAGAAATCCCAAGCTGACGTAATCTTGCAAGGGAAAAAACAAAGTTTTATTGCCACAAGTAGCAAGAGTTTTCCATAAAGCGACTCGGCGTATCTCGTATCTTTCGCTCGATCGTAAGAAACGCGTACACATTCGACAAACCGTTTGATCGCCGTGTAATCTCCGACAGACTTGGATTTACGAGCGAACAGCCGATCGATTGGGACAACATAATTCTGCCGGAGAAGACTGACCTGTATCAGGAGTTGGCCAGGCGTATCACAAATTACAAGTAAGCTTATTAGGCTTAGTAGCCGGTTCGATTGCGAACGAAGTTCGGCATCGGCACGCGATCACTGAAACACCGGCTAAATTTCAATTCGATCGATCATTCGAGGAATGCCGACTGTATCGTGCGAATCGATCACGACGAGTTCTATTGCCATCTGCTGGTGCTACAGAGTTACAGCAGCTTTTTCGACGAGAAGAATTGCAAGGAGATCGATCTGACCGAGGTAAGTTAACGCCATCTTATTTCTCGGCTCTGCTGTACTCGCGTAACCGTGTATCTTCTCGTTTGACAAGTTCAATTTATTAAAGATATTCAATTTACTGTTTCTGTTCTGTGATATAGAAGACATTATTATTATGGCTAAGAATTTGACGGACCTTTACGTTCGTTCGGAAACTTCGATTTAATACTGACAGTCGTTTCTATTTCTACAAATACTTAAAAGAATAATTAAAACTAGATGAATATCAATTAATTTTAAACTACATGAACAACTAGGTAATATTGTAAAACGAAAAATACACTTTCATTGTGTTTGCAACAATCTTATAGAAATCGAATATTTTGTCCCATAGACAGTTTCACGTGGTAGTCGACATTTGAATTTAATCATCTAGAAAAATCATATCGAAAAACTTAGAAATTTCGTGATATCATGAATATTGAAATTCATTTATTTCTTTTTTCAAATATCAACTATCTTTATGCTATTACACTTTACTCGCTAAATTATCTCGCTTCAGATCATCGAATCGTCTCAATGACCATGGGATATCCAGCGCAATTTACTTCCACTCTCCGTCGACCCTTGAAAGCAACAGAATGATCCGCACGATTTTTCTTCCCATCTATTGGGAATACTGTCGTTTATTCAGAAACTGCGTGGGCACGCGAACGAATGTCTTCCGCAGCTTTCACGAGCAACCCGACCTTCGTCATCGATCTTCGTCTTTCAACGAAGCGCGTTAAACGAGTCGTAACCACGGACCGCGAGACATTCCTTCAGGCAATTGATATCCTTAACGCTACCGTTTCGTTCTACGATTGCAACGCGATAGCGTTGAATACACCCCCATCGGGAATTTATTATTCGACAGAGGCGGGAAACGACGCTCGTCCCCCAGTTTGAGTTTTTCCAACCCTTAAAAAAGAAAAAAGAAATAGCACGACGGTCACATTATACTCTCGCTCGTGCTGGGAAAGATATATTACGGATTTATCGGTATACAGAACAGTCTAGCGAGTCCGGAATAAAGTCCTTTTGTTCGCACGATCCGATTTTCCGCCTGTCCTCGATACGTATATCTATGGTCCGTGTTCGATCGTCCACCAGTCAGTGTTCATCTTCCCCTTTCAACTGTTTTCTACTTTCTTTTTTTTCTGTTCGTTCTCTCTCTCTCTCTCTCTCTTTTCTCTTCTACTCTGTTTCTCTTTCAATGATTTTTCACCGATAAACTGACCGATTCGATAGAATTCACGCGAATATTCGTTAACCATTGGGATATACGTATGCTTGATCGGTATATAGAGATGATATAGAGTCGAGGTTGTAAAGCGATCAATATTTATGATATCTCGAGAAGTGTTTCGCGCAAGAATTTTATCACGCATATTGGAGAATCTCCCGAGTTCTATGCAGCATCTCGATGCTTTTTCATATCGAGCCATGGAGGAATTTGGAATATTTGAAAAATATTCGCTGGTCAAGTCGCTGTTGATAGACGAAATATATTTCCCCTCGCGTGGTTTTTATTTGCTTCTATATATCAAAGTCTTGGGACAATTCAGAACTGAAGAAACTTTCCTCTATCTACTACCGCTGTACTGTGCAGCGCATTGTGTCTACAAGAGTGCGAACACATTCCTGAACTTGCCGCATCGAATACCAAAATCGCTGTAATTGACCCGCATTCTGAGAAATCAGAAAAACGCTATAAATCACCGCGATTCAGGCAGGTTGCGTTATTCCACCGCCAGCCACCCTCATAAATTACACTATTGTACCCCCGCGAAACTTTACATCGAACAGTTAATGACAGTAATCGAGCTATAACGCCGCGCGGATCGTCGTCGGTGGTCCGTTCGAGCGGAGCACGAAAATTCAATAAATCTGACGATGTCGAGGCTTCGAAATCGCCAAGTAGGCAACGAACGAGAGGATAAGGGGTTGCCAGCGACCCCAATCTCTTGTGTCAGCATCCTAGCGCCTCTAGTGTTTCCCGTGCTCTGCCGGTGACTCGGTGGGCTCGTAGCCAAGCGACCTTGAACTCCTTTTCGTCTTCCCTGGCCACACGGCTATATTTGACTCCTCTTTTTACTCGAGGGTGAATAGCGACGCTCGAATAACCGCGCCGCCATCCGCCGCCCTTTAATGATTCCTACGAGGAGCAGTTTGTACGCCGTTCTTGCCCCGTCGCCGTTCTTGTTGTCTCGCGGACAGCTCTCCACGAACAGCTCTCATGCTCGCCACGTGTCAAGGAGACGTGTAATTAAAAATAGAAGGACACACGTGCTTTGTAACTAGATAACACCGAGTCCTTCCTCCCTGGATGAAAACGTCGTCTTTGTTGACGTTTCACAGTTAAATTGGTTCTCTTGGATTGTTTATTTCAGAATTTTGCACATTTCAGCTTCTTTGATTCGATACGAAAGTTTAACATCTTTTAAGTTCACGCGTTTTTATTTATAAATTTCTGTTCTTTGGACAGACTGTTCCAGTCTCCTAAAGTCTCCTGGATATTTCAGTTTCTTAAAGTCTGTTTGTTCTCGACGGGATAGGATTAGAGTAACTGTTAACATGTTTGTGTCTGCTAGAGTGACGTGTCTTCGAAGGCGTTTTCGCTCATCTACGACTGGATGATCAGTGCGCAGAACGAGAGCTACAGGCTTCTGCAAAGGGACAACATTTTGGAAATCTTTACCGCAGCCCAATATCTCGGAATTAAAGGTGAATTAAAAAATTGATTCTATAAATCTTTACACTGCACAGCTTAGACTCGAGCGTTTTATCTCTCCTTGGATTTTCTCCAATTTCCGTGTATATTCAAGCGTAATTAATTTCACGATTTCGCATTTGCAACTTTTCTATCAAAAGCACGTTTTCCGAAAAAACGAAGATTTTAGAAATGTTGTTTGTTTCTCGAAGAGAAACCTGAATTTTCTCGCGTTCTATCGTGAAACCGTATCACCTGCATTTTTTCCCGAGATCTCATATGGTTTGTTGAAATTCCGAGTTGGACAGTGACGTATTCAACGAAACTCGAGGTTCGACACCGTACAGACTCCCCGCCGAATATCTATCGCGGCTGAAAACTTTTCATTCTTTCCCGAGTTCGAAGCTTTAAAGCCTGCTAGAAAGCATCGGCTGTATATAACGCGGTGCACTCGCGTTTTAGAAGATTGATGGAGATGGGAAATTATATTGGAAATACGATGTAAACAGGGTCATTGTTCACGAACATTGCCGAAGATGAAAGAAAAGTTATATTTATACGATGTATAATAAAGTCTTATTTGTTTCACCTTAATTTCAATTTTTATATTTATTTTAACCAAAAATTCTTTTTCAAGACCGTGGTATCTTTTTATTTTAATAGTAATTGTTCACGAGGTAGTAGTGATCCCTTTTTTATTAATTAGGCGAATAGATCAATCAGTGTGCTTTAATTTATTGGTTTGTAATTATCAAAACAGAAGCCTGAGAAAATCTAAGGTGAAATAACGCTCTCTAGCTTTTGTCAATACCAATTTTTCTTTTCTTTTTTTTTGCAATAACAGAACAACAGACTTTAGTTAGTCAGTGTATTACAATCTTCTTGATTTTCATCCGTTTCTCAATATTCAGAGCTAGAAGAACAATGTTGGGCTTTCATAGACAACGATGAATTGTTCACCGAAGACACGGCGTTCTTACTGTATCTGGAAGCGAAGAAAGTTGGGAACACCGCTGTCATGGAATTGATGGTGCCGAGAATTATGAAATTTTTCTTGATGCTAGTCAGCACGAAAGATTTTCTCCAATTATCCGTGGACGAACTGTGCCTTTTATTGAAGTCAAATTACATTTCCGTCAATAGGTAATCGGCCAACAATCAGTATGACACGTATGACACGTTATACATATTCTTCTTATTTCTGAACTATCAACCAGCGAAATGGAGGTTCTTATGTCCGCTGTACGATGGCTGATGCACGATTGGACCAACAGAAAGCAACACATGTTGGAAGTATTGAAATGCGTTCGATTTGGATTGATCGCTCCGTGGCAGTTGGTAGATGTGAAGAGAAATCCAGAAAACCCCGAATTTATGGAACTGATGTCTTCTCCCGAGGTGCAGAAGATGGTCGACGATGGCCTAGCGTAAGATTCGTACATTTTTATGGTTTCTTTTACGAGACACGACAGATCCTTGCTTAAGTCACCCTGAGTGTTTTTTTTTTCAGTTTCGTCATTATAAAATATTGGTACGGTAACCAAACAGAAGACTACTATCACTGGATCGACTTACTGGGGCTTACAGAGCCAACTAATCGTAATTGGGCTGGGGAAGACAAGGTGATAATTAAACTACACCGATATTTGAAAAAAATATATATATATTCCAAATAATGTTTCTCGTTTCAAGAACTACGTAACGTATCGAGAATTTTTGCTCTATCTCGAGGAATATCAGAGAACGAAAATTTCAGAGCTGAAGATCCGGAAAAATCGTGCGAAACTCACAACTATCTGTTCACCTCGTAACGACTACGCATTTGTAGCTTCTAAACCGAACAACTATATTCAAAGTTCAGGTAATAGTGATAATATTATTAGGTAATATCCAAGGATACACACGAAATATCGAATTAAAATCAAAATTACGACGAAATTTAACAAAAACCGACTCGTTTAGGCGACACTGCTGTTATCCAGAATGGGCCAGCAATGCATTCGAGGCAATCAAAACCAGTACCGTCAAATTATTTGCCGCTGCAGATGCCAGAGGGCATGACGATGCCGCCGAAATTTATGAACGAGTATCTGAGCAACTTGGAAAGAAGCAAAGGGGTGAGTAACCCTGGGGCAAATCGAAGATCGACGCAGAAACATCAAGATGGACCTGTTCACTAACCACCTTGCTACACGAAATTACCAAAAACCGCGATACTAATATCTTTTACGCTAGCTGAGAGAGAGCCTTTGATATTACCAAAGGAGAATCAAAGAATCAGAGATCTCTGTCAGTGAGCATGAAGTCAGAGTCAATGAAGTTCGGATATCGTATATGAAATATCTAGGTTAACGTATATATTTAGATAAAGTATGTCGTATATATCGTATTTATTTATTTATTAAACTTCGACCTGTGTGAGAAAATATACGTGCACACGTGAATTTTGTAATACGTATTGTATACATATTTTCACAAACGTAAACTCGGCGATGACTCGGTGAAACGGATATTCAAAGTAATATAAACGCCTTGCGATGATGATGATGAGAATAACCGTGGATGTGTTGAAACGGTGAGTCGTTTTGCGATCCCGCGGACGAGAAACGCGGAGGGAGGTCAGATTCTGCTTCAAGAGTTGCTCTGCTTGCCTTTCAGAGATTATTGCGCGGTTATCGTCAAAAGAAATCTCGAGGTAAGCTTACGTGCTTGTAAGTGGAAATGATAAATTTCACCGAGGAGAGACTGAGTCGAGTGACGGAGTCGGGAGGTTGGGTGGTAGGAAGTCACGGAGCTGTAGTCAAAGGTCAGAGTTTACGTTGCTCGAAAACCCGTGCTTTAATTCGGAAACCCGCGGCACACAGGGCAGCCGCGAACCATTATGCGCCGCGTACTACTCATGGAAACAGCACACACTTACAGCACACTTATAGCTCTTACCTTGAGATTACACAGCTTACCCCGTAACAATTTAGCGTCTGTTAATTGCGTCAAAATTGCTCGCATTCGCGTGAACGTTTGGTATCGTGGGTTCAACTTGCTGCCGTTCTTGTTATAAATTTCCAATTTATCAAGTAGCTGCGCGAATCTCTTGCTCTTTCACACATATTTGGAAAATCTCCAGCTTCTAACGCAACGTTTTCTTTCAATTTTTGCGGTCGAGAGACATCCAAGCCTCGAAGACGTTTCTAATGTTTTATCTTGGGATTTATTCTTATGCTTTTCCCTTGAGGTGGATACACATGTGCGAAAGTAAATTACCTGCCTTTTAGAAGTTGAACGTTCGTTGTATGATTCGAAAAGGTTAGTTTTACTTTTGACAGATAGATATTCTCATGAGAGAAACAACAAAATTTTTTGTTAATGTCTAATATTCTCAACTTTGTATCAAAATTGTTTTACAACATTCAAATTTAATATATCGTACTTAATATTTATGATGAGATCAGATAAATTTTAGATTTCGTTTGTGAAAATTCGTTTCCATTCAATTCTAAGCGTTAAGATATTTTTACAATGAATGTTTATTAAATGACTGTTAAATAATTTGGTAGTGAACTATTCTTGAATGATAGGTTCGTTAAATGAAACTATCATCATCGAATTAAAAACAGCTACAGAATGATCGTGTGGATCTACCTTGGTGAAACATCCGTGACCCACATTTACCTCAGCGAACAGTGAACGTGTTGAGCTCATAGCAATGAAAAATTAGCACAATCTTCGCCATTAATTTCACACGTAACTAGTTAGCATACCACTACACTCTGCGCTGCTAATTTCTGGATAAATCATTTGCTGTCACGCGAACAGCAAAATATCACAACAGTTTAACAACTTTCTCGTTGCTCCAGGGATAAACCAACGAATCCCAGAACAAACGTTATTCGCTTAGATTAGATCGTAGAATCGTTAATTTTCAATTCTGTCGGGTTGTGTAATAAATTTTCTCGCATTTAAGATTGTTGCGGATCTTTTTCTAAAAAATTTCGATATTTGAAAATTCTTTGGATTATTTAGTGCAGAGTGTCTCTCGAAGTGTCGAACTTATTACACGACCGAGAGATATTCCACAAATATTCACATTAATACAAATATGCTAATTACTGAATTCAGAACGACGAAAGGAATGTCACCTTCGACGCGAGATTCACGGGTGGCGGAGAATCGCCGAAAGTCTCGTACAGATCGTCTGCAGTGCAGAAGTACACGCGGGAGCACCGTGAACGCGGCACGAATTCACCGGTAAAGTCTTCGACGAGAGATCTCGTTCGTGAGAAGAAACTTTCTCGGCTCGACGATACACGGTACTCTATATCTTCTTTTTTCTTTCTCGAGGACATCGATAAATTGGATTACGAGAGCCGGCAGGAAAATAACGCGACGGATGTTTGCCGGTGCCAGCAGCAACGCGAGTCGAATATCATATTTTCCACGCGGAAGCAGCAGACGATATCTAACATACCGAGGGAACCGGAAGAGCGTGCAGACTCCTGCAAATCCGAGGAAGAAGCCGCCACAACGATACAGGCCGTTTATAGGGGATACAAGACTCGAAGGAGACTCGACGAAGTTAATGGATTTTAACTTTGAAAGTTTTTGACTTTTCGCCGCGACTACGTAACCATGAAATACACGATTGATTCTTCGATTTGGTTAATTTCCAAGTCTCGTTGAACGAGTTGAAAACGTAAAACAAAACATGTAACTTCTGCGACTTCACTCCGGAAAGCATATTATGTTTAATAATTGTTCTTCCGTAAAGTTTACAGATTATGCGTATGTCAGGTTCAAAAATTGGCGATAGGTTTGCAGAGAGTGGACGAGAAATACAAACGTTGTTTCTTTAAACTTAGATAAAGAAATTAACATCGGGAGAGAATCGCAATATCAAGAAGGTAGCGGAACTTTTGGCCATCCCAATGGACGAAACGCTTCGGAATTCCTCGATAGAGCCTATCAAAGTATCAAGCAGCTCAGTGAGCCAAATAAGAAACGAGAAGGACGAAATGATACGCACTTTAAGATGCTCGCCTAGAAATAGGAATAGGGAACAATCAATCCTTCGAACACAAAACCAACGTTGCGTCGATGATCGAGTGAATCAAGTAAAAAAAGAAGATTTTCCTTAAAAAGACTTACTTACGGAATCAAAAAAAAAATAGCTAATCTTAATTCGATTTACAGTTCGAGACACGTGCTTCTTGTTACACAACAGAGGAACAACGAAGGCAACAAGTTCTACAAAATTTAACGAGCCAACGAGACCCATTGAAATCTATCAAGACAATAAAATCACCCATGTTTTTTTCAAATTACGACGAGAAAACCAGTTCGCCATCAGATACAGATACAGACGATTCTATCCGTCCGCGAACCGATGCAAAATCGACGACGATAAATCTCGCTGACGTTGTGATCAATGAGAAAAACAACGAGGAGGATTATCCGAGAAGTGATAATATTCAGCGAGTAAAACCTGCCACTAGGAATGTTCAGATTCGATCTGCGAATTACAAACGAGCTCTGTGAGTACATTAGAATACTGTCAATATTCCAATGAAATATCTGCATATTTATCGGTTTTTGTTTTTAAAATTAAAATTATACTTCAACATTCACAAGGAAAAGAAAAAATCTTTTTAATCGTAAATTCACAGTCCGCAAAGGATCAGCAATAGCATAATAGCCACCGACGAAGACGGCTATTTTTTCGACAACTCTCTGTTCTTTCCTGACAGAGAATCGATCCTCGTGTTCGGTGGAGTCGATCCACACGAGGAATACGGTCGTCCCGGGAACACCGGCAAAGACATATACAGGTTCAAACCCGACGAGAATATTTGGGAATTCGTGGGTGAAATTCCACGGGCGAGGCATCATCATTCGGTCGCCTACTTAAAAGGCCGTATTTATGTAGTCGGTGAGTCAAACAGCGGCGAAACGTTTGTAACCTTTGTCGTCAGTGAAAAAAGACTTCACGTTTAAATAAAAAGGTAAAACTGGAAAAAATAGAACGTTCCATTTACGTTCTCGCTCAAAAGTTTGGAGTGCCTCTTACTTTATTGGACAAAACAATTCCAAAAGGAATTGACAACAAAGTTATAATAATTCTCATTTTTTTGAGTATAATTAATCCAAACTTCAGTACTCTGAGGAATGAAATATTCGTTATTTGTCAAAAGAGAAATAATGAATTGAAAGTGTAGAGTTTAACGAACGAGTCTCTTACATTATAATCTTCTTTACGAATTTGCTTTGAAAACCGCGAGAGGGAACTCGTCGTATCTTTTATTGTCCAATTCTTCTCGTCGGGGAAGATTTAAAGATAATAATAATAATAATAATAACAATAATAATAATAATAATAATAATAATAATAATAATAATAATAATAATAATAATAATAATAATAATAATAAAAAGAAAACAACACGAGCGAAACATTTTTCACCAGGTGGAGCCGATCCCGTGGAAGACAAACTCCACAGGAAAAGCATTGCGGTTGCAAGCGTATGGAGTTACGATCCAACTACCAGGACTTGGTTCAATGAACCTGGCATGCTGACAGCTAGAAAGGACTTCGGATTGGTGGTCAGCCACGGGAAAATGTACGCGATAGGAGGGCAAGGCAGGAACGGGATGTGAGTTGTTAATACAGATGGGCAGAGCGTAATTACGTTGCTCCTTCTTTCGTTTTCCTTTATTTTCCTCGCTGGTTTATTTCCACGCTACGCTAATTGCTGTTAATTTAAGCCTTCCTAATTGTCATCGACGTCACGGTTTAAAGCTGAGACAATTCGACTTACGGTTACGTAACGAGAAGACGAGGAAGAAACAAACGGCTCGTTTTATATTCCATGATAAATACGATTAACATTAAACAGTATCTCGTAGGATAGAAGTATCCAGCCTGAATGAATCATTAATTTAGTATAGTACAGAGACAATAACAAAAGATACTAGCGAACTAAGATTTTCGTATAAAAATTTGAAAAAAATTTTCTTCGTTATAGAGCTTTGAAAACAATGGAGGCTTTCGACCCAACGGATTCCACGTGGAGGGAAGTACAATCGATGCAGACTGCGAGGATCGGACCTGCCAGTGCGAAATATCGAGATCTTATCTGGGTCGCTGGCGGGATGACAAAATCGAAAAAAGAGCTATTCTCAAAGGACGTCGAATGCTACGACCCGATCAAAAATTTGTTAGCTCGATTCCCATCCCTTAGAGTTCCTTCATGCGTTCCCTATTTCCCATTACGTCGGTTAAACGCTCGATTTATCGCGTTTTAGTCGGCAAATGCGCGAGCGAGAGAAAGAGAGCTCCGTTATATATATATATACGCTCTTTCAGATGGCTGAAAGCGATATCTTTGAGGTCACCAAGGTGCTTTGCCTCTTTCTACGTGGTGTCCGACTGTCTTTACATAATCGGCGGAGCATCCACTATGGAAAACGTCACTCAGAGCATCGACAGCATCGACGTGTGGGATGTAAACGATTGCGTTTGGAAGGAACATGCGAACATGTCGATCGCAAGGCACGGACATTCTACAGGCTCGATAGGTCAGCCTTTTTGCATTCAAAGACACGATATATCCTGAGGAAATTCTTTCGCCTTCAGTCATAGTAATTATTTTATAATTTTCTGTAGTAATTTCTGTAATTATATATTACAAATATTTCAAATAAGTTAATACCATTTTCTTATGGTATGCAAAGACGTCAGAAAGATATCTCCAGAGAAACTCTTCTTCCTTCCTACATAGTAATTATTTTGTAGTTTTTTATATAGCATTATACCATATTGATAATATAGTTATAAATATTAGATTATAAATCTCTGTGATATTTCCATTTCTTTAACTACTAACAGATGATAGATTTGGAATATATAAAATTCCACAGATGACCTATTTCTTGGTGTTGTAAATAAAAAATTTTGTTCGCCTCTGCTTAAAATGGATTTCAAAAATTTCCTTTCGCACAAGTAATTGAGAAATAATTTATATGGACTCACTACTTGACGTCTTCTTTCCCTAGGTGATCAATTGTTGATAATTGGAGGAGTAACCACGGTGCTCATGAAAACTTTGAACAGCGTTGAATGTTACTGTTGCGACATGGGGAAATGGATGAAGGGGGTATCCGGGCTGCCACATCCGGTTTCCGGTCACGGAACCGTGTCTTTACCGCCAGCAAATCTTTTGATAAATCGCTGATAACTGTGAAATAAAACGCATCGAGTTTCCTTAAATGCTGCGTTCGATAACAGGCGCATTAAGCGTTTGTTCGATCATTAACACATTTGTATTTAATCGTTTTTTAATTACATGTATCGTACTTTCTACAAAATGTTGCCTTGCAATTTACCCATTTACGTGTTTACACTCTCGCGATATATATCGGAAAGAAAACAATGCCTGAGAAGTTACCTGTGTCCCAATAGATAGTTGTAACGAAATGAAAGCTTCGCTAAAAGTGAATTGAACAATAAAATCCATGCCGCGTCGTTAAACACTCGTTACGTTTCGAAATTCTTGACGTTAGGTTAAGAATGCAGCCGGTCCTTTCAAACGACTCGTTAACTCCGGAATCCGCCACCAGGTGGCGGTAGCATTCTTTCGATCCGGGAGCCGCCATCTGTCATGGGAGTCGCGTGTTATGAACCGCGAAGCGTGCGTGGAAGTTTCGAAAAAGGATTCGAATGCGGCGAGGTAACTAGCCGCCGTGCAGATAAACGCGAGTTAACCTGAAAATGGCCGAATCGTGCGAGTCGGTGGTGTCAAATGTAGTGACTGGTGTCGTGTCCCACGGACAAACAAAAGTGGCTGATACACCAAGCCAGGAGGACGCCGAGACATCCGGTACCCCCGGTATGTAAACTCTGCTAGAATATCCCGTAGCATTTTGAAAACGTTTCATTTAAACGGAGCTGTGATGCACGGCCATGCAACAAGTGGCACGGAGCGCTCTCGCGTGCCGAACAGGAACGTGCAAGAACGTTTATGGGCCCGTCTGGGCCTGTTCGCTAACCCGGTATTTTCCAACTAACATGTCGTCGTCGATCACGTGACTCATCGTTCACCTATGCAACTTAATTTTCGCGCGTAGCAACTGTCAAAAATGGCGAGTTACTGATGACATTTCTCATAAATTCAAATCCTTTGGAAATGTTCATTGAAATTTCTCGCAAGTTTTATCGATAACGGTCAGTTGCAACGTTCCATTCTTAATCTTATCGTTTATGTTTCTTTTTTTATAGATAATCAATTTATATAGGTATCTGTGTTGTTTTATTTGATTAATTCTAGTCGAATTTTCCCTTTCATTTATTTGCTAACATTAGGTCTCGAATGTTATTTATGTATGAGTTCTGTTGAAAATCATTATTATTGGGTGATTTAACATTACGTTATTGGCGGAAGAATTATTACTAGACACAGACGGATAAGACGTCGCGAAACAACTTTCTGAAGCAATTCCGTACTGGATTCAAGTTGTTCGTAAATGTACAAACGTGGTTTTTCTCGAGCGGAATGCGAGTTTGCATTTAGCCTATGCACACGGAAACGTGATGATGTGTATAATTGATTTTATTGGCCATTAGCGACAAGTTCGCCGAGACATTTCCATGAAAAAAAAAAAAAAGAAAAAACACAACGAGTTCCTATACCGGTTTTATTTTATTTATTTTATCTTCGTTTGACCGGCTTCGAATTTTTAATTTTCGTGGTGGCGCTGCTCAACAAGAAAGCTGTTAATGCGCTATTTACCCAGAATATAATATTTTTATGATTAATTTCATTCACTTTTTTATAAACCTTGAAAAATTTTTTTTAAAAATATTATTATAAATGAGTATTTTGATTTAATCATTGAGGAAGTGACAAAACAAACACTCATTTATCAACGAAAAAGTGATACAGTGATAAGTGATTCTTGATAAGCTTTAAATCGTATGTTAGATACGTGAGACTTCTTGCCCATTATCTGTCATGATATTACTCAACTGGTTGCACTTCTGTCACACAATAAAAACATTAATCTCAACTTGTCGTTTCTTTTACCGTGTATCGGTACATTGCGATATCTGTAATGTTGTTGTAATCTTGCAATATGCGCGTATCATAAATTACAGAGACTAAATTTCATTGAAACATCGTACGTATTAAACAATTACATGTGTTAATCAAGTATATGTTTTTGAAAGAAATCACTTATCTTATAATGGTCAATACAAAATATACAGAAAATCCAGATATCTTATAATCGAATCGCTTGAAATATATAAATATAATTATATTATTAATATATTTAATAATATCTTCTGACTCCTTAAAATTCTTTTTGAAAATAGACATTTTCAATAAATAAAAGTAAGCATCGCGTAAAAGTTTGTTTCACAAAGTTGAAACAGATGGCGTGATAGGCTCTTAGTATGAAATGACAGCATCGGTGGCGCAATTGTAAACTGACCTAACCTATCATAAACGAGGCATTGTCCATTCGTTTAGAGGTTATATAAAGTCATTCAGAGAAATAGAGATGTTGGAACCAATTTTAGTAGAAGACTGTACATGTATGAAACTGGTTCCATCATTGGAAAGAATATTAAACGATTTGAACGAAAATTCTACGCATCACGATTATATGGTTGCTTTGGTAATAGTATTGTTAGCAGAGGCTGGTTTTTACTTGTCGTCGACAAATAATGACCATTCACGGTATGTATTATCATTCTATAGCGATTTTCTAGTCATTAATTGTATCTGTCACAGTTCAAAACTAAGATTTCTCCATGTACCAAAAGATTGGAAATCACTAGAGACGGGAGTGTATGAGATGTATTTTCAACTAGAAACTGTACCTGATATAAAGTGCAAACTAGTTGCAGTCCCTCTAGGAGATACGTTGATTTTGAACTTTTTCCCTCTCATAGATGGAAAAACTACTTATAATATAAATGTACAAACTCTGAAGTATGTTAATCCTTATTCGAGTGATCTTTGTGGAAGATACATGAAGCTCAAAGAGATATCTTACAGGTATAACAAATTTCTGGTACTTGTTTAACAAGTATTATATTTGTTATTGTAAAATTATTTAATAGGTTTAAGGAGGAATTGTCAACACCAGTGCGTTCAGATGTATTTCACAAAGCTGGCGTGATGGGTCCTAGTCTTCAAGCTTTGCCAACTGAGTTGAAACTTAGAATTTTAAGATTGCTAGATGTCTATAGTTTAACAAGAATGGCACAATGTTGTTCAGAATTTCGTGAACTCTGTTCAGATGCCCAATTGTGGAGGAACATAATGCACAGAGATTTTCCAGATTCGTGCACAATAGGAAATAACACAGACTGTTGTCACCGTTTTATATACAACAACAGAAGTTATATAATTTATGTACATAACAACAAAAAAAATTACGTATTTCGCGTATGAAACTGACAATGCATAACAATGGTGCAAAATATTTTTTTAATTTATTATCTTTTGTATTTAATTACTGTATTTTGTAAAATATATTTGTAAAAAATTTATATTGTTATAAATATATAAAAATAACACTGCGTTTATTAGTTCAGTTTTATTTATTTTATTATCAGTATAATAATTTGATAATATTCAGTTTTATTTGTATAATAATTTGATAATCGAATTTTCACATATGTATATTGTTCTTACGTCGTGTCTCGAGTGTCTTGAATATACCGTTGCTCAAGTATAAATTCAGAATTTCTAGACTATCATTAAACCATTACTGCAATGAATTAATTTCCGGTATATATCGTAAAAGCGTAATTAAAGTTAAAAGGTTTTATTTGAATTTTCCATCAAATAAGATGGAATTAGTCTATTAGCTGATTAAACGTACGATGTTTCTTTTTCTTCTTTTAATTAAGGAAGCATTGAATAATTACAGAATCTTTTTTCATTTATGATGGTATGAAAGTTTTATCGATAGGACTTCGTTGGACACGTATATAGTTGCTTCATTTCTTCATTTCATTTTAATTCATGAAAATTTAAATCCTTCTTTTCCACAGATTACGTCATGGCGGAAAGAGAAATTTATGCGAAATAGATAAGAAAATATTTAAAACCTCGTCTGCACTGTTATTCCAGTGGAATTATTTACAAATTTCTTAAAATGAAAATTTTCAAAGATCAATCGACGTGTGTAGATTTTATTTGGAGTTTCTACTTTTAAACGGAATTAATTTGTTCTACTTAAAGATAGAAGCTCTTTCGAGACTAGTGTCTGATAAGTAATCTATCCAGAGGAACATTTTTTTGTCGTGTATTTCGTTTCGTCGTATGACGTAACCGGTTTCAAAGGGGTTTAAATTAATTTCTTGAAACTATTTAATCGCATTTTTTACGCCTATAAATTTCTTTTCAGCGGACGAGGTAACGAAGCCACCGGCGAGCAACGATCACACACAAAATGAGGAAACGACGACACAAAGCAACGGTGATACCGGTGAGTGATAATCAAGGCAACAACAATTTCGCTCTTGCTCTACCGCGTTTCGCTTCTGGTGGATACGTCAGAGGGAAGCACACTTGGTTGCACCTATCGATCTGGTATAACGGCAACGAAAATCCTCTTCTATGTGCATATAAAAACTAACGGGTGGTTTATGTCGAATGGAAACGATCACCGCGAATCGAGTTCCAAATACTATTACGGTTAATGAGCGATCAATTGCAACGTTTAACAATGTGCAAGATCGTGCACGATTCACGATATGATCTTCGATTTCTCATTATACAACTATCGATAATTTGTCACGTCGTCGTTTGCAGTTATAATTCTGTTATCGAAAAGCAGACTGTTGCGTCTTCGATGTTAAGTAAAGCTGCTGGAGATTGGCATATCTTGAATATTGATTATTCTTCTTTCGTTTTGATACGCGGTTTAGTTTTAGAATTTTGATGAAAGACAATTTATCTAAACGGAAAATTGATTTGGCGAATTTGTAGAATCATCGAAGATATTGGAAGATTTTCTTGATGATATTTCATAAAAGTCTTTAAAAGATTGATCATTGTAATTAGATATAAATTTTTGTCACAAACAGGTTGTCGAATTTATTTAAACGCAAGATATTTGCTTTGGAAGATAGAATCGGATATTAAAATGTTTGGGACGTCGAAAGATTTTCTTCCATAAAGCTCCGCGAGGGATTAGGTTGATCGTTGTAACAGTTCTTTCTATTTCATAAAAAGTGATGTTTTTCCTGAATACGTGATTTTTATGGACAGGCATGTATGGTGTGAAACAAGTGTGAAAATCTCCGGTGATTAATCGTTATTAATCGGTATTACCGCTTTCCAACTTTTATATACATTTGTTTTTTTTTTTTTTTTTTGAAATGGCCACGGATTTCACATCTCTGTTAATCGTAACTTTTATCAAAAGCATATACAGATCCATATTTTCCTTTTCTCGCGTGTTGCATTCATAAAAATGTAAGCGTTGAAACTAATTTTGAATTCTGTAAATCGATATAATACAGAAATAATTTCAATTGTATTCTAATTCATTCTATTTTAACTATCACCGTATCAGTTACAAACGAATTGCAAATAAATAATTTCAACAGGGCGTAGATCGTTCACAGAAAGATAGTTATTTTTCTATGCTATCTCCAGCTGTAATCCGTTGAAAAAAAAAAGTCGAAGAAAAACCTCCGATTTTGAGGCAACGTTACTCTTTCCTTGCTATCCGTGACAATGTATACATCGTTAATCCACGAAATGCAGTCTGGCAAGTGGATTCGCATGTTTCACGCGATCCCGCAAATTCGAAGGCTGCGCTCGATCGTTAGACACGGGGTGGTTGATAATTGTTATTACGGCTGCGATACGCTGTCGAATCGCGGTAGGAAAATGATTGAAACGTCTGCAGATTGGATTTGTCGTGTGTTGCCTGTGACAAATATACCTTGTTGTTGCGACGTCTGATTTGTGTCTGCCGATTTTGCAAAATCGGATAAAAGATTCGAGGGGAAAGCGGATAATCGATATTGGAACGCTTGGCAATGTATGAAATTTCTGGATTAATTTATCATTGTAGTCTTCATTCTTAATTTAGTTACGAATTCTGATCAAAGCGCATGTTCCATTCCTTTGTTTCCATTTTCCTCTGACGTTAATATGATTATATATTCGTTATGACGTTAATATGATTATATAATCTTGTATAAGAATAATGTATAAATATTCAGACAGAAAATAGAAATTTGTCATTAATTTTTAGTTGGTTCTCTTTTTATTAGTATTTTGATTTTGTCACTTTCTTTGTTTCGCAAGTATGAAACGATAGATTAGAATCAGTTTTTCTATTGGTTTGAATACTGTGATTTTTTTTCTCTCTCTTCTTTGGATATATTTCTTACGAAAATAAATTTGATTATGAATTCCATTGTTGGAAGAAAATCAAATAGAATTACAATGTTTCGTGTTATTTAGGTCTCATCCGTGGAATTGTTAACCTCGATGTGAATAGCCATTGATGCGTTCGATGTATCGAACCGCGATAATAAACTCACTATACACCGTTATAAATTCTTTTATCCTAACGGAGAGATTTTTATTATATTCGTGTATCCACGTTCTAGTCAATTCTCTTTCAATTCTTCCTCCGTAAGTAGGTCAAAACTTATAGAATGTTACAAACTCATTTACTGTGGTCAAAATGGCCAATTTGTAATATTTCACAGAAATTTTATAGATTTGCCACGTTGCACTCTTGAAATACATTTACATACGCATTCTTCGTCGTATCTTCTGCATTTTAATTTTTCTGATACGAGTTTTGTAACTTTTAATTTAGTTTTAACATTAAAGATTTGTTTGTCGAATAATACCATATTCGAGAATACAGTTCTACTAAAAATTTTCCACCCGTTCCATTTGATACTCAATACTCGACTCTCTAAAAAAAAAAAAAAAAAAAAAAATAAAAAAAAAGCGACGCGATAGATATTTCAATATTTATACGATTCAATTGTGCCGTCACGCACGAGTGATTTATCGCTGTCTCTTTTCCCGTTTTTAACTGAAAATCGTGCGAATCTTTGACTTTCTCTGCGAATCGTGTGACTTCTAATATTCTCCTCTGCCTCGCCGCGGTTTAACGAACTGCGAAGTTTTGGCACAAGATCGTTGTGTAAACGTCGGTTGAACGTAATCGACGACGATGTTCCGTTTTCGCGACACTCTCGATCCTCGCGTTCGAGCCACCTCGAAGGTAACTCGAAGAAACGTAGAAACGAAAAAATGAAATTGCTCTTTCGTTCCAAATGAGACAATCATCGATTGATACGATTGATACGGCGACGTCGATGTGAATAATCAACGGCCAATGAAGCCAGTCGTCGGTTCGCGTGCGAGCTTCAATTACCGTTTCTGACCTAAACCGTTCCGCCACCGATTAATTTGCCCCGCGCTCAACTATTTTTCTTTAATTAGAGATTCAACTGGCAGCCCGATAATAATTAATTATTAATTCAACCGGCAAGGCGAGGTTGTTAACGCACGAAATTTAGGGCAAACCGAGCGCCGTAAGGTTGCCTAGGGGAACTGGGTCACAGCAGGTGGCGGTGACTCGCAGAACGGGAACACCAGCAAAGATAGAGGGAGCGAAAGGGAGAGAACGAGACAGAAGGGGGACGTTGGAAGAGTGCACTTTTCGAAATCGACCGCTAAACGCTCGTTCCTTCCTTTGGGGAGAGATGCGCCCTCGCAGAGAGTCTTGATACAGCCGACAGTACAGACTATTTTCTGGCCCGTTTATCCCCTGTCCGCAACGTTTCACGCCTTCGTTTCGCTCTTCGTCTTGCGCGCTCTCTGTTCATCATTTCGATATCGAGAATTTTCAAGTTCCAAGCTCGAAGCGGTCCGAAAGAAACGCGACAGCAATGAAATGAAAAGGGAGAAACGAAGAAAAAAAAAGAAATAAAAAAGAAGAAGAAGAAAAAAAGTAACGAAAACGTAGCGAGTTCCTCTCGGAAGCGGGACAACAAACGACGCGCCGCTAGAGCATTCGGTATTCCGGAATCGGGACTCGTTCACGGTTAGCTGGTGTGCGCTACTATGTCGTATGCGTATTTAGAAGCCCGGTAGCGGGCTTAAGCTTGCGCTGTTTCGCCTTCCTCTTTCTCTCTCTTTCTCCTTTGCTGTGCCGCCCCCTGGCTCTCTCGCTCCGGCACCAGCCTGGCCAATCCTCTCTGTCGCTCGAAGCGGCGGATGTCGGCGTTCTCTGTTCTCCGGGTTGCTCCCTGGCTCTCTCTCATCCCCAGTGCGCGCATCGAACCCGTCCTGGACGAAAGTCCTTCCCGCTCCGTGTCGCGCGTACCACGCACGTTTCCCCCGCGATCGACGCGTTTTCACGTTTCCTGTGCTCGACCGACGATCGTCGTGACACGCGTGCACCCAAATCCTCCGCCTTCTAGATCCTCATAGATCGTCTCTGCCGCCGCCTTGAATTTCCGCCTCGAATCTCGTGGGATCGTCGGATCCGACGCGCGTGACGGTCGAAAATCCGCGTGTGAACGACAGATGGTTCGATCGATCGGTTTCTACGCAAAAATCGAGAGTGAAAGAGGGCAGATCGTTGCCTGAAGAAGAAGGTTGGTGGCGAGGCTGAACTGGTCTCGCGAGCTTCGGCCAAGTGAGTGGTAAATACGTAATACCGTTTGAGACGGTTTACTAGTTGTGCGGATTTCCAAGTATGGGATCGTGAAACGGATTCGCGGCGAAAAGTCGAGACATCGAGGGACGCAGAGAAGGTTCCTTGGGAAGTGGCTGGAGACCGCCCCCTCGGGAACCCTGGTCTTTGTCCTCTTGGATTGTCCTCCAGGAAAAGTTCACTTCGCGCAGTGTTTCGCCGAGCTCGATGCTTCACGTGGTCTCTCTCTCTCTCTCTCTCCCCCTGCGGCTGCTTTTAATCCTTTTTTCCCCTCGCCTGGTTTTCTCGCTTTTTTCCATCGTTTCGCTGGGAGTTGAAGGTTTGGTTGGCTGAATGGGATAATTGAAGTTTCAAAAATTAGTACCCGGTTGTTTTTTGTTTTTTCTCTTTTCTTTTCTTTTTTTGTTTCTTGGTTTCTTTTTCTCCCCCAATTGTGAACGATGCTGGTGCACTGTACCGTAGGACGATGACGAGCCGACGAGATGTTTGTACCGTGAAAATTGGAAACTTTTACGGACAGTATCGTGTTAATAAAGTAGAAACGTAATTACGTTGATGTTTCATTTACGAATTTGGTGTTCAGTTTATTCTCCAAATATTGGATTTCCTAATTGTTTTCGGTGGTTCTATAATTTCGCATAAATAATAATACCGCCAATAATGCAGTATGATACGAACATTTTTAAAACAAAAGTGAAGACTTGGTAAAAGTCTGTTCAATTACAATGAAATAGAATTAAAAGTTTCAGTAAATGAAAGAAGAAGAAACTTAAAAACAAAAACAAAAAATCATGATAATAGCCTTGAGCAATTTATGCAAGTTAAAGTTGAATATTAAGTTAATTATTATTTGTAGCTTTAAATTCGCAGATCGTTAATGTTTAAAAATTCAATTAAAATTTCTGCGTATCAACAACAGTTCGTTCACAGTTCTCTCAAACTTGAGATCAATTCTGTTACGTTGAAAACGATCCAAAGATTACGACAAAGATTAGTATGATCTTCGATTTCGAAAACACAGGAGCGAATAATGATCGAGAGGTTAGTTTTTTCGTTTCATCAGTGACAAAACGATTACGATTTATTGGATAACAATCAAGGCAGTGATTGTTCGTACGAAATCTATTTGGAGAGCAGACGGAAAGAAAGACGGAAGCCAATAAGTGAATTTCACGTCGCTAACGACAATTCACTGCCTTCGTATAAATCGTGGCACTCGAGTACGAATCAATCTCTATTCGAACAAACTCGTGCGGTTAATACACGCCTTCGAGAAGCATTACATCGTTTTCTCCACTTGCAATTTACAACATTATACGAACCTGTTAAATCACACGCTTTCTGCCAAACGAATATTTAAGCACGTCTTTTGGCAAGAGCTCGCCGTTTTTTACGTCGCTTGTCACATTTATCAATGGTACAGTAAATATTTAAATGTATCTGTTGGCAAGATTCTGCACTCTCTCTCTGTGTCATTTATCACGTTTATCGTTATGAAACGTTATTAATCAAACTTCACAGAGCATTCTCGGCTCTGATAACAATATTGAAACGTGTATCTACGAAATTAAAAGCTGGCTAATATCTTGGCGGAGGAACAGGCTAATATCACCGCGATTCGTTTATTTTCCTCTGTTGCAAATTGAAATTGATATCCTTTTTGAAATTTTTCCGCACGATTAAAAAATTGGTTGATCTCAGGGAGAAATACCACGACGTTCGATTATTCTTTCCCGTTGAAAATTGAAATTCATCGTCGTTTTTTTTTTTTTTTTTACTTTCTTTTGTGACACATCAATACGGAATTAAAAATTGGTCGTTCTCGGGGGGGGGGGGAGTACAAACATTGTTTGGGTTCTTTAAAAATTGATGTATCTGACAACCAGACTTCGTGTTCTTTGAGAACATAACTTCAAAAATACAAGAACAAATTATAACACGAAGAAATTGTGATCTTTAAGAGAATCTCATTCAACGTTGTGAATTAAAAGTTCTACAAAAAATAAAAAGAAGAAAGGAAAAGAATAGAAATCGCCGATCACTTCGACGGATTGAAAAACGAAAAAGAAAAAAAAAAAGAAAACAGAGGGCATCGAAATTCCTTGCACGTCTAATATCAGGAATCAATCATCAGGAAAACTCGCGAAAGGAACGAAGAGAAGATAGCGGGGTTCTCCGCTGTTTTTCATCACGCGGAAATAGTGATATCGATTTATCGCCAGCGGCGGCCGCTGGTCGTGTCAATTTCAATTTCTCACGGGCACGCAACGTCAGTGCGGCCAGATTTCAATCGCGATCGGAAAATAAATCCCGGTAACGAACGAGCGAGCGAGCGAGCGGATGGAGATCGCGAATCGAAAAGGTAGACGGGGATAAGCGTGGCCATGGGGGGATCGTTATTAGCAGTGCCGGTTCGATTTATCTAAGGGTAGGTCCGTGGCCCTTCACCAACAAAGGCGCGGTTCCAATCTCTCCTCCGCGGGGTTGGTCCCACCTCCCTCCTTTCCTCGACCGATCGATCAACCCCGCGAGGTCTGACGTATTAATAGCCGCGGTTGAAATTTACGTGTGCGGAAACGGACGGGCGTCGCGACGCGTCCAGACAGCCCCGTCTGGGGCTCGTTTTTCTCTTTACGCTTGACGCTGTCGTTTTGTTTTCCTTTGTTTTGTTTTGCCGCTTTTGCTTTGCCATTCGCGAAACGATCTATCGTGTTTCAACGTTGCGACGACGTTTCCCAGTGATAAAACTCCTCGCAATAGCTCTCGGTTATTTTCATGCTCAACTCCGAAAATTGTGTATCGTTGGTTCGTAGATGATCAATTTTGTTTTGTAGTTCACATTCTTCGTGATGTGGATTATTTCAACATCGACATGAAAATTAGTTAAAAATGTCAAAATTTGCCTCTAGAGTCTTGTAGTCTCCAACGATGTTTAATCATGGTTGACAATTATAGTTTGAATAATTTAGTTATTTGCCCTCGCTTCTATAAATACACAAGAAAAAGATCTTTTGATTCAATTTTTCTATAATAAAAATATATGTATTTTTATCAATGAGATCGTAATTACCAGTCTACAAATCGAGAGATTAAAAATTATTTTAATATATCTAAAACCAAAACTTTTATCACTGTGCGACGACGTCCGATGCTTTTTCGTAGTTTCGACGCGACGAGGCAAATATCGTCACCCTCCGATGTTTGTTCGACGCGTTGCTTCTTTTGTTTTCTTCATTCTAAAATATCCATGCTGTATTGTTTGCTATTACCACGCGAATTTGGTATCACTCAGGCAAAACTGGGCGGATGTTTTAGACTGAGTTTTTAGTTTGTGTTTGGGGGGACCCAAGGGATCGTGTTTTCTTTCGGAGCAGAGAAATATGTTCGTAATTGAAAGAAGCACTTTTTGTACAACGGTGTGAAAATTTTTCATGAGAATGCTGTGCAAATATTTTGGTATTTAATTAATTAGATAAAATAATTCGCGATCTATTTAGTTCTTAACGATGAAAGTAGTATTTTTGTAGTGAAAGGAAAAATTAATAATTAGTTTTTTTTAGC
The DNA here is from genome assembly GCA_032399595.1 of Tetragonula carbonaria. Lineage (NCBI taxonomy): Eukaryota > Metazoa > Arthropoda > Insecta > Hymenoptera > Apidae > Tetragonula > Tetragonula carbonaria. Next base: position 3,805,871 of record JAUCRC010000009.1, on the reverse strand, counting down.
ATTTATCGAAACATTCATAATGATTCAGTTGTGATCTATAATAATTATCGTCGACAAATAAAATTACAAATTTATCTTCCCTGTAGTTCACTTACGTATTTCAAATTATTGTTGTATTACACGCGTCGAGAAAGAAAGTTTTGTTGTATTTCGACGATATCGTGGTTCTACAAATTTCGCAACAAAACGTTATGATGCTTGAACTTCCGAGCGAACATTTGCCCAGCGTCCCTGACAGACAAGAGAGACAATTAGGAAGATAATTAGTCCTGCATCTGGTAGATCACGCTGCATAAAAGTAGTTACAGTTTCGCCGGGAATTACCGAAGCATACAAAACATTCAAATATCTACTGAAATTGTACAAAATACAATAGACGAATAATTTTTATTAATTGAAAAAAAAATTCAATTCGTTTAGATGCGACCGTTTCCTTTTTTCCCCTTCAAAATTAATTTCAGTTTCGAATTTATTGCGTCAATAATTTTCAATTATTCCTCGCAGAGATTCTGATTAAAGTTCTCGTCATTGTCATCGAAATGTGCAAAATGACGAATTACTTGTCTAGGTTATCAAACAAGTCAGTCGAACGAAATGTGAGAATTTACCCTTGTTTCTTCCGAATGTTGATTCGAATTTTCGACGTAGCAGACCAATACAATGGCGATGGTAATTTCGAACGAGCGATAGATCGTTCTGCTATTGGCAAACTTTCCGCAGGTACTTTCATCGAACTAGTGCCAGTCATCAGGATCGTATTTATACACGCGAAATTTGCTTTCGTGGCATTTTCAACGTAGCATCGTACATGCATAATTCGTTCCACGATCGAAAACAACTTGCGTAAAGTAACTGCTCGTCGAATTACAGACATTTTCGCATAAACGCTATCGTATTAACAAAACAGCCAGAAACACTGCAACACTATTGAGATCGTATTTCTTTTCGGGGGTGGTTCAGATAAGTTTCCCTGTTATCTAGTGTGGCTCACATTCGCATACTCTCTCTCTTTTTAATTTCTAGCTCGCGAAGCTCGAATATTATAGAAATTCAAACAGGCCAGAAAATGAAAGATTTGTAATTTTTCACAGAGAGCTTACTTTCGTCCTTGAATTCGTTCCTTCCAAACACTCTGTACGTTGTTATTCTTTTCAAATAAATTCTATAATTTGATAGTTTTAGTACTAAACAAATCGGAATTGTTCGTGAATTGTTCCGAGCGTGTCTAAAATTTACGGCAAAACACGACAAGTCCGCTTTCATTGATTTTCCAAGTTTGATGTTTTCATGTTTTCGAAAAGTTCTCTAGATTTATCTCTTGGAGCGTGAAATTTCCTCTTCCCTTGAAGAATTATCTTGCAAAAATACGCGTTACACAGTTGAACAGCTCGCGTTGAAACACGAATCGATGGCCAAGCACGTGAAACGTGCCTCCCGAGAGACTAACTCAGCACGAGCCATCGAAACTACAAAGCACCAGGATCTCGTGCAAGATCGATGTCTCGACCTCTCTCTCCACCACTTTGGAGAGCAGTCTCGTTCCACGTTCCTTAATCGATCCTTCTGTTGCCTCCCTCTGTTCAGGTGCACGGAAGAAAGGCAAAAAAAAAAAAAAGGAAAAAGAAAAAAGAAAAACAAAAGAAAAGAAATCGATAGGTGGTGTGTGTTCGCGAGCGACGAGCAGAAAGGGAAAGTCGATGGTCAGGCCCCGGCGAAAGTTCATGCCTGGTGGTGAGTTGTTCGACGAATATTCGCGGTGAATCGGATACCAGTGTACGGTGGACACGCGAGTTTCGCGCGATGCCAGGCGAGCATCGGTGAGACGAGCGTGATCGCGGGTAAAGTGGAACCCGACAAGGAGATCGGTTATCGTCGTGCGTGCGAACGATTACGTCTGCACCGTCGAATTCGCCGTGCCGAGAACATCAACGTCAACCTGTCGCTCTCCGAGGTGTTGAGCCTGCTGGACCACGCCGACGACGACGAGGTCCTCGCTGGCACGTCCGAGGAGAACCGCAAGAGAGCCCTGTGGCAGTTTTACTCCACGGGCATGCTCACGCACAGCCACAGCGACGGCGAGTTCCCGATTTATTCGCAGGGTGAGTCCTTTCCCTTTCACGAGATCGTCTCTCGTTTGTCGTTGCCTGTGTTCTGCACGTTTTATTTTCACGATCTTTGGATGTTTTCTTTTTTTGTAATACACGAATTTTCGTACAATGACGAAGGGGAAATACGGAATTCTTTTTTTTTTTTTTTTTTTTTTTTTTGGTAGAATTTTGGAAGAGAAAGTCTCACCTGTGTTTGTTTCATATGAGTTTGTTACGACGTACATATACATATTGTTTAATGCTATTCACTTTCTTTTTGTTAGAAGGTTGTGTTGTATTATCTGTGTTGAGAGATCGAATTCTCTCTGCGTGGACGTTAATTGTTAAATGTTGATTAAAGAAAGAAATCTAGAGACTTGCTGAATTTGCGATTTCTATCATACTCTATAAATTTTAAAAACTTTGATACTTCCTTCCATGTAAATTATATATTCGATACTCGTTAACGTCGTTCTGAACTTCGTCTGTACATGTCGTACATGTAATCGTTATATATTTCTCTTAAGTGAAAGTAAGAAAGCAAGCTCGTTGCGATTTATAAAAGTCACATTGTTCAATAAAATTCAACGTCCTTTTCTTTTCGCAACGTGAAATTTCTTGCATCTCCAACACGTATATGCAGCTGCATCGATCGCACACTGAGTGATCCGAAAGATCAAACAAATTTTACCGATCGTGTTCGAAAGAGTACGATCCTTTCTTTTTTTTTTTTTTTTCATTTTGCACAATTCCGTCCGAGGCCGTAAATAATCCCTCGGCCTCAATGGCCGATCGATTTGCAACTATATCCATCGCGGATAGACTTTCCCAGTGAAACTTTCGTCTCTGTATCTTCTGCTTTTTTTCTATTTCTTTTTCTCTCTGCGATTTCAATTAATCACCGTGCTACGCTCTCTGCGCGGATTCAGCCGGTTATTCGTAGCGTGTAGGCAACGACCGTGAAGCACGCCTTGAATTTCCATCATTAGTCCAACCGGACATTCAGTCACACCGATCCTAATGAGTTTATCGGTATTAATGCCGAGCGTGTTTATGGGTCATCGGCTGTCCTAATTCTAACACGATCGAAACAGTGTTCCTCGAACAAACGAATCGAGGCAAACGAATAATAATCGTCGAATCGTGAAGAGAGCAAACTTTCAGGCACATTGTGAACAAAACTCCATAGAGATTTTGCATAACGATCGAAATAAATTTCAAATATATCTGCTACGTGATCCCCGAAGGTATTGTTTCCCTGATTTGGAAGGAAAGTTTCGTTTTTTAATTGAACCTACCTTTGGAGAAAGTTTATTTTCAACTAATTGCTCGCTTCTCGCAAATTTCTCTTATCCCATTGTTTGATTTTCGTAATTAAACAAATTATTTTTCGATTTACCTGTCGTTGGAATTATTAGCATTTTCGACTTTTCGATTTGTGAAAATTGATTTCACGGTCTGCACTCGTCTCTTCTAGAGATGTTCTATTATCGTGGAAATTAAATGCCTCATGTTGTCGGTATAACTTACGAAATAATTGTGTATTACCAATTCAAGTAAGTTCAGAATAAAGTGAGCACTTCTCCCACAAATATTCTGTTTTCAGTCATCTCGGTACATGAAAATGAAAACGATATATTTAATACTACGTTTTTCCTTGTAATTCCTTGGAATAGAATAGCGGCATAAATATTATAATATAGTATTGACATCAAGTAACGATAGGAAGTGAAAATACCGGTATTAATATTAGAATTGATCAAAAAGCTGTTATGTTACATTATTACTCACTTAAATATCGGTAAAATATCGAAACTTCCAAATATATCGATGTTCAACGAACTCTGGTTCCTTCGTCAGCAATTTTTCCTCATCGCAGTTTCAAAGTTTTCACCGTGACTACTAAATGAATGCCGATCTATTAATTTTCGCGATTTAAGAAACTAACGAACCAGCCGCACCAAGGATTCAGAAGTTATTCTGAAGAATTCTCAAATTTGAAAATTTCTCAATTCGAACGGTCCGTTCGAAATTTGAAATTTCAGTTCATCTCGATGAGAAGTGTTTATTCGAACAATGTTCAAAAATTTCATCTCGACAATCTGTCTCGAGTTTTACGATCTCGAACGGCGGGATTCGTAGAGGGAGAATCGTGCCGCATAGGAGTGTGTTGTAGCTGCATGCTGCGACCACACCGCACAGAGGAAACATTGCCAAATTCGCTCCAGATGCATGCGTGGATTCGTCCCGACAAAAATCCAGGTCCGACCGCAACGAAAATTTACGTCACTGGATGGGCGAGGAGGAACGCGCGCGGCGATGCGCTTGCCGCAACACATCCGTTTCCTTCGCCTCGCGTCGCTCGTCTTCCAAGCCGACGACCTACTCGCGGCGGATGTGGCTGCGTAATCAATTTTCGCGCGCGCTTTTCATCGCGGAGCGAAATGGTTTTTGCAACGGAATCGATCGCCTACTCCCACGATTACGTCACCTGGTTACACGCCTCCTTGCGTTTCTTACGATAGAAAGAATTCCTCAACGTACACAACAGCGGTAAGAAAAATTTCGAGCGATTTTAGATAAAAGATTATGTTATTAACGCTGGTACATTCCTGGCCTTGAACCTTTCGAGTTATTTGTAATAATCGACACATATCGTTTCGAAGGAAAGAAGCAAATTGTAATCCGGTGGAATGCGAATTTGCGATTTTCGATTTTTAATTCATCGAACTTTAGCTGTAAAGCTTTCGACGCGATTATAATGTTTACCGGAAACTAAGAAGAAAATCGCGAGGCAAGAGGTTAATTAGTTTAATATTCTACATATAAATCGCTATAATTTGAATAAGAATAGTTAAAGTAGATAGATCACAGCTGAAGAAAAATCAGTATTAATTTCCATGAAAATACCCGTGACATTTTTTATGTAATCATGGAAAAAGAAAGTCTAAAATTTGTTACGTTTCAACGTCAAGATATTTATTTACAAGCTTATGTTACTGTCTAGTTACATTTACAATATCGATACGTCCAGATTTCACAGTTTTGGGAAACTGTAACGTACGGTGAGAGAAAGAGAGAGAGAGAGAGCGAACTTCCAGTGAGATTCTGGGCAAATGAATTTTTGAGGAGTTAGGTGCGAACGGATGGATAGATGTTTAGGAAAGTTTCGAGCGACATTTAGGTGCTGGAGTTTGAACGAGACACGTGTTTCACCGGCTGTGGGAGTTTCGCCTGCGTTTTCCGCTTGTAAACCATGTGAAACAACACGTGAAGTATAGCTGCGTCCCCGAGCTTATCATAATTGGAATAATTGTTGCTGTCTCAATTGACGAATTTGCGTTCTCGAAATCGCGAAGTTGTCTCGTTAGCAGTTCCCGTATCGGCGGGAGTGTGAATTTCCGAGCAAAGTAGAATAGTCGCATTCATTTCTTGAATTCGAAATATATGTAGAAAGAAAATATCAGTTATCAGAAATGATCAGACAGTTGCACAAAATTGGTACTATAAACATTGTCAGGCTAAAATAGAGTGATGGAATTGGAATTAGTCCAATTCGAGGGCCCTCGAATTAGAACTGAATCGATCTAAAAACTCGAGCGAAAGCTTCTCATTTTTTCTGACGATTTTGCAATTCCGTCGTGAAAGATGCAAACGACGCTACGTTAAATTCGGAGGCTGCACGCTTTCTTTGGGATCTAGCTACTGTTCTCGTTGTGTTCACGCGGGTACGTGTGCCAGTTTTTATCGGGACGCGGAAAGATACTTCAGCTTTTAATTAGAGTTTTCGGAATTCTGTCTAACCGGTTCTGTGGACGGTTAACGACTCAAGGCCAAACTCACGAAACGAACGAAAGGAACTTCGTCCCGACGTTTGAGATTCAATCTCCGTCGTAAGTTTTAACGTGGGGAGAGCGGGTGGCCCGATGTGAAAATTCGCTCGATATGCCGAGAGAAAGTCGAGCGAATAAAAGTTAGTTTTCCGCTGTTTGATTCAATTTATTCGCGTCGATGCTCGTCGAGCGTAACAATCCGATTTTTTGCCCTTCCTCTCACGCGCTCGCTCCTTTCCCAGCGCTCGTACTTTTAATCAATCGTAAAATATTGACCCGAATATCGGCGAAAACTCTAAATGCGATGTTGTTCTTTTTTTTTTTTTAACGTCAAGTTGCCAGATGTAACGTTGTGATTCACAAGCGAAATCGGAATCTATCGACTAAGTAACGAGATTAAACTCTTGATACGCTCGTAATTGCACGTTAAATCGTAAGGGAGATGCGATGCAGACACGATTCTATTTAATTTATCGAAGCAGAGCAAGTTTCTTACGCGATGTTGAACGCGTTGCTCGGTGAATGACGAGTCCTCGGCGGAAGAGAGATTTATGACGATCGAAAATCGCACGAGGAAAGTTGCGGACGCGACGTTCCGCATTCGAACAGTCGATAAATCGCGTGTCAAACGCGGCCAGATCGAAAAGAAAAGCAATTTACATTTTGTTTTCCACGTCGTTTCGTTGCTAGCAGCTACGCGGTACAGCTTTTCGAGCAAACTCGCGTTTCCTTCCCCTTTTGTCTCTCGGAGGAACTCGATTGAGGATAGTGTAGTTTGTTGTCCATCAGTTTTCTAGCCATCGACTGTCTATGTCGGTATATTGTGTTCAACACAATCGTAATCCGCGTTATGATAGAAATAATGAACGTCACTCTTACAATTAATTCAATTTTACTCGTCTTTCATTCAGGATGGAACACTAGGAATTTAAATTCGTGATAAATAACTTTATTGGAAGTTAAATGATTCTAAAGAAATAATTTTTGAAACGTGGTGAAAAAATCATGTTTTAACTTGAATTTAACTTAAATTTAAAATTAGTAAAATTAATTTTTTCTTATATTTTGATGTTTTGTTAAAAAAAAAGAAAAAGAAAATAGGTGGGAAGGAAATTTTGGCTCACCCTGTATATATACGTAGTTCAAGAATCATTTCACGAACCGGATTCAGATTTTAAATGGATTCTTTGAATTTCGTGTTTAATTTTTTCTTATTGAAGTCTGAATCGATGGATTGTGAGAGTCAATATATAATTTGTATTAATTTTTTTCAATGTCCCTCTAATCAACTTTCTATCAAATCAACAAATGTCTCATATGTGAAATTTAAAAAAGAAAGAAAGAAAATATTCAGATACTTAAACTTATTCATCACTGGACGAGTCAAGCCCTAGTTCAAGATCTAGAAATTTTAGCCAGTTGCTGAAATTCGTTGAAACCGAACGCAATTTCTCAGTTTAAAAAAAAAAACAGTTAGGTAATTGTAAGATTTTCTGTCTGTAATATTTAACACACAAACAACGAATGAATTTTAATATTTCATATTAAAAAAGAGCATTCAATTGGCGAAACACGTCGCATGGTTGCTTTCGCTGAGCAAGCTTGACAGCTTGACCGAACGATAAAGTAAATATCAGAAATTGCGAGAGAGAATATTGTTGTTCGGTGCATCATAGGTCACTCGATTAGTATTCCTGGCGGCTAGATACGCAGCGGTAAATCCATTGTAATTCCGTCAAATTCCCATTGTAATTTCGAATCACAGCCGACCGGTTAAAACGCGCCGGATTGCCGCAAACGGGAATTCGCGGGTTAATTGCGCGAATAGCCGATTCGGTTCGCGTCACTCGTTTTCACGGAACGTCGCGAAAAACCATCGCCGATTTCGTTCGAACCTGGTTATTTTCTACCACGTTCACTTATCGAGCTTTCTGAACTTTTATGCACGGAGTTTTCACGAAGATTTTGAGCTTTCGCATGACGATGATTTCTACGAAATAAATTAAGAAGAATTAGGAAGAAGTCTTAGGAGTTTTAAATAAAATTTAAAAGGAATCATTAAAAGTCTTTTTAATGTCATAAAAAGTCTCTCAGAAGAATCAACTCGACTTCTCAGTTTATTTTCACAAGTCTATTTATTACGAGACGACGATATCGTTTGATCGATTTCTCAATTTGTTTTCACAAATGTATTTATTGTAAGACGATTTTTATTTATTACAAGAAGATGAATAACAAATTTCAACAGATTACATCTGGTCGCTTTGCACGACTTATTAAATCAATCACTCGCAGCCGACATCATCGGAATAATAGTCACCCCATTATAATCATCTTTCAATTCAAACACGATCACGTATTTTACAAGTGCTTTCGAACACTTCGAAATTTTCGTAGTCCTCGCCGTTCTCTCATATAATCAGCTTATAATTATAACTAAACGAAGGAATCCGATTTAAAGATAATTCCGTGAATCAAATTTTCAGGGAAAGTAATTGATCAGTCGACAAAGGTGGAAGCGCGAAGAGATTTTTCGTCGACGAAAGTTACAAAGTCTGCTTAATTGAAGGTGAATTCATAAGAAAACTGCGATCGATCGGAACCAATTGGAACGATTTAATTTTCACGACGAGCCTCAACGTTATTTTCGCGAACACACGAGAGATTCGTCTTTGGGCAAGAAATTTAGCTAGCATCCGCGGTACATGATACGCGTTCAACATACATGGTGCTGTTTCCCGAGAGAATTTCATTAGACCAGGTCGTGGAATCGGCGCTCATGAAACGTATGATTTACGTATGATGCATCGTTGCAATGCTCCGACTCGAAACGATATTTTTTCGGCACGTTCGTTGTGACTTTTTCATACTTGTTGTTGTTATCACCATAGAGAATTCAAATGCGTGTTTTACACATTCTGTCTCGGGACTTCTTTATGACAGACTGACATCGTATTTTATTAAATACTGAATATTGTTTTCTAGTAGGTACTTTTTGTGTGACATAAATAAATTTGAAGTTTCGTGCGAATAGAAATTCGTAATCTATTTATAATGGAATCTGACTGAATAAACAAATTATTCCATTCTTTCGATATTAAAACTACCGACGACTGAAGCGCAAAATTTCCATCGGAGACATTAAAGTGAAAAAGTAGAAAAAAACTTTATGGTAACAGTAACTTGCGCAAGCTTTCATTTACACAGTTTACGAAAAATCACGCAAATCTCTGAAAATGCTAACTGTTTTGTATTTACAAAATTTTGTCGACCACTTTCTCTAGTATTAATATTTACAAGTGTTATGGTCAGTGCAATATTTTCGTACGAATCTCACTAAAAAATTGAAAATTTCACCACGTACTTAACCGTTTTTTATAAGATAAAATCGTACAGTTGTGCAATACAACAATTTCATATAAATATTAGAAAATTGAAAAATGCACCATGTACTTGACTTTGTTTCTTACAAAATATGTATAATCAAACGATTCGTACGATGTTGTTGTTTGACAAAACACTCAATCATTCATGAACTCGTTGACCAATCATGGTTCCTCTCAATTCGTGAAGCAAACTTCTTCGCTAACAAAAACGAAGTTATCAGATAGAAACGAAAATAATCTTCCACGCGATCGGATGCAAGGGCGAATTAGCAGGTTCGTAACATGGTAGCCAGTTAACCGAAGAGGGGGACTAATCCGATTTGCATTTAATCAGTACGCGAACTACGCGATGAATATTCAAAACAAACGTTTTGCTGGGTCGTCGAGTTGTTGCGTTAGGCGTTTTGCCTACGATGTATCTATCCTTCGTATTGTATCTTATGCCACGCGATCTGTATGTTTCATTCTGTTTTTACTCCGTTTCAAAATCTGAAACGTGACGATAACTTTTTCCTAGAAAGTGCTTAAACTTGTAGCGGCAAACTATTACATTTGAACAACGATTTTTCTTCAGATATTTTATCCATCTCAAAATTTGAATGAAATTTTAGAAGAGTCAGTTGAGATTTTGTAACATTCCTTTTCCTCGCACGAGAGACGAAGTCGATGGTAATTATACATGTTTGCAAATGGAAGAAGAACAATGTCTCGCACTAATTCTCCGTTTGTCGAACGCATTAACACATTATACACGAAACGTCGCACACGTGATATCTCGTGTTTCGTACGTTGTTGCTTGCTGATGGATCACGAGATATCTCGTGCTTTATTGCCGATGAATATTCATTACTCTGCATCAGTGGCACAACAATTTAATTTTAATTTTTTAGCAAATTTGCTTTACTTAATTGCGCTGCGTATGCATGTCACGTTACGAGCAATATTGCTCATTCATTCCGGTACACGTTTGAGTACAAATGTTCTTCCTCCGAGGCAATAACAGTTTCAATAATAAATCTAAATTGTTCGTGATTGATAATTGTAAATTGTTAAATCAATTGATACGTGAATATCACGAAACGTCTTGAAACGAATCTTTTCGAAAAAGTTCGAAAACATTTAGAACCGAATTTATAAAAATTTACATGTTACAGTTTCATTTACTTAATGAAATAACGATTAATTAAATTTAGGAAAAGTTACTGTGCAAGTACAACGCGATGAGAGCCGCGGCAGAGAGATTAGAAAAGTTACACGGCGCGTAATTTTTGTTCAAAGTTGAAATTAAACAGCGCAAAGTTTTGTTCGCTTGTAATTAAAATAGGAAACGAGGGGAATGAAAAAAAAAAGAGTGGATATATCTTTGAAGTGCAAACAGAAATACGAATTTTGGGAAATTGTTTGCGTTACGTACGAAACGTGAGGTTTCCATTAAACCGAGGTGAAAATGACTCCTGCCTCCGGCTGTTCCATTATTAATTTTCTCTCTGTTCTTCTAATAAAACGCTGAAAATAAGAACAGGGACATCGTCGAGTACACGTAATTGTTTTTAGAAATTAGCGTATAACAGATGGCAAAATTATATTCGTCTCGTTAAAACGCTCGAGAAGAATTATTACATCCCATGATATATATGTATATAATTTTATTTTATTTCATTTAAATTATCTTTTTTTAAATCGCTACGACGGCATTGTTTTCTTTTTTAAATTTGAAAAGAAAAAACGACATTACGACTTATGGGCAATCCTAATACCCATAGATTCTTTTGTTTGTAATATATAGATTTCTGGAAATTTTAGGGTTATGGATGATTGGATTCAGAAATAATTCGTTCAACGAACAGTTCGAATTATATTTAAATTGCTCAAGTTCGAATAGATATTTTATTTTTTATTCTACCTCGTATGAACGTCGTGCCTGCAGTCTCTTCATTCTCACAGATATTTTCAAATTTCATACAACGCGAATGATTAAATAATACTGTAAAATAGAAAAAGAAAGAAATTCGTTTCCACGTCCAAAAATTTGCTTCAACGTGACATTATCCAAAAAATTAAATATCCTGTCTCAGAGAAGGCGTGTAAACCATGTGATCCCCAGAGACACAAATTCGAAAACTGACGTAAATTCCCGCGTCTTTTTCGTTTAAAAAGAGAGAGGAAAAAATCCCTGTCTTCACACCGCTGAACCGGTGAGTAACGCGAGGCAAGAATCGACACAAATGTTTGGAATCGCAGCGAATGCAGGGCGCGTTGTTTCCGTCGAATGAGAAAGAGAACGAGAGTGCGGCACGGTGAAAAGTGTGACACTCTCGACGGGGAAAAGCTCGCAGGAAACGAGAAGCACGAGAAAGAGAGAGAGAGAGAGAGAGAGAGAGAGAGAGGGAGAAGATGAAAGCCGGTGGCTCGCGTGTAGGGGCCGGAGTTATAATTTCGCAGCGAACGCGGGGATTAAAAGGGGAAAAGCGGCCGAATCGTTGGTCGTCGCGCGGCGTCCCGTTTCCGACGTTCACGGACGAGCCTCTTCAAGAAAGCTCATCCTCTTAGTAGCCTGTTAAATATTCACGAGGAGCGGCCGTTTGAGCGTACGTTACCGAGTCGACGAGTTGCGGGACCACCGGGACCGGATGGCTTCGCTGGGCGTCGAGCTTACGAGCCCCTCGTGAATCAGCTCGTTTTTCCTTCTCCGTCTGATTTTCCTTTGCCCTCGTAGGCTATCTCGCCGGCCAGACAAAAGGCTCGTTAAGATTTCTCCCTCCCCCGTAGAGATTACTGCGCGCTCGATTAAAACGGCCGCGAGCTTTCGTCAAACCCATCAGTTCGCGGCTCGTTTGTTTGTGCGTCTGGTTTCGTGCAATTTTTTTGGCGCAAATTTCACGCGGATTATTCATTCCAGTTTGGTGCGAGGATGTCACGTTTGTAGAGAAAAGATAGCGGAACGTATAACAGTAGAAAGAAAAATCGTCGATATTTAAAACTGTTGTAACTTTGTGAAAGAAATCGTGCAACAATTCACTTGCTTTGACAGATCGAGCGTCCGTTTTTTTCTCGAAAGTGGATCAAAATTCGGACGTCCCTAAAGAATGTTGAAAAAATATGTTTCGTGGCTAGGTCCATCATGATCCTTTGAAATTTGTTGTACCAGATTTATTCACTATTTTATTGAACTTCGAACATTAAGATTAGACGACGATATGTTAGAATTTCTTTACTTGAGACATTGTGAGACATATTTCAATATTTTCTCGAATAATTTTGTTTCGTGGTTCCTCGAAGAGTGCAAAAATATCCTTCATCTAAAATTATGACAGTATAATTGTACGTACTATGTCTTGTTTAGACAAGATTCGATATTCCAATTTTTAAAATGATGTTGATCATTAATTAATTTACTCGGGACAAATTCGTGAATATTGCTGGAGAATAGTTGATGATGATGAAAATTGCTCCACCGAATGGAATCTATAACCTGTTTGAAATACTTCATATGAATGAATAATGAAATATCACACAATATATCAAGTTTTAATAAATATCGTGTTCCATCATTATGGACATTTGAAATTAAACGGATTTGTGAAAATTTTCCTGCTTTCCTCTCTGTCAGTCTAGTCGTCTCTGTTAAACATGTTTTCAAGCTTCTGATTAATTACTTATATATTGAAATACACAAAATGTGAAAGTTATATTATCTTCCTCCAATCTTGAGATTTTTTTGAATTCAAACAATACTGAGTCCAAAAATTCCGAGAATATGATAATTTACGGATGGTAAACTACATACGGATATTTGTACAAATTTACTTTATTTTTTCAAGACTAATCAGAGATTCATTTCACCAATTAAATTCGTAGGTATTTACTATATTTTAACCGTCTCATATAAATGCAGTTTATTAATTAAATTCACTGTCATCAGTCATTTACTATCAGCGAAATTCCACCGATTCTCAAAACGTGTCACTTTCCTTTGTATCACTTCGCGATCACCCGTAGAATTATCCAATTCTACAAATTCACAGTAGGTTTTCTCCAACATTCTGAATCCAACAGCGATAAACCTGTCGCCGTAATTCCAAACCATTTGATTTCGATTCTCTTGGAGCGCAGAATGAGTCTCTCTCGTACGAGAGATCCAGCGAATCGAGCATAGAATTCGGAATAATTGTCGTTTCATTCGTGCATGAATTCAGTTCCATAGACCATGGACAGAGCAATATAGGAAGATCTTCACAACGAAATTATCAAGATGAATTTTTCCAAGTTTATGACTTGAACTTTTTTATCGGCTTTCTCTTTCTTGAGATGAATTTTAAATAGACTTAAAAGAACTCTAAAGTATCTTTAGAGCTGTTTTTCACATGGATTATGATCGTACTCGGTTATGATCTCTGTGGTTTCTTCACAGCGTATTTTATCATATTGGCTGTTTGTCGAGTGTGTAAAATTGTGCAGCGAACTTTTGCAATTCTTTCTTGTAAAAGAACAACAGTAGAGGAAAATTTGGAATAAGATCTTTGTACATACAAGTTTAAGAATATTTGTATGCTTTTTTTTTCTTTTCACAGTACGACTGGCTTGGGATTACAAATTTGGTAAATTTTAGGGCAGAAGAATCTTTTACGATATTAGGAAAATTTTTATTTTGATGTTTTTTGAGAATGGATATCCGGAACGATGATTTTTAATTTATGTAAAATCTAGTACTACCGAATTATTCTGAGATAGTAAATTTTAGAGGAAATTTAGGAAATTTAGGATTCGTTATCAAGAGAATCTTCATTTAGGTGTTCCTAAATGCGAACGGATGTTCAGTAGAATAATTGGATCCCTAATTCGTTTAAAATTTAGAGTTTCTTATTAGGAGAATATTCTTCATTTTGATAATGGATATTCGGAATGATAGTTTTTAATTTATCCTGAGATAGTACATTTCAGAGGAAACTTAGGATTTACTATTAAGAGAAATTTTAGATGTTCCACGAACGAATGTTCAGTAGAATAATTGAATCCATCCCTAATTTAAAATTTAGTATTTCTTACTAGGAAGATAAGTTTAAGAATAGATCAGTGGATTAATAACTTAAACACTGTACAAGGACAAAGTTAACAAGTTTAATACGTGTACCTTAAATTTCAACAAAGTATATGCAACTTATATCTCTTAATCGTTTCTACGAGATATTACTATATTTAAATCTCACATATAACTTGTCTCGAAAACTTGAAATAATTACACAAGGATGATTGGCGATGGTTAAGTTAATTGAAAAGGAACAACAATCGCTCCACGTAAGACGCATAACTCTGAACTCTCCGAGAGTCACTGATTCCACGTATAAACACGAGGACGAAATTAGCAGCGGTGAGACTAAAATTAGATTAGCTCAATGCTTCCTGCAAGTTGTCGCTAAATAAATCCACCGATATTTCGGAGTCCGCACTGGTCTCTCTTATAGCATCGCTGTCAGTGGCTTAGCGTTTGTAAATATATACTACTGTTTAACAATTCTCAGCAATCGGTCTGGCCAATCCTTTCGCGTCTAATCTTTCATTCAATCAACGTCTGCGTGATTCCTTTCTCATCGATCTCGGATTTGAACGCAATGTACAGTTTGATGTGCGAAATAGCGAATTCACGATAGGCTTGTTTGAAACTGTTTGACGTACGATTCGGAGACACGTGATGCACGAGGGAGTATCGATCGGCATGATCGAGTATTAATTGGTCGACAGGCAAATAGAAAATTTGCTTACGGAAGACTGTTTCTACCTGTTGGTAATTTGTTATTAATTCACGGCATCAGTCTCGCCGATCTCGACGATAATTTGATAATTGACGAACCGTGGCATATCAATTTAACGTGGGGAATTAATATAAATTTACGACGCACTCGTTGGGCTGGTGGTTGCAAGATGAATTGAAGATGAGATTGATAGCTTTTTAACGACCCCATCCGGCTCTGGAACACGTTTCAATTAAAAATTATTTAGTTTTATTGTCATACTTATTTTATTATATCTCGTTTGGTAAATTGAGACTGCAATGTGCACGTTGCGCGTTCAAGAATGTTAATTGTCGAGTAAATCCTTATAAATGCAGTTTGATTAATTTATCGGGTAAAGAATACCAATTATTCTTTATTTTAATCTGACTGTTAAGCATGAAGTTTGGTACTGTAGTGAATATTCATAGAAATAAAATTGAGTGAAAAAGAAAATAATCGTAAATAGTGACTTTGGCTACGGTTAAGAGTGGAAATGTTATAACATTCCGAATACAATTTTAATGTTTTATGTTTCCAATTTTTTAGTTTTGAATAATGTTTCCCGTTATTTTTCAATCGATTGGCACACCTTCCGAATTATTAACACAGCTCTTATTATTAATTGATAGTAGAATCACGTTAACTTACCCGACATTAGCGTACGATATAGTAAACCTTCTATTAGTATTATCGCCAATATCGTCCTGATCATAAATAGGTCTGATCAACCAAAATGGATAATATATGGTGTCTCTCGGTGAAAGTAGCTCGTCATCATCTGCACATCGAGTCATAAAAATTAAACTGACTGATACTAAATTTACGCGATAGTTGATTAATCGCGCCTGCTGCAATTGATTGAACAATGGCATTCGTTTTAATACATTACTGTCCACTGTTATTTGAATCTCCAAATTTCTCACAAGTGTACGAAAGCTACAACTTTTATTTTAATATTATTTCACGAAACCAAGTGGCAGAAACAAATTCTCCGAACTTTTAGGCAAAATAATTGGTAAAAAAAAAATAGGTAAAATAATTGAAAATGATTGAGCCTCGCGTCGACTGGATTTTAACTTCAACTCAAACTTACTTGTTAGAAATAAATGAAATCCAAGTACTCCGAATTTTTGAAATCAAAAAATAGGTAAGATAATTGAAGATGATTGAGTCAACTCGACTTTAACTTTCAATTTATACTTACGATTGTCTTGCTGAGAGAACGGTTTCGCATCAATGACTGAGAACGCTAGACAGACGATCCACAAGAGGAGCACATTTTTCTCCATGTTGTCGCAAGCTCGCACGAAAAGGCAGTCGAGTTTTTGTCTGACATGGCTCGGCCCGATCCGCTCTTATATACGCGTCGAGAATCTCACGCACTATGACACACTGACTGTTCCACAACAAAGAAACTGTTAATTTGCGTTTGGAAACGCATCGAGGATGACGAATGCCGCTAATGAAAAGTGCAATCTCGGACGGGTGGCGTGGTAGCTGCTGATTTCGCTCCTCGTTTCGAATGAAAACAATTCAGATTTCTCGATGAAACTCGTTGAACGTTTTTTTTTTCTTTTTTTTTTGAAATTGTATTCGCTTACGTTTCGAAATATTCGCGTTTCATTGAAAATGACTCGATGAACGAAGTGTTGTTTCAAGAATGAATAAAAAGAAAAAAGAAAATAGACGAAACTATTGTATTATTTTTGATAGAAGCCTGTATCTTTTTTTTTTTCTACAGAAAGAAGTTGTGTGCTGTTTTTGGAAACTTGTTCATTTGGAACGTTTGTTATTTAAAGCCTGAGTTTTGAAATTTGTTTATCAATTTTTAAATAGCATTGCAGATCATAAGAATCTTGGAGTAAATTGTTCAACTTTGTAATATTCACAAATTCATTTTTTATTATTCTTGAATATTCACATATTAATAATTTCATAAACTAATACTGGATAGTAGGTACTTACAAATTAAACCTTTTTATTTGTTTCAATTATACATAAACTGGTACAAGTAAATATAAACATTCGTAAATTAATTATAAGGTATCGCTCGAGCTTATTTTTCATAAATAACTTTCACGACAAAACGTTCATGACGTGCGAGAGATGAAACACACAAGTTAAAATGAGTCAGTCACTTTCAAAATTGTACAGTATTTTCCATATATACATACATGTAATCATCAGTCAGCAAGTTAATGTAACCGGTAGTTAATAAACTAAACTACTGGTTAAACTGTTTTATCTCGACGTACAAGTTGCCTGTTCGATACCGTTGCAAATTAATGCCATTTTCATTATCATTATCGTTATCAAATTAGTGTAATTTTCTGCTTAGACACACGCACTACTCCATTATCATCCACGCTCGCCCGACCGATAACTAAACCCTCTCCCCTCGACGTGCCTTCCTGATAACGGCAACCTGTAATTAGTTTCGGCAATTATCAGCAAGTTGCCCCGACTTTTCGTACACAAAAATTAGTAAATCGCGGTAACTATTTGTTGAGATAATGTTCCTAGACATTTTTAATGCATTCGTACATGTATCATGTGAGGTACGTATATCAAAAAATAGGATCTGAGAGGTAATTAGGATCTTAATCTTAATTAAATGAGCAAAAATTATTTTTTTTATGTGTAGGATATTTAGCTGATTCGAATTTGCGTTTTTAAATTCACGAGGAAATTTATGTGATGAACCAATTAACACACGTACTCTCGATGTATTAAATTAATAGATCAATTTGTTCTTTTTTTAGTAGTACTAATTACGCATATACACATAAATGAATACATTCCGGTAGAAGTTCTACAAATGTGTGCGAATGTATCTTTCTACATTACAAATTGGAAATTTTACACTGAATTAAATTTTGAATATCGCGGGAACGTGTCTTTCCTCTTCGTCCTCCAATCCGAGTCAATAGCCGATCAACCTAATCGGACTATCCGGCTCTTCGTGTTATCTTGGATACTCACTCGAATCCGATTAATTTTATCCAATTTCTTTTCTTTTTTTCTTTTATAGACACGAATCCTAAATTTTTATCTTGATATCTCTTGATAGGTATCATCTGGGAGTGGAAGACTCTTTATTTGAGTAATAAAACATTGATGCAAAGTTCTCGTAAAAACATAATAGAAGGTAGCTAAAATTTCAAAAAAAAGAGACTTGTTGCACGAGCAATGGAGTAAATATTTATAATAATTTGCAAATAAAAACTCACGTCAAGTGATACTCGAAGGCTAATAGTTATTTTATGCTAGGTCCATACAATGCAGTTCGCTAGCAGTTCCAGGTTTGTTCGTTGTGATGTCTATTTGCGTGCACACGAAAATTGCGTCCACATAAGCTCTGAGCTTCGGATTCCTCGATCTTTGAAACCAATTCTTTGACGTATCGCTGTAATCTGATTTGCCAAAATCAGCTGTTCGTTAACAGCAGTGCGAATGTGGCATTAGATGACTTGAAAGAAAAAGTTCCATGTTAAAACTACTCGTATCTCTTATCAAAAGAATTAGGATGAGATTGTACTTTATATATAGAATTTATTTGTGCTCATATCATGTCTCAAGGCTCGAGATTCGAGTTTAAAATATTATCAGTTACTCGCGCATTCCTCTGTCAATCAAGCATCGATCATAATTGTTAATGACAACACTCCCCCGTCTCTTGACTGCAGACTGTTTCGAGTTCAACGATCGCGTCTGTGCGAACGAATAACGAACAGGGTGATTCGGTTTTAACGAGGATTCGATTTACCGCCAACAGTGCAGTATCTAACCGAGGGAACTTGGTCCCTCCTCGGTTAAAACGCAGCACTCGGTAACGCTTTCACTCTGCCGATCCACTCTATGGAAACTTGCGAAATACTTGTTTCATAAAGGTTGCCACCGCGGTTGTTGTTAAGTCTCATATCCGATTACAATTGCTGAGAAGGTCTTAGGGCTTTGCGGTGCCGATGCTTTGTACTATTAATGCAATTTCACGCGGAGGAATAACAGGATCGATGGAAAGTTCAAGCTTTCCCGATTCGAGAACGCTTCAATTAATTAGCGTGTCTCGGCGCCAATGATGAAGTTTAACAGGTGAAAAAGAGGCGATTCTTATATTCTTATATCTAGGTAAGAACAATTTTTGCGATTTTTTTTTTCGATCGTCGCGATTGAATCATTGTACGCACGATAATTTGAATTTATCTTTGACATTGATTTTGTCTGCGAGTAAAAATTGAAATATTAATTTTATGGATCTACGTGTTTTAGAATTTATTTCTAATTATCGAAAATATTTTCGAAATTTTCCGGCAGACGTGAAATATTCGAACTATAACACTCTTTATATAATATATAATATTTGTGTAATAAATTTATATAATAAAGTTCAAATAGATAAATTAATTGTCCACCTGTTTGTCCATTTTCATAGAAATATAAAATGAATTGCACGATAAGTTTGTTGAAATTTTTGAAGGCTGTCAATTTTCAATTATCGAATTAAATGTCGATTTAAATTACGAACTTTCAGAGGTTAAAGATAATATAGATTGATAAAATTGTTATCTCATTTTCGTAATACGATCTTCTGACAAGTACAGATTGGCTGAAGGATCATCTCTTTTCTCTCTCTCTCTCTCCCTACATTATGCAGTCTGTAAGAATCAGAGAGAACTCTCTGCAATTTTCTGTTTAATACTAATTTAATTGTATCTCATTGATTTAAAAAGCGAACTGACAGCTGTGCAGGAGAACTTGGAATCTTCAGAAGTTAAGAACAATCCGTAACTTCATTATTCTTTGTTGCGTCACGTCACGATGAAATACATAGTTTCGAAGACAGAGACAGTTATCGATAGAGTTCGCAAGTTTTCAGAGCGTCGTGAATATTTTAAAAAGTTGCGAGGAAAGAGAATCCAGAACTGTGCAGCTTTCAGCAATTCTACAATTCACCTCTCTTCTTGAGAACACGATATTACGTCAAAGAGTAGGTCTATCAGTATTTCATAAAAATTGACTACTTCTGCGAAAAGTAACTCGTAAATACGAGCCCGTCTTTTAAATCGAAATAAATTTCATTCCTAAATTTATCGAAATTTCCTCTCTGAAGTTACAAATTAATCTATGATCTAGCTCTCTTCTGTATAATGTACTATTATATCGGAGAGTAAGTTCATCAGTATTTTATAGAAACTGTGGGTACTTGTGCGAAGTATGATTCATATCTCTAAAGGTAAATTTTTAAATATAAACCATTCTAAATCGAAATAAATTTCATTTATAAACCTATGAAATTCATCTCCGAGAAATTACAAATTATTCTACAATCTACCTGTTTCCCCGATAACGTGATATTGGATTATTACAAATTATTCTACAGTCTGTCTCTCTTCTTGATGACATGATCGAAGAGTACACCAGTATTTTGTAAAAACTGACTATTTCGAAAGATCATTCTTATTTCTAAACATAAATTTCTAATCACAAATCCGTCAGTCTACCACTTTGAATCGAAATAAATTCCATTATTAAATCTCTGAAAAAGATTACAAATTATTCTGCAATCTACCTCTACTTCCGACGACATACAATATTACGTGTCGGTGTTTCACACAAAAATAGGCTACCTCTCTAAATAGGCGAGCGTTAATCGCGAGGCAACGGAGGAACGGTCGAGCGACGATGCTTCGTTAATCGATTATCATTATTAGGTTAGCGACAACGAGTGTTACGAGAGTTGGTGTAAGCGGTTGCGTAGCAAGAGCCGAGAGCTTTGTCTCTCTTTCACCGGTTAGAAAACCGTCTCTCTGGTTCGGCTCGCCAAGGCGAGCTTTTCGCGCGCGCGATTGTTCGCCGCGCGGGAATGGAAAACAAGGTGCGTCACGTGCTCGGCATAGTGAATGGACGGGAACGTTCATTGAATAGTTAAGATCTGCTGGCGTGTTTCCGCTGCTAACGACGACGCGTGTATCGCGCCGAGGCTTTGTTGTTTCGTCAGGTTCGTCGCCGGCTCGCCTGTTTTTTTTTCCATCGTCCGGAAAATCGACGTCCCCGTGACGAGCGTGACGCTCCGCGTGTTTTTGTCTGCGACGAAACGTCTCGTTAATAGGCAGACTGATGTCTATTGACAAAATTTTTTTTTTTTTTGGATATTTTTATGAAACGTTGATTGGAAACGTGTGTAGATTTTAAATCTGGAGGGATACGATGCGAACGTTCTAATATATAATTAAATCAATTAGGTGGATTTCTTCGGCTGAGTATTTTGGCGTGGAGAATTCACGCAGTTTGTCGAAGATAGTGTCGAAACAGTTCCATTAAAAAAGTCTGGTTCTTATCGAACTACGATAATCTTTACGGGTGCGTGTGTACATTTATAAACACACAGTTTCACTTTTCGTGTTCTGTAACAGGCAGTTCAGATAGCGTTCCCTTGAATGAATTTCTTGCTTGCACGCGTTTCTTTCACTTCTTCAATTACGTTTTCTCAAAAACAGTAAGTTTACGTAAAAATCCTAAACCGTCGTTAAATATCACACGTTTTATAATTTCTATAGACATTTCAAATACTTTGTACGACACGTAATTCCAGAAAAGTTTTCTGTAAATGTTCCAACGCTTTCGTACGAAACCCTCCCAAATCTGATAAAAAAGAATGCCAGAGCTTCGACAAAGTCAAATACTTTCGACAAATTTCGGCCACTTCACCGAGCCTAGAAAAATCATTCGAAATTATTTGCGGCTCGATTGGCTGAGTTGCTGAGATAATCGCGCGATAAACGACAAATCCATCGTGGATCCGTGGAGGAACATCGGCGCGGTTGTTGCGCGGTAATTATGTAGCAAATTACACAGTGCGTATTTAGTTTCCGTATATATTCACGTCATCGTCAGAAATTACTCGACACGGCCGGTTGTCCTGCTGAACACGCGTGTTATTTGATCCAATGATGTCCGTGGGTTAGCGTGATCATCGTGAGAGCCACCATTGTGCCGGGTAGTCGGCTGATACATTGCAAAGATTATTACCCTTGGCACACATTCGTATCTCATTCTACAAATCCGAGCTGCCATGTTATTACGTACGTACGTGCGTACATACGTGCTCTCGTCCGAATCACCTCTACGGAACCATCAAACTCCATCCAACAAGGTGTAAAATGAACAAATATCGTAAAACGTGTCGCAGCCGTGAATGCGTTTTATTGGGTGCAGTTACAGCGAAGAGTATAATTGACCCAATAACGGGTGGAAAATTCTCGGTATTTTAAATTGCTATAACTTTATAAAAAGTCATCGTGCAACAATTTATTTCAGTTCTCTCTCTCTCTCTCTCTCTGTTTTTTTTTTTTTGAAAGATATTTTTACATCATGTAGCAAATGGGAATGTAAGGATAATTTTATTCTCGAAAATTGTAAAAGTTCAAATATCTCTAAAAATATTTAAGACATTTTTCTTACCGTTGAATTCATCGTGTTTCTGAAAACAGAAATTTCCACTTTACAGCTTGAATCTTGTTGCACGCCTTCTTTACCGCCGTTTTACCGAAATTCGAGCAACGTTTCTTGACAAAAATTCAAGAAATCCTAACTAACGTTCAAGGTAACGTTCGATAAAACGGTGAAAAAACAATCGTACAGCAAGTTTTAAGGGGCCGTTGCAAAGGGTTAGATTTCAATCTTCAAGATCACGGTGAAAATTTTTCAATGTTTCGAGAAACGTTTCGATCCAGTACTAAACACGAACGAGCGCACGAGTGCGCTCGTTAGAACTCGAACGAGCGAATAAAAATCATAGCTGCGGGAACAAAAGCAACGCTTTATGAGTCCCAACGAGGATCGATAAAACAGAGCGTTGTGCACAAAGGTCTCCGTATTCTTGGAGCGTCCATACTTAGCTCAAAAGCGCATTGTTGTCAAGGAACGTGATCACGTGGGTCTCGAGGGGTGAAGAAAAAAAAAAGTCGCGTCGAAACAAGAAATCGACTCGCGTGTCCGACAGCTATCGATCCTCATCCGATCCACCCTAAACCGCCCCGTTGTTAGCGCCTCGATAATTCCACGTCGTGATGTTGTCAGCCTGCAGCAATTTGCCCTTCTCTTCGCTCTTTTGACTCGCCTCGCACGAATGAAAGGGATATCTTCTCGCTCGTGCGCCTTTGACTCGCAGTTTGATCACATTTCGGAGACAAAGACTGCTTTACGACTCGTGAAACCATCTTGAAATCTCGATCTTGCTCGCGCAATGTAATATTCGCCTCGTGAACGAGTAGCAAAAATTGGGATTCTCTAGCTGGAGAAATATGCAGCGTTTCTCGTTTCCAAAATTATAAAATTCGCTAAAATTCTGCTGTGATTCTCGAATTTTCATGACTCGAGCAAGCGGATGGAGAAAAGAAGAGTTCTTATCTAGTAGTCTCAAGGAGATACGTAAACGTGGAATTAGTAGTTTTTGTGTTTACTTTTACATTCGAACAATCTTAACAAAGTTATTTTCAATTAATCTTTGTCACAATTTCCGTTCCTAATTCCTTCGCAAAATTTTCACAATGGAACCGCGAATCACTATATTGTATTTATTTCTTCATCGTTGGCAACAGTCAAGTTTTAACCCCTGGTTAAATCTAGCGAATTCGTTGCTGCTTCGTCGAAGAGTTCGAATTTCAACTCGAGAAACACGCGTTGGAAAATACATAAATCACATTTTACGTATCAACGACAAGGAACGGTTTATGGTTTCGTGGTCCGAAATTTTCATTTCTTGGAAACTGAGTTAAAACTAGACCGGGTATACTAATTTGACTGCGTAAGATGTTTGCGTACGTTCGTGAACAAAGGTGGATTTTCTAGTTGGTTTCTGCAGTTTTGCATACGTTTTTCGTACGAGGCCGCCGCATGATGCATGCAGATATCCCACAACGAAATAGTTTCTGCGAGCGTTATTAAGTCAAGGAAACTGACATATGTGTAAAGCCTTCTTTTTCAACGTCCAATTCTCGTCGCTGGAATTTAACGTGTCTCTGCAGCGTTTCACTTACCATCAAAATATGAACAAAAAAAGAAACATCTTCAAAAATAGTTTAGAGAAATTTAAACGAAAAGAAATAGTCGAAAAATAGTCTGAAGTTCAAAAATAAAACTGAACCAGAAATAGTCAGTAGTTTAAAACTAGGAATATTCTGAAGTTTAAAAATGAAAGTGGCTAGAAACAAGCAAAATTTTACGGAATTTCTATGGAATTAAGAATAAGTGTAAAGAATCAAAATTCAGTTCACTTAATTATTACAATTTTTCTATAACGATTGCAACAAGTGTAATAAATGTTTACTATATACTTTGAAGATACGAAAAATACTTTCGGTCTAAATAAAAATTTATAGCCTTATTTTTTTGAGCAGAACCAAATTTCCATACAAGTTGAAAGTAAAAATTTCTCTGAATTTAAAATAATTGCGAATTTTACACGAAATTTTAAATTCAAAATATCTCTTGAATGGCAACTTTTCAAACGTTATATTAAAAAAAACGAAGCAATTCTACGTTAAAGAAAAAACAAAGTTTCCTTCGGTCATTATCGGGACTATTAGCATTCAAAGTTAAATATTTCTCTGCCTCTTCGCTCTGTTTGTAACAAGATAATTTTCTTGTTTGAAGTATCGTTTAAGGACATCCTGGCCGCTTGAAGAAAAGTCTTGTTTGCTTTTTTCGTTTCCTCGCTGGTTTCGTCGTACATTCTACACGTCAAACTTGCGCGTAAGTACGAATTTATGCGCTTGTGCGAACCTCGTGCAAGACGTCAAACGTGTTTCACTAATAAATTCGTCATTCGCGCACGTAACAAGTATGCGGGATTGATCACGATGTTCTAATTGAAATATTTTGTCATGTTTGTATCGCTAACCACGTTGACATTCGGCTAAGGACAATTAATGTTTCTGTTTGTATTGAACATTAGTCATCATTTTTAGCTTTTGATTTTATCGTTTGAAGATTTTGACATCCATTTATATCTTTTATATAAATAAAACATTCGTTGCTATTCATACAGAAAGGGTTTAAGCTTGTGTTAATATTTTCCTTGTTTTTCGTACGAGTTGAAATAAAGTTCATCTAAGAAGGAAGGGACCAATTTTTAATTATTGGCAGAAAAATATGCGGATTGTGAAACTTTCTCCAATGTTCACACGTATCTAAATTTAAGTATATCAAGTTGAGGGATAAATTCCTTATTTATTTTCTTTTTTTGCAAATATATATATATATATATTCTCTCGTCATCAAGAAGTTCAATCACCTGTATTTCGATACAGTATGATATTAATTATAATACATTATCACTCAAACTGCAATCACTAGAAACTTCTAATTATTCAAACATAAATTCAAATGAATTCTCAACATTTTACCTTTCATAAAATTCGGACGATTAATCGATTAATTCGAGTAGCTTTGAGCAGAGAAATCGTCTTCGACATTTTGCTCTAAACAGAGATCTCAGTCAAATTTCTCATTGTTCCTATTACCTTGTATCATGAATGATGGAGGACACGCTTTGGAATTGATTAGCAATTACGTATTGCAGGCGTGTGTCGATCGGTACGAAAGGAAAAGCGTTGCTCGGACACGATCTGATTATGAATTAATTTCGAAAGTGCCTCTCTGTCGCGATTAACGCGACCAGGCTGTGAGACGAGTCCAATTATCGCGCGTTACTTCCACCGACTAAAACAGCCCCGTATGAAACACATGCACTGGCATTTGCATAATTTCGCGATTGACCGTATATTAAAATGATTGGCGTATATTAAAAAAAGAAAGAAAAAAAGAAGGAATGAGAAAGATCGCGTTACGTTTGAGCCTAAGAATAAATACCCCCGCGCGCAGAAACCGGTTTCGCGTGACACAGAATGAGTTACAAGCGGGATCCGTTCTGTTTACGACAGCGAAATTTATGTCACCGTGTTGAATCGTTGTCGTTGTGTCGAACAATTCCATTAATCCTGCGAGTTATTAGTTAGATCGCCGTAAGTTTAACCCTCGCTTTAATTTAATCCTCGTGGTTGTAAATCGATCGACAAGTAATTCACTTGTCGATCGAAAGAATGTACCCATCCGCGATAAATTATTATTTATTTCTCTTTTTAAATACGTATTATGCAGTCAGAATTATTATTAAATTTAAGTTTGCTCGATCACGCGTGCACACGAGAAAATTCCCTGCGTGATGCTATGCATCGTGGCTGACTCGATATTGGTCCAACTTCGAGTTAAAAAGTGGCTGGAGCAATTTTGTGAAAAAATTTAGGGTAATATCTCTATCAACGTCGTGCGATTTTATCCCTTATCTATAATTTAATTCTAGATGTAAAAGTTAGATAATTAGACACCGATGCTGTAAAATATGTCGCCAGTTTCGTAAATCTCTAAGTATTTCAATATCTTCGTCAGCAATTGTACATATTGTATGCATCTTCTATTGAATAAATCGTTTAATATTCTTTCTCGATTTCTACGAATTATAATATACTTATACTAGACATCTTGCAATTTCTACATATCTTCGAAACTCGACCAATACATTAATTCTTCAATATAACAACAATGAAATTCAAAATCTGTCATTTTCACACACGAAATATACTCGCAGAAAATTTCTTGGAAGACTCAAATACTTTCGTATGTACAATCTCTCTCTATAATTTTTTTGCATGAACGACGAGTCACAATGGTCGGAGTAGTACAAGTATATTATTTGTACAAATTTTTTCTCGATATCCTGTAATTTCTACGTATCTTCGAAACTTGACCAATATAATGTCGAATGTAACATTAATAAAATTCAGAGTCTTTTATTGTTTTCACGACACACACGAAATATACTCTCAAAAACTTACTCCGAATACTTAAAAATACTTTCACGTATGTAGCTCTCGAGAAAGATTTCTACGAATTATGATATAATTGTACTAAATATCTTGTAATTGCTATTTTCGAAACTCGACCAATGTGATCTTCAATTAATAAAATTCAAAATCTTTCACTTTTCACGAAATATACTCTCGAAAACTTCCACCGAAACACTGAAATACTCAAATACCTTCACGACACACACGCACGAAATATACACCCTCCGAATACTTAAAAATACTTTGTACAGCCTGCCTCTAATAATTCTGTCGTACGAACCACGAGTCACAGTGGCGTGGTACTAGCAACGAAGCAAACTAACGAAGCAGAGAATCTCTCGTCAAGATAACACGCGACTCGGGGTGGTTGGATCGATCGGCACGATCGAGATCCCATGACCTTCCTTCCCCGCGGTCGTCTGCCAGCACCGCGCGGCCTATTTGCGTCAGTGTCCCTGTAGGTTGTGCATCGATACCGGTTCTATTCTCGGCCTTCGGTAGCGCGGCACGACACCACGCCATGTGGTACGCTCACTGCCAATCAAGTGCCGCTCGGTTGGTCACAAAGGTATACTCCTCTCTTACCAGTGGCCGCGTGAAGGGGATAGTTCACGATTCTGCTCTTTCCATGTGTTCGTACAGTATAATCGAAGTGACAAGGAAGCCTGGCAAGGTGTGGTGGCCACGTTCTCGCACGATGTAAACAGCAACGAGAGCTGCTCCAAGTCGAGCTCCAGTGCACCGGTTACCGTTGACGAAGACGGCCGCGCGCGGTCGTCACCACGCGACACTTCTCGCCACGAGTTTTTACTATCGCGGGCTGGTTCATCTCCGCGACTGGTCACCCCTCCGCTAAGGATCAATGGATCATTCGTCGACCTCCAGATTCGTTGCATTTTTCTAGATTTGCCACTCCTTGTTTTCCTTTTATTTTTTTTTTTATTTTTTATTTTATCGTTCCGTTGCATTTAATATTGGAACTACAGATGATTAAGGTACGAATTGTTTCTTTTTTTAGAGGTCAGAGAAATTAAAGATTAGAATTTTGTGAGCACAACTACTTTATCTACGTTTACGTTTCATTCTGAGCAAGTTCTGCTTTTAAATGGAAATTCTCGTTTGAAAGTGTACGAAATTACAGATCATTTGTTTCAACCACTTGTTCTGGTAATTTAGACTTTGTCGAACATCTTCAGACATTCCTTCAGGCTCGTCGGTTCTAATATGTGAAATTCTTGTCTAAAAAGTCTACCAATTGTTCATGTTATTCACTGTAATTGTTCATTTTCTTTATTTCGATAATTCTAATGATAATTCTAACTTTGCTAAATATCTTCGAATTTCCCTTTGAATTGGTCCATTAAATGTGGTCAAAAATTTTTCTTCGTGGCTATATAAAATTAATGTAAATCTATTTTCTAAATCTACAAAATCTCTCTGACAAAAGAAAACTAATTGTTCGTTTTTATTCATTCCGACAATTCAAAGCGTTAACTCTCTCGCGAATGTATTCGAATTTTCCTCCGGATTTTCGTCCATGGAATCGATCAAGCTCCTTTCGCGCGCAACTTTTACTCTGTTTTGTTACGTAAAAACACCAGCGACGATACAGTTTGTATCGACGAGTGTACGTGAATGTCAGAAGGGAGACAAAATCGCGCGAGTTGAGCCAGCTCCCTTTCGTAGGGAGAAACGCGGCGCCGCTTGGTCGGGAGCGCCATGGGATAATCGATGCGCGGCTATTAAATCGAGAGGCTGCGAACTAGATTAAATAACACGTAATAACGCGAAACTCTGGTCTCCGAGGTGTGATTACGCCAGGAGCGGGTGGACAGTTTGCGATATCAGCCCGCGTTAGTGGAATACATTGGATTAGCCGTAACTCGGTGGATCGATGGAAGCCTCGCAACCAAGCGAGCATGTGTACTGTCACGCGATACGGTTCAAGTGCATCGTCGAGGAAAACAAACAGGGAAATCGCATCTTCCGCCGATGAAAAAGAAAAAAGTTTCCAACCAATCTCTCAACGCCTTTTCACCGCCGTGTAATCTGCTCGCTAATGCAGTCTGTATCGTACG
The DNA here is from genome assembly GCA_032399595.1 of Tetragonula carbonaria. Lineage (NCBI taxonomy): Eukaryota > Metazoa > Arthropoda > Insecta > Hymenoptera > Apidae > Tetragonula > Tetragonula carbonaria. Next base: position 3,776,810 of record JAUCRC010000009.1, on the reverse strand, counting down.
AACTCACGATGAAAGTGTCGCAGAGTGATCATCGAGTTCGATTACTCGCTAAACTTGATTTAATAATAATTATACAATTTTTTAATTTAATTAATCAGTACAATTTTTAATTTTTAATTTAAGCACAGTTTCAACTAACGTGACTCGTATCTAACAAGTTGATTTCTGATCATTTTTGTGACAGACAGGAAAATCGCATCTTCCATCGATAAGAAGAGGAAAGTTTCCAATCTCTCCTTTTTTCTTAGCGTAATCTGCGTTAGTGCGAGCTTACTAGTGAAAATATTGTACTGATTGAGCTCGAACAGTTGCTAAACTTGATTTAATAATAATAATAATAATAATAATAATAATAATAATAATAATAATATAATTTTTAATTTAGCACAGTTTTAACAGATGTGACTCGTCTCGAAGTTGATCTCCGAAATCGCATTTTCGGAGAATATTTGAATCTTTCGAGTTTATCTAATTCACGATCTGCAAGCTCGTAATGAAAGTATCGCAATGATATATTGAGTTCTGACACTCATGCTCGCTCGATATATTCTTGTTCTTGGAATACATTCGATACTTCGTTGATTGGGCAAAAAATTGGCTGTTGTGTGATACGATTATCGCCACTTGCGCGTATTCAAGGAGCTGTGGAGCTTGCGTTGACCAGTGTAAAGATATGTTTCACGACTGACGAAGCGATGACGTTCGCCTACATGGTCATTGATTAATTATCAACCGCATTCTGAATCGAGTTTGTGCCTCCGACCAATCTCTACGTCACACTTAACACCGGTCGTTAACTACAAAGCGAGACACAGTTCGCCTCCGCGGAACAACCTTTGCGGATTGATCGCGGCTGGAAACTTTGGTTCCAGGCCATATTCACCTGGCCCTCGAACGTCTCGCGATTAAAAGAGCTCACGTGTGGGACCGCGTGTGGTTTGTCACGAGGCGATCGAAGAGGCCTCGAGAAGACAAGGCAGACGGTCGTTACCTGTGCAGCCGCTCGTGACAAAGATTTCTCTCGGTCGTGGAATCTGAAGAGGTCGAATCTCTCTCCAACCTGAACCGAATGAAAGAGAGCGGGTTCATCGATCGACTCCGAGACCTTCGATAAAATCTCCTTCTAGACGTCTTTCTCGTTCCTCTCTCCTCTGTCTCCTTCTCGATCCTTTGACACGCTGTTCTCGAGATACGTCTCTTGGTCGACTCGCGCGTACGCGACGCGCAATAAAATCGCCGCATGCAAATCCGTTTCGTGAATATTCAACAGCGCTCGAACGAGGAACGACTTCCGCGTGGAAAGTGATGAACTTTCGTGGTGTTGCGACGATGAGGAACGTTCCAACGGGGAGCCTCTCGGCCTTATTATTTCGCCTGACCGTTCGATCGTGTCACCGTGAACCTTGTTCTTTCCGCCAGTGAACTGTTCCACTACCGGTGAACACCGCGGTCGATCGTCTCTACCAGCGACCTTGTTCATCTACTGTTGCTACTACCGCTGGTGATTGATGAGATGAGCTTGCTGCGATTCGGCCCCTTCAAAGATGGTACGTCGGTTTTTGAAATTTCCTAATTATTTATTGGAAGATATTTCAGTCTTGTCGGTAACATTACAAATGCTACTTGAATTTCTCCAAATTTAATCCCTTTGGAATTTTATCCTTCGCAATCCCAGAAAAAAGGATTTAATATGATTTTCATATTTTGTCAAATTCTTCTCGCCTTCCGCATCTAAACTCCACTTTCTACGTTTGTTTCTTTATTTCGCGTAAAAGTATTTTACTTGAGTCTTTTTTCTAGAAATTTATCAACCATTTTTATCCAACCATCATACAAAAAAAAAAAAAGAAAGAAAAAAAAGAAAAACGACAATCTTTCTATGTCACACGATACAGCAAAAGCAGAATAGCGACCAACAACTCGATTAGTTCACGTTGTATTGTCAAAAGCATCGATTTGTCAATCGAATCGGCGATGCACCAGCAATCCGATCGTTTTTAATTTGCGACGCAACGCAAGGGGAGTGGGAAAAAAATTTGTGAAAAACAGAAAGATTTCCACCTTTCGGGGCAATTCTATTTTGCTGCATTCCATTACCACGATCGTTAAAAAATATCCAAAATATTTCGCGATCACCGGCAAATCCATTAATCTGATTGCATTGATCGCGACCATTCGCGGCTGGTCGGATACGTGTGTTGAGATTTAATTCATCGAATGCGTTCGAGTAAACACGCGCGATTTATCGAATCTCTCCGCGAAATTACGAGCAATCGATCGCGAACGTAGAATGCGTGGCCGGGATTAAAAATGGTATTTCACGCTGATGAAATATCGAAATTTCATTTCCTTTTCGTTTCGTGTCGCGTTGTTGTCGCTCGTTTTCGACATTTTTCTGTCATGGTTCTTTATTTCATTTTCCGTTTCTTCTCGACGTATTTGTATTACGCTTGTACGTGTCCAGTTTCTCACGAAAGTGTTCAAACGTTTACAGTTTGTACTTTGAATGAATTTTCATCATACATGTCGTGCAAAACATTTCGATATTTCGTCATTTCATTGGTACGACAATGTGATTCGTGATTCGAATTCTGAAACAAATCTGAAAATATATGTATATGTATATAGAAATTACATCGCAATACACATACATACATACACATCGCGCAAATCACGAAAGTATTCGTTATACGAAATTAGCCGGAATATTCAATGAAACCATCTATAACAAACATTTTACGTTTATGATGCTTATTTATACTGTCTATCGAATGTTGTGTATATATTTCCAAATTTTACCAACGTAATCGCGATAGACGTACAACGTAATTATTTTATAGTATCAAAATGGAAAACTTGAAAGAGGAACAGAGGATGAAAGAGATGTACATAGAAACGAAAAGTTTCAAGGGAATGGTATTATTGAAAAGTTTCACGATCTAAAAGTTGCGAGATCTGTTTTCCCAGCGGCGGAATGAATAATTACGCGGCATTCATAATTGCGCGACGATCTCTCCGGAACGATTCGTCTTCCACGAATTTTTGAAGGTTACAGAAAGCATTATATTCCTCGGCCACGATCCAATCGATGACCCAAATGTTTCACGTGGGTCGCCGCCAAGTTGATGCAGAAGAGAATGCTCCTCGTTCAAGTGTCTCTTCTCACTCTTATCTCTCCTATACATTTCTGTACACATATTTAATTAATAAAATACTGTTTTTTTTTATTCTTACAGCTTCAAATTTATACCTTATGAAAAGAGGGATTTTATTGAAAAGAGAATTTTTGTTTAGAACTTTACTCTTATTTAGCAAGATTTAAAAATGGTTTCCTTAATTATCGAACAGAATTTTGGCACGATTTACGTTTCACAAATAAATGAATTATTAGCTATAGTTAGAATTTACGAATGTAAATTATCAATACGAAATTGTGAAATTTTGTTTAATTCTATTCGAATGTAATGACGAATTTTGCCCCGGTCTAATAAGATTTAAATTAAATGGCTCCTTTAATTATTGTATTACAGAATTTTGATGCTTGATCGAGATGTCACAAATAAATAAATTATTAGTTACATTTGGCATTTATGATTGTAACTTACAAATACAGAATAGAAAAATTTTACTCGACTGTTGGATGTGCTTTCATTTGACTATGCTCTTATTCGATTTCAGTAAGATACTTGCTTTAATTTTTGCTATTTAAGCAAGATCTACGTGTCACGAGTGAATAATCTAGAATTTACAGATGTAATCTGCAAACGCAAGTGCAACTACACACTGTGTTTCATTCTCATTGCATGAAAGTTGGCAGTCTGCTTACATTACTTTTAATAATTCAATACGCATCAACGATTTGATTCGTCGTTTTTAGAACAGCCTGTATGAATAAAAAGATCTTGGAAAGCTCGTGGAAGCCTCGACGGGTGTCTAAAATATTTTAAAAGCCTACGTCGAAACCCTGTTATGGGATTTCCCACCGCGGTACAGACTGTCTGCAAGTGCTGGCAAGGCGAATGGCAATGCTCGGCCAACTTTTATATTTGCTTCGGCGCGAAACTCGGCGTCGGAAGAGCCACTTTAAAGGACAAACATTTTCACGCTTCCGCGGCGTTCTTCAGTGTGAAGAAAACCACCACGTCTCATGCGTTCGACGTATAGCTGCTGAGAACGACGGTGTATAGTGTCGTAAATTAATCTTCTTAATATAAATTACCGAATCAGTTTGGACTAATATAAAATTGCGTCATCAGTCAGAGTCCCAGAGTGATCCGCCTTGGTTTCACTAATTAACTTTAATAAAAAGCATGTGGACAATTTGTTATATTTAAGTGTTTCAATTTGTTATATCCAAGCGTTTTAATTTGTTACATTTGAGTGTACAAGCGTTCTCAGTTTATTCTAGAAAAATAGTCGAAGGTTGAATGAAGCTAAATCGTTTAAATCGAGAACTAAAAAGAGTTGATTCTCATACAGATGTATGTACGGGTGCTTCTGTTTTAAATCTCGGATAGATATGCACTCATGCACGAACGAAATTTTTAATATAAAGTCGAGAAATCACTGAAATCTCTGAAGAAAACTGACGACACAATTGGGTCGAGAATTATTGAAACAACAACGTTATAACCGAATGAAATCGTTCAACGTGAATGACAGCCATATAATTGATATAACTGTAGCTACTTAAGAAATGAATTGCATTTATTCATTGAATGAGGTAATCATCACAGGGTATAAGGAACTGCCACTTCTGATTTCCAGTATGGAAAGCATAAATTAACTACCTTCGCGCGTCATGCTTCCTCGATATTTCAATTCGAACGAAGTGAAAATTTTATTACTAATAATTTGAAAAATATCGGATATCAGCGTCTCTATTTTCTATTTACCAGTAAACGAAGTGACAAAATTTATTGGTGTGCAAAGTTTCTATTAAATTGACGGCCTAAAGGTCCTGTATTCTTCCTGCTGGTTGCGCAAGTGTTTCATTAAAACTTTACTGTTTACTGCGTGTTCCATTAAAACTTTATGGTATTAAATTGCGGCCGTCTCTTGGACAGTAACAGTTGTAATGTTACGGAAAATTAATTTTGTCGATCGTGTAATAAGAATTAAGTGTGATATGAAATACCATCGTGTATTCTTATTATTTATATTTCTTAATCTTATATCCTATTTTATTCTTTTTTTATTTCATCTCTACGCCACTAACAGCGTTTTATTATTATGTTGTAATCGTATAATTGTCCTATTTTTATGATTAAACTATTCAGGAATTAAAACACGTGCCTGTAAAGTTATAGGCTCTGGCTTTTTATACTTTCAAAACAGAAAATTTAAAACTACCTATGTGCTTGGTTGTTCAAAATTGGCCTGGTTGTTCCAGTATTTCTCAAACCAATTTTAAAAAATTCAGTTTCGAATTATTTCCTTCCTCAAGAACTCGAATTGCGTTAATTTTATTCTACTTTTATTGAATCTTTCACCATCGTTCGGAATTAAAACACATACTTTTAAAGTTATGAATTTTTCCAAAATAGGCAATTTCCAAAATAGGCAATTTCCAAAATAGGCAATTCAACACACGTTTAAAATTTCAAACGATGTGCCTGAGCTTTCAAAATTCGAATCTTATCTATCTCAGCTCTGTTGTTGGAATTGTTCCAATATTTCCAATCGTGTTTAGATAATTCAACGTTTCGAATTATTTCTTTCCTCAAGATTCGAATTGCGTTAATTCTATACTACTTTTATGCCTGAAACTCTCACCATCATTCGGAATTAAAGCACATACATAAAGATATAAAATTGTTCCCCTTTATATACTTCCAAAACGGGCGGTTTAACACACATCGTTTAAAATTTCAAACGATGTACCTGAGCTTTCAAAATTCGAACCTTGATCGATCTCAGCTTTGTTGTCTCTCAACAGAGAATTGTCTCTCAATCTCCTGAAAAAGAATTTTCGAAAATTTACAATTCCAAATTGCTTCATTCTAGACTCAAATTTGGTTAATTCTGTTGCCGGCGAGCTCGGAAAGTTTCAAGGAATTTAGCTGCTGAAATTGTATCAATTTCACTCTGTTAGCTCGTCTACGTCTCTTTCGCCGAGTATACGCTTTCGCCGTGCGAAGGATGCTTGCTTGCTTTCCTCACCTCAGGGTGAGAGGAAGCAGCACTTCCGCGGTGAATACGCAGCCAGAGGCCCGGGCATCGTTTGAAAAGGAAAACGAGGGGGATGAGACAGAAACGATTTTCCTCGTGGAGCGCGACAGTGGTTACATAACAATGAGGCGTCGCGGCGTCGTCAGAAACACTCAGCCCCCATCCTTCCACCCATCCGTCTTCTCTTTGCATCTGTTTCCTCCTAGGCGAAAGCTGCTGAAAGACCACGTACGTATGTACGTACGTACACTTCGTCGATCGAACCGAAAGATTTTCTAGCTGCCGCCTCGGATGGCCGTACGCTCGGATGCTCATTCGTGATGTTAGTTACATGAGGGTGAATTCCCTCATGTAAGCATCGTCTGGCGAGGATTTTCGTAGTTCCTAGATAGTCTTGAATCTGTCAGAAGTGGGTTAAAATGTTTCGGTGCATTTCGGAGTACAATGTGCAAAGAAAAACTGCGTTTTTTGTTGCCCGCGGGATACCAGGAGATTTATTGAAAGACGAAATTCTCTCTGGGTCTCTGTCTCTCTCGTGAAACAGATATACGTACGAGAGTGTTTTTATCCTCGAATATTTATTTCTCGAAGCTGTTTGATCTATTTCTTTGAAGGTGATCTCTACAGGATCACGGTTGATTTATTGCACGACGAAATTCAGAGTTATTCCGTTTCTTTGATTCTTTTCAAAGTGTTTGAATTATAGTAACACGGTGGATTCGTTGCGAGATTAGAATTCCGAATTTCGTCTTTCGCGAAATGATAAATCTTTCACGGGGTATTTATTTGCTGTTTTTGACGTGTATTCATCACATGTACGTAGGGATTTGCTTCGAAGCAATTCGATTTATTTTTTTTTTCTTTTTAATGTATTCACTCTGGTTGGTTTCTACCAACTGTGGCAAACGCAAACGAACGGAGTTGCGAACATATATATCGTTCGAGGGTGGCCAAATTTTCAACTTTAAACGAATATCCTAGATCCCGCGGATGAATGTTGTGTTTGTTCAATGCGTCGATATTTGCGTGTTTTATCTCTATTTAATTTTTATAAGGAATATTTACTGCGATAAATATTCGCGAGCGAAAAATTTAGTTTCAGGGAGCAATTGTGCGAAATAAGGTAAATCTAAGCGTTGGAGTCGTTTCAAAACGTAAAGCTTCTGTTTTAGCAGTTCTGAGTACTTTTTTTTTTTAAAGGTGTTTTTGCATCGTGTGTTTTTACATCGTATAGCGAATGAAAAAACAGAGTGAAAAAATACTTTTATTTTCAAAAATTGTAGACATTCAAATGTTTTTGAAAACGTTGAAAATTTTTCCCCATGATTAGATTCACGGTCTTGAAGATTAAATTCTATCCTTTGCGATTTTTTTTTTTAACAATGTTGCGATAATTTAAAGTATCGAAAATTTTTCAGCGAGTGTACCAATAATTTCTACAACCATTGTAGGTTCGCAAATTCAAATGTCTTTATGATCACTGAAAAAGTTACTTTCATAACTAAATCTGCTATGATCTTGAAATTCGAAGTCTCACCTTTGCAACGATCTGTCAAAATTCGTCGTCCGATTTCCTCCCACAAAGTCACGATAGTTTAAAATATCGAAAATTTTTCATTGAATGTGCCAACGATTTCTACGATCCATCGTGGAAATAATTTGCAAATTCAAACAAATTCTTTATGATCACCGAAAATACTAAATACATCGCGGTTTTGAAGATCGAAATCTCTTTCTTACGATGAAATCTCTCAACATTCGTCGTACGATTTTTATTCACAAAGAGTGGTAAGAGTTCAAAGTATCGTCAATTTTTCATCAAGAATATCGATGCCGTATTCTTCAACTTCAAAAAACTTGACTTACAATCTCCGAACATCTTCATTTCCACAAACGTTGTCACAGTATCATGTTCCTTCCTTTCTCTCTCTCTCTCTCTCTCTCTCGCTGATAAACGCACATGATCGATCACTCGCCACGAAATATATTTTTAGTAGCATCGGGATGTGGCTGGCCAAGGGCAGAACCGTTCATCATTGACATTAGCTGTCATGCGACGAGGCTTACGCGCATAATCGAACGTCGTATAGGCAGTAGCCAGGTAATTATGACATTACATCGATCTTCTTTCGAAAGGAAATCACTGGTTCTCACCTGCACGCCCCGCTTCTGCATTAACGTACGATTTCCATTTAGAATCATCGTTCTCTCAGCCACTCAGGCTCTTTGATCGCGCTCGCCCTTTCTCGTTACGCCGGCGACGCTGTTTTAAAATTTAAATTCGCTCGCCGCTCGGCTCGATAGCCGCGAATCGAGTTTCCACGCCAGCGATATCAGCGGGAATCGAATCTCTGGCGAAATTCGTGGAGAAAAAAATTAGAAAATTGTACGAGTGATAAACTTGCAAAAGATGAGGATCACGCTTCGATTAATTACTAGGGAGTCGCCTATAGCGTGACAACATTTTTAACGCCACGCTTTGTGTAGTTGTTGCATGAAACAATTTAATAAGAGACAGCTTATTTGTTAGAAAGTTTCTTTGAAAGCATACAGGATGAAAAAAAAAACTAGATTTTTTTGCATTTGTGGAAAATTTCATAGGTCAAGTAATTCTCATCTTTCGTCTTCGTGAAATTATGAAATTGCACGTGCAGTCATCCGACTTCACCTGTGACACTACCATAACACGAATTAAATTTCATGAAACAACTTTGGTGAAGAAATCGACGTCCCGTAAAATGTGGAATTATTTCGTGATATTTTCTGAGAACGAAAACTAGCAACTTCGTCTGCGAAACTATTTCAATAACGGGTCGCACCCGCGTTTCACCCCCTCAAATCGCAAAATTACTTTCGCTGGCTCCCCTTATTCTTCATCACTTTTGTTTCGCTTACCGTCAGAGTATTACGAGCGACAAAAGGTCGTTTCCTTCGAGTGGTGGGTGAAAGAACATTTCAATCGTGTTTCACGTCGTCTTTTAGCGGATTTCGATCTTGAACTTTTCCACGGGGTTAGATCTATTAATAATATTCTTTTACGTGCTTTTTTCTTTGTAAAAAGAATCAAATTAGAGAGAAATATGTAGATAAGTTAGAACAGTTCTTGTAAAGGTTTTGAGAAATATTTTCTTTTCCTTCCTTTCTTTGTCAGATGATAGAGTTCGAAATCATTTTTATTCAATTTCATACGAGTCACCGTATGTTACACATATTTTCTGCGATTCTTACTTCAACATGATTACTGAAACTTGCAACTTTCGGCTTCACGATCCTAAACGTGAGGATTAACTTCGCCAAAGGATATATTTTCAAGACTTTCGTAGATTCTTTGCGAAGTTCTACACGAGAGAAAACTTCCCTTGAAGTAAATTCTGAATTCGAAACACTTCCCTTGAAGTAAATTCTGAATTTGAAACACTCTGTCTTCTTTACTCGTCTCTTATAAATATTCATTTATTTTTCAATTTAGTTGCAGTAGAAAAATTCTCAAAGGCTGTCTTTCACTTTTAAATGATAAAGAGAAGAGGATATTTTTGAGAAATTTCACGAAAACGGATTTTTGAATCCACCATCAAAGCACCATTCTCATTTCGCGTTCTTTTCAATTATCAATTAATAGAGACACGAGTTCCTTCCAAAATGTCTGCATTTTATCAGAGTCGATTTGCATTCTTTATTATTTGTTCGTTTTCAATTAATTAGAAAATCACGTGCGACTCTAATTTTCCAAAGTTCTACACGAAGGATAATAACAAATTATGATAAATAATGAAGTAATCAAGCCTTTATCCTCCAAAAATGAATTCTATTTGCAATCTGTATTAAACTTCTTTTTTTTTCTTTTTCTGTAAACACTCTATTCGTATCTTCAATTTATTAACAAGTAACCATCGGTTGTTCACTATGATTGTAGAGTCCCATTTTGTCTGACAAAGCGTCGACGCAACGTTCCGGCTATTTAAAACCTCTGAGCACCTTTTTTCTTTCTTTTTTCTCTCTTTTTTTTTCATTCTAACAATCCTTCCTCCCACGTTAGCCGGCCTTTCTTTCAGCGCGAAAGGAAAAAAAAACGAAGTTTCTCGAAAGGAGAGCAACGAGCGAAATAACGCATTATCTATAATTACTTGATGGAAAGCGACGATCGTTTACGCACGATTTGATGCTAATGCTTCCGTTCGATAAGCTACCGCGCCGGATAAACCGGGCGCGGAGGATGCTGCTTTAACTTTAGTCCGAGCGCCATCGATAACGTTCGACGAACAGGGAGGGTCGATAATAAATTTCATGGTTCTTAGAGACGATGCTCGTGGTTACACGCTCTGTTTTCCATCGCGGTGAAACCGGTCGCAGTTTTCGCATCGTCATCGCGAAAAGTCAGAAACGAGTCGCGATCGAGATTGATACACGCAATTCCACCATCATAGCGATCGTTCTTCTATCGAAATTTATCGTGAATTTCGAGCTGTGAAATTTAAAATCATTATGAAAATTGCATATCTGTACAATTCTCCATTTCTTTTATTTCTTATATAGTGTACTATTATAATTCTCTTTATAATTTCTATTTATATAGTGTTTATTTAATTAGTATTCTTACGAGACGAACGACTTATCTTTATAAATTCGTTCGCTATAAGAAGATTACGCGAGCAATGGTAAATTTAGTGAAATAACGTTTGTTATAATCATCGTCACTTTTCTGTACGTCGTTCGATATAATTTTCGAACGATCGACTTTAAATTATGAATTTTAAAATGCGCCCACGTGAATGTTGATGTTTACAAATACAGTTGCTCGCGAGAGCGAGGAATTTTCATGAATTTATTATATTTATCAATATAATTATCGCAATCGCATCGTTTCTCACCGCGACGTAAATGGAAATAAATTTCAAAGTGATTTGTATGACGCACCTGTATGAAAAATTCTCTTATGATAAATTCTCGAACGAAGTTTGGCGACGCGCTGTGTATACATATTATCGAAAGACAGCGGGTAATTTTAAATACAGATACCGGAAAATTTCACGGACGTTTCAGAAATATTCTCGTTAACATTAAACAATAATGATCACTCGTTCATTGTTCAAATTAGCTTCTGAACTTTCTTCCGCCCGTATTTCCGGCAGCTGAAATCGCTCTGCGCCACGGAACAGCGTCGCGACGTCGAAGTTAAAATTTCGAACGACTCAGCCGTTAATTACCAACGTCGAGGATCGCGAACATGTATATCGATCGTGGCTTTTCTTACGCACACGCGTCCTCCCAGCCGCGAAAATCGCCTTCCCTGGCTTCGCGAAACTATTAATTACGAGCCATTTATCCTGGCAGACTGTGCAAAGAGCGTGGGCGTTCGAATCTGTTTGGAGAAGTGAGAAGTTGCCCTGCACCGTAGCTGGCAAGCTCGCGGGCTTGACTTCGTTCTTCGAAGTCGAGGGTAAAAAAAAAGTTTGATTGATACGTCGAGAAGCTGCCGGTGAGGGGGCAAATTTTTCTTTTTAAATTACGCGCTTTCTTTGAAATTGGTCACACGTGTTTTGCGTACAACATTTACGTGCAATTACATGCAAAATGCTACGTTTTATTACGTGGGATAATTATTAAATTATACAGTCAAATTAAGGCATTCATCTTCGAATACACATTTATTCAAACAGTGTTATAACATGGTATCGTCTTTGAAGTTCTAGTAAGTAAACCAATTATTTCATCATCGGTTGTAAGATAATCTGTACAATATTCTAAGTCACTGTTGAACACTGAAAGGGTTCCAAATATATTTTTAACATTGATGCAGGTAGAAAAGGATAACATCTGCACCAACCATGACTCTTTGCAATACAAGCTTCTATACATCAACTCTTTGAAACACTTTGAAACATTTTCCTACAATCTGTCAGACAATTTTGAAGCACACATTGCTCTCAAGCTTCTGCTTGCAATGTTGCAACAATTCCCTCTCGGAAAACTCGTTGTAGAAAGCGTGCCTTTATGTAAAGCATGCGCATATCCTCCTGCGAAAAAAAAAAGAAGAAAACTATTTGCGCGTAACTGTAATCGCGAAATTTCTCCGGCCGGTGTGCGACTCGATTGCAACATAGACTGACCATACGGAAGGTTACGAGTGCATAACGATCGTTGGAATGCGACATAAGAAGTGCGCGCACGACCGGTTTGAAACAGCTCGCGCAACTCTAGGTCGGTCGGAAAATAAAGAAAGCACGAGGTCTCGCTTTGCATGTCAATGAAACGGTGCGGTTGTTGCGTGCCGCGGAACGGCAACGAGATAAATTACACCGTGGCAAGAGGACATCAAACGCGATACGTCAACTGGGGGAGGCGAGGGCACAGAAAACTGGTGGTAAACAGTAGTTAATAAAAGGAATATGCGAGAGTAACACACAAGTTACAGAGGATATTACTTCGTTCGTTCTGTTGCTTCAATTTCTCGCGTCTGCTGCACGAGATCGAGGAAGACACTACGCGCCGTAGGTTAATTAATTAACAGCATCGGCTGTGTGGTACCTGGATTTTATGGAATTTTTTTCTTGTCATTTGGCTTTATAGAGTCAGGGATCGCGGTTGTTTGGAATAAAGCGTCTCGTTACACCGTATCGCGGTGAATAAATGTTACTTTGAAGACGGAATGTATTAGAAAGTCTGGAAATTTGAGAGAGAGAGCTCTTTTTTTTGGTAGAATTGGTTGCTCAAGATACTTCTTTTTTAAAAATAAAAACACGAGTTGCGAGCAACGTTTGGGAATTGGGTGGTTATAAATTTCTTTGATATAAACGTACCCAAGTGAAAATTCTTACGTTCGAAATTGAGAATTGCTAGAAGAATTTTATTCGAAAATCCTGCCTTATCTTAAAATGTGCAGCATAATTCGTAATAAAGAAAAGTCAGTGCACTGTAACGAAAATTTTCGCACACACCTAGTTTTTTTTTTTTTTTTTGGTCGTGTTCCCGATGGGTGCTTTGATCCTCAAAGCGAGGACCAATTACAGTTGAAACGCTGCTCCCATCTTTTCCTAATATCTTCCGGCCATGTCGTTAGCTACCATACAAAGAAGGGTCGTCGGTTTAAAGAGCCGTGAGCAGCTTCATTCTGTTCTTTAATTATTCAGACACGACCTCACGGGATCGCTATCTCCAGCATCAGCAAAGGTGTATAACGTTCTAATAGAACCTACTCGGCGTTCGTTGCCCCGTACTGGCCAACCGATGCCTCGTCAAATAAAACAACTCGAGAGCGCGATATTGCGAATCACCGCGAAATCGTTTGTCGATCCAGGACGTGTGTCGTAATCTCAACAAATGAACTTGCAAGTGCACTTAACAAGAGGGATTTCTTACCGCTTTATCTACGAGCGGCTGTTTGAACTCCTAAACTTTTCTCGTATCATCCACCATCATCGATTTATTTACGAAGCATCGCTTCAAATAAAATGATATAGCGTTGGAAATAATCAAATTCATGATTGGACATAATTCAAATTGTTTGTTCAGATATTACACTATTACGTACAACGCCAAATGTATACGTTTATTTATAATTATCGGCAAATTATAGAAAGAGAATGTTCGAGTTGTTAGCTAGATTTAGGAAGAGATATTCGAGTGCAAAGGGTTAATATTCGTTGATTTATTGCCAGTTTAGCATGGCAGTGTTGTTAAACTTACATTAATGAAATGTGCACGTAAAATTTCATTCTTACCTAACTCCTGCGAAATATTATAAAATATTGAAGTATTCTCGGAGCGTGGAACGAAATATCTACCACACGATAGGAAGTTTTGTGCGCTACGCCGTTTCTAAATTAATATCGTCATCGAACTACGTCAGACGGTTTTATGGTTACGATTAAAAAAATAAAGTCTTCTTCTTAAATACTTCCTAGATATTTTATACATTTCCTTGCACTTGTGAATGCATAAAGATCTAATTATTGCGCCGAGGAATTGCGTAACAGAGTAATAAGCTTTGGCTAAAATTGTATTTCTTCCGAAGTAAAACAATAAGTTTCGATCGTTACAAGTAGCTTCATCAATCCGAAAGCCTTTAGAAAACTTCGAGTCTCACTCTATCGGGCGAATTTTTACGAGGCCGATGATTCGCCAAGAAACTTTCGAAGCATTCAAGGAGCGCAGTTTCATCGTCGTGATCGAACTACGTGATCGAACTACGAGAGACTGGAGCAACTGACGATACTCGCGAAAATACGTCCTATCATCAACGATAAAACTATGGAGCATCTTTTTACGAGTTTTTTTTTTGTTTTTTTTTTTGTTTTGGTACTCGAGAGTAAGAGATTGGCCCAGAGTTAGTCGAGAAGACGCGATACATCGAGAAATAAACAGAATTTATTGATACTGAATGGAGCGAGGATATCCTATTTATGATGTATTTTTCACATGTCGATAAGTCGATTGTTATACAGTGGATAGCTTAATGATCGTCGTATGAATGAAAACTCTTTCTGTTTCCAGTCGGATGTATAAACGTAAGCTAATAGAAAAATTCCAATGTATTTAAATAATACATTTCTTTGATAATAATCAGAGGATTATTATTTTAAAACGCGTCTTGTTTATTTTGTATCAATATTAAATTCTTATTTTGAAACGTAACTTTCTTTGATAATAATCAGAGAACTATTATTTCAAATGTGTCTTGTTTATTTTACATCAACATCAAATTCTCATTTTAAAACGTCACTTTAGATTAAAATGTTACACAAGAATTTTACAAATTCCTCTCTCAGTCGTTCGAAAAAATTATTTATTTCACGATTATTCCCCGTAACCCACTGATCATTCGATAACCGCATTCAAAATTCTTCGTCGTCGATTTTCAAACATCAGCTTTCACGTCAACGTATTAAAAACATGACCATTAGCATCGATCAGAAGGGAGCAGAAACCGTCCAAGCGTGAACAACAACCTTGTCCTAAATTCACCGACGAAACTGTGCACGCCCAACTGTTTCAATCTACCTCGTAATCTGCCCGCATCTATTATAAAGACACGGCTAACGAATCGTAAGACCGGCGTCCCCGATTTCTTGTCTTCAGTTTATAATTCCTTCTCGCGAGCGTGTATAGTAGAAATTCGAGGGTGACTGCGCTGTCATTCGAAGAATTCCGCTGCGGTCGTCCTTGCGGCCAGCCATCGAAGATCGGATAGAAAACCAGAGGACAGTGATGCTGCGAGAGGAAGATCCACGTCGACGTTCAGAGCCAAGAAGAAACCACGACCGTGAAGCACGACTGGGCAAATTGAAAGACAAAAGCGTGCCAATGAAACGAGCGTGGCGTTCCGTTGCGTCGTTCTAGCTTTCTAATTGCGCACTTACAAAGGCTCGAAGTCGTGAGATGAAAGTCCTTGCGTCGCGAGAGACAAAGAGAGAGAGAGAGAGAGAAGGTTCTCCGTGCTTTTAAAGTCTCGACCTCTTAACTGCTTATTTGCGCTGTTTTTGATGGGATAATTGAAACGGCCAGCAATACCGGGGCAATTATTTGCGGATATTCGAGCTGTATGACGAGAGGATTTCTTGGAAATTTCTGATGTATCGAATCTGAGAGAAAAAGAAGCTGAAAACTTTTTCTTTTTTTTTTTAATGTATTGGATTGGACGGAAAGTTGATACATTGAAATCGAACGAGGGTGTACGAAGGTGTTTTTTATAGATTAAAGTAATAGATTACCTACCCACGTTTACTTTTTTACCTATCACTACCTACGTTTTCATTACCTAATTTTTACTACCTACAACCGTCTATAGTGTGAGCTGAAACGGAGAAGGATACTCACAATCAGTCCAGTTTTCAATACTGACTGTCAATCGTATCTGATTGCTGTTTTTTTTTTCAACTGTCATGAGTGCCTGGATTAAATGCATTTAATCGCGTAAGCTAATATTGAAAATTCTGTCATTGAAATTTTATTACAGTCACGTGTGTACGTAGGAATTTTATAAATTCAATATTTAAGTCGTTCTAACTTCACTCTCTCGAATCTCTCGAGTAAATCATAACTCGGATATTTAATTCTTTTGCTTCTAACGTTTCCGACATATAAAAAGAAACAATGCTCGAAGCTCAGTTAAACAGCGAAAGGACAATCTTGATTCAACTACAGTAAATACAAATGTTTAATCTGTTTGCTCCGAATGATTCTGACATACGAAAGAAATCACTTTCAAACGTTATTCAAAGAATTAAAAACAACGTTATTGATTCAACTGTGATAGATACAGAAATATGTGTAATTTGTCGTATTGAGTGATATTTTCGTACAAATCTCAAGCTGAGAAACGTAAAACAAAAAAAAAAAAAAAAAAGAAAAGAAAAGAAAAGAATCGTCCCTCGATGAAGTTTCGAAGAAGAGAAAAAGAACGTCGAATTCAAGACTTGAACGAGTTGTCCGTTCGTTAACGAAGTTCTCGCGGCGAAAAGCGAAGGCTAATGAGATTCGAGGGCGTCTTGGCGAACGAAGGGGAGGGAAAAAACGAAGCGATGGGTCCTCGTTGCCTCGTGTAATTTATTCCATTAGTTTAATCCGACGAGAGAGATCGCCACTTTCGTTTATGAAGTTATCGTCACGAACGATGATATCAGACGGATATAGGTGTACATATTGTACTTTTTATATTCCTCGCTAATGTCTCGCGGTCTTCCTTTCTAACGGGATTACACAATTGCGCAGCGGATCTATATCAGTCCACGCATAACATCGTCACGATAAAGGGATTAAACTTTTCCTACCTTGTTCCCGTCTCGTTAACGAGCAATGGAGGGGAAAAAAACCGGAGAAATTTAATTTCCACCGGTTTATTAAATACGCGATTAAACACACGATCCGTTAAACCGTTTACCGCGTTCAATTTAGATGCTGGTCTTTGTCTACATTATTCTGTTTTAGTCGGGGAAATGATATTATATTGCACACGTGGACTTGTTCGTATTGAGTACGTTTCTTGATGGCAATAAATATTTTTGAACAGGAAGAAGTAGAAACGAATGTTGGATTCACTGATATCTCTGATTTCTCCTGAATTGTTTCAATTTTATGCTTTTGAAGTTGCTTCAGAATCTAGATGAAAGATTTTCTTTTGTTGATTCTGTTTAAAAGGGATATCACATTAGAACTGTAAAATTGAATCTCCGAATACTGTATCGTACACGGCAATTAATAAAGTATGAAACTAAACAATTAACAAATAAAAAGTACCGACGAAAGTGTTACAGCTGTAAACAATAATTTTGCCCGTAATTTTTACTTCGTGCGTTATTCTGATTTTCAGAATAATTGTTATTTAGTTTCAATTTAGCAGAAGCGACCCATTTTCAACCGATCGTATTTTCAATCGTATTTCAATGGCAGTGTCGAAAATCTCGCAGCAAAGTGACACGTCTGCTGTCTCTTTCCTCGACAATTTCTCCTCGAGCGTTCCCGTTGAAAGTAGGATGAATTTACACAGTAATAAGGGAAGCAATCTCTTCATTACTCTGTTCGTTGTTCCCAATCCTTCTTAACTGCCATTAATTTCCTGCCATTATCGCGTCGAACAACGTCTTAGCCAGTCGATTGGCCAACGATCTGACGGACGTAGCACGGGCTTTTGTTATCGTTCGATCTTGCGATAACCGCATTTACTACGCTTCGAACTTAATCGTAGATCTTTCCGTCGATACGGCGGTGGCCATGTCGTAACGCGTCTAGATCCATTATCGCTCCGTTGCTTGGCTTTGTATTTTCACGGTGAACAGTTATGTTTTAATGCAGTTATGTTTTCGCCTTTGCAGTGCATTTCTTCCACAGGTTTTATTCATTCTTTTTTTTTTTTTTTTTGATATCTATTATAAGTCAATTAGGTTCAGTGGATCGATCGATCGACTGATAAATTTATGACGCTGATACAATACTGCGGATGCTTGCTCGAAATTTCACTTGGAAAATATATTTTATTTCGAAAAATATAAAAAAACTTCTTATATATTTTACATCAGTACAAATTTTTATATATTTTATTTCAATATAACTTTCGGAGAATATTTTATTTCAGTAACATTAATCAGAGAAATAGCTTGTACAATTGTAGCGAAAGTACATCAATTTTCTCCAGTAGTTATCTACTGCATTTCATTTAAATGAATGAATTCAATCGGCAATAAATGAAATTTTATCGTACGTATAAATAAAAATATATAATTTTTTAAGTATATAGAACAAATGCGAAGTTAGGAATATCTTCTTATTGGCGACGCGCTGTGGAGCTGAAGTCTCGGTTTCTCGTGTGCAATACCCGCTGCTTGTACGCGCGAAGATGGGTGACCGGGTCCTTTTAATAGTATATTCGCAAGTGCGGTTTGGTGTTTTTAGTCTTTACAAATCAGAGTTTTCCATTAACAGTGTGTTGTGTTTGTATATATTATAGGTTCCCTTCTACACAACTCTCTCTTACACTTTGTAGTTTAAAAAAAAGAGCCTCTCTTAGTATTACAAAAATTTAATACTTGAGAAAAATATATACTGAATTTAAACCCCTTTGCTTTTTCACACCATTCTTTCTAATCTCCAAGAAACAGTGGTTCAGAGCAAAAAGGGGGAGATAAAAAATGGCATTAACCACTCCACTTTGTTGTTCGATACTCGTAGAACTACAAAACTTAGAGTGCCAAACATTTTTTTTTTTTTTTTTTGTAAATTTACGACACCTCTGTGTTAATTGTTATGGTCTTTGCATCGTGCATAGTTCGTCTCGTTAGATTGTCACAAATTGCACTCGCGATTAGTAGCTCGCTATAAATAACCGATGATGGAGAGCAACGGAGTTCGCGTGTTATTATATACGTGTTACGCGCGATGCACACGACGCTGTTGCATCGAAACGTGAACGTAGAATCGGTCAAAGTCGCGTCGAACGAATTCCAACGTATCGTTCTGATCGATGAGCAAACAGCCGAGGTATATCTCCATCGAAGTTTCGAATGCTTGATAAATTATTTCTGTCGTATCGCATTGATCCTAATCAACTATGCGTACATCATACATGTATGAATAAACGTGTATATGAGAGATGATTCTGCGATTAAATGAACATTATTTTTTTTTTTAATATTCATGAATATTATATTTAAATATAATTGCACACGTTTTCGTCATTTTAATTACGATAAATTTCTCGTTATGAAGAAGTAGACCGTAGACATAGCTCCAACATTCAAGTTGTGTTTATTGCAAATGAAAAAAAAATAAATTGCCACATATATTTCTAGTATATTTCAAGGAAATGCTCGTCTCGTCGATATTATCTATACTTTCTCTTTACTCAAGTTGCCAGAAAGCGCAGCTGATTCTTTCTGGCTGTAGTGGGATTCAATTGGTAGGAAGACGGTTCCCGGTGGCGGATCTATAATTATTCAGTATGTTGCGAACGATTCCAGGAACCACTCTCTCGGCCATTGGGGCGAACGCCGCCCACTTAACAATATTATTAATTGCAATAAGGAACGAGCATCCTCGCCGGACCGAATTACCAGACAATTCACAATTAAGAAGCGGGGACGTATAATTAAAGCAAAGTGACGGCACGTAGCGCAAGCAGCGACAACAGCAGCCAGCGTTGCACTACATTTTCTCGTGATTTCAACGAGGCTTTTCGAATGCAATCTGCTCGCAACAAGCAACCGCGATCAAGCAAAATCCAGCGTTCGTCGCCCGAATGCAAAAAAAATCAATAATTCCGCGAACTACATTTGGGATACATCGATACTTTTTTATTCTTTCGCCATTTATAAGAATTTTGACACATTGATCGAGTCGTCTTTTTATGGGATCGATATTCTTATGCCAGATTTATTGAAAGGTCTTTTTATTATTTATTAATATAAGTATTAGACACCTTTACCTGACTTTCAGCTATTAAAAGTAAACTCAATAAAGATGATTTGCGTGTGATATTTTTAGTAATTGCAGTCATTTTGATAATTTTAACTAGGTTGAAAAAAAATTCTTCGTCTTATATATATAATAATAATAATATATAAGTGTGTGTGTGTGTGTGTGTGTGTGTGTAAAATACAAAGGAGTACACGTAACGATAAAAAAGGATTCCTTCAGTGTCATCATAATTTAACAGAGATTTCAAGATCATCGATACTCTCTAAATAGAATGGTATTCTTGTCCAACATAAAGAGATAAACTCGACGAGCTTTCCACGACTAAATATATACACAAAGCGAGATTACCTTCTTATTGCTGGAATCTCTTCGTTCGAGTACACACAGCGAGAATATCGTTTGTCTCCAAACTCAAAGCTACTCGCCGATATACTTAGATCTAGGAACCCGATCGTGTTTCTTCTCATCGGGCTGACCTTAATTCACAGTGGATCGATGGGTCAGCTCAATGGGGTACAGTTTATACCTGACTTAATATCAACGAGAGCCGTCTGACCGATGAACGGAAGTGGCTACTTTGACTATTGAACTGAAGCGTAACGCAGCCTTTCCGTAACTCGCTTGAGATTGCGAGCAAATAGAAGTGTTACGTACGTCGAGATTGGACGAAATAACGCATCTCGTACATACTAAAAACGTTCTTCATTGATGTCACGTGGAATTCTCCAAGTCCTCTGGAGAATGAAATCATATAAACATGTGAAACTTTAAATCGTGTTTAATGGGATATCATTACGCAGCTGAAGCTCTTCAAATGATTTTAGAGAGATTGGAACAAAATGATCCTAATTATATCTTCTTAGGATAGATCATGTTAATTCATATTAAGATCTGGTTAATAGATCGAGCAAAATAATATATGTTGATATCTAATGCAGTATCTGAATTTTCTTGAAAACGAAGTCATACTAATCCTGAATAATCACGTTTAATAGAATATTAAATTAAACATTAAATTAGATATTAAAATTACGCATTGCACGAAAAACATTTTCTATCCCGCCACGAGGCTCTACACTTGCAAACTACATCTTCATCACTTTCTATCTAATCGTTATATATCGCAAGTTTTGTTTCTGCATGTCGATACGAACACGAGTACACGATGGTCACAGTCTGTGACGAGTCCACATTTGAGAGACAAACGCTGGAGAAGAAGGAGAAGAGTGGCCATTGGGCCAGTGCCAATAAACGCGTCTCTTGGCCGTAGTTTCCGCTACTTTTCCACGCAGACGCGCGTTACTTGAGTCGCGATCGAGCGTAAAAGATGAGAGCGGCCGGTGTTAGCACACCGTACGTACAACGTAATACCCGTTTCCGTTCTATTTTCGACACGAACCGGCAACTTCCGAATTAAATTCGAATTTCACCGTGCGTTTCTCGGCTCGTTGACAGCCGCGCGTGCACGGAAAAAACGTAGAGGTTTTTCCCTCGAATCGCGTCGAACGCCAGAGTCTGGTGCTCTTTGTTTATAAACTGAACTGTGCATTTACACCGTGAGCTCGGGCGGGGAAAGAAAAAAAAAAGATTTTCGGGCACTTGAGAGAGGGTTGAGTGTTTCTCATATTTCAGTCGTTTCGTTGTGACAGCGGCTAGACGGGGCCGAAACTCCGGTAGATCGCAAGTCGGTTTAAATTAGGGAGTCTAGACGCCTCGGAAATACCACGTGGCCCGGCGTCGTCCTACCAGTTCGAACAGATTCACGTCTTAACGCTTCCGATGCATTGTTGAAACGACTTCTCCGATGAAGAAAGAATTTTCTCTTAATCCCTAACGATTCTCAATTGGGATTGAAGATTATTTGAGTGGCGCAATATGTCCATAGTTTGGTGATTTGGAGATCATACGAAATCAAAAGACGTTGGTCAAATTGTCACCGTGTATTGAAAATTGTGCAGATAATGTGTAGAACCAGGCTGAGTGAACTCAGTGTGTTAAATCTTCTGAAACAGTATCATTTAGAGATCGATGCTTTCCCTTTCGTGAAAAAGTGAAATGAATTGTTTAAAATTGTTTAAACTTGACCTTTTAGGTAACACTTAGGTAACACGTTTATAGACAAAGAATAATTTGAATTTGCACAAAATGATCAAGATTTCACCTTGCATTTGTCTTTTGTTCCTTTAGAAATTACACAAGGCGAGTTAATTGGTGATTTTACGCGGACAACTGAATTTCTTTTCGCTCGAGCAATCATATCATTTCCCTTGCTATCTAATGCATTATATTTCTCCTTTTCGAATCGAGATAATAGATATTTCCTTTTACAGGGTCAGATCAAGTAAAGATGCAAAAGAAAAGAGCTGCGTCTTTATTGCAATCCCTCGAAATATCGTCCAAGTAGACAACAACTCCTTTGTTTGATGGAATCCGATTAGTCCCAGTTCAGAATTCTTCTGAAGTTCCATTTTCGAGTATTTTCTTGTCGTTGCTCACGTAGACATCGTGCGAAGAATCTTCCCTTGTTCTTGAAAATCGTTTTAGTCTTTGATCTTCTTTCGTTTTGTCTCGCGTTTGTTGTTGAGAGGTTGGCCAGGAATCCTAAGATTTCACTGTTTGAAGTCCTAGATCTTTAATGAGAATACGTGATTGCAGGAAGGCGGAGACGACATTAATTGTCGAATATCGAGGATAGAGTTTATCTTTGGCGTTTCGATGAAGATTGTCCCCAGGAAAACGAGAACTCGACGTAGCAGGGACATTTTGAAACCTGTTTATGTAAACAGCTGGAACGGAAACTGAAATCATCGGTTGTTTCTCTAATTGTTTGCTTTGGAAGTTTTAATTAACCCTTGCATCGGAATTCTATTAACTAACACGCTGAATGCGTCTAATTAAATCTGCAGCTTTTGCGAATTGCGCGAAAATACTTGGATTTAATTCTGTTGGAATCTCGTCTCGTCGTTGATCAACTTGTTTGCCAAAATTTTTGATTCGTTTCAATACACTGTTACTTCGTTGGAATGATATTCTCCGAATTATAATTTTGTTTCTTAACACATTCATCGATAACTTCTAATATTAAATTCCAAGTATTAAAATAATAGTATGTAAATGTTAACATAAAAAAATATATATATCTATAAAAGCATCTATAAACGTATTTAATGAATATACAAAGAAATGAATATACAAGGAAAATTCGTTATAATTGCAAAGTGCACAATGAGGTATTATTTCTAAGGATTCCCATCGTTACGCACGTTCGCGTGACTTTAGTCTGAACATTGTTACCATTGTCCAAACACGTCGATCGCGAGTATGGCACGTGGTTTATATATTTGAAATGTAACACGCAATACAAAAGCGACATGAAAAGATGTTTTGTGTACAGGAATGTGTACGTAGTAATGGTGAAGTTTAATCACGCACTTGTTCAACACAATCAATGATGATCACGCGAACATTATGTGAACAATTATTTAATACTTGTAAGATTGAAACAAAGTTATAATACTATTTCTCTCATCGTTTACATGACAATTCAATGCGATATTTATAATAATCCTGTAAATTATGTATCGTGCAAATCATGTAAATAATTATGTGAATTATGTATTGAAACTGCATAAAATGCATAAAAATCGGAAAATATTTTCAACAAACCTTTCACGTTTAATGTCGCTACATACAAGTTGCTGTATTAAAATCGAATCGCGTAAAGGTATATATAATATTCGGGATCTAAAGGTATATTTCCATGAAAATGTTTGAAAGCTTTTCATCGATAAGAACACGTATAATCACGTACGAGCAATGATCTCGTTTTAGCCGCGTTCGATATATTCCGCGAGCACGGAACTTCACGAAATAAATAAAGAGAATGAGCTATTTATTCGCCAATATCCGGAGGTCACGATTTATTTCACCCTGTAGTTACCCACGTAACTTATCCTGCTGCCAGTGGCCGGTTTCAGACCCTTCGGTAAATTCATTAATGAAAAATTACGACGAAGGTGGTATAGTAGCTTCACTTTCCCCCATTCTCGGCTGGCGCGGCGTTGTCTCGTGGCCGGTGATACCCGTCGGCGTCGCGTGGCGGCGTGGCGATCGCATGGCCGCCCTCAGTGTTCGCGAGCCTCGCTCGGTGTGTGTTTCGTGGCGCGGTCGTCGTCTTCGTCGTTGTCGTTCGTTGTTACCCGTTCGTCTGGTCTCTGTTTGTTTCTACACGTTGCATCGCCGTTGCAGCGGTAATTAATTCCGTCGCGAATCCGTCCCCGTCGTGAACGTCCATCCTGCGTACACTCGTGCGCGCGTGTGTGTACCGTGTCTACGCGAGTTCGTCCACTCCTCACGAACACACATCCCGACGCGAGACGTTTCTCTCGCGTTCGTGTCTGTCTTTCTTTCTCTCTCTCTCTCTCTCTCTTTCTCTCTTTCTCTTGTTTGTGCGCGAGAAAAGCCGAGAGAGCGGCGTGTGTGTCAGCTTTTCGTGGTGCGTGCTTCATCGTCGACGTCGGCATCGCTCGTAGTTCCGTCGCGTCCGTGGCTCCAGGCTCGTCGTCCGCGCCAAAGTTAATCCACGGAGCATTTCGGAGCTGGCATCGTGCCTCGTATCGCGCTCGTTGTGCCTGGTATCGGTCTGTCTCGCTTCGCTACGTGGCTCACTGCGTGCGTACGCGCGTAGTATGTGCTTCTGTGTTTATAATCGTTGCGTCCTTTCTCTCCGTCTTGCTCTCCTCTCACCTGCAGCTACAAGGCACACAGGTGTCCCGTGAAGGAGGAGTGGCGACGCCTGCCGTGAATCGTCATCGCTGTGATATTACACCGGGAGGAGCAACGTTCCTGCTCCTTCGCGAATCCTGCCATCCGGAAACAGCCATCAGCACTGCCCTGAATATTATCGTCGAGTACGTCTGTCGCGCCTCTCGTCGCAACGAGAATCTATCTGAAGTACGTGTGTGTGCGTACGTGTGCCTGTGTGTGTGGTGCGCTCATGAAACGCGAGTGTCTCGTAACACACCGGCTCCTCTCCTGACCACCATCACTCCGCGCGCGCCCCGTGACATTACACCGATAAAACCGAATGCTTTCTGCGTGCGTTGTAACCCGTACCGTATTGTTTTTGAGGTTACTCGCTGGTCAGCTGATAAACATCGCGACATCAGCCTCGTTTCTTACATTCTGCGTACATAACTGCGAACGTTCTTTCGTCCTTTTGTTTTCACGTATCGTAGCCGCGAGATATTTTTCCTGCGGTCATATTGCCACTACTGTTCTCTCGTTCGTGTTTTCAAACCGAGTATAGGTTAGGTTAGAAATGCCCTCCGCAAGAGGGGTGAGAACGTTGCCTGTGTCTCATTTTCACGCAAGAAAAGGGTAATTTCTTATCGTGCGAAGTAAAGTTCGTATTCGCGTCGCGTATTTGTAAATGAAAACGGGACGACGTCGTATCGAGAGCTGTCGCGATCGACGTGTCGCGGGTTGAGCGAGTCTCGAGAACCATGACCGGAATATCGTAAATAGGGTTGCGCGCTCGTTTTACACTCGGATCGAGTCGGTCGATAATCGAAGCGGGCCGGAAGGTCGACGGACCGCGATGCGACATTTCGTGGCACGGTGGACATACAGTCGTTCGCGACCTCTCCCGAACGATACGATACACGCCATTCATGACAGCCGGTGCCATTACCGGGAGAGTTTAACGTTTTACCCTGTTCCTATTGCGCAGGACAATTCCGTGGAGCGTTGACCGTGCACAGTGTGTGCCTCGTGGCGGCCACGAGAGAGAAAGAGAGAGAGAGAAAGTGAGAAAGATAGAGAGAGAGAGACAGGGAGAAAAGAAAAGAAAAAAAAAGAGCGCGGAAGACTCGCGTTCGCTTCCTTCCGTTATAAATAAAGACCGTGGAAGCCTCCTCCCCCCCGTTCAACGGTACGGAGTCAGCCGGCATGGGTCGGCCATTTTTCATAGTCGGAGTGCCATAATCGTGGAAAAAGCACACAAACACCAGGGGGAGAAATACCTTCCAGTCATCGAGAGTCCGGCTCCATTGGAATCTTCAAACGTGATACGGAAATCCTGCCATCTTGGAATACCTGTTGTACCTTTTTCTATACATCTAGCTGTAACCAATTATATCTAAAGCAACTAGTAATAATAATAATAAGAAAAAGAAGAAGAAGAAGTTGCAAGAAAAAATTGCAATCAGCCGTGCAAGTGACAATCGAAGTCGAGTCGCCGCCGATGAGAAGCGAGTGACAATCAGACGAAAGCCAAGAAGAAGCGTTTCGCGTCGATTCCGGCGACCAACGAAGGGCGACGGGGATTTAAATACGACGAAAATAAAGTGAAACCGATCGTCGGAGCGCGGTGACGTAGGCGGTGGCCGCTGCCAGAAGCAGCGCACAGCGGAGCTCGTAAATTTTCCTCGGCGATCTCGAACGCGCTAAACGCCGAGCCGCCGTGGAGCTGCCGCGAAGTAACAAACGACGCGAGCCGACCTCTCGACCGGGCAGTCGTCAGGATGTTTCAGCTGGCCAGCAGCCGGTAGCTCCGTTGCCGGGACTGGTCGCGATTCGCAGCCCCTGGAGGCGGACGAAGCGCGGCCGTTTCAAAACGATGTCCATACGCGTCAGCGGCGTCTACCTGGTGCCCAGCCCGGCGGCCAACAACGAGCCCGGCAACGAGAAACCAAGCAACAACCTCTCCGTCGTGGAGAACAATCTGCATCAACAGCAGCAGCAGCAGCAACAGCAGCAACAACAACAGCAGCATCATCACCATCATCATCATCATCATCACGCGGCCAAGACCGTGACGATCGTCGCCGGGCCACAGAGGAGCAACAGCCTGGATTATTTAAATTTCGAGGAGAAACGGCAGATCATCGCCTCGTCGTTGTCTCTCAGCGATTTCCTGGCTCATGGACCCGCGGCCGCTGCCGCCGCCGCGAAGGAGGTCGCTGCCAACACCGTTATAGGTGAGTTTTCAAAACCTCGGGAAGTTGATTTGAAAGGGACGAACACGGGGCACTGATTCGACTACTGTAGACGTCAGTGTGCCGGTTCTAAAAGAAGAAGAACATTTATTTTCGTTATGAAATGTTTGAACGATCGAATTGTGATCGCCGAAATTGAAACGCCGAGGATCTCGGTAACATCTCATCGCGTTTAAAATGTTAAAATAAAGCTTCCGGAGATAGGTACCGATCTCTTGTTAACGTGAAAATTAAAAGAAAAGCGGAGCACTCTGCTAAAAGTGAGATTCAAGCAATGCGCTGGAGGCAGCCAAGCACTCGAGTAATACGCTCGAAAGAAGTCGCTGTAAAGAAAGAAATTCCCATGGCAATTTGCATGCATAGAATCCAAAGTAACGGAAACGCTGGTCTATTCAGCCCATTAGTCGCTGAATCGGTCATTACCCGGATACCCACTTTTCGAGATCTCGGTGCTCGCGCACGTCATGGAAACAATGGCCAGCACCCAGGGTGCTCCTAGATCTCAACCATACTCGAGTATCTCTCGATCGCGATCAGGTGATTCTCGATCGTCGTGATTCCCTTCCTCGTACGTTCTTCGATTCTTTCGCGACCAGAGATCGTCGTCGGCCAGCGGTGGTCGTCGTCCATTGTCGTCGCGCATCGTAGCCCTTGTGAACGAGCCTTTTTCATCCGAAAGACGGTGTGCAGCTGTGCGCGATTACCGTTCTCTCCGCGTGAATCGCGGCCAACTCCACGCGAACGAGTAAGCCTCTCTTTCTCGTGGTAGAATTGCTAAAGAGGGGGGGAGGGTTGAGAGAAAAGAAGAAAGGCGGCTAAAGGGGAAAGGGATAAACGAGAAAAGAACAAAGCAGGGAAGGAAGAAAGAAGAAAGAGACGCGGTAGCGTAGGAAAAAGGAAATTACCGTGGTTCGATTGCGAGTCAAGGAACTTACGGTAGTGAAGGTAGTCGAGGTTTCACAAACCCCGTGCACGCACCCACACGTGCTGCACTCCTCTTTCCCTCCATTTTTCGTGTCCTCTTCCGGGACGCTTCCTTCGGCCGCGGCGCTATCTCATCGGATCGTCGGTCGCTTGCTCGAGGAAGGGACAAAGGCAGGCGGCGACCATAGAAATTTGCCTCGCACGGTGTGCGTTCCACAGCGAAACAGAGGTTTTCGAATCCTCGCGTCATCGCGATACGGTTGGACGCAGTTGTTCAGAGCCACTATTCACTTGTCTAGTTGTTGAATGGAGTAATATTTTAATAATGGATATTAGCTGTTTGAATAATTCTCTGATCTCAATTCGAATGTTCGTGAAAGTTTCCTACGAAACGCGCGTAATGTGTAAAATATTAAAAAAATATCGTCCGTAATGTTCGATAAGATGAAACAAACTTTTATTTCGAAATTTCCATAAATTAACATCACAAATAAAAATTTAGGATCTATTCGAAGAATTTAGAACGTTCAATCAAAAGTTGAACGAAGGATTAAACGAGACCTCAAATTTTAATTCTCAATCGATCAGAAATCTGTCACGCTACAATATTTAATTACTCTGTCTGCAGTGACAGGCAGCCTCTTATAGCTCCCCCTACGTTGAAATTTCACTGCTGGTTACTTGAGAGAAAGAAAAGGGAAAGGGAGACGAAGGGCCAGCGGGATTACAGTCTTATTCTCTTTTTCTTTTTTAACAGAACGCCGGAGCTTTGTTATCGTGCTCCCACGAAAAGCCTGTACCATTGTCGTGGCCGCCTTTTTGTTTCAACGCTCGCGGCCCTGATAGATCGTTAGACCTCTCTCGTTGTCTCTGATCGCTCGTGGTTGGCTGTGCCTTTGTGCCGACTGGCCTGGGGAATTAGTATTCTCCGGTAGGTGCAGAATGTCGTTGATTTATTGAATTGTTTCTACATTTGCTAGCGTGCTTGCTTTTCTTTCGACGAGCGCGAGTGTGAACGTAGTCGGAGATGAAAAGACTTGTGTATTGTCGTATTCTTTACGCGTTTTCAAACGTGCTGGATATTCCTCCCCCTTTACGAGGAAAATGGCTTTGATGACACGCTATCTTAGATTTATTTATCACGAGCCTTTTAATCGTACTCATTGATCGGTTCTGCGTTGCAGTATTTTGTAATAATTTCAAAAATAGCATTTAAACTCTTATTTTCAGTCATTTTACATACCAATATTTTAGTTTCACAAATACACGAAACAGAGCAGAGAACTTGCATGAAATAATAAGAAATATTACAACATTGTAATTGACAACGCTTTGCGCCTGTTGTTCACTGCACTTTCTCTCGCCGTTTCTTCTGAAATTAAAACTTTTGCTCCAAACTTTTCAGCAACGGTTCATTATATTCAATGTAGAAAAAAACTTCTTTATCCATGTCTCTTCTGAATCAAGAATATTTCACGTTCCGTCTAACGATCGCGTAAATATTAACAAACAAACTTTGATAACAAGAATATGCTTCGTTGGGACACATTCCAGTGCGTCTATTCGAAGTTTCCTGGAATACTACGCGGAGTAGTAGAGAGAGGGAGAGAGAGAGAGAGAGCAAAGTAGAGAGAATTCGAACAAGTAATCCTCTGTTCGGGCGTTTTCAAATTTCCTTAGCCGGTGAATATTGATCAGGAATCTTGTTATCTGCCTTCCGTTGGCCGCTCTCGCGCGACCACTTTTCATCATACGTACTATTTGATCATGCAACACGTGTTACTTCGAAAGTAACCAGCCCGACGGTGTACTAGTGCCACGTATGTTGTACGTGTTTCGTGGTGCGTCGTTGCAGGAACGCGTAAATCTAAGCGGTTTGCTGCACGTGTGCGTTTCCTTGAACGCAGAGCCGAGTAATTTACATGCAGAACAGTACGGATTTTAATATGCGTTTCTTCTGCGCGTTACCAACGTAATCGCGTTCGTGCACCATCGTGACTACTCTCGTCGTCGCGATTCACTTTTATTCGGGACCCCGCGTAGCCAAGGTTTTATTTCACTCGCTTGGCCGCGATTTATAGGCGAAAGACGGCGGGAACGTTCGTATTCAAATACTAACTCGCGATTCGAATATTTGCGATGACGTTGACATCGTATAATATCGCTATGGTCAATGAACCACGGAGTTTTGTGCATTTAAATTGAACTTTTTTATTTAGAACAAATTTATCAACGAATATCAAGATTACACGGAGGTCTCTGTATCGATGTGAAAGAACTTTTTCTATCTTATCTCTGCAGCTTGATCACCAAATCCGCGAGTAATGAATTTCTCCAATCGTTCTTCAATTGATCTGCAATGTTTGACATTTCGCTACGTGAAATTTAATAATTTAAAGGTGAATTTAAAATTGCAGAAACGTTTTTCGAACAAAGATCAGAAGATTTATTTATTATTATGATCTTTGTTAGACGTCAGATAGGGAAGAAACGAAACGTGTTGCGCATGCAATAGAATTTATTTATTTCTGAAACTATTTGAAATTAGATCTTACCTTGATTCGTAAAATTATTGATAATGAGTGGGCAGATGGAAAAATACTTAGCTATATCCATTAAAAGATAAAATTGTTATGAAAACCTTTTTCTCGATATTTAAATACACGCATTAAGATTCATTTTCTAGTTGAAAGAAACGTGATGATCAGAAGAATTCTATTCATTGGTTGTACCGATTTTTCTTTTGTAATTTCACTTATGAAAAGATTTAAAGAAACTCTTCCATGAAAGGAGGAAAAATTCGCGAATCTGTCCGATACGTAAGTTTTTCTTGGATTTCGCTATACTTTCCTAGACAGATACAATGAAACGATTGAGTCAACAACATGCGAAATTGATTAAAGTTGGACGAAAGTCGCCACTACAACGTAGCAAACCGCAAACATCATAGCGATAATACCCCAATCGACAGGGTGTATCGATAGCCGGTAGCCGCAACGATGGACCCTCGACATCCACCGCCAAACAGGAAACGTTAACCTTTCGTACATCCGTGTTTGCGCATTCATTAGCGCAGATAATCGACGGCGGGAGATCGATTCGCGCCACGTACATCGATATTTTGGCTATCGGTCCGGGGCGTGTCGCGGTTGCGTTTCCCCTTTGGCAATTGCTCTTCCGTTGTAGCCAATCAATTTCAGACGGTCTTTTTTCTATTTAAGATGAAAACTTTCGCCTCTTTAACTGCTTGAAATAGTAAAAAGAAAAAAAAAATTTTAGATCGTAGAGAAAAGGATTTAGGTTATTCAATTTTATCCGGAGAAAAAGAGGTTAAAAGTTACAAAATTAAGCGATTTAACTCTGAACTCTCTGATCTCCCAATGGCCAGTTGAGGCACTTCCCTCGAAGTTAAGTAAAAAAGTCTCAGTGATATAAAAATACGATTAGAGGCGCTGTTATAAATCATCCGTTAAAGTGTGAGAAAAAAACAATCGGCGCTTATCGAAAGAGTTGAGGGAGCTGGATGAAAGAGAGAAAAAGAGAGAGCTTCGCAAGACGTAACGTAAGACGCAGCCGCGCCTTTCCAACGTTGCCGTTTAATCATTTTCTCTCTCCCTAAGGCCGACGATCAATCATCCACGGGTACCTAATACGCGCGATTCGTCATTAGCACTTAACCGTGGCCGCTGCTTCGGGAATTGTGCAACAGATGTGCCAAGAAATCTGGTTACTCTCGGGTATAAAACTTGCCATTTTATTTCCCGATCGCGCGGCGACCGAAAGTAAGTTTCGCGAAAGCGTTCAACTTCTCAAGCAGAAATTTTCAATTCCTTTAATTTTAAAGAGCAGATGAAACTTACAAAGTATCTTTAGAAAAAGAACGTTAAAGTATCTTCAGTTTCTTCGTGTCGAGTATACTCGTCACGAGAAGATTATTACTCTTTTTCGTTTTTTTTCAGACTTTTAGATTTATTTTGTAGCAAAGGAATTTGTCGTTAAAACAAAATTTAGGTAAAACGAAAAATATATTCGTAATTTTAGAACTTTAGGACTAATTACATATTTTGACATAATTTTCTTATGAAATAATTTGTAATGAAATGTGATTTTAAAAAAATAACTTTATCATTCTATTACAATTTGCCTTGATTTTACTTCACAGATGCGCTTGATCTGCTTTTACACTTTAAAAATAATTAAGCACACAAGTGCGCGCTCTTCTCGAAATGAAATGCAACACTTAAAGAATTAAAAAAACGAACTTTGTATGTTGCTTTGCAAGTTGTTCGCAATAAGAAGGAAACCTAATTTCGAAGCCCGTGATATACCCATCTACATATTCGAGAACCATTCGTGAACTTGGATTTCAATGAGAGAAACGTTTCCGTGGTGAATACAGGTCCCAAGGGAACTTAAATTTCTCGAGTAAAATGGCAGATACTGGGTTATCGCAACAGTCGTGAAAATGGATGCGAGAACGGTTGCATTAACGGTTATATGGGTCGGTTAAATGGTTCTTTGAGACTAATGTACGCCACCAAGTGACTTGCTGTTAGATGTTTGTTACTGGACGGCGAGACAAAGGGTATTATCAGTTATTACGTCAACTCCTCTTGTTATCTTCGCCACGACAGTGACACTAGAAGTCGTAGAATTATCGTTATTTGATTTTCACACTCGCGCCTAGATAACTAACGAAACATGCGAGAACCAATTTCTCGTGTGTTGATTGAGAGGTTTTTTTTTTTTTTTTTTTTGAAGCATCTGGAACCGCGAATTATCGCCGTGGCCACCTGTTTTCGCAATTTGAAGCGACTAATCGATAATCGCGTTCGTTTATCGATAAGCACACGTGATTCAGCCACGGTAGATCTTCGTTTTCATTCCTCCAGTTTCCTTTCAGCAGTGTCTTCGGATCGTTACGATTGAAATTTCAACGCCATCACCAATTAGCATTATCTTCTCGCAAAGCAGTTTGCATTGAATTAACAATAAATCACTGGAATCGTATACTATTCATGCACACACGGTACCACACGTATTTCATCTTCTCGCTACAATTTGCAGATCATTAGCAAAATGATACTCGTATTAACGCGAACAGCATTGTATTCTCGCTAGTCTAATCTGAACCGAACTAAATGCCATTCTCACTGTTTAACCAAATCACTGAACTTTACTATATTGAGACGATGTAATGAACTAGCATAAAATATAAATTTCTGCTTCGAAATACAAAAAGGTTTCAATCCAGAGCATGGTTCTACGGTGATTCTCCTACCTTCGATTAGACTTTAATTAAGATGTCATCGAACTCAGATTGGAATTTCTCCTGTTGTGCCTTAAAATTATTTCTACGATTGAACTTTCACTCGACTGATGAGCATTCGACTCTCGTTCAAAGTTTTCCAACAGCGTAAAGAGAGAAGTTGCTTCCTCGAATTCTCTTTAGAGAATCCTCCTAAATTAGTCTTTGGGTTATCTATCTCGAGTGCAGGTAGCTCAGTCGGTAGAGCATCAGACTCTTAATCTGAGGGTCCAGTGTTCCGAGCCCCTGTTCGGCAGAAAAAAATCATCTACCCTCTGGAGACATTGTCCTGTAGGACAACAGCACAACAGCACGGCATACTTTGTGTGTAATAAAAGATCCCGGAGCTCTCCCAACGTGCGGAGGACGGCCATCGTGGAGGTGTTTTAGTCGGTAAAAATCCGCGACACTACTTGGGTCTTCCCTTATAAGACTCAGGTGTCTTGTGAAGACTTCCTCCACATAAAAAAAAAAAAAAGAAGAATAGGTCATCTATCTCGAAAGGCTTGATTCGAAAGATTTCAGATTACGGGGACAATTTTAATCGTAGCCACTCGAAAGTCCACTACTTTCACCTCTTCGTCAGGTCTTTCGGGCTACGGTGCGATAATAAGTAGTGCGAAACAATGTGCGAACGAATTCCTCGGGGTCGGGCTGAAACGGGTGACGCAGTACATCGTAACCGGCGCGACTGGGTCCGGGCTGGTTAGGTCAGCGTTGTCGGCATAATTGCGCAATGTTTAATAGTAAACTGCAGGAAACGATAAAACTGTGCGCGACGCCACAGTAGAAGTAATGGGTGCAGAATGCAGACGTAACGCGTGGCAACAGCGCGCGGAAATCATTCATTGAGCCAGAGAGCAGCCAGCCGCCAGCCAGCTCGTGCTGATGCTCCCGGTTGGCCAGCCTAGCTGCTGGATAACACCAGAACCTTCGGCTCTCGAGAGAGAGTTGCCTGACCAACGACAGGAGAGGCAAAGGAGGAGGACGGTTGTAATTCGACGTCTGCGGATGCTTCTTCTTCTGGGTCCTCGAGCCGTGCTCGAACTTCGAGTTGCGCGCTTTCATGGGAACGTCCGTGGTCGCATAACAACTGCAGCGAAAAAAACGACACCTTTTTGTAAAAACACTTGTTATTTGCTCCTATATATGTCAATGGATCGTCTTCATATTGGAAAATATAGTTTGTAAGGAATAACAATTTTGTTTACGAAGAGAGTGAGTCGAAGTTTCATCTCTTCTGTTTCTGAGTCTGATGGCCTTGTTTTCGAAGGTTCTTTATAAATTCTTCGTTATTGATACAAGTACGTACTCTGGAATTCTATTGTTATCAGATTCATCACTCTTTATTTTCGTCGATTTTCGTCGGTGTAACCGCGGAATTGGAACTTAATTAAGTCCTTATTTGTACCTTTTCTCAGTGATGGCAACTTTCTGGTACAATGTTCTTTAATGTAGCGTATTTCTTTGTGTTTTGCACTTAAAATTTCTTCCGGGAGCTTTCCATTTCGTGTTTGTTTTAAAGCGATTTCGGCTATTTTCTCATTTTGGGCAAAATTTGGCAAACAAATAAAATCCAGCGTATCCGTAACTAGTATAAATAAAGTCACGACTGGTACTCTTTTTAAAACTCGTTTCGAATATTGCATATAATGACAAATAATTGGAAAGATTTGTAATTATTGTATTGAAATTTTTTGGTAATTTTGAAGGTATTATAGTGCTAACTCATCTTACAAAAGTAAAATTAAAAAGACAGATATTACTTATGTGGGTATTT
This sequence comes from Tetragonula carbonaria, assembly GCA_032399595.1. NCBI lineage: Eukaryota > Metazoa > Arthropoda > Insecta > Hymenoptera > Apidae > Tetragonula > Tetragonula carbonaria. Next base: position 3,741,724 of record JAUCRC010000009.1, on the reverse strand, counting down.
GAAAAAATGCATCAATTTTTACATCTGAGTTCATGCTTCAATTTTAACAATATATCGTTATATTGAAAAATTACAGAAAATATTACAATCTATATTATGACATAAGATTTTTTAATAAAATATTCCACTTTTTTTTCATTGAAACGAGCAATATGAATTGCCTTCTCTTGTTGTCTCGTTAATGTTCTTTTGCTCTGAATTTTCTATTATAGCATCGGGCAGAAATTCTTATCTGGTCTGGTAAAATTTGTCATTCAGGAATTTGGGAAAGTGCGAGGATATTTTAGACTTTCCATCGTAGGTAAATTTTTCTGGAGCAATTTTTCATCGTGATACTTTGTGTTATTGTCTTCGATATTTGTAGAATTCTGCATAATCGAATCTTTTCGTTACAGAATTTTTGTACAAAGAAATTTTCTCGCATCGTCGAACTTTCTCTCGTTAAGTTTGGGATAGCATAACAAACTGACTTTGAATTTTCTATCATAGACACTTGCACCAGTTGCAAGATTGAACTAATTTTTATCGATCGGTCCATCACGAGCAGTTCAGACTTAATTCCAAAATTTATTTATCCACGTTGACGTTTCTCTGATCTAGCAACACACAATGAAATAGCTTTGAGTTTAGCAAGTCGAGAGAAATATATATATACACGCGGGAGATATAGTGATTCGCTAGTGAATAGTACATCACGGTTAACGCACGAATCTCTAGAACATGATTGTGTATCATTTAATGTAGCGTTCGAGATACACGAGGATCTAAACTGATCAATCCACATTGAGAAAATACCGAACTCTCTTGTACGCTCTTATTGAAGAACTTGGTATATTATTCACTGATTTTCTTTAATTTAAGAAATTCAATTTAGGGTGCGAAATTTCGCTCTAGTAAGTTAATAAAATCTGTGTTGAGGATTCTTGTCCTATCGAGTTCTACGAAAAGAACACGAATCTCAAGATAAGTTTCCAAAACTTGATTCCAAATGAAAATTCTACGATGAGAAGTTTCACGAGACCTCCCCAACTTTGCATAATAAGAATTCAACGCTCCTCTCCCGGCTGTATAATAATAAGAAAATTCTAACTTTCATCGAGCATAATTTTTCCAGGAAAAAAGAAAGAAAAATAAAGTATTTCACGACTCGGAAGTCTACGAAATTGAAAGTTCGACCGCGGCTGAAAAAATGCAATCGGATACAGTAATTACCAAAATTCAACGTTACAAAGAAATTCAACACTCTTAATTTACAATCCAAAAAATTCCCCGATCGTTCTCTCGATCAACGAATCATACATGCAAGTGAAAGAAACTGTTATTAACATTACACCTAAACGATTTCTAATAATTTTTTTAAACTGTATAATAGCTCTGTGTTAGTCGTTATCTTGCTTTCTTACGATTCGCAGCTATATCTCTAGCTGGATTGATTTAGGAAGTGGGTCAACGAAATTATGGCAGAGATAGGTGCAATGCGTGCAGTACGCTCTGGGGTACCGTAAAAGGGACGAGCAGTTCAGGTCAGGTTGTTTAGCCCCGCTACCGGCCTCGTAAATCTGCCAAATTGATCGTAAACTTCCCTTTCTATCTTTCATCGTGCGCTCTTGAACTTGATACCTACACCTACCTGGATTTTATTGCGGACGTGGCAGAAGGGAAACGTCACGCTTCGTAATCGCTTTCTGACGTCAAGCGATCCGCGAGGTCATACCACGGTGCAGCCATTTTCATCGAAATAATAGCGTTAGCATGCCATTCGAATCGAAGATCTATGAATGTTTGCAATTTGCCCATTATTTTCGGCAATGTGATTGCGTGTACGGAAATTTTCTGAATCCGCGCGTGAAATTCCGTGAAAATCTGTAATAATCTGTCGTATATACGTACGTAGCTGGAACAAGTTTTCGTTTCTTTAGTTACGTCTGTAGACGTATTTGAAAAAGAATTTTTAAATTTCAAAATGAAACAGATTTGGAAAAACATTTCGTGCTATTTTATGATATTTAAACAAATTATGCGTCTGAATAAAGTTTAGGATGTTTTTTTGTTTCTTTCTGTTTTTTTTCTTTTTTTTTTTTAATAAATAGATGTAGAAAATTTCGGGAAAAAAAGTCACGGATTCGAAAGTAGTTTAAATATCAGTTCAGAGAAATTAATTGAGTAGCATTTTGAATGATAAATCAAGTTTCTGTATGAAACGGAGCAGTTTGAAATCTTGTCTTTTTTAAACGTCCTACTAGAAACGAAGAATTAATTCATGTTTGACACTAGGAGCACTTGAATCGAGTCTTTAAATCTTATCTTCTTCAGTGTATCAAATTACAGTTTCGGCTCTCGAAGCATGTAAACTTCACCATCTGATTCATTTTACGATCCCATTATAGATCTCCTTCATAGACCATACGATCTGTAGTAATTGTCCTTTTAAATGGATCATGTGACACGAGTTTCTCTGCTTCTTGATGACTCATTCATTTTCTTTTAAATGGTCTGCGTCTATGCAGGATAGTAGTACATAGTTCAACATCAGACTAAAGTTTCTTGAAAAATGTAAGATAAAAATTTATTGACGTAGCGTGGAAAATTTTTAGAATATTCAAAAGGTACATACACGCAGCAAGTACAATTTTTACTGAAATAAATTTTTTTTTACAACACTTTTAAATGGGATTTGCTGAAAATTTGTTTAGACGAAAGTTTCGGTCGAATGAAAATTTTCTGTAAATACAAAACTGGAGTGCTACAGACGTTGTACATTAAACTTTTGGAGTACACGGGACAACACGGAGTGAAAATACACAGCGTGGAATATTTCAAACGCGACCGAGTACTTAGAATAATTGTCTTCTCTAAGAATTCTAATCGAGACAATTGACAGTGATAGCGAGAAAGTGAAACAATTGATGCCGTATAAATGTCAATTAAGCATTCGTTAGAAAATAAAGTATCGAAAATAATTCTTCGCTGTTAAACGAAATTTTATTGCGAAAACGATAATAAATAAATGAAATTGAATTGAATGGAGAATGCTCGATAAAAGAAGCAATTGGACTTTGAAATTCGCATATAAAATGCCACTCTTTTTCTTCTCTTGAATAAAACACGCTTGTTTCCATCTTATCGCGTGATAATACACGTGGCTTGCAACGAAACAAGTTGCACGTTGCAGCGACTGTTGCATTGAAAAATCCACAAATGACACGGAGAAGTTTCAAACATGGGCATTAAGAGGCTCGCGTCGGAATGAAAAGGCTGAAAACTTTCTTTTTCGAATGGAGGATAATTTCCCTGGAGGGAAAGATAAGACCGACGGAATCAAGATACTTAATTTTCCAGCCGAGAAAATGAATTACGTATGAATTCGTGAACTTATAATTACTTGTTTCATAAACGCGATGAACGAGTTCGCGAACGAATCGCGAGATTCAAAATGCGTTTCGTCACATCTTAAATCACGTCTTGGTGAATTTGTTGTAACTAGATTACAAATACTTTAATGCAAAAACTACCAGAAAGCTTCTATTGTAATATTTTCGTTTTTATTTATACTTTTTATTTATATTTTAAAACTATTTTTATACTTTCAAACTACTAGAAAGCTTCTATTATAATATGTTATTTTTTATTTATAATTTTTTTTTAATTCAATTTTTTATAAACATGATAATGTAGGTACCTATTATATTTTATATTATATTTGTATTGTATATGTATTTTTATTTCACGTCATATTGTAGATATTTTTTTTTACATTGTACGCTGATTTTTGTAGTCTTAAATTTCTAATTGTTCGTTTCTGATGAAATAACTTTTCGTATCGTTCTTATCGTTCGAAGTAATTAGGAACATTGTATGGCATGCGAGTGGAAGGAATTTCACGGAAAGTATTCACTTTCGTTTCTATTTCGTGGCGTACCGACTACTTATTTCCTGGTCTCCTCTAGTGTGTATGACGAAGATTCACTGTTGTTCAGGTCTTTTCTGTGTGAACCGCTCCATCGTTATTGAAGACTAATTAAAACGTTCGCATAGTATGTGAATATTAAGTAACGTATTGAATCGAGCTGGATGAGTCGTTCCTCGTATAAAAAATCGTAGTCAAAATATTTTTCTGAGTCTTCCGGCTCTTTTTTTTTTCTTTCTTATATGTAGATTTAAAGTTGCATCGATATCGAGGTCATTAGCGATTAAGTACTTATATGGTACTTATATATTATAGCATAGATTTATGTGCATCAAGTATTGCAGTATTCTCTTCAGATGATTTTGAAAAGTCAAGACAAAGATGGAATCTTCTCTAAATTTGTGCATTCACATATAGTCGAGCTGTGACATATTTTGACATTATTTACAGAAAAGAGGGCTAATCTTCTTGATCAAGTGTTCATAGTTTATTTTCAATTATTTTTCTATAATTCTTTCTGTTTCGATTAATCTACTGGAAAGAATCTTCTTGGAGTAGAAAGTTATTTAAATACGTAAATAGTGTTGTGAAAATCTTCCGAATAGAATCTTAATTCGAGAGAAGAATATTCTAATCCTCGGAAGCTACTTAAATTTTTTTCATTCACCACGTGGTAATTCGCAGATTTCCACAATAGTTGTTCCGTGCCTTCGCTACGTAATCTTCTCTCATCTGCCTTCGCAGATAATAGCCCTGTCAATAAGCTTTCGTACGTATTAATAACCGCAACATTTAAAGGTCAGCGCAGCGTTGCGTTTTCTTTCGCGCGGAAATGCAGCTTCAGCCTGAACAACCTCCAGCAACGCAACCCTCGTATCAATCGCGATACTGCTGTTCAAGTTTGAACACCAGAATGGGTAGGATATTTTTTATTTGCTTCGAGAGTTTAGAAAAGTCTTTTAGAACAGTTTGGAATAGTCTGAGCATGTGAACAGATCTATGAATAATTTGTGAAATATTTATACGCCGTTGCGTGAAATTTCATATCGTAAAATTTTACAGCTCGAAGTTTCCAGGGAGAATACCACATTGTGTGAAATTTGAAGCAGCGTGCCTGCAATTGAGAATGCTCGTGGAAAATTTAAATCTCTTGCGCGAAAGTGGAATTTCTTGTTGGAAAAGTTTGGAAACATGGTCTTCAGACTACAGGCTCGGATAATTAAACAAACGATTAAATAATTCGGGCGTCTGATTTAAAAATAGTGTGGCTTTCTACTGACTATGTGATATATCAATTGAATTATATCAATCAATGTTATAATTAATAGTATTGCTGATCATTATCGTAGGTCGGTAAGTCGTAGTTGTTATATGATATCTTTACTTGCATTTAATTATATTAAATGGCCTGGTAATGTTTGCTAATCGTAAGAATGCGTAGAAAGTGATGGAAGAAGTGTGACATTGGCGTTTTTTTCTCTTTGAAAAAGAGGAGAATCGAGCGAATTGTGGAACAGTGTCAATTTGAGTTGTGAAAAAGCGATTGAGTTGCGAAAAAGAGTTTATTCGAGCTGTGACCGCGTATTATTGGTTGTTAATCTGTTTAATTATCTATCGTTTAATGACACCAGCATTGTTATTAAATAAATATTATTCACATTTAATCCCTACGTTAATTAATATTTCATTTCCAAATATTAAGATACACCACGGTGGAATTCATATCGTTCGCGGAATTTCGCGCGATGAAATTTCAGAAAAGCCACGAAACTTCATATCGTGGGATTCGTTTCGTGAAACGCACCCTTCCTGACCAGGCAACCAGCCACTTGCAATCATCCCCACAACACGGAGACGCTGATAATCGGGCGGTGTTGCACCCTCCTTCGCTCTCGCGAGGTCCTTTCGTCTTCAGTATCGCGTGAATGATGACTGGAAGATGGTCTCGAGTCGAGGAACCCGAGGCTCATAGAAGATTCATCGTCTAATTTCGCGGGCTTGTGTGCCCGGGAAAAGGCGCTCCTTCTCCCAAGGGGTGAAGCGTCGAGACCTGGTCGGTCGTTTCTATCTGGGACGCGCGGAGATCTGTGATCGTGGCGGCTTTTTCACGTAGCCGCGGGCTTCATTTAGTCTACGCGACGTTGAACTAGCCGTTCAACGAACGAAGAGGACCAGAGGCGAGCAACTTTTCTACGCCCCCGCCTCTGGGGGATTTTCTCGTCAATAGAGTGGCAGACTCTCGTTCGGAGCAAGGAAGCCGATGCTCTTCGGGTGAAACCAGATGTCGACGCGACAACGCTGCTTTGCGATTACGTTCGATGTGAAATGAATTCTCACGACCAGCTCTGCCTGCCAAAAAGAGACGCGACAATTCGTCGTGAATCGATTGAAAATGTCGATACTCGCGCACGTTAGGAGGGAAATCAAAATAAATCGTCAGTGGAACAAATCGAAGAGAAAGAAAAAAAAATGAATTGAACTAATTGAAATGAGTAATACAATAAATGGTAAACACTTTGAAATCATACGACGTTACAGAATATCGACAGAGTATACGATAGAAATCGACATAGACGGATGGATCAGAGAATTTCGAGGTTACACGTTTCACGGTCTTGTTAAAGAATTTGTTGCCCCGTCTCGGCGTTGATCGTAAATTTTTTAGTATAGGATTGGCTGTTCGATTCTTGAAGGTTCAGAGGAGAGATTGGAGTGTGATATTCACTTGTTTCTCGAAGGAGAAAGTTCACTCGAGACTTTGGAGAAGACGCTACGTGCATTCTATTTTTGCATTGTACGTTTGTTCGAATTTAGAAGCTACACTCATACATCCGACGCGATAGGAGAAGCAACTGTACAATACAAATCGTATACAATGTCAATGTTGAATTTCATCGTAGTTAACAGACACGATCGAAACTTTATAGTTTATATTATGTATTAACTTTGAGAAGATTTAATACACAAACAAAAAGAAATAAATTTTCACGTCAGTTCCATCATTCACGAAACTCGGCACATTTGCTTTATTCAGAACTATGTATGTCACACGCGTGCTCCTCGTCTATTGCTCGTCATATTTTTTTCCCCAAGAATCCTCGAGCCGAGCCAGTGGAGCTCGAAGCCAAGAATTCGCCAGTTGACATAGAACCACTTCTCCTAGGGTTTAATATTAGAATTTTCCTTCTTTTTTTCTGTTTTTTTTTTTTTTTTTTTTTTAAAGAAACGTTCTACTGACTTCTACTGAGTCATCGAAAAAGAAAACAGAGAGAGAGAGAGAGAGAGAGAGAGAGAGAGACGGGCGCTCGAGAGCTAATAATTTCATTCATACGGTTTCGAGTCGAAACTCGCGCGAAAGAACCCGTCTCGCGTCCTGAACCCGCGGTCTCGAAAGTTTTGCTCGACGTCGCGATACATCGATTAATCTTCGTAGCTTCGCGAGATCGCCTGGCCACGTACATCTCGTGGAATGTCAAGGCTGGCTCGCTTCTAGAGGCGAGGCATAAATTCGTACGTGGAACGATAAACACACCGGTCGCTATCGTGGCATCAATGGAGACACGTTCACGGCCAGATGAGATCATCAATCTTGAGAGATTGTGTTTTCCGCCAACGCTGCGATTTATTTTTCTTTTCTTTCTCTTTTCTTCTTTTTTCTTTCTTTTTTTTTCTTTTTTTTTTGGTTTGTTAAATTCTTTGTTTTTTTTCGAATAGATTCTTCTCTTACAAATTATTCGTGTTTCTGACGAAAGTCAGGAATTTCTCTGTTGGATCGTTGATTGTGAAACGAGTTATAATTCAGAATACATGATTAGATAACTACTCATTGCTATTTATTTAAAGTTTGCTACGATAGTATTTGTCTATCTTTCGATGGTATGCAGGATTGCAAGCACGTTGTGCTGTCACTTTGGTCAGTTTATTTCTGTAGATTGCACAGCGCGTCAGAAATGATCGATAAGTGTGACGGAGGATTCTCTCTAACGTTGTGAAATTTATTTTTCATGACTCCTGAAGAGCTCGTTCTAATACTTTGAAATTTGTTTCTACGACTTATGCGCACGTTGGTATTCCCGATGTGGCGCGAGTTTCAAGAATGCTTCAAATACACTCGTATTCCTATTTTTATTCCGTTCCGCGGCAATTTTGTTGACTTTACCGAGTTTCGGCGATACGAAAGTTATTTCTCATCGCAAGAACTACATTTTTGACAAAAATCGACTACCTTCGCCGTTGATTTGAAAATTAGCCCAGTCGATTGTCTGATATAATTTGGGATCGCGTCGCGGTGAATTCACGATCGAATTTATTTAGGAACGGTTTCGAGATGATGGCAACGCGGAGATATTTGCGGGGGCGTACGACGATCCGGAAAGACAGAGAGAGAGAGAGAGAGAGAGAGAGAGAGAGGAAGAGGGTGAATATCATTCGCGGCTGTGTTATTTTCAACGGTGTTCGATATCGATCATCAGCCTCCACTTACACGGGGAGACAAGTCACCCGTAATTTTCCATGCACCCTTCTCTTGCCACACGGTGGCAAGCTGTCTCACCTGGGCAGGTGCCTCGGTTGCTCGATGTCTCTTGAACCAGTTTGGTAGTCGGACCAGGAAAACGTCTCGTTTGAATGAAAGAATAATTTCATGAATCCAGTCCGTGATACTGTATTTTTTCTGTTCCTCGAAAAGGAATACAAGAAAATTGTATTACATCACGCGTGTAGAACTTTGCCGTTCAAATTGTCCATGAAATATATTTGGAATTATTGTACGATGAATGTTTTTTTAGCGATGAATGATCTTACGGTAGAGTCTCGGATAATGATTGAACAAACAATAAATGTTTATTCGATTGTTTGCTGAATCATGCGACTAAATATTGCGATTCAAATTTCGACTCAAATAATTATTAAATAATTACGATTATAGTATGATGTAACATCTGTTGTAATATATAATAACTGCAATTACAGTATGATGTATCATGATAAAAAAATTAAACAATTATTATTACACGGAAACAAACAAAAATGCTATTAAAATTATTCTAAAACTTCACAAAATAATTAACAAACACAGTTCCATATTTTATTACTAAAGCAGGGTGAGTGAATTGAATCGAACGAGTGATCGAGGGAGGGTGGCTCGAAAAATTTCTCTTGTTCCTCCAACGACATTATTTGTTAATACGATGACAAGTCGGCCATCTTGTTTCTTCCTCCTGTTGACAGACCAAGGAGAGATAGCTAGAGAGATAGATAGAGAGAGAGAGAGAGAGAAAGAGACGACCAGGTGAACGTGATGCTGCGCCTCCTCGCTCCCAGGAGCAGCTCGGAACCTCCACCGCTGAAGGGAGAGTTAATTTTAGTTGTGATACTCGCCGGTTATTGAACCGGAGCAGGAAAAGGGGTGACTTGAAGCGCACGAACGTAACTCTCTGATCGATGCTCCTGAATAGAGGAGCTGCAGCGTGAGATGCTCGCTTCTGCAACCGAGTATGCACGTTTATGATGATTCGAAACTCCGGGAACCCGGCATGCGATGATGTGCATGTGTCGACTGATCGTTCCTCTTTGGTATATTGCAAAGTCATGGGGGCGAGTCGAGATTTCGCGGGGGTTGATGCGCGAATGTCAGATGATATTGACGATGCTTTTTGCTCGATGCAAGATTTTTCTGCCGGGCCACGGATCGTGGTCTTCAGTTTTAGCATTTTTAAGTGTTACTTTAGATGAACATACGCGTGGAATTTTCATACGAATAACATTTTACTGAACGTTTGCACGTAGAACACAAGAGGAAGTAAAATATGTAGTGTTTCGTAGGATGTTTTGACTCGTACAAGAAAATTCTAATTAAAAATTAGCCACCGAGTTACTGTCACTCGTTCACGGCAGATACAAACTGTTTTCAGTTTTGCATCGCAGTGAATTCAAATGAAAAGTCATCGATACTCTTATAATTGTTGTAAATTCGCAAAAAGAAATCACACGATATACTTGGCTTCATTTCAAACTTCCATTTTGACTACCCTGAATTCGTTTCTATTTTTTTTTTTTTTTTTTATTCTTTGAAATATTTTAACATCATGCAGCAAATGGAAAAGTGTTCTTTCTTTGAAAAATTCACACGTGTGCAAACATAGTGGAAAATTTTATTTACGATTAAATCTGCGGTGGTTCTTAAAACTTGCTGCACGATTTCTTTCGTCGTTTTGAACTTTGAAAAAAACTCAAGAAATCCTAAGATTTTGTCGTCCAACCCTGATGTTCAAAGTTCAATAAAATGGCGTACAGCAAGATTTAAGGAGTTGCTATAAGAAAACCAAGTTGTGAAAATTTTTTTAATGTTTCCGGAGATGTACATGATGTAAAAACATCTTTGAAAAAAACTTAAGACAGTCAAAGTAGAAGTTCTAAAATAAGAGCAAATTGTCATATGATTCCTTTTTACGAAGGATAATAATTTGAAGTATCGACGATTTTTCATCATCATATGTTATGCTTCTCACTGTATTTTAATTAATAGATTGTAGAATTTTCAAGATTTTACAAGGAATTGGTAGGAAGTGAAAATACGTAATGTACAGAAATATACAAAATTTAGTGTTAATTAAATAATTAACTAATTAATTATTCAATATCAGTAGATGTTATTTTTCCATTTATTTTCATAAGAACATGAACTTGCATAAATGCAACATTCAATTAGCCCGCGTAATTTCATACGTTTCTGAGAAATTACAAGGCGAAAAAATATGCAGTTTACTTGATGCAAGACATCTATATGAAATGAATGTAACGTGTAATAAAAGCATAAAAATGAAAATGTATCTTGACACTTTTGAAGAATAATGGAACGTGACATCGGAATCTTCATCTTCGGCTCGAGCTAAAATTCCAAACCGGGTGAAACACAATGGGACTTTCATTCTCCGTCTTCTCAATTAAAAATCACACACATTCGAATACGAATCTGTATTTATAAAATCCCAACGAATCATCCTTCTTCTCAGAGTCTCTTTATCGAGCAAGCACCTGGGTGCTAAATTATCCTCCGAGAGTCGCCTTTCGTTGAAGATCTTTCAGAAGTTCCATCGTTCAATTTTCGTTCACGTTACTCGACAAGATGGCTAGAAGAGGCTCCTCGAGCAGCAGCGTATCGGCCGTGCGCGATAATTCCCCGTGAAAAGGCCGTGGCGGCTAACTCCTCCGTCTATTAATGCCTCGTTGATGATGTTAGTCATCCTTTGACGACGTCGAAGCTTCTCACGCGCCGAGGAGTCATCGCATTTGCGTCATCCGCGGCTCTCACGCCGGGGATCGGCACGATCGACCGGCGCGTGTTGCAATTACTCGCGAGGCGAGGAGAGGTGTCTTCGCTACCGTTTCCGAGGGAAATAAATTCCACGCAGGTGGAAACAGGTTCCAGGTGCCGCCTTCCGCTTGCTCACGAGGGAGAACAGATTCATAAATTTGCACGGTTATACTCGCGCTGTTGGCCAGTTTGTCAGTCGGATATCCACTCTGCTCGTACAGTGTTTCGTTGGATATGAAATCGTCAAGTGCGTTCATTGACACGAGGATCGTGTGCTTCTACTGTTTTTTCCTATCTTGACGAGCGAAAGCTTCGAAAAATATTCGATAAATATTTTACGTTCTAATATTTTATATTCTGAAATTATGAGAACTTTGTGTTATCTTTGTGTTGAAATTTCTTCACCGAAAAATAACTTACTCTGAAAAATCGATCAGAAGTATAATTTCGAATGCTTTCTACTGTTTTAAGTTCCTCTTTTTTCCTATTTTAACGGGCGGAAGTTTCGAAGAATATTTTGCAAATATTCTCGGCGGAGATTTCTAAAATTGTGAGAGCTGTTCTCCCTGTCTTAAAGATAATTTACTCTGAAAAAAGAATCGAGCAGAAGTACAATTTCAAAGAAACTTGGAAACCGGCGGAGCACTGGTGCTCGAACAAGCGAGGAATTCGACGAATCGAAGCGAAAATGCGAGGGTAAAGATCGCTGTGACAGTCGCTCGTCTGTCGCTGAGTGTTTCACCCTAACTTCGGTAATTGCACTCATCAAGCGTGCATCAACGAGTTCCGTTCGTCTCGAGCGGAACAGAAAAAGCTCTGCTCATTCGCGCTGGAGACGCAACTCTCGAGAGAAAGCGGACGAACGCACTTCCCTCCGTCTTGGAATTTTCCTCCATTGTGCTTTCTGATTAAAATCTACTTGAAACATTGGGAGTCCGCAGCAAATTTGTTGAATTCGTTGCTTGCGTTTCGCGGGGAGATGAGAACGTGCCATTACATCCGGCGGAAAGTTTCGCGTGTAGGCTCGAAGCAATTTATAACTGCTTTCGTTTTATCCTCTAGGAGTGCCTCTTACAACGATGATTCTCGGTTTACAGCAGAGTCCGAGGAGGACAAAAGTGATTACTGAAATAGAATGAATTACCACGCCACGCGTTCTTTGAACATCCTTTTGTCTTTCCTCCTACGTCGAATAAAATGGCAAAATTAAGACGCTGCGTTGCGTTATCGATTGTTCGCTGATGAGGACCGTTCGCAACGCTCTGCTTGAGCGTATGCTTTTCTTTTTTTTTTTACGTACCATTAGTAGATAGAAGTACATAGAAGTACATTATATACATAATAAGTACATTAGTACATAAAAAATAGAGAAGAATAATGAAATTGTATGAAATTCTGATGATGATGATGATCAATGTTTCAATATTCCAAATATGGACAAATTTGATCAATAAAAGTAGTATACACGCGATTTTAACGAAATTTGTCTGAAAGGTCGTTCTTCGAACGTCTCTCATCTAAAAGTTAAATAGTGGAAATAATAATTTTGGGATATCATCGAAAATAAACAAACTAGAAACAAATTTTCTTTTGTATATTTAACGAACAAAATATCTTCTATCGTGCGAAAAATAGAGCAGTTATTTAAATAATCTGCTGAGTATTTGAATTTCTTTCTTATCAAATATCAATCCATTTTTGTCGTTTCTGAAGATACCTTTAACGTATAATAATATAATTATTATCAACACGTACAGGAGATTATCACGGCGTGATCTGCTCGGTGCAAAAATATTTCCTTGTCTTGTTCACGAGAATTGAAACAATTTTATCAAATGTATCTTCGTATGAACTAAACGTGAACCGTAAATGAAAATAATAATTTATACCATAGAAGAATAATCATTTCCAGGGTAGTATGAAATATCAAACAGTGTCGTAAATATTATAAAATACGATACAAAATACAATATCTCGAAATAAAATGCAATATGACACATTGAAACAAAATAAGAATCGTTAATCTCGTTCGATCTCTGACGAGTTGAATTTTCCTGCAATTCGAAGAAGCTAGTTACTCTGTTTTTTTTTCTTTTTCTAGCGATGCAATTACAAAGAGAATCGCGGTGGTTATCGGCGTGAATTCTTCCACGTGATCGTTTACAACGAGAATCCGTTCTCTCTCTCTCAAGAGAAAGATATATATATATATATATATATATATATATATATGTCGGATAGGAGCGTCCTAATTGTGCCGAGTTTCTTTTTCACCCTCTTCCGCGGTCTTTTCTTCTCTTCAGCAGGCTTACGTAGCCGACTTGCCCCCTGCATTTATCGTCTTTGTTCGCCAAGGTTGCCTCTAATTGCTGGATTACCGTGATCAATCTTTTTCAAAACCGGCTGATTAAGCCTGCTGCTCGAACTCCCGCGAAATTTCCAACAACGTGCACAGATGATAGCAACTTTTCACTAGAATGTGATTATCAATTGATATCATTGTCGTTGATAATATTTATAAGTTAATAGACCTTAAGTTGAAAGTTTGTCTCCGTGAAATTTCATTGTTAGACTGCGGATTCCAATGCATCTTCAAATTTTTACCAGTACAACTAAATATATTGATAAATTTAATTCTACGTATTGCCATGAATACCACGTATGAATTTCGTTGAATATTCTATATATTTTTGCGTGTGTTTTTTGTGCCTTGAAATTTTTCACAAATGCGTGGAAATTCACAGTCTTTTCATTATTATTGTACATGGATTAGCAAATTCAAGTCTCACGATTTGGATCGCTAGATTGATCGACATCCGAAACTACAATGATATGCGAAAAGCGAAGTGAAGATAAAATTCTTAAGATAAAATCACGGTCATTCAAATTAATAACACTGAGCATTGAAAGTGTGAGTATTTCCATCGCGTAAAGTCGTTTAAACATCTGAAATGTAAAAGTTTCAAACTTTTCTCCCCCCCCCTCCTCTTGTATTAACATTTAAATTTAAATCTCGCGAAATCAAAGCAACTGGCAATATCGAATGGAAATGGGATCGAGGGATCGGCAAGTACGTACAGAAAGGAGAGACACGGAGGAATCGTTTCATCTTACGTCTGAAAATTCTCGTCTCGAGTCCTCGCGAGATCCAACCGGCCAGAGATATTCAATTTAAATTGAGAGACGCGAACAGAGAAAAAATAATGGAAATTCTCTCTCTCTTTCTCTCTCTCTTTCTCTGATAGTTCCATTTAGTTGACTAATGTATTGCCTCGACGCTGGTGTACCTAACGTTCGCCGGAGGCATTGTTCCGCGGGACGAGATTCCGCGAGATTTTCTCTCGGTGCTCGACTTTCGCCGGTCGTTCTACTTCGCGGACACGCTGGCGGTCGTCGCTCGAACGCCAGGCGACAATTATGCGATTATGTTACTCGGCGACCACGTAACGCGTATCGAGAAAGTCGAGACGCAACGGGACTCGTTCAATTAACATACAGGTAGGTGGATAGAGAAGAGTGTTAACCGGTTGCGAAAGTGAATATCTTCCAGCTTTTGCTAATTTGCCGCCACGCTTTGCCGTGTTCCAGTTCATTCCGCGCTGTTTTTTTACGTCGTCGGCCCGCTAAACAAGTACATTCTCTTTCGTCTCCGTTCAAGCGTCTTGAAGAAGCTTGGTGCCAGCTGAAATTCGCCGTCAGCGCGTCGCATTTTCTTTTTTTCTTCTTCTTCTTCTTCTTCTTCCTTTTCAAATTTACATTCGTTTTCGTTTTCTGAAAGTCGAGGAGAAACTCGAGATTTCATTCGTCTCATTTCTCGCTGTCTGTCAAGAACAAATAGCGGATGATATTTTATCCGGATGTTTCAGTATACTTGGATCTGAGTCAGTTAATTTCACACACAAGTATCGAACACCGAGCTTCGCGAAGCTTAATGAGATAACTATTTCATGGAGTAGATAAATATATTTTATTGCATTATCATTTCAAGGTATATATATTCACATTGCAATTAATCACATCGAGCGTCTACAAGTGTTGGAACTTGGCATTCGCGAGCAATTCGACAGAAAACTCGGAGCAATATAATCGACGTTTCAAAATTGAGTCGCGAGCCTCTGCAGAGGTCGTTTCAGTGACGTTTCAGACACCTTATCGCGGCGTTATCTAGAAATTCCCTAAGAATGTAAACGTTAGACAGGGTTAAATGAATTTCACATCGAGAAACGGACGGGACGGTGTGTGTGTGTGTGTGTGTGTTTCGTAAGATAGATTCGAAGGTTTTTCGTTTGCGCGGGAAACGTTCCGGAAGAGCGGGCGCGATCGAGGGTCGGATCGACGAGGATCGACGGGGAGCCAGCAGCAAATCAAGCGGCCGTCTCGGATTGTCTGCCGCTTCCCCGGGAAATTCAATATTCCGTTCGATTCGATCCTCGCCATTCGATATCTCTTGATCCGCTCGGGCGGCGAGTCGAGTCCACGGGAATTCCTGTCGTACTTGCGAAATGAAGTTTAGGATTCCTTTCTCTCTTTCTCTCTCTCTCTCTCTATATATATATATGTATATTTATATATATACATATATATATCGCAAATTGGATATATCTCTTGTCCGTCTTTCGCGGAAAACTTGTTTAAAATGTTTCAGACAAAGCTAGGGAGGACGAGCGTGGTTTCAGCGCCAGCGAGCAGTTTTGCTAAACCGAGGCAACGAATAAAATGAAACGAAAAGAATAATTAGACATTCAGAGTTACATAGTTCAGTCACAACTCAAAACACGTCCGTTCAATTCAGCGAACAAGTCATTACATATACGTAATTTTATATATATAATTTTATATAATCTATACATAATTGCGTATATATAATAGAATGTTTTTCAGTTTGTGCAGTGTATAAAATATTTTTCAAATTATCAGTAAACGTAATTTTCGAAGACAGAAGCGAATATTTAACATTTAGTCTTGATTTCTTTTATTTCATCTGCTCCGAAAGTATTTTCCTTTTCGTTTCGAATTTTTACCTTTTCGCATTGATCATGCGTAGAACATCTTCCGTTTCCCACATCGAGTCACGAAAGAATATTAAGAAAATAATTGTTTTTCAACGCAAAGGGTTTTAGAGAGTCGATATTCAATTATGATTTCACTTTCAGGGGGGAAATTGATATTCCATATTTCACTTTTCTTTTTGTCCTTCCTTCCTTTTAATTTCTTTTTCTCGTCGAGTAATTATTTTTTCACTAACCAGCAATCTTATGTAAAACATTTTCAATTTCAGTCGTCGAACTACTATCTAACGTTTTTAGTCCTTTGTGTTAGCGAATGAAACGAATTAAATCGGAGAGAAAATCGTCATTATTTTCATTTACTAACTTTCATCTGGCTTTGCCATTTTTTCTTTTTTTTTTTAAATTTGGAAGTTTCTTTCGTGTCTCGACAGAACGCGGGTTTTTTTTTTTCTTCTTTGAAATTGTTCTTTGTGCTCGCGATGAAATGCAGTAAATTAAGGTTGCACGCAGCTAGACCTTTCGTTGAGCCAACTGCTTTTAAGTAGTTGAGTTGTCCAAGACTCAGGGCCATGAATTCTCTCAGCTCGGCTTGATATCTGAAGTGGCTGTCGCCTACAGCTTGGCCAATCTGATGAGATAGAGTGACGTCTAGACCAGGAAGAAAATTCAGAGTTTAAGAGTTGTCGCACCCGGACAGTTTCATTTCACGCAGAAGAAACGAATTTACTAATTAATTTACAAATCAAACGGGGATCTCGAATTCTCTCGTGCAAACAAACGCGACAGCCTTTAGTTCGAGAGATAAATTTTTAGTCGAAGATAAAGTCTGATTGAATAAAATTAATTTCATTTCATGCGGAAGAAGCGAATTTTCTAATTGACTTCAAATCGCCGTGGATCTCGAACGTGCGGTGACAAATATTCTTTAAAGTTAAAGAAGTAAATTTTCACTCGAAGGTAAAGTCCGATTCAATGACGTTACACGGCCGTGTAAATAAAGTTAGATCACGCAATGAGTTCGATCACCACTCGAGAAACAAAAAGATAGATAAATTGAGAAACTTCACTTTTTGTCAGTTGCGATAAATAATCGTGTCGCAAGTGTTTTGCAAGAATTCTTCGCGAAATTTGAAAGTGAAATCTTCAGTTTTATTTTAGCAAAAGATTTTTCTTTTTTTTCTTTTTAATAGGAAAACGAACAGGAAGCTTGGAACGAAACGAAGATGAAATAATGAATATAGGCAGCGTAATGAATATAAAGAGTGCGATGATTGAATAAGAACGAGTGGTTCAGAAAGGAAGACACTGGTTGCAGCGTTACAGCACGCTTAGGAACGTAGCAGGCCGGCCCACGCAGCTATTACGCTAATAAAGCTTCTCTAATTACGGGTTAACATATTTCGAGAGTTCAACGCGCCGTCTTGCGCCGGTGAAATTTCTCCCGCGACTGCCATCAGACATTCTCACCTTTTCACTTTTGCGTTTTACTCGGTTTGAGAGCGATGCCGTTGAACGGTGCGAGTTTCGCCTCGAGTCTCTCGCTTTAGCGTGCATATTTTACATATATTCTCGACGCGAATAACTTGTCGCGTGCTGTCCTCGCGACAGATTACTCGAGATCCGGATTAGTTGACATTGATCGATATTTATTTTCCAGTTTTTGGGATCGTTATTGTTTGATAAAGAAGCAGGTTTTTAATCTTTGTATGTATTTTGGTGTTTGATTAACTGATGAATGTTGAGAGAGCAAATCATTTTTATTTGCTTCTTTGAATCCAAGTTTATTCTGTTTACTTGACTCTTGTCTCTCTTTCTCTCTCTCTCTCATTTTTTTTATTGTGTTGTAAGTCTATTATTTGTTCGAGTCTTTTGAGAGACCACTAAAGGTGACACACGTATGATTTAAACTTGACGTTAAAAGATATATACGGAGAATGTTAATGCAGATAAATGTATCTCTGTGTGTATAAAATTTTTTCACGAATGGCAATTTATACGTTATTTTTCTTGGGAAATGGAAAACAATTATTCTCTTCTCTCGTCGTAATAAATTCATCCTTGACGAGGGACAGTTTCGCATTAATAAATTCACCCCTGAATCAAGCGAGACAGTTTAATCTTTGTGTATTCATTTCTGGAACAATGGAAACTCAGCAAATGTCACTGAAATGTTAATTGAAATTAATAGAGAAGCGATAGTACGATGATATTACGCATAGTCAAACATAAACGATCAATTAATGTTTTTCATCAATTTTAAACCTTGAATTTTAATAATTTTGCATCATGTTTTAATCTTGTAGAAAACTTTTGAAGAAAAAAAGGAAGAAAGTTGTAAAGACCTATCATCGATAAAGCACGATGCAAACGTTGTTTACAATACATCTTATCAATAATTCTACTCTTTTTTCTGATATTCCAGAACCTTTAATTTTCTGACAAAATATTATCAATGTGAAAGAGTCTCTAAAAATGTGTGTCATCTATGAAAACTGTTTTCGTTCATATTCAACGAACTTCATTAAATTAATTAATACTTTCTCCTCGAGTGTCCCAAGATCATTAATTTTTTACAACTGACAAAATATTACCAGTTGGAATAAAAAAATATCACCAAAAATATGTCGTCCACGATGACAATCTTCGTCCATGTTCTCCGTCAAAATTAATTAATAATTCTGCTCCTTCTTCTAACATTCTAGCATCGTAGAATCTTCCAAGAAACGTCTAGATCCCATTGAAACATCGCCGATTCTTATTTTTAAAGAAATATTTCTAATGGTACTTCGTCTACGAGGAAACTGTCCTTTGTTCAGGTATTGTCGCGAAGAAGCGAGAAAAATTTCCACTGCAGTGAACGTTCGGCGCTGGAAAACTATTTGCATGCAATCCACGAGAGATACTGCTCTTCCGGAAGATTAGTAGCCCTCCCGCCGGGAATTCCGGCCGCTTCCTCTTCCGGAATTTCAAGGCGGCCGTAAATAATCCCTCGGACGAAGAAATCACTGGGGCCAAATGCGAGAAAGTGCGAACGGGCCGCATAAATATTTGCCTGGCCGGGAAATTCGGTTCCTCGAAAACCTTTGCTCGCTCCTCTCCAAGTAATTTTCCTAGCTCACCTTCTGGGCTCATCTGGTGCTCGCGAGACGGATCGTTCACTAATTTGTCGTTAAGAATAACGCTCTCTGAATAGTGTCTCGGTTGATTACGTCTCGCGTCGGCGGAGGTAAATGGCCCCCGTGGAATGGTATGGCACTTGCTTGCTCCTCTGCGTATGAAAATCTTCATTTCTCAGTGTGTTTCTTCGCTGCTGAGAACCAGAAAACCAAGGTATTTTTTTTTTAGTCGAATGTGTATTTTTGTTTTTTGAACAGGCGACTTTGTAACTTTGCCTGTTCTTTGCTAATTTACACTGTAAAATAGTCCGTGAGATTGAGCTTTCATTTTAGATAGTATTTCTTCAATGATTCTAACGTTACAGTGATTTTTTTTTTTCTGTAAAGTATATAAATGATAGCTTCGTAAATGGACTTGTCTGTTTGTTTACGGTTTAAAGAGAATGGAAATTGGGTGTTGGTGTCAGTAGTGGTATATCAGTCGATAAGATTGTAAGGTTTCACTTAAGAGGATCAGATTTAGCGTAAGGGTTGATCAGAGCTGGCAGATAGTTCTAAGCGAGCAAGTTTAAATGGTTTCTGATGATTTGGTTCCGTGCATAAATTATCGTAGCTTCACGTGTGATTACACAAATGTGAGTTTATAACAGAATATACAACAAATCATATTTTCTGGCACGAACTTTGTACTTCAATCAAGTACTAACTAAGAACATGGATATCGAATCTTTTGGATCTTCAAAACAAAAATTTATTCAATATAACCTATATTTATTAGTGAGGATATTAAAACAACTTTTACAGTACATTGATTACAAAAATATATTTATATTAATGAAAAAGATATGAGAATTTTTAACGAGATCACTAAGCTTGTTTTTAAAATTTATTGTTTATTAATATTTGGTTTGATAGGTAGCGGCAATACGAGGACTATTTTCAAGATGCTCGTCGAAGATTTTTCTTCTTATTTTATTTTCTGCGCGCTTCATGTGAGAACAATCTGTTCGCAAATATAAATACTCCCCAATAAGAGTGACATCGTGGACATTCATGATTAAAATTATTCAAACAATAAAATATCTTATTCGAGTTTTGACTAAGAGCCGCGGGTCTTCGACCTGAAACTGGAAGAATGAAAATAAGAGATTTGTAATATCTATTAGTGTATTTGACAATTCTATTGTAAAACAGAAAAATAGATGCAATTGAAACGAAATTTATTTCGACGATGCCAAGTATTGAAAGCAGAGAGATCAAGAATTCCAAAGATTTTTCTACTACGCGTGTAGCTCAGTGTAGGCAAACGGGGAGCAACTTTGGCCATTTTCTTCGTTTTCCTCTCCGATGCTCGCGCACGGCGGGCGCGTTTTCAGCGTCGTCGATCCCGCGGAACAGGCATTGTTGCACCGTAGCAATTTCTCATACGACCCCCATACGAACGTGCTTCGGCCACGATCGTTTCTCTCGTAGCCGGAAGACAATCCGCCGTGAATTCCAGCGTATTGTTCTCCTCGAGTCACCGGGTAATTTAGAGGGATCGTTGCTGTTGCTGCCGCTGTTCTTGTCCCTTCTCCTCGCCCACCGATCCTCGCCGTCTTTCCTCCTTTTTCCTCGCCATTGTCGGCGACTTAATAACAGTCAATTTCTCCCCGTTAACTTCTTCGCTTCGGTCTCG
Source organism: Tetragonula carbonaria (assembly GCA_032399595.1). Classification (NCBI taxonomy): domain Eukaryota; kingdom Metazoa; phylum Arthropoda; class Insecta; order Hymenoptera; family Apidae; genus Tetragonula; species Tetragonula carbonaria. The sequence continues at coordinate 3,720,699 of JAUCRC010000009.1, read as the reverse complement.
AGACTTCCAGTCTCTCCCCAGTCACGCAATTTTTTTCACTATTTCTCCCTCCGATCGGTGGTGATTTTTCGAAAGTTCCGCAACGGAGGAAAGTGGGTTAGCAAGAGCTGGGAACTGGGTTGCCGGGTGGAGGATGGCTTTGAAACGTTTATTATTTTACAATTCTCTTGCCGGGAGAAGTCCGTGAAGTTTGGCAGATTTGCGACGAAATGGCGATCGTTGAAATTGGAAGGATCGTCGGAATTCGAAATATTCCCTCGCAGTTTTTTGCAGTTTTAGCTGAAAGTTTAGACGAACGTATGAAATATATAAATTCGGAGAAATTGTTGGAAAAGGAATTACGAGAATGGTTTCCAAACAATGGCGAGACATCTTCGGAACGAAAGCTTCAAAATCTCGACAAGTCGCGAGGAGAAAAATCGTTGGAAACTAGGTTAAAGTAGTTGGGAATGAATCGATGAACATTGGAAGTTGGTTTAAGAGCATCGACGAGTTTTTTTTTCTTTTTTAACAAAAAGTTCGCGAAAAATGACAGTGAGGAATAGTGAATCTTGTAAGCGTGTGTCATCGGTTTCATCATCGCCGGACAGATAAATATTTCTGTATTGTTTGTTCGTTGCGATTCCGAATGACTCAGAGATTCATGCAAATAAGCCTCGTGAGGCTTGCGTGGTACATAGCTCTTTTTTACGTAAGAGTTGGACGATAATTAGAAGCTGAATATGGTATTAGTTACCTATGAAAATAAGATTTATCGAGCCTGCTTAGGAACTCGTGCTTTCAAACGTTTTGCATGTTGTTTAAACATGTATGTGTGTTACGTAAAAATTCACTATTTTTTTTTCCTGAGATTACTCATACATTTCAGCTGTATGTATCGCTCGCTTCCTGCGACAGTGATACAATGCAAAATTGTTCTGTATCACTTATCTTATACACAGTGACTCAAAGTAATGATCGAATCGACTCAATTTGTTTTCAATTTTTAGATTTTAGAATCTAAAATTATTAATTTCATTCCGCAGTATTCATTTCAATACTTTAATATTTATGTGAAATATTAATTTACATTTTGCCCTGTGGAGAGAGATTTCATTTGAAATTTCAGCATGTGTAATCAATTTTTATTATCTTATCATTATTAACTGAAATAAAATGTCGAAGAATATTGAAAAAAGATATGTGTAATATTTAAATGTAATATAATACGTAACATATAATGAATTATTCGAAAGCAGAATACTCGACTTATTATACAAACCAGATTTATATTTCAGTTCCATTTCGTTTGGCAATTCTAAAAATAATCATAATTCGTAATCTAATAGTAATTCTATGAACAACTCGTAACACGAGTGTAGCATTTCTGGACCATCTTGTATTTCACCGAGTCGATATTTCTCCTCTGGAGCATAATAACTGGCCTCACGAGCACGTCGAACATGTGGTTTAATAATTTCAGCCAGAAGCTTGGAGACACTTCTTGCATAACGGTCGACACGTTATGCTTTCGTGTTTTTACTCTAACGAACCAATTTCGTTGCTCGGATCAATCCACCGACAACGCTTTTTCAAAAAAAAAAAAAAAAAAAAAAAGAAGAGAAAGAGAAAAAAAGAAAAAAATGTCAATGATAAATTAAACTCTTAAAAAGAACACTTCAATTAATAAAAAATTTACTTTTCCTCCAAAAAAAAATGCACGTTCTTAATTTCAACTCAAAATTAACTTCACTCTTAAATTTACCTGTAAATTAACTTTCCATCTTAAATTCAACTCTAAGAAGGTTCTCAAAAATCCTCTAAAGGAACGTGCAACGCTACAAGCAATCAAATCGATTTTTGAGCCTTGAAAATTTCCTTCAGAAATATGCGCAATTTAATCGAAAATTCAATTCTTGAGAAGAGCACGTACTCAGCCAGCCAACGAAACTATTAAAAAATTCAATCATTCACAAAGTATTATTGTACGCTTATAAATATCGAAAGTCGAATATTCCAAATTTCCCCCCAAGATCTCCCCCTAAAGATCCACAATTTAGTCGAAAATTCAATTCTTGAGAAGAGCACGTACTCAGCCAGCCAACGAAACTATTAAAAAATTCAATCATTCACAAAGTATTATTGTACGCTTATAAATATCGAAAGTCGAATATTCCAAATTTCCCCCCAAGATCTCCCCTAAAAGATCCACAATTTAGTCGAAAATTCAATTCTTGAGAAGAGCACGTGATACTTCGAACAACGAAGAATTCAATCAGCGAAAGATTGCTATTTATGTTCGCAAACACCGGGCGGAAGTCGGATTGGAGTCCCAATGGAATAAAGCCTGTTACTAATTGCCAAGGACACGAGATAGCGTTCACGGGCACGGTTCGCGATGACATGACCTGACACGGCGTGAAAAGAACACCGTAGGAAGATCGATGAGCGACTGATACGAGCTCTGTTCTACCTGTCTGCACTTACGTAACCGAGAGCCGGGAATGCATATTCCGCATTCCATTAACGCGAACTGCACGGCTCGCGCTTTTACATTGTTACCTGGCCTGTTGTTGGTCGACCGGGTCCCCTCGGTTGGCCGATTTCAAGGCGACTCCCGCAAAGTAAACGATCTTCGTGGAATCTACTTGCGGAGGCTGCCGAGTTATTTGCCAAGAGCCTCGCAGTTGTTTGGTTCTCTAACGCCGGAGCTACCTGAGCGGTCACAGCAATTTGTAATACTTCTCTCGTGGAAATTTTATCGATTCACACGAACGGTGTGTTTCTAGCCGTGTTAGAACTTTTTTTCTTCCTGCTTTGAGTACTCTGAATTTTATTTTTAAGATTACTACTCGAGAAAATTAAGTTTAGTAATTCAGAATGGTCGAAATTTGTAATTTTTTTATAGAAATTTGAGGCTTTTTTTTTACTTTGATGATTTTTACTTTCCTCACAAAATGAACTGTTACCTCCACGAAAAGTATCATATATTTATATTACCGTGTATCGTGGTGAAAATTGCAAGAATTTTTGTTCCTTTGATTCATCAAATTTCGACCTTTGATTCGTCAATTTCTTGTAATAATTTCAGCTACCGAATATTTAAATTTGTATCGCGGTGATTTTTATTCTTTGATCTGTGCAAAAATGGATCGTCGACATTGTGCCTGGGAAAGGATTAGTTTAAAATTTTTCACAGGATTATTTCTTCGTTTTGTTTTTAACGGGAATGTACATAGGATTTTGATTCTCTTCTTTTTGTTTTTAGTAAAAATATGCAAGAGTAAAATTCGAGATTATTTTATTTCCAGAATTTTTACAACCATTTTTTATCAAACGAGATGCAACTTTATCATGTCGAATGTTTCAGCTATTCGTTTCAAGTTTCTCTCAATGATAACAAAGGAAAAATAAGTTTCTTTTCAATTATTCTTTAATGTCTCTTCTAGGTGTTCTCTCTCGATTCATCGATAACAATCAGCTTGTACGAACATCGTGACTCGATCTTAATTATTTTGGAGATTCGATGCGAGATTGTTCCTTCGTCCGAAGTTATATTCTCTTCGTGTTTTGTAAAATAACATGAAAATTGAGTTGGATTCTTTGACTGGAGAATTTCTGACGACTACGTAATTTTAATACATTCGACCTTTTTTTCGCATTTTCCTTGATTCTTTTGATTAATTAGTGAAAATACATTTAAGTATGAAGATCAAAGTTTTTAAACGTACAGTATAACTATGATGACAATTTCGTGATCAAAAAAAAGACTCTAGATTTAAGCAAAACTCAACGTATAATTTTACATATAACTACAACCTTGCGAATTTGGCGGAGTTCGACCAAACTCGTTTCAAGAAAAAATATTCATCAAAAAAATATGATGATTTTGACGCGTGGAGAATCTGATTTTATTTCGCCGAATCATCTGGACAAAATTCAAGTTTTGGCGTCTCGTTTCGATATCAGACCTTTCTCCACGCCGCTGATGTGAGTCATTCGCTCGAAGCAGCTGTTCGATTTTCTTTCAAGAATTTTCATAGACCCCCGAAGCTGATAGAAAGTTGCGTTTCACGATCGTTACGTGTCTAGCGTATTTATTTATTCATACCTCTACACGGTGTGCGCGTGATGATAAATCCCGCTTACGTGAAAGTCAATAACAGATATACCCGTGGTAATAAATCGTGATTAAACGTACGTTCAACAAATAAATCTGTGCTGCGCATATATTGTGTCACTTCCGTTTCACGACAATGAATTACATGTAGATGCTTAAATCATCGTTTGACAGTGAAATTCCAAAGGAATCGATGCTCATCATCGAAGGCGTCGTGACTTGCACGAAAATTCTACGTTTTCTGAAATGTGTCTAAAGAATCGAAAATTTTGTACTTTTTGCATTATTGTAGGTATACTCTTGAAAATATACGAAATTTCTCACATCTTCAGAAATCTTCATTCTAATTTAAATAAAACATATATATTTTTTTAAATAATTCCAAAAAATCAGACCTCCAAATTCTAAAAAATTCAAATTTTAAAGACATAATCTTCCTCACGTCTTCGGACGAAATTATCACGAATTTTTTTTGTAGATTTACGGTGAGCACGGTTAGAAGTTTAGTAGATTCACATATATACTTGACTTTGATTGGTTAACAAAAATATTAATATAAATAGATAAATGAAAATATCTGCTAACGTTAGAGTAACCGTATCAAAATATTCCACATATAAATTATAATAATTTAAATGACAATTAAAATAAATAGAATCGTACAATTATGTTTCTGTTCAAACAGAAAAATCCAATATTAACTCCGACAAGAGGTATCTTTTAAACATTTCTAAAGAATGAAATTGACAAGTTCGATTGTTATATTGTTAAAGTAATAAAATTGTACAATTATTCATACAATCTCTGTAACATAAATAGTTGTAATAAATAATATTAATGTTTCTTATGTGCAACTCGCATATTCCACCTTGAGGAAAGTGTTAATTACGAAAGACATAAAAATCTAATGAAATCTAATAGGAAACAGAAAATAGAGCTTGACTAACTAAAACTAGTTCTGTGAAAATACTATCCTCGACTCTGAACTTTCCACGCCGAGTAATCGCGCGCATTAAAATTCGTAAACTGCGTAAAGGCCCAGAGCCGATCGCGTAACATTCCGTTTACTATCTAGGCAAATCTCTCAAATTGCCACGTCATCCGCTCTGCTACTTAAGCTCCAACTGACTAAGCGCTACTACAGTTAATCACGATCTCCTTAATCGTGAAAGCTTCGACTGACATTGGATTGATCTACAACCTGGTTTCTCGAGAGCCGAACGGCCAAGAGAGCCTTGGGAAGGTCTGGGCAAACCTTGACCGCGCCATGTTGCGACAGGGTCGTTGGTACCACGAGTGTGTTTACCCTGTCAGCCGGCACCAGAATAGAATCAGGCCAGTCTCGATTACCGAGAGAGGTCTTGTTGCCGAGGAGCCACCAACAATGCGTAAGCACTACGCATTCCGTGTGTGTGTGTGTATGTGTGTGTGTTTTGTGTGTTTGCGTACGGGCGCGTGGCACACACGTCCAAGGAACACGGCTGTTGCCCAGCTTATTATTTATTCGTCGTTCGAGCGCGGAACACTTTAAACATCGGTCGATATTAGCGATACCTGTTTAATTAAGGAACGAATTTACGAACGAATTTATCTGTCTTCCACGTTACTTGGATTTTTATATCAATTATAATGCTAGTTGTTTGCAAGTGCAATCGTGAATTCAAATTAGAATCGAAAGTAGATTTCAATACGTACAGTGGACACTTTGCGTCATGGTGAACGAAACTCATCTGTTTGGCCTCATTTTAAAAGTAAGAGCACTTTTGTTCTCGAAAAGTGTAAAATTTCCACGCATCTCTACGAGCTAAATTTTTTTTTCACCGACCTTTTTCCGCCATGTTCTTGAAAATCGCAATTTTCCCTTTACAACGATCTTTCAAACCTTGCCGTACGATTTTTTTCTTCGCTGTTTTGTTGAACTTTGAACATCCGAATTTAAACGTTGGAATTTCTTGAATTTTTGTCATTTGAACCCTAATGTTCGAAGTTCAATAAAATAACGAAAAAGAAAAATTAAACGCATAGTTCAAATTGTAAATTTTAAGGGCTCGTCGTAAGAGCAGAAATCTCCAATCTTCAAGATAACGATGGTTTTAGTAAGTGAAACTTTCCAGTGTTTTCTTCACAAGTTTTTCTAAAGAGAAGAACATTTTTCCGTTTGCTACGTGATGTTAAAATGTCCTGGAAAAAAAAAGAAGATGAATTCAGGACGGTCAAAATAGAAGTGTCACGCTTCGAAATGACACAATCATACCTAATCTAAACCTAATCGAAACATCGATTGATATTAGTCGACGAGTTTCGGATAAATCTTTGTCGGCGAATATCCAACTGAAGCTATTTCTAATCTTGAATTTTGATTTCTAATTATTCGATGTTTTATTCTGATTTTAAAACGGAATTTTCAAGTTTTTTTTTTACCTCTGATCGAGAATAACATTCAATAATTCTATTTAATCGGAGTTTTTAACATCTTGTGGAATTTGGAAGCAGATAACGTTGCTCGCAAATTCTTCGAGTAACTCTATCGAGTCTATCATTTTATGAAATTTAAACGGAATTTGTATTCCCGGCGGATAACTGATAATTCGATCGAAGTATTTCAATAACTGAACGTTTACGAGGCGTATTGGCGCGGGATTTAATTTAATTTGAAAAAAATGAGATCGAGCGATTTGAATAATTGTCAAAATATGTTGAATGTTGACGGAAAGGAAATAGAAATAGAGAGGGAAAAAAGTCACAAATAACGATATTTGTCTGCCATTCTAAACCAAACAGCTGTACATCTTGACATAGAAGTATTTTTCTATGTCAAAAGTATATAACACATTGGTATTCAGATTCACAGGACTGTTTGTATAAAATGAAAAAAAAAAAAAATACCTCAATCAAAGATCAAAAGATACTGTCGGAAGGAAACACCCGAATATCTAAAACGAAGAAAATACTTCAATATCAAAAACCGATAGATACGACCAGTTTAATCAGTAATCAGTTAATCAGTAATCAGTTTAGATAATCAGTTTAATCGTCGACGACCACCAAAAATAAAATTAGTTTAATCGTCGACGACCACGCGTAATAAGACTCGCGTAAGGACTTGAGTCGATTCGTGAAGACTTCGTCGCTCGTTCGTCAGGTTTTCTAACTTTGGTCCACGGTGATGACAAATTTAGGTGTTGGATCGCGTATCGGCGATTGTACGATAAATCACGCGTGGGTGCAGCCAACTACGATGCAGTTGACGAGGCCACCCTTGTTCGTCAGTCGGGCCAAGTGGCCTGTTTTCAGGTGTCGAGGCGAATCAAGCTGTTATCTATCCGTTTCAAGGCTGAACTCTTTGTTTGCTAAAGTGCTGGCCAAGTGCTGCTTTTTCTCGTTGATGATAATTTTTTTTTCTTTCTTTCTTTCTTTTCTTTTCGCTCGAGGATAATACTTTCGAATCATAGACAGAATGTTGAGTGACTGGTTTAGATTAGATTGTTGGATGAATGGAAACGTATCACGAGATGGAATCGAGGTTGAGAGTTAATTATATACGCGATGATGAACCGTACACACCCGTGTTTCAAAACTGGCAATACTTTTAGGATGGATTTCTGTCGTACGAAATTGTGGATTTCAGAAAATCTCGCTCGAATTTATTTCCCGAGGTATTTCTAGATACAAATGAAAGAGAGAGAGACAAAAAAAATACGAGTAGAATTACGTGTGTAGCTTTTAATAGTATTTTCTAAATTTATTTTGATTTCTAATCTCCTGGTGTAGCATCTCGAACGATGTGAAATGATCTCTGCAATTCCATCATTAACCTTTGTAACGAAACATCGATAAAAATATATATCTACTCGTTACATTATTTTCTTGCAATCTTTGGTAATATTTTCAATGATTTTTCAACTTCGCAGAAAAGCTTCGTAGGAGAGAGAGATCGTTGAAGCTCCTTCGTGTCAATCATTCATCAGCGTTTTCTGCAAGTTAACGTACAAATTCGTTGGAATTTCGCGAAGATACCCCTTAATGCCTCTCGTCACACGTTAAAACGAGGATCCTTTAATCAGCCTTCCTTTCGAAGTTAGTTTCTCGTATCGTTACCTATTCGACCCAATTTGCCGGAAGTTCGTTTACTAAGCACCCTTAAGCCTTGATCCCCTCTATTCCAAGCGATATTTATCGTTGTCAAAGGCGACGTTACCTACGAACCACGCCGTTTTCAACGTTCCTGTTGTTTGCCCATTCTCGCGCAGTGAAACAGTCTTTGTTGATACGTTGCGTCGATCAATACGGATCCACCGCTTGCAAACACTTTCGAGTTGATGCAAAAGAGGAACGTTATGTTAGCGGAGCGTTCGATAATAATTATCGACGATTCTCAGTTGACGTCTCGCGATAATTTTGCAACGATGGTGGTTTTTCAAGCTTCTCATTGTTCGATGAATAAATATTTGGTGGTTGGTGACAGGTTTGTTTCGTCGTTGAAAAAACGAAAAAGATACTACACTGAACACAGTATCGTTATAGATTATTGCGATAAAGAATCACTCGTTGGATAATACTCGAAATTCAACAAGGCTCGAACATCGACAAATCGTACACCAGGTTTTAAGCGGTCGCTCGGTATTCGAGACTGGATCGTGGTGGATCCAGTCGAGGAAATAAATTTCCATAGACTGTCCGAGTGCTTAGAATCCTCCAAAAGAAAAGTATCTTTGTTTTCCCGCTTGTTGCACGACGTTTGAAAGAGATGAATTTTAAAGAACTATAATCCAGTGAGTCTTCTTCGCGCGATTCTTTTTTCGCGAAGTTGCTTGACGAGAACTTTGGGTTTTCGAGGACTTGTCGAGTTGTCGAGGCAGAAGCTCCTGAACGATTATTTCTCGCGATAATTCGAAATATTCGACAGTTTTTCATCGAGTCCGGCATCGCGACACGTGACAACGAGAATTCGACGAGAGAGTTTCGCGAAGCAACGAGCCGAGGAGCCGAGGACAGTGGAGATTCTGTCTGAAAGTTGCGGAACAAAGCCTCTGTGCGGCTGGTGATTTGCATTCGCGGAATTCAATCACGTCGATTCAATTCCAAAATTCCACTTGGCCACGTCTATCACCACGCGGCCGCGGCACGCTTCTCCGCGCTTCTATTTGCAGCGATTGCATTCCGGCCGTGTGTTTTACCCGGCTCTTGTATCGGGTAATCGCGTTTCTAAAATTACTCGCAGTCAGCTTCTCGGTCGTTTCTCGAGGCCAGTTCGAATCGCCGCTCCTTGCGAACCAGCAAAAAATCATAAGATGGAAGGAATTCGTGAATTCCAATCGCCAGACGGGTGAATTCTGAGCGTTTGCGAGGGAAACATCGAGACACTCGAGACGAAATTTATTGCGAATCGCAGTTGTCGGGTGAGGTGAAAGATTCGACAGATTTCGAATGGCGTTCCGAAGTTTCAAAGTTTCGAAAGTTTCGAAAGTCGAAAGAGTCACCAAGGAATTAAGATACTCCGAGCTTGGGACTCGCATGGAATTGAAAAGGTTTCGGGAACTCCGCGGAATTTAGAAAACTTGTGAATTCCAAGCGCCCGACCTGTTCCAAAGCTTCGAATAATTCCGAAAGACAAGTCTTAAGAATTCGAGAGGCTAAAAGATTTCGAAATCGCAAAGTCGCGAAATCTCAGTAACTGAGAGAGTGAAAAATTCGACGATTGAAAATTGAAACAGCCGACCGTCCCAAAATTCCGTAATCGGAGAGTTTCGTTCGAGAGATTAGACAATTTTAAAATTCCGAGCGCGTTTCAAGCGACCCGACTGCCTAAAATAACTCTGGCACCTCTTTGAGGTCACTAACTGCGCGAAAAAAGTGAACGACATCCAACATACACGTACGCACGTGTAGTTACAACTACACTTACGTCGACCCGAAAAGAAACTCCCTCGAGCGACATCATATCTGCTGGAAAAGTTCCTTCGCTTGGCCGAAGCCCAGTCTTCGTTCGCCTGATTCACCGACGATAGTTTCGCCGGCATCGCCCGAGGAGAACGAGGGAAGATATTGCTCGCGAGGCGAAACAACCAAATCTTCGAAATGCTAATGTAACCACCGCGGAACGAGAAGTTTGCTGGCAAATGATTCGAGATACAGAGGCGCCCCGTGCTTATTTTCTTAGTGGAAGTTCGCCAAACGAGACCCGACATACTTCGTCGAGCTGCATTTGCACGTAGGAATTCGTGAAAGAAGCGTCACGGAGAGAGAAAGAACGTGAGATAAGTGACATCATCGCGGACACGTTCATCGATGTCGCGAATAACTAAAGCTACGTACTCGTTAGTAAACCTGATTCTATTTTTCCTTTTTATTCTTATATCGTTTTATATTGGTATATAATGTTTGTGAGAAGGCTTTGAATTTTTTTGATCCTTCTTGCAAGTGCAGTGCGGATTCGATAGAGCGAGGTACGAGAGTTACATTTTTGATTAAGCTAGAAGAATAACTAGATGATACTACGAAATACATTTCCATCGCACGTTTGTTATCTTTTTTTTTAAATTATTCCACATCTTCCTGAAAATTTTCGACATTGATCCTCGATGAACTATTATATGGTCCTTGATTCAATTGCAATTGATTATCATCAGTTTACTGAAAGGTTTGTCGATGATTAGGAATTATCAATGGGTATTATTAATGAACTAATCTATAGACTAATTTAAAGTAATTGGAATAAACTAAAAGGAAATTATCATTGGGAATTATTACACGACTAATTTGTTAACCAATAAATCAATAGATTTTCTGAACTCCGGTTCGGCTAGTAAATTTTGGCATGGTCGCTTCTTCATCGTGAAGCACACGTATGTGCACACGTATATCCGAATTGTTGGTAGTAGTTGGCTCGTGTTTGTTAAAATTCCACCGTTCCACGAGTTTCTGATAATTTTAACTGCGTTCAGCGGTATCCAGGTATTTGGCGTCAAACTGTTTGGTCAGCTTTTCGTTGCAAGCAGTTTCAGTATGAATTAGCGGTTGATTTTGGGTCAAAGGAAGATTCGATAAGGTGATAGGCGAAGGCACTTGGTGTGCACTGGCACGGATAGCGATATCAGTTTAATTAGAGAACGAATTTATGAACGATTTAATCTTCTGCATTGTGCTGTTTCGCGCAATGGTTTTTTCATATCGGCCAGCTCTAGTTATTTGCAATTACAATCGCCAATTGAAATTAGAATCGAAAGTAGATTTTTTAATACATACAGTGGACGCATAGTGATGAAAAATTGCCAATGCTTTGAACTGTTTCGGCGTCGGAAAAGAAAATCGCGCAATCGATCTATTTGATTTCATTTTAAAGTAAGATTTTATTCTCGAGAATTATAAAACTTCGAATATCTCTGTGAGCGTTGAAAAATTTTTTTCACCTTCTCAGTCACCATGGTCTTGAAAATTGAAATCATTCCTTTACAACGACGCTTTAAACTTTGCTGTACGATAGACGAATGTTGGGATTTCTTGAATTTTTGTCATTTAACCCTAATGTTCGAAATTTAATAAAATAACGAAAAGAATCGTATAGAAAATTTTATGGGCTCATTGTAAGAGAAAAAACTTCAATCTTCAAGATCACGATGGATTTAGTCGTAAGACACTTTTTCATTTGCTGTGTGTGATATTAAACTGTCTTGGGGGAAAAAAGAAACGAATTCAGGGCTGTCAAAAGAATAGAAGTTTCAGAATAGAGGTTTTAAATTGAGACCAAATAGATTGTCCCTTTTTTTTTACGAAATTATAACAGTTTAAAATACCGATAATTTTTCATTTAAATGAATCGCGGTGCAAAACTCCACGAAAACAATTTGCATCTATCAGAATATGGATGGCAAAACACAATGGTAAAATTTTTCTGAGAAAGCCAAAACATCCTATGAAACACCGCGTATCTTGCTTTCTTTTTGTATTCCACATGCAAATACTCGATAAAATATTACTTAAAATTCCACTAGCGTGTTTCTCATCGCTGTATATCTGAAATTTGGTTCATTAATTTTGCAATTGTTAACAGTAGCCTGATAGATAACTCGTGAAATAAAATGGTGCAAACGGTTGTTGACGTTTCTGATGATTTTACGAAAATAGTGTTTTGTCGCACAATCGAAACACAAAGTATCGATACGATTACCGATCACGAAGTGTCTGCGATATAAAACGATCGCGTTATCGGCAGGTTACCCGTATATATCGTGTCGTCTGCCCACTCACCTGCTGTCCACGAGCAGGCACCTGCTCTTCTCCTGTCTGGTTTGAGTAAGGTAACGGTTCTCTCGACCGTAAGAGAATCGTCGTGCACGGAGCAGGACGGATCGAGGACGAAAAAGAGCAGAGAAAATCCACGGAATGTACATAATGTTCAAATAATAAACAATCGCGCAATTCCACAATTTGTTACGCGACTCTTGTTTCTGAGCCTTTATATATTTATCTTTACTCGCTGGTCGAGGGAGCGCGAAAATATTAATATTTTTACTTTTTGTCGTGTTTTTTTCATTTATATCTTTAATTATTTTATTAATTACAAAACATTTATATCTTTATTCGTCTCTTGTAAAAAAAAAAAAAAGAACAATAGAAAAAGTAGAAGACTTGCGTGATAAACATCTCGTTCGACTTATTCCGTCAATTTCATTCTTTTTTGTAAGGAAAAAAAAAATGCAAAAGAAGTTAATGTCCTTCTACACACGCGAAATGCGAGACAAAGTTCTCGCAGTTCATCGATCAAATTCCAATGGAGTTGAAGGAAATTGTTGACACTAGGTCAGTTCCCCGTCTCGATCGCGGAACCGGTCTCAGACCACTGTCGATCGATTATCCGCCGATTGGATTATCGAGAACGACGGCCACGATCGTTCCACATTGTTTTTCTGTCTAGGTTACTGGTAAACAGCTGACAGCTATTAATTCTCGCGAGCGGAGAATTCCAGTTTTCTTTCCTTCTCCCTTGGTTTCCGGCCGGAGGATCGAGGCCACCGGGAGGATCTCGATACATCGACGCGGAAAACGATCTCGCGAGAGCGACGAGATTGTTGGCTCTCGTTGACTGGCGCAACGAAGTCTACGGAAATCGGGCCAACGGGGATCGGTAATCGGCTAGCTTCGTGGAATTTCCACGTTCCGCGTGGAAAATTTCCCTCAAAATCGAATGAAAAATCGGGAGAAAAGATGTCGCTACTTAAAGTACGAACAACCTGAAAATCGGTAATTTTCACTCTTTCGCGAAAGAAACTTTCGTTCTCCCAATTTTTCTCATTGTTCAAAAATCTCTCTCAGCCAAACTCGGACCAGTTTCGGAGAAACAGCTTCTCCAAATGATGGAATGGTCTTCGAGGAAAAGGAACGACCGACGTTGTCGATTCCTTTCCTCGGAGAGCGTATTTCGTAATTCGTCGGGGGAAAAACCAAGAAATTGATCGGCACTCTTTCGCGATCGGTTCTCCTTCGTCTTGCTCCGTAAATCGAATTCGCGTTGCGACAATCGTCGGTGACGACTTTCCGTGAAACTCGACTACAAACGGGCGGAATGTGTGTCGTCAAAAATTTATACAGCAGACCACTCGAGTTTCGAGCGGTCTCGTTGACCTTCTTACTCTGTGGAACGCCTCGCTTCCGTCGTTATACAGGGTGGCTCGATCCAACACTGCCTCGTGGAATTGAAACCCACGGCGACGTGATACTTTTACGATCGTTCGACGTGTCTTCTGTGTTTTTCGTTCGGCAATCTGCGACGAGCGGCCTTCTCCTCGAGATTATTTCCAAATGGAGCGATCGTGCGAGGTTTAGGGACGACGCTGATGAGAACGGGCGAGTAAATCTGACCTGATTCGAAGCGGTTACGTGGCGCGAGAAGCTGGGATTTGTATCTGTGGGATAAATGTATGTAAAACATGGAATCTTTGAGTGAGTTCGTTGCACAAAAGAAAGATAAATATGCAGTCAGTGAATACAATTAGTTTGTAGTATCTCAAATGGAATTTTTGAATTAATTTGCTTCTTAAAAGCGTGTTTTTAAAATATTGACAATGTTTTTTTGTATTCGTTTAGTATATTTAGTATATTCGATGTTCTGTGTATGAAATTTGTGAGTTTTTGTGAATGCGAATGGAAGCTTTATGGGACATTTTTCTGAAAGAAAGAAAGATATAAAAATCAAGTAATTGGTGTTTTAAAAATGTTTGAAATCTGCTTTCTTGCAAGAGGATGCTAATTTATAGCTTTGGTTATAATTTAGAAAAGTACAAATGCAGTGATAGTTGAAGGATCTTGAAAGCAAAATTAATAGCCAACATTTTTTATTTATTTTATTCATTAAAACAAGGTGAACATGAGATTGAAACACGTGGAACCGCTGATTCTAATGAATAATTACAAGTACGTCTCCTTTGTTCGAATGAATTTTCACGTAACCTCTTCTTCGTATTCTTAATAAAGATGTAAAAAATTCACCGGGGAAAATATACCGAAGAAAGTTTTCCACGACGAAAGTAACTGCTAAACAACTCACAATGGAAGAACCCTTGCTTTGTGCTTTGAACATCGCCGCACCTTCAACATTAGCGTCTTATTCGCGGAATTACATTGTTGGTTCAAGAGGGCGTACCTCAACGCGGCCTTCGCAGAAATTCCATGCCTTTTCACGGTGAAGTTTTTCGACCTTTTGTCGAGCTTCCTTCTCACTTTTTCGAGACCTTTTTTTTTTTGTACCAGCACGTATGTGTTATATATAAATACATACAGTAGCTCATGAAAATATTCGAACACTCGTCACAGAAGAACATGTGTATATATATCCTGTATGTTCAATTATCATTAATACTGTAACGATTGGATAACATTGGTGAAGTTTGAAATTCGTCTGAAAATGTATATAGACGTTACGAGATATTTATTTTACGCATATACATGAAATCAGTACCTATACGTAGCACGAACTACGTTGTTATTAATTACACAATGAGTGTTAAATGTAGTTGTGTCGAACATTGAAATTTATAAGTGCAATGGATAATTGATTGTGATGTCGATAATGATTATCGATATAAATTTTTAGATTTATTTGTTCGAATACTTTCGCGAGCAATTGCATATATACGTGCGTCGTCGTGACCAGGGATATAATACGACGACTAGGTAACGAGAAGAAAATAAGAAAGACCAGAAGAAAAGTATCTACCCCTGATCGGCCGAGTTTGAGTGGCAGACAATGAGCCAGTCTGCCGTCTAGATTGGCCATCAGAACGTCTACCAGCGAAATATTGCGTACGTTTCTCCCTCGTTTTCGCGTCTCGCCTCGTTAATCCACTCGATTAATGGTGAGATATTTAGAGATATTAGTTGACAGTTATTCTTTGTGAATTTTCTTTGTTGACAGTGATTTTTATGTGATATATAAAAATTCTGATATACAAAATTTATAAGAAAAATTTCCCAGATCTGCAACATGGAGAGAGCACGGAAATAAGTATTATGAATCTTCAACATGTTAATAGACGTATCTTAATAGACGAAGAGATTAATGATTGTAGAATGGTAGAATGATCTAAATTACTCATGGGCTAACTTTTCATGGTTTTTAGAAAATTCTTTTACTTTCGTCTATTCGACTATCTTACAGGATTCAAGTTACTCCAAAAAATTAATTATATCAGCTATTCGTTTTCTGAATTGAGTTCACGTGAGTGCAAAATTCGAAAATATCTTCGCTCATCGCAAAGTCGTGAAACCATTGGCGACACAGATACCTGTCTGGAGAAATTACGCCGAGCAAAAGCGATCAGACGCGATTGAAATTTCGATAATTATCCGTGGAAAACGAAGTCGGAGCGAATAGTAAAGTTCCGCGAGAGAGTGATAATCGATGATGGCCAATCCACTCTGCGCTCAGCCTCCTTTTCGCACTTACTTTTTCGTAGAAAATACTCTGAAGAGGGAGATGGTCGAAGGAGCGCGAATCGCGCGATACTGGAAAGCGCCTCTTTGTATTTGCATTCGCCTATAAATGCAGCCGCACACTCGAAACGAACACATTTCTGCTCCATATTCCGCGACATGACTTATTCTCGATTGCTGTCGTTCGTTGTCAACGACGTGTCTCCCCTCTCTCTTCAACGTTTCTTCGGAGACAACTATTTTCGATTTTCCATTGCCTCCTTTCCTTTGTGAGCAAACTTTTTCTTCTTTTAATCTCGTGAATACGAAGTGTCGGTGAAATTTCGCGGAAGGTTGTTTGGAATTTTCTATCTATGATACCTGTAGTATTTATGTATTTTCCATCAGTAAATTCGAGTATACGTATATCGAACTTTGATTATCTGACTACACTTTATGGAAGTATTTCGTTTGTTTCTATTTATAGTCGCATCTTTTTATTACTCGATATCTTTTTATCCATTTCTTTTTTTTTCGAATTATACTTCGTATTCATGCAATGTGAATTTTACAGTACGAACGTACAGTATGAATTTTTGCACGGGGAAAAGTCCGTTTTAATAACTGGGAACATTTGTTCCCAATTATTTCCGCTGCATACTCCATGTAGTGAATGAATTTATAATTATAGAATGAAATAGTTTATGGTTATATACACTGACGCTCGAAAATTTGAAGCGTTATCTCTTCAATATTCCAATAGTATGAAGTATAAAATATTTAAAAATTCTATAATTCGATCTAAATTATTATTAATTTAGATTTAATAATATCAATCAGGAAATTAAACGCACAAATTGCAATTCTTAAATAAATGCATGTGTTCATTCCCGATGTAATATATTTTTCGTTTCATCTTTGATTCAGATCGATATTCATACAAAGCAGAGTTCAACTTAAAAGAGAAGAATCCACTTTCTCGCATCGATTTTCGTTAAACGCTATTATCGTTGTTCCTCTTCACTCATTTCCGTCTGCTTTCTCCCATTGTCTCGATATTTTAATGTGATCGCTCGTTGTGGTAACAGGGTTTTTCCGCGGATGCAGCTTCAAGCGCATCCTCGGCGTAAATTCACTGACTGCGCCTGCTAAGGGGTAAACAGCAATCTCCTTTGAGTACCGTAAGTTCTTGTGCAGCAGAGCAGTTGTTCGATAATTAAGAAGGTGTTTCCAACAAGATACAGCGTATTAACTCTGTTTTAATACGAGAGCGTATTAATGAAAAATTCGACAGAATCTAAAATGTGCGATTTTTTGGTCAGTTATAGTCTTTGTCGTGTCCTCCTTATTTGTCATATTTATTAATTACATTTATAAATTGTATTTATATTTTAATTTTATTCATGTATTTATATTTAATTATATTTTGTAATTTTATTTTAACTTTATTTACGTATTTATAAATTACACTTATATTTATAAATTTTTATTTAATGCCGTACTTGAATATATTATAGAATTATTTCATCATGAAATAATGTGAAGATCAAATCTTTGCGAAGTAGAGTTCTATCTTCGAGTAAAATTGGATTAACAAAATTGTACTCCTACGGTGTTTTAGAATTTTAACTTGAAGATAGAAAACTCTGTTCGTCGAACAGAGATTCGCTGTTAGATTTCAAGCAGAACTCGCCAAAATAGGTTATCCCGTGACATTTTTTGCTCAGTTGTTCCATTCCCATCCACGAGGAAGTTACAAGAACGTTACTTAGTGATGTTACAGCAGTCGCATAAGTTGGTACTCAGCAACGTTTAAAGACGTTGCTTCCAGAAATTTGACCCGCGAGTGCAACTCCCTCGAATAATGAGAGGTTACGCGCGAGTTCGAGGATTCCGAGCATGGAAAATTAGGGAGCAAGTTAAGCAAAACTATCGTCCCGAGAAAACAAAGCGTATTGCTGAAACTGCAACTTCGAGAACGCGACGGACTTGAAAATTAACATTTATTAGGTGTTCTGGACAGTTTGCGTATTTGAAGATTGGATTTGAATATTTTTAAGTTATGGATGCCTAATCTTTCAGATTTTCTGCTCCACATTGGCTAGCAAAAATTTGTTGAGAGCCGCATATAGTTTGCATATTTTTTATCAGTTCGATGTAACCTGTTTTATTTATGATATTAAAACAATATATATTTATAGTGAAACGATACATTGATTCGAAAAATATATTTATATTAATTAAAAAAGTATGAAAATTTTTAATGAGAACACCGAGTGGCAATACGAAGAATATTTTCGAGATGATCGTCTAAAATTTTTCTTATTTTATTTTTTGTGTGCTTCGTACGGGGAAAAATTTGTGTTCGCAGACATAAGTATTGCCCAAGAAAGACATTATAAACAACGCACATGTTGAGCAGGTGTAGTTTACAAAAGTCTAACAAAAACATTGGATAAATTTTTCCTTGAGTTGTATACCTGATTTCAACTCAATACATTCCATTTGCATGCTCGCTGGCGACATATTAATATCAACTGACACTGGAAATATGCCAATCGTCTAAAATAAAAAATATTTCGTTGGCTCTTGGAAATTATTCGTAATTAATCGCTGTAAAACTGAATTTAAAAAAAAAACAGGTGTGATTATTCACGTAATAAAAATTATTCAAATAATAAAATTCTTATTCCAATTATTCCTGCTTTACAATCTTAACGTTCGAATTCACGATAATTTTCACTTTTACTGCAAACTCTTTCTCCATTTTTGTGAAACTTCGCGTGCGACTTCTTTCTCTTACTCTCCGCGATTTACAATTCCTTTGTTGTTAAATGCATCGCATTCTAAATACGTTTCACGTTTCATTAGCATTGTTCGAGGAAATTCCTCGACGAGTATCGAAAATATTTGGCAATGTTTCGTGCAGCAGCAGTTTTTCCACTTGCGCGTTCGGCGTTGCGATCTTGCGCAATGCGATCGAGACAATGCATCGGAGTTGCATCAACCGGCATGAGGGGGTGGGAAAGGGAAGAGGGGAATTTCGCGGAAGTACAACGCACGACTGACACGGTCCTGTTGAATAACGAGGTCTGCAGTTCTCGCTGTAAATGCTTCATTGTCTAAATGGAACGGCGCGATACGCCGTTTCCCATCAACTGCTGAAGAAAGAAAGCAGCTTCGAGTCCTTTTCCGCTCGTCTCAGCTCGTCTCGTTCGAGCGACGCTGGGACTATCGCGCGCGAGCTTATCGAATTCGTTTCGTCGAGTGCTTTCCAAGAGTTGGATAAGCAAAACGTGAAACACATTGTCTTAACCCTCTGCCTCTCGTCGTAATTAGTATTTAAAGCAGCGCCATGGAATTTTCATTTCGTTCGTTCCAGCGTCCAAGGATTGGCATTTAAACGAACGATATTAATAATTGGAACATTTGTGATCGTTTGTAAATTCGTGCGAAATACAAAGAACGTATTATAAAATTATTAGGAGTTTTTTTTCTTCTTTTTTTTAGATTCCACAGCGTGTGATTAATAATTTAAATTTTAATGGAAATTTTTCTTTATTCGACGATTGACGAGTTTATTGAACTAGAAAGCGTCGGAAAGGATTCTGATGCTTCCTTAAAGTTTGGATTATATTCCCACCGAAAAATTTACATATCTTCGTTTACTTCTGAATTTAAAAGTGATAAGGACATTCTTATTCGCTATGACCAATAATACAATTCTAACATTTTTATTCAACAAATTCCTTCAACATATATATAATGAATCCATATATTTATTTAGATTATCTATATGTATAATACGGACGTGTAATAATATATATATATTTATTTATTTATTTATCCAATCCATACGATGATATCCATTGCTGACATTCGACCAAATTATCCATACATATTACACGTTAATGACGATTTCCATTTCGATGTCGTTAACAATCGACCGAGGAATTTAATAGACGGCGTTGTTGATCCGTCAAACTCGCCGAGGCCGATATCAAAAGTTTTTTCTCTTTTCCACTCCATCCACGCTGTGTTTCACCGGGGCACGGGAAATGCGCGCTTTCACGCATTTCCCTCGTGCAATATCCCGCCATCGCCACGCGATGGTCGCTTTGAACTCTCGAATCCCCGTCAGAAGCACGTTCCCTTTCATCCTCTCTGTATAATCCCCCTCTCCAGCGAGAGGGAACCACTAGCCGAAAAATTCCCCTTTAACGACCCTGTGCTGTTTGTCGTTTGTCGTGTCTATCGCGGTGCCAAGGTCTCATCGGCTCGTTCCCCGTGGCGGCTTCTTGTTCTCGTGACTGCCACTTCACCCCCTTTTCCTTCATCTTGGCACGTTTTCAGGGTTAAAGAAAAAGCATCATCTCGAGAAACAGAGAGAAAGAGGAGAGAGAAGAAGGAATCATCGCGAGAAAGAGTCTTTCGCCGAAAGTCGAAAGTCAATCGCTTCCTTTTCTTTTTTTTCTTTCTTCTCTTGCCCCTAATCAGTCAGCGTCGTTGCGTACTTCGAAATGGTGGAAATCGCGAAAAATGGATGGAGAAAAATAGATTATCCTTGGTGGTTCAATAGGATGGTGATTGTCTTTTAATTTAATAGTTACGCTATTTAAAAACTTGCTAAGTTTTTTTTTGTATTAGTGTAGTCAGAATCTTTCGAAATAATTTTGTTAAATCCTTTCATGACCTTTGGTATTTTTTAATCCTTTTGAATCTTATTATTAGAATCTTTGCGAGTTATTTAATTCCTTGATTAAGAATTACCATCGAAATTTCCCTCAAATTCTGAGTCTGATTTTTTTTACACACAAATTTCGTAATTGATTTATTAAATTGATCTAATCAAATTGATGAATTTAATTGTCGTCGAGTGTAACCAGAATTTTTAGAAACTTCCCAATTTTGTGGTACTAACGTTCAAATAACGTTCAACTGTAATAAGATCATGTGACAATGAGCGTAGAAATAATTATAAATAGGAAACTGTGAAATATTTTTATGAAATATTTTCACTGGATTTTTTTTTCTTTTTTGATAGATCGTCATTAAATTGTGAAGTATTTAATATAGTATACATTTTGTGTGCTGGTGTACGAAGTTAAGACTTTACTGTCCTCTCTCTCAAGACAGAGAGAGAGAGAGGAAATAGCTTGATGACTACTCTAATTAGTCTTGCTAAAAAAGGAACTAGGATGTAACAACAACACCGTTCTAGGAAAACGGTCCTTCTCACACATAACTGTCAGCTTTTACTCAAAAAATTATTATATTTCCTCATGTATTCTAATAAATCGAAGATACCCAGTGTGTAATAGCAATGCGTTTTATTTGCAATTTTATTCCCTTAGTTACGTGCATGAAAACTTGCACAAAAATCCGCGGTCTACTTATGTCACGTAAGACAAGAAAATCTTTTCTCCAATTCCTTCGATGGTAAATGAAGTCTTTCGATCGAAAGATTTTTCCCGAGTGTTTACCGATCCTGTTGGTCTAGATGTATTCCGGGTTTTGCAATGCTTCTCTCTCTCTGTCTCTGTCTCGCAGTGAGAATTCCTCCCTCTGTTTGATGGATCTCTAATGTCTGCGAGCTATCGATCGTTTGCTCGAACGGTTAAGGCATTAAGGGAAATGCATTGTTGATGGATAATTTGATTGACTTTGTCTTCTGGGAACGTTGTCTCTTGAACGCGTGTGCGCAGTTGAATGGGTGTCGTTAAGTGCTCAAATCGGAGCACATATATATCACATGTAACGCAATAATAATTCCATTAATACTGTTAACGTTCATTAACATTCAGTTAATACTGTTAACGAAAAATTCAACGAGCTCGTTCGCGAATTAGACAAATGACGATGTAAAAACTTGCGTCTTCGTTCGAGAATCTGAATCGAAGGTTCGAAAGGATTCTAATCCGCTTTCGTTGCGAAACTGAAAATTTAAAACGAAATATCCTCTGTTCTTTAAAACACAAGCTGATCTACCGACTTTTTCACGTTAAATCAAACGTCAATTATACAACAA
The DNA here is from genome assembly GCA_032399595.1 of Tetragonula carbonaria. NCBI lineage: Eukaryota > Metazoa > Arthropoda > Insecta > Hymenoptera > Apidae > Tetragonula > Tetragonula carbonaria. Next base: position 3,698,665 of record JAUCRC010000009.1, on the reverse strand, counting down.
TTCACGAAATGCCGATCTCTTAATCGCTTAAGCTGAGAATAATTGAAATAATCTGTAATTAATAATGTATGTACGATAAAATGATTCAGACGATTTTCATGACGAATTCAACCGAAACAACAGCGCAATCAATTTTTCGACAAATTCCTTCGTTCGTAACTATGTATATACATGCACACGCGTATGCATGTATGCGAAGCTTTGCGTATGCACGCGAGAGTCAACCACTGCGTCGAGATGGTTAATCCGCCGGTGATTATGCGTCTAGCTGGAAGTTTGTCGATCTGCAACTGCAGTTGCGACACGACACAACGCATAAGGACACGCTTTTCTGCCTCTGTCTGTGCGTGTCTGTTCGCAGGCACACGCTTCCCGCGGAGGCGTGGATCGTGATGCTATGCAACTAAGCTAGGTATACATACCTAGTGTACCTAGTGGGCGCGAGGAATAATTTAAGCTCGCTTCACACGTGCGTAAAACACAAAGGAACGTCATTAACTTCGCACACTGCTTTTTGTCGTGTTTTAGACAAAGAAACAGTTACTTCACTTCTTTTTTCATTTTTTCTTTTTTAGAAGCAGAACGGAAAATATTCTTTTAGGATTTAGTTGAGTTTATATATATATATATATATATATATATATATATATATATTCACTTTTCTAGTTAAACAATTTTAATTGGAAACTCTTGTTGGGTTTAACTGATCGATTGATTGAGAAAGTAATAATATAATATTCTCACAACGTGTGGAATGCATAGATATTTTAGAGTGAAATAATTAAATAAGTTCAATTGTTCAATTTATATATCGCACATATATATTTCATCACGCGTGGAATTTCGCCATGTTTACAACGATCAATTGTTTTGAGAGAAAAATCCGACTGAAGAATTCTTAACATTTTTATTCCACGACTTCCTAAACTTTTTCAACGACGAAAAAAGTTCGTTGTCTTGCGAAATATTGAAAGTTTATTTCGTAACACGCCGATCCATCAATTTCGTGAAATCTACGTAATCGTATGCAGTTACGAGTGAAAAAAAGAAGTGCTCGGAGAGAGCATATAGCTACACATCTATATAAATGTCAAATACAAATCGATATTCTATTTACATATCTAAAATTCAACGATTCTGCTCGCTTTCGTTTCGCCTCGTATCGTGCAGATTTCTCTGGGAATACTCTGCGCGATGTATATCGAAGGATTAGTACAACCTTAAATGTAGCATGTATAAAATTTTCTCGCGAGCCGAGATGAATACCCGCAGCGTGTATCTAATTTTCTCTCTTTCAGTTTATTATTAACTCATTCTACGCGAAGATCGGTAGTTTTTACGCCATGTTTTTCGTGCGCTATAATTCTCTGACATCGCGAAAACACGTCGTTTCACTCGTAAGCCTCGCTCGATTATCGTGCAAATCCAGCCTATTACCTCGATATCGATTCACCACTCGTAACTGAATTTAAGGTTAACTCGCTGAATTGAGGATCATTCCCTGAGGAACATCGAAATTTTCCACATTTTCTCACCAATCAATCCGTCTGGAGAGAATTATCGTCGATTCGAAACCAACTTGGATTGTTGCACTGTTGAAACGTTTCGGAGATTTTTATGAATTCACGTATGAAAAAATGCGAGGAAATTCGAGTATTTGAAATTGCAGAGAAATGATCAGATTCGGATATTACGTATACATTCAAAGTACTAAAAAAAAGAATTTCGTAATATTCAAACATCCGAAACTTTCAAGTATATAAATCTCTGGGAATATTCGATCACCCAATATATGTCTACATATTACTAATTACTCAATACACGATTGAATTGACGTTCAGACCAATTCTTCTGTCAAAATGTTCGATATATCTTGGAAACTTTGTATTCTAAATTCAAACTAAATACTATAGTATCTAAAATACTGATAATACCTGTTGGATGTAAAATGCTAAATATCTGCCATAAAATACTAGAAAAAACGAAACAAGTTCCTATCCTCCCCCCTCTCCTACAGAAATGCAAATTTTCATAAATAAATTTTTCCAGCCCGGTAGTTGCGTTCCGTGGGGTAAAAAAATTCCCTAATCTCTGCGACACAGGATTTTCTCGACAAAGCTGATAAAACTGGTTGGTACAACTGGTAGCGCGGAGCGTGATAGCACACGCGGTGCAACAGAAATTGATATTTCGAGTTCGCTCGTTCCATTATCGGCGGCGGCACTTGGACTGACAAACGCGTTGCTCGTGCTTCTCGCGAAATTCTCTCTCTCTCTCTCTTTCTCTCTTTCTCGATGTAATTCTCCTTTTGTGTCAGTCGATTAAACCGAGCTCGAGGTAATTGTTGGACAGTGCGCATTGGTAAATACAACGGAACGGAAGGATGAACAGAAACGTCGATGGCGAATGGCAAATCGCCAAATCAGCGGCCGACTGTTACTGTTTGTCGTCACTTTTATGTAACCATGCAGTTCGAGGTAACTGGGACAATAGCAATGGAAATCTGTCAGAATGATGCACATTTCTCCAAGCCGACGATGTTCTCGCGATGTAAAAAAAAAAGAAGAAAAAAAAACAATCGATTTGACGATTTTCGCGACAGGGATGCGAGCTCCGTGTTCGTTTCTTCCGAGATATCCGTCCGAAGTGGACGACGACATGACGTGATTCGAAATTTGAAACGTGGACGAACGAAAGAGATTATCGATTCGAGAAATATCGGACATTCGAACTGTTCCGCCATCGACAGGATGTTCGAAAAAAATATGAATGGCGTCGAAACTGGAAGCGACAACGGTTTGAAAACCAGAGACGAAAAGTGGATTTTTGTATAACAATGCTCGAAGAAAAAGAACTTGAATAGAGAGGAGGCGAACAAACTCAAGATCTGGTGCGCTAAATTTAGATCTAATCTCTCGCAAAGTCTCTTTTCGTTTGTTGCTTCAAAATCATCAAACAATAAATTCAGATAAATACTATACTTAGCTGGACAAGCTAAGAGAAGCAGTATCAAAAAAAAAACGTCCTAAACTCACGAATTCAGAAAACGTGATTTTTCATCACGATACTGAATCAACTTATGTGCAAAAAAAAATTACAAATTACGTGAATTTAATTGGAAAATTTTATCGCATCCGCCATGTTATTCTCCTAATAAATATTTCCCTCTTAGATTATCACTTATTTCGATCGTTGCAACACTTTCTAGTTGGCAAAAAAATATGACACTATTGGTAGTATGAACAAAAAGACCTCGAAAAATATTTTAATGAAAAACCAAAGAAATTACACAACGACGGGATTATGTCTTTGCTAAAAAGATGGAAAGAGAAATTCTAGAAGAGACAGTGATATATTTTCATAGCACTTGCAGGTGCTATTTAAAATTTTATCACGAGTATTACACAAAGCGGAACAAACTTACAGGATGATTTGATATTTGAAACGAATAATAATATACAAAATATTAATATTAATATTTGTATGTGTACGTATTAATGTTTTGTATATACACGTACATTAACTTTGTACATTAATTAATATTAATACTTAGCTAGCTATTAAGAGTTAGAAAAGTAGAATATTGCGGATGTTCATGCTTATAGAAGAAATTTAAAAAAAATGCAGAAATGCACAAGATGTACAATAAATAATTCAAAGTACAATAAGTAAGTTTTAATCGATGAAACAAGTTTCTATGCAGCTTTCATTCCTTGGCGTGTTTATGAAAATATGAAATTGTATAAAAATTCGCAACCTACTTATTATTATTTAACCTACTTATTATATTTTCAATAATTGGTTTCGAAACATTCAAAATATTCGAAATATTCGAAAATGTTACCTGTTCCCGTTTCATTCGAGCCATGGAAAATCCTTACAAGCGTTACTTTGATACAGGGAATGATCGTCGAGATTTGAAGACCATTCGAGGATAATATTCCCAGGAAATCTCCAGTTTTCATTAGAATTCAAAACCGGCCGCGGTTCGTTTGAAATTCAGGACACTCGAGGGTTAGGATATTGTACGGGACTTTGGGGTTTTCTTTTAGTTTTACACCTGACATTTGTATTCTGAGCACGAGGCTTGTCTCTCGTGTAGCAAAGTTCGACAATCGTTATCGCGTAGCTGATGGTTGATCGAGTTCGAACTCTGGGAAGAATTTTCATTTGATCGTTTCAAGCTCCGAGAACTGGAAACCGTGAAACGAGTCTAAACAGCTTGTGATTGCACTAAATGATAGGTCCTCTAAATATCTCTAAATTGAACTCGCAGCTTCACTTGAAAATTTGTCACTGTCTGTTACTCGGTATTTTGGATTCTAATAACTATAGCTAATGATTCTGGTGTTAAACGATTGGCGTGGAGCTCGTTAGAGGAACAAGTGCCATGTGCGCGTTCGTCGATTTACCATGGAATTTTTCTGCGGTCATCAAAGCTTTAGATACCGTGTAACCGCTAACCACTGGTATTTCGCTCGAGGAACGTGTGTCTGTTGAGTATTCATACACGATGCTAGTTAAACAAACTTGCTACCTTCTTTGAAATCAGTCTTCGGAAAGTCCAAGTACCATATATAGATCGAGACTGTTGTCGAAGCGAAAGTAGCAGATAATTATGGATGTACTAGTCAGCATGAGAAATTTCTTTGATTAATTCTTTTTTGAGAATTAGTACATTTATCACTTGTAGACTGCAGAATGTGTTTGTTGTAATTTTTACATTTTTACTACATGCTCCATAATTTCTTTTTTTTTTTTTTTTTTTTTTTTTTTTTAGTTTTAATTACCGACATTGTGCTGAATTTGAGGAATCTTGAAATCTGTCCGAATATTGAAATTTATTTGAATGTTAAACTTAACATCTCTGCTAATTTTAACATTTGAGTATTAAAATAAATAAATATTCAAATTTAATATTTGAATATTAAAATTAGCTTCTTCTAAGCAATCTCAGATATGAAGATTTTCCAGCTTTCGTTAACATTTAGACTTCACTTCTCTGCTTTTAACAATCTTGCGTTCTAGTTCGCTGCACTTTCCGCTGTTGGTATGTTCGTTGCTTTTCTTGCGACAAATCGCGTGTAATTATTTTCTCGCGGAAACACGTTTTCTTATGAATTCAGAAAGCGTTGACAATTGACGAAAATATTCGCGAGTCGATCGCGAATCTATCGTATATTAATTTAGTGATTGCTTTATATAATATATTCATCGAAATGAATATATAATCCCGATTAATTAGTGCACGAATATTTCGAGCACGTTCATAAAAATTAATATGCAATATATTCTTTCGTGTAGTGAATTCCTATAAGTATTCGAAAACTTTAGCTTTTTATTTCTTGTTACGTGCATTGATCTCTATTAATCAAGAAGGATAACAACTTAATTTGCAGATTAATTTCGGAGATGGAAAAGAGCCGTGTTTGCTGTTGTTACAGCTCGAGTTGCACGAGCATGTAAATAAAGATTAATTTCCAATGTTGACGGAACATCCTGTAATCTTCGAGATAAAATCCGCCACGCGCAGCAACACTTGTCGATCTAGGTGAATCGTACGAATCATACGAGACGTTTATCGACGACCGATTGCCCGATAAAACGCTTGTCCTGATTTTTTTCATTTGCGTAAGACAGTTAAATACAGTGGGTCACGCGACGTTTGTTAGCTGAAATTATCAGAATGACGCGTGCTTCCGGATGCGAGTCTTTGACTCTCTCAGCGTGTAGAGTTGTTTCGCAGTCGTGCGAAATTAGGAAAGTTTCTTAACCGCGTTAGATTGTTTAATTTTTATTTTTACCTCTATCTTCATATTTTATTTCGATTATTTATTTTTATATTTATTTTTCATTTCAATTTTTATTTTCATCTCCGGGTTTATATTTTATTTTAATTTGTATCTCTTATTTGAAGTTTATTTGAAATTTTTACTTGATATTGTCTTGAACTTTGTTTACAATTGTCGCTTAAATTTCAATTTCGCTTGAATTTAATTTCATCGCCATAAATTCAATTGCGAAGAAAAGTAAAATTCAAAGTGAAACTACGCGGCAATAAAGTTTCGTTAATTACAGCAGTACACGTTACATGTTTATTATCTACTACTTGAGAGTTATATAAGGATTATGAAAATTTATCAACAGCTGTCGTTTAATTCCTTTAAAGTCAGAAACACTTTCACAGTTCGCTCGCGTGAACGTGTTGTATTTTCACTGTGATCTCTCTGCGAACGAATAAATGAAACAGGACGAAAATTAAATAAAGTATCAAAGAGATATTCTCATTCGATTAGAGAGACAGACAAGAGCTTGCCTGAGGACAAAGTTTTTTAATCGAATGAAATCCCCCTGGAGAAAGAATAGGAGGAAAGGAGAGCGTTCCGAGTCTCGGGCATCGCGTTCGAGGAAAATGAATTATGCTCGTCAAAAGCAACCTAACTTCGTATTTAAAGTCGCCCGTCAGTCCACGCGGAAACCGCGTCTCGCTTTCTGAGTGAATTAATCATTCCGTAGAAATGAAACGAAGTTCTCCGCGGTGTCTTTTGCCGTTCGATGCTTCTCTCTGGGGAAATTTTGAACTCTTAACGAAGCACGGCGAAAGCAGTGGAACTGCTCGAAGTCGCAATTAGCTAGCGAAAGAATCCGAGGCAGTGGAGTCCCGAGAAAAGAAATGGAATTGGAGCAAATTTCCAGAAATTTGGCAAATTTGAGAAATTGAGACATTCGAAAGTCGAGAGGCAAATTCGAAGGGGCGAGAATTTTCAATGTTCGCAAAACTTGAGAGTTTCTAAACTCGGAAGCGTGGAAATTAAGGGATTGGAAGATTCGAGAAATTTAAAAGTTCGAAGAACGATTCGGAGATTCGAGAGAACTCGAGGGACTCGAATGTTCAAGGAAGTTTGTTAAATTTTTGAATTTAAAAAATTCGAAATGACAGTTCGATGAATTAATCTTCGATGAAATTGAACAATTGAAGAACAGGTTCGACTGTTCGAGGTTTATAATCTGAGTAACTCGAAGATTCAAAATTGAACGATGCAACGATTGAGTGACTCAAAACTTTAAAAATGATCGATGAATGACTTTCTGAAGACTTCAATGTTAAAAGAAATTCGATGATTCAATAGTTCGAATGTCCAGAAATTTGAGAACTTCGAACTTTGAACCAAAATCTTGATTACTCTTCGTTCTTCTTCCATCCAACAGAACCTTCGTTCTTCGTCATTTTCAACCGATCGAAGAAACAAACAAATTTCCCAACCGTGAACAAGTTGCATCTTTGACATTCCACATTCGTAGATTAATTGACAAAATCTGACTCAAAATCTGACTCATGGGAGATTAACGAGACTTGAAAGTGAAAAAAAATTCACAGGCTGAAGGATTCGAGAGTTCAAAACTTCTGGAATTTCAAATTCCAGAAGTCGAAGAACTTCGAACTTTGAACCAAAATCTTGATTATTCTTCGTTCTTCTTTTAAAATCATTCTTCGTCATTTCCAATCGATATTTCATCGAAAGAGACAAAATAAATTTCGCAAGACCGCGTCGTCTAACATTTCACATTCGAATAGTGGCGATGAAACCTTTGTAAAACAGACAGATTGTATTAATCACAGTCAAAAGCAGAACGTAGCATCTGGAACGTTGAATCGCGAGCGTTCGTTTGGAAATACTCGCGGGTTAATTCGTCTTGCCAGCTTAAGAGATTAATTGGTGACAGGTTGTTTCGCGCAACAGCCGAATAAATCAACGAGATGCGTGATCGAGTTTCACGATCGTGAGGCCCGTTTCCACGGGAATTGCGAATTTATATGTCAGACAAACGGCGCGCAATTTCCAATTTTCCGCGATACGACGTTTTATCGATGGACGCCATTCTTTTTGTCTACTTCTTTCTTTCCATTTTCTTTTTCTTTATTCCTCGTTTTGTCGCTAAATTTGGGCGACTGACTGAATTTTAACCGGAAGGGACGAAATCTTTCTAAATATAAAGCGACCATTCTTAAAGAGAGAGAGAAAATATCATTTTTGTACAGTTTGTTGAGTGTCACAAAATTTTGAGAAAGGAGGGGAGATTATTAACATAATCACGAGGTGAAGACATAAAAATTCTGCGGCGATGAGCAAATGAGAATAAAATTTGAAAGAGGTGTCATTTTTTTTTTTTTTTACGTTTTGCTCTGGCGACAATTAAATTTCTTCTAAATCAGAAACTGCAAGCCCTAAACCTCTCTCTTAGAACTTTGCAATTTTACATCGTACAGATTCGTACAACGCAGAGAATCTTTCTACCGTGAGCGTAGACTAGACTAAACTTACAATTTCATCACTTATGACGGCTACAAAATTAACGTGATCGTAAATCGCGAATCCTAAGTTCTCTCTCTCGAAATCTCACTTGATTTCATGTGATCGCGAGCATGATCGTGACGTGGCTGGATCGATCGAGGTAAAAACAATTGCCCCATCAGGTGTAAAGAATCTCGTGTGAAACCGAGTGGTGGAAGTAGCTGTGACTCGCGATCCGGATGAGAAGGTATGCCGGTCCGACTATTGCATTGAATCCGGTCACGTGTTCCTCGCGGTTGCGTGACTGGCAGGGCAGGTAAACGCATTGCTCGCTGCGTAACACGCTACGCGTAGTACTCGCGTACCGCCGCGTTCCACTACGTTTTACACGTAGTGGCAGTGGAATAACGGTGTTCGTTGTATGGCTGCGTTCACAACGTGCATTCGAACGTGACGTTTCCCTCGATTTGTTGAAAAGGGCTCGCTCGAAAAAAATATTTCGTCCCACGTTGATTTGACGTCGTTTTTCATTTCTCTCTCTCTCTCTCTCTCTTTTTCTTTCTTTTTTTTCTTTTTTTTCTTTTTTTGGCGGGGGTACGAAACTTTGAGTGAATAACGAGGGAGAAGAATACCTTTGTATATCTACAGACGCAACGGTACAATAGTATCTCGTGCAGTAAATAATAAACGACGTTCTACGCGATAAAATGGTATACGACAGAAAAGAAGTACAAAATATCTATTTAATGGCGGGAAGAAATTCCTGCTGCAGTTCTATTTTGTTTTTTCAACTTTGCTTGCAGTAATATGAATTTTCCTGGCCATTCGCGGAATATTTAATGGAAATAAATAATACAACGTGTCATGGTATATTCTGCACGGTGAAATTCCATTTATTCAAACGAAAATTCACCTGGCCAATCGACTGAATCTACCTATCTGAACGAAAAAAATTTTATTTTTTTTAAATGGAAAGTTACTGGTAACGAGAGACAGCGGCAGAATTCTAGAACGTAGCGATAGAATTCTGAAACGTAGTTGAGCATTATTTATTCGAATGAATCTACCATCGACTGAATCTACTTTGAGAAAACATTTCCCGATAAATTCGGATAAATATAGAATTCAGAGGTTTGGTTGGTTTTACATGGTATCAGATTAGAATTTGTTGCAATGTTTTGAATGTAAAATTGATACAAAAGAAAAAGAAAGAAAAGAAGAGAGGAAAAGGAATTTAAAAAAGAAAAATTCAAACTTTTGTTCAACTTTGAAAACTCGTTCAAATCTTATGAAAAGTTAAGACTATTTGACGAACATCAACTTCAATTGAGCATACCACGTACAAATATTTATTTCATTTACTTGCAAATATTGTTTTATTAAGAATCTCATTCCTTGCCTAATTAATCATTGCCGAAATAATTAAACTTTGTATTAAATTACACGCGCATCGCATTTACATATTCTGCATATGGGCAATATAATTAAATACGTGTAAAATGTTATCGTTAAATGTTTGGAGAATGTTCTACACTACGCAAACATTCGAATATACTTGCATTTAACAAAATATTGTTTTAATAATAGGAGTTTCTCAACAGTACTTTTCGAAGCGTTAATTGTTGAAATTACATCTACACGCCGTGATACATAAATTTTGTTGTAACGGGGTCCATTCACATTATTTTATCGAATAATTTTGAAGTTCACTTCGCCCAACTAATACTCCATGATGTTCTGTATTTGTAGTGTTCAGTAATTAAAGATTTCTTCTTGAATTCTTTTTATTCGTCGAGGCACAATTTAAAATAATTGATGTCTCTTGAAGCGCACTACAAAGACAGACGCTTTACGAGAACTTTAATTAAATTCTCTGCCCGGCTGTGCAATTTTTATCCATTCCTTCGTCTATGATTAATATCGCAAGTAAATTCCTCCTTCAGTAATTTTAATACCAATGCCAATTCAGTTTTCCATATTGACTTACCCCGTCCTGATTTCTCATATTTAAATCTCTCTTGAATCTATACAAATCTGCGGTTTTATGGTATGTATGATTTCTTCTTCTTTCTTTCTTTTTTTCATTTCTAAAATTGTAATTTGATAATAAATGTGCGCTCAATTCTTAATTATTTAATATGATTTTTCACCGTTGAATTTTATAAGCTTGGCTAAAAAAGTAGGATCCAAACAAACTTTACACGTCAATAGATTTTACTTTTAAATATTTGTATATACTTGCATGTTGCTTACTCTGGCAGACTCGAATTTACCATAAATATGTACGTAAACATTCGCAATTTGCTCTTTTGTATAATTTCGTGATAAAATCTGAAAAAAGAAAACAATCGCTGAGAAACATAGTTTTCGCTGTTACGTGCAACAACGCGGTGAAGAGCATAAATTTTTCATTAACGTTCCCGCGTACATTATAAAGATATTTCTTTTATTTAGAATTGTGCGTGATCGTATTCTTCGGCAATAAATCCGTTAAAAAATCGAAAACTCGTCAACGACCATATTTCTTGATGGAAGAGAATGACACGATCTCTCGCAAATACTCTCGAAGTCTGCAAATCTAAATTATATTTCACGGTGAAGATACGCTTTTTTTTTTTAATTTTTCGATCATTGTCGATCGTGTTTTAATAAATGAATCTCTCTCGCGAATGAAATACTCTCGGAATCTAAGAAATCAGAAATTCGCGAATACAAAACACTTCATAAATTGTTAATCGTGTTTTAATAAATAAATCTCGTGCAAATAAAACGCACACTTGGCCTCGACCAACTGCTTACTGAAAACTACGCAGCGGAAGTGTCGATTTCACTGGAAAATTCGCCGATGAAAATGACTTAGCCCGTCGATCTTGCAAAAAAGTGTCCGCCTCGCGCGCACCTCGACAGAAGACGATCCAATCGGCCAGCCACCGAGCAAAAAGCAACGAAACGAGATGAGAGACGAGCTGAAGAAGCCAGACGATCCGTTTCTTTCGATTCGGAGTTCTTTCTCCTCGACGTCGTATCGACAGCCACGCCTAATATCCACCAGTGACTCACGTTCCTCTTTCGATCTCTCATAATGCTCATTTGTGCTTTCTCCGACGGAGACGCGATCGAGAAACAAGGTTTCGTTCGTTCGTATTCGATCGATGACTCGATACGAAGAGCATCGGTCGTTAGATTCGGTTGAACGCAATTATTTGCATGTTTATTCGAGAACAGAACGCACGCGAATCGGTAAAAACCGATGATATCGAAGAACGATTCGGTTGGAGGGACCAGGTTTCGTGTGAATTCACCGAGAAAGAGTTCCGATCGACTCGGAAATAGCTCTGCATTTTTTTCTGGAAAACACATAGAAAGAGAGAGAGAGAGAATTTGAAACGAAGTTTCATTGTTGCGTCTGCTTCCTTTTTTCTTTTGTTCTGTAATTTCTCTTTTGCTTTTCTCGCTCTATCGTTGCGCTATTGGATACGGTAATAATTCGAAATTGAATCACTTACAATTAGTTTTAGAACTTCTAATTTCGAATAGAGGGTTTCTGAAATATTGCGAGTTTTAATAATCGAATGTGAATCATGACGATTATATCCGACGATGAGTTAGTATAAAAGTTCGAGGATTAAATCTGCTTATTCGTATGAAGATTATTAAATAAAATTGTTACCGAATAAAAGTCTTCAATTATTCTTCTATTTATGCTTCTTCGTGAAAGTAAAAATATTTATATGGTAATATATTTTGTTTGTAAATCATCGTTGATTTGTAGTCGGTGAAACAATAAATAAAAGAATACAGTGGCTAATCAAATTACTCGCCAGGCTGATTTTTACGCATTTTACTTTTAAAGATCCTCTTCATCAATTAAAAATTTTGACGAACACCGTCAAGTGCTTTAACGCTTTAACCTGAAACAAAACCATTTTCATTATACTAAAAAAGTTTCCATTCAAAATTGATTTTCAATATAATTAAATTATGTTGAATCTCCAATTTTTTTCATTTAATCGCAGTATGTGATAATCCCCGATCCACTGTTACCATTTTTTTTTTCTTTTTCTCATTTGCCGCAACTCGTCGACGCTTCAACGCCTTCGACGGAAGATCCACGTTAAAATTCATCTCATCCTGCTCGCCAATTCCATTTCTATGCACTTTTACACTTCACAACGTCGAAGCTTGGCCGAGTTGAGCGACACTGAACGATTCTCTCTCTCTCTCTCTCTCTCTCTCTCTCTCGTTTCTTGGCCAACGCGAACAACGACGGTAGCCCGTCGATTGAAACGTGTTTCAACCTCGAGTCTTTTTTCGCTGGTTCTTTGAGGGACACTCGAGCGTAGCGTTTCATTAAGTTCCACGACTATCGCCGCGCGTTTCATCGCGACACCGCGACGTAACGAGAAAGAGAGAAAAAGAGAGAGAGAGAAAGAGAGAGAGTAGAACGATGGCAATTGAGATCGCGGAGGAAGCGCGATTATACGGAGCGTTTTCGCGCCGAGAAAGTCGTCACGTTCCAAGGACTCGCGAATAGTCTCTCTGCAGCAGGCCTCTTCCTCTCTTTCTCCTCTCTCTCTCTCTCTCTCTCTTTCTAATCGACCTCGAATCTGATCAGCGTACACCTAGATTCCTGTAATCACCGGATGCTTGACTCACGCGGACAATATCCTGTCCTGGTGTTGCGGCATCCGTTATTTCGCTCCTACTTGTTTCGATACACGTACCTTCTTTTTAACAATCCTCTCCTTTATATTGTTAACTTTTCGTTCTCGGAATTGCAGGAAGCTGAGACGTCTGGGAATTAATTGATTTCTTATTTAGGATAATTTATTTGGAACCCTCTGGTCAAGATTTTGAGGAAAAATCCTACTTCTCTTTCTTATATCGTTAAGTTTAACAAATATCGTCAGTAAATTTAGACACGTTGCAATTAGAACTAGGCATTTTCTAATCGTACGCGTGTCAGTACAAAAATCTTCAATCCAGGCATCGTCACTCGGCATCAAAGATCAATCGAGACAGCTTTATCTCGAAACGTACGATAATCGAGCCCAAGTGTTCCCACATTTCGCTCTTCGTACTTTTCCACCAAGGAACACCCATAGATATATGAATGATCGTGAGGAAGGGCCGCGTGTCGGGAGAAAACTTACTCGAAAGTAAAGGGAGCGAGCCCGCGTGGACATGGTTGGGGCGCAGCGGACGCAATTAGGGATTAACGAGCATTTAGCCCCGGCTGGAGAGACGAATAATGGAGATTCGATGGCGCGAGCGCGGCGCAGATAGCGAGAGGTGCGCCGGACGGCAAACCAAGGGCTGGCTTTTATGGTTGCTCGTGCTTTGTGCCCGCGAAATACTATCGACTGTGTGTTGGGCGCGTTCCAGTTGCGCGCCGGCTTTTTGCATCCGTCTGTCACTTCTGTTTACCGTCCGCCTGTTTGTTCCCATCCGTCGGAGAAAATCATACGGAGTGATAGATCGATGGCCTTTGACGCCTTTCAACCAACTGTACCAAACCGGCTGCTCACCTGCAATCGCTCGACAGTTGCTTTTAAAATCTTCTAGGTTTCCAGCATCGATTCGAGAGGAATTTCGGATTCGCCATCGAACGACGACTTATTTATCGATTTTTGTAGAAGAAAAGAATTTTTACGAAGAAGTGGTCGCTGCTTCAACCAGTGATGATGGAAAATTTGTCGATAATTTGAACTGTATGTAATCTTGCAAGAGGTCATTCGATCTCATTTTAAGACGTGAAGCTTCTGCTTGTTTCAAAGATGATTCTACATCGGCGTGGCGAATGTAATATTTTTTTCTCTCGTAAATTGTGAAAATTCAGAGGCATTTGAAAAAAAGTTTCTTCGCAACTGGATCCACCATACCTCTTAATATATTTGTTGTGAGCATCTTTTCGCAGCATTTTATTGATCTTCGAATGTTAGGATTGAACGAAAATTTAAAAGATTCTAACATTTTGTCGTTTGATTTTACTATTCGTTTGTAATGAAATAGTGAGAAAAAATCGTACGGCGGATTTTAAGGGATCGTTGTAAAAGGAAGGTTTCAATCCTTAAGACTGTGCTGGATCCAGTCACGAAAAGAATTTGTTAACGTTTTTCACCAAAGTTTGAATTTTTACAAATTTTAAGAAAGAAGTACCCTCATTTTTCAAAAAGATGAAAACTTTCGATTGTCAAACTAGAGACCAAAATGGGCTTTCAAATGGATCGTTGTGTAATCTTTTTTCATGAAATTAGATCTTATTAAGATTATCGACGACGTTTCATTTTCAATTTTTCTCATATATATATATATATATATATATATATATATATATATATATTAAAGAATTATATATATATATATATTAAAGAATTATATATATATATATATATATATATATATAATTCTTTTTCTTCATCAATCCCAAGAAACTTAATTTTCCCAATCCATCGATCCTCCACACATTTGCATGAACCAACCCATTGACTATCCATAGATTTAAACCCCATCCATGTCCAAATCCTGGAATCACCATTTGAATTTCGACAGAAACGGTTTTTCGTCCGAAAAAGAAAGCAACGACGCGCCGGTTCGTGCGTACGGCCGAGTAAACGACGACTCGCGACGGAAGCTTTTGTCTTCTCCGGATGCAGCGTCCTACTCGAGACGGCAAGTACATCTTTCGAGGCGCATGCCTCGCGGGATGAAGTAGCTCGCGAGTGCACACCTGTGTCTCACCTGAGCTCGGCCGTCCGCAGGAATGCATTTTAGGGGTTCAAGTTGACAACCAGCGGCCATGTAATTGGGGAACGGAAAACATTGTGACGTCTCCATGGCAACACCCCGGAACATCCGTTAGCCAGCGAGGCTGTAGCTACTACATGGACGGCTACGATCATGCTCGGAGCAACGTGCCCTAACCGACTGCACCCTCGCTTTATCTCCCGTCGTTTTTTTTTTTCTTTTTCTCTTTACCAAAAACCCGTCTGGAGCTCGTTATTCCATTAGAGACACCCTCTTGCAGGAATTGTTCAATCATTTCTAGGGTTGCTAGAGCTCGCTGAACAGGATAAAGGTTTCTTTTTTTTTTTTTTTTTTTATTGGTTCATCTATTTTGGTGCGTTATAAATAATCAGATGGAAAGAAAAATTTGGAATTCGAAATTCTAGAGTTGCTTTGTTAATCAACAATTATTGTCGACGCGAGGAGTTTCAGTTTCAGCAAACTCCTGCGAACTTTTAATCATGTCCGGAAGAACTTACTTTTAGGAATCGCAGTCTGCAATTTGCTGAACGTCATTGCAGAGAACGTCGGACAGATTTCGCAAATCCAGGGTGAAACAAAAACTACAACCGTGTCTGAAGTAATTCTAGAACCCTGTTTCGCCTTTCACGATCCTCCGCCTGTATCCGTTCACGCGTCTAACCCCGAGACCGCGTATACTCCGAAGCGTATACTCCGCGTATACTCGGCGAAGTAACCCGAGGTAACTTTGTTACGACCTGCACGATGTCTCTTGCGCGAGAATAAAAAGATATTCAGTTAATAAAGTAGCTAGACGATCCAGAGATTGTCGCGTCGAGCGCACGTTGCTGAAATATTATATCGAGTTGGAAGTTCATCGAAACGAGTAAAACAAATAAATAAATGAAATTGAATACTTTCATTGAAAAAAAAAATGTGCTACGGATTTTTGTGTATTTTTTTTTGGGGGGGGGGGGAATTCAAGAGTTTGGAAATCGATAAATAACGTTCAAAAATACAAAATAAGCACCTAAAAATATATTTAACAGATGGGATTTTAATTTGAGAATTTCACAAGAATATAAAACTGCACAAATATTAGGCTAGTCATTGTACAAGAAGCACTCTGCTTTTCATGTCTTATAATGCTAGCGTAATTAGTTAAACATTTTTGTCAAAAGCATGTCTGTCGTATAATAATGCCTATTCAATCCTGTAATGTTATCTTTCATCACTCTCCCCCTCGAGGATTCGCTCCCTCGAATCACCCTTCGAATTCACCCTTTGTATAGGTCCATAATCTTCATCATGTTCCACTGATTCCTACATCCGCTTAGTGGACCGAACAGCGAGTAGCACTGTGTTATCGTCGGATCATTGACTCGACAAAATTGAAGACAGCTTGAGCATGGAAGGAATCGGAATTCTTCGGCATTGAAAATTCAATTTTCAACACTTGTATATCCCCAAGATATTTTATTATCAAATTTAAAGCAGAAATTTAGGTGTAACTTACTTCTTCATTAGTATCATTGCATCCGCAAATTAATAATCTTATTATTGCTGAATTCTGCTAAAATAATTATTCATTTCTGATCCGTGGAAGAACTTGTTCAAATGCAACAAGGACTACGTTAATTATTTTTTTCTATTTTGATTATTTGTAAGACTACGAAATGATTGAAAAAAAGAAAAAAAAAGAAAAAACACCCGTGCTGAAACGTTGAAAATCGACTTTCTCCAAAAAATAAAAATCCACTTTCGGTAAATATTTTCCAGCCTAGAATATTATAACAGAGACAAATTTGGTTTGAAGAACATCAACGTGACGCGAGGAAAGCCCATTATGATAATTGTAAGTCGTATAATTTCCAACGACGCTATCCGTCACCGGTTTCTCCCTGTGGATCAGTTCTTGAGTCTATCATCCGCGCATCAATGGCCCCCGTTGCGTGCACATATCCGTTTAGCGGAGAGCGAACGACGGACGACGTCAGGTTGTCGACCGATTACGGTGCCACGGTTCAAGATCCCTCGAACAATAACGCTTGTCCATTGTTGCAGCGGGCATGCCTGTTGCGTCAAAGCTCCGCCAACAGCCCTTATGGCACACGACGACATAGTTCGAGTCCATTTGTCCGCTCGCAATCTATATCGGATCCGTAATTCCGAAGGGCAAATCGCCCCTCTGAATCATCTTCGTTTCTGCCTCTCTCTCTCTCTATCTCTCTTTTATGATTATGGTTATGGTTCCAACAGAGATAATTGAATATGGTTTTAAAGATTGTTGCGAGGATTTCACGTTAAAATGGCAAAATGGTAAATTTCTTCCAAAATTCGGGATTACAACCTTCGAAATCGTTACAAATCCGACCTGCAGTTATTAAAAATTTTATGAAGGAAAATATCATCTACAGACTTCGCACTAATATAAGACGTAATAGTACAAAAAATATTTCGAGAAATCCTTCTCGCAAAGTATTCTTCGGAAACCTATCTTCGAGATTCTCACCCAAATTCTGTAACGCGGACTTAGAATTTCCTAGAATTTCCCCTACTTATCAGCTTATTCAATCAATTATCCTTCCACCCTTCAGTTTCATCCATCCTTCGTGATACTCGATCAAACCAGTCCATGTTCCCCCTCCCGAAATCGACAAAAATCTATATCCCCGCTAAGTACCACGGGGTCCTAGAAACCACCCTCGATTTGCCCGCTGGGATCGCCTGCTAATAAGGATTCGGTCTGTTTACACGCGGAGCGCGGAATCCTCGCGGCAGAAATGCGTTTATGAGAGCGGATCTCGCCGGATCCCTTCGGTTTGCCCGGATTAAACGGCCGCAAGTATCTATGCGGGTCGGCGGTCGCCACGTCCATTTGCATATTAACCACTCGCAACCTGGAATTACGAAGCGTCGTGACCCGTGCGGTCACGCACATTCGCATGTATGTATGCCCCCGCCTACAGGCTCTGCACGCGTATCGAGCGGCGATATGTATAGTAGTTGGCTATTCGATCGACATCGATCCTCGTCGATCCTCATCGATATCGATCGATGGGCCACGCGAGACGCTCGGGAATTAAATTGCCGTGTGATACGATAACACGCGCAAGAATCTCGGTGCTTCAGCCTCCGAGGGTACTTGGACAATGGCTTGTTCGAGAAGAACGGCCATTTCGAGCGAGTTTTAATGGCGGTGGTTGGGGATTACGATGTTTTAGGATGGCGTGCGATGTAAGTGGATAATGGGTGACGTTATCCGTGCGTGGGCAAACTGGTGTCCTCTTCCTCTTTATCTTCCCCTCCTTTTCCTCCTTTTTATCGTCCTCTTCTCCTTTTTCTTTTTTTCTATTACCTTCTTCTCGTCGTGTCCTTTATCTTCTTCTCGGGAGTTTTTGTTTAGCCATCGATCTCTATAATGATCTAAAACGAGTCGTCGTAGAATCTTGTTGGGCATAAGATATTTCAGGCATACCGATTTAATCAGTAGGCTTACCGATCATTCTCTCGATTTGAAGTTTTATTTCGTTTCAGCTTTTCTCTTTTCTTTCTTTCTTTTTTTTCTCTCTTTCTCAAAAATATATTATGTTATGAATTGTAACATGTAATATATCTCAAATATGTGTTATATCAAGATATATTATATGTTACTAATATACAACTCATTTATACAATCATACTAATTTACTTTTTTTTAAATATCTATATATCCGCAGTAAATATTTTCTATCTTCTACGTATATTTTCAAATTGATTTTCGAGTCTTACCAGCATAAAATATTCCCTGTATAAAAGCTCTTCCATAATAAAAGTTCGAGTGTCTCCTTCAAGTTAAAAAATCACTGTAGATTAATTATCCAATCCCTGAAAATTTCATTCGAAGTCGGACTCTTCTGCTTGACACGAGAGATATTCAAACGATCTTCTCTCTGGAAAGGTGAACGATCCGCGAGCTGTTTAAAATGGATATCGCGTGGCCGGTCGATCGGACGTTCGTCCAACAATTTTCAGTTCTTCGACGATCGGTCGACTATGTTCGCCAAGGAATGTTTCCCACCTCGAGTGCCAGCAGCTGCTAAGCCATCTCTGACGACATTGTGGCCCTTCGGGAGAGAAAAGTGTCGATCCCCGCAGCAATCGAACTCGCTTTCCCGAAGAGCGTGTCGCTTCTTCTTATTGAAACGCCAGCAGATCCGACAGAGATTTTTCTTTTTCCTTTGATTTCCGTCCTCGAGCAAGTCTTGTCGAGTAAAAAGAAACGAAATCACGTGTGTTTATGGCCCTGTCCTGCTTTGTGGAAACTCGTGTTTCCGAAGAAAGTTGAAGCTTGCTTTCGATAAGAACAGAAGAATTTTATTAATTGTTTTTTTTTAGAAGAACATTTGCTTCGCGGTTACGACACAAATTTTAGAAAGTTTGCTGTTTTTTTTTTTTTTTTTTGTAAGAAATATTGATTTCTGGTTGAATTAAGAATTTTGTGAGACCGATTGTAATGTTCCACTTCGAAGATTGGAATTTTGTTTATATTTTTTCGTTTTCGTTCAATTTAGAATATTTGTTAGTCGTTATCCTCGAGCAAAACAGTAAAAAATCGAAAAATATAACAGAGATTGAAGTAAATAAACTGAATAGAAAGAATTTATTCCATTTATTTTAATACGTGACATATTTAAAAGCGAACTTTCGAAATTCTCGTCTATCTCTAGTAGATTGGGTAGTATTCTGATAAAAAGAAATACAGGTCTCGAATATCTGAAATCTAGCAAGAAACAAGAATTGTTATCGAATATAATTGCATTTTAATTAGAATGAAATTGATAAAATAGTTGAAATCCTTTAAAACGCTTGTAATCAAGCGTTTCGATAACAAGCAATCGTCGATTTCACGTATCCTCAGTTTAGTAGACGATAAAAGGGACAATGAAGACGTTAATTGACGTCAAAGTTTGTAGCATCTCTCGGAATATCGATATGAAATTTTGTCCCCTTATGAATAACGCATAAACGATCTTTTACGTTTTAAACAAGGCAGACGACCAGAGAGAGAGAGAGAGTTTGTTATATATTTAAATACCACAAATTGCGTTTAGCTGGCGTCAGGCGCATAAAGCTTTCAGATAATGTGCACAGTGAATAATTTTGAGTTAAGATTTCGCCTACGTGACCGCAAAAAAAAGTCTTTCTGAAAGTCTTATTTTTGTTGTAGCGTTTTATCAGCCGACGTCAGAGAGATTCCAATAAAATGAGTAATGTCAGATTTTTTTTGTCTAGGCGAGTGGAAAAATTTTCTAAATTTTCTATTTTTATTACTGTGTGTGTGTGTTAATACACACGATGTCACGGAGAAACGAAGCCTCCGATAAAATAAAACGAATAGATGATAATTAAATAAGATTTTACCCACGTGAAAATTTTTTTTTTAAATGTGTTATTTTTATTATGGGTATATTTATTACAGCATCTGCAAAAGGAAGACGAGAAGACAAAGAATTGGCCTTGCTCGTTTTCTTTTTTCTATTTTATAACACTGGCATTATTCACACGTGATACGTCTTCATAATCGAAAACTTTGTCGGCGTTTTATTTTGTCGATAGCATCGGCGCTCTTCGCAATACTTTCACGGTTATAACGTATCGTCCAAGTATTATTATTATCCTGATGCTAAATATTGCTCCAACGTTCGCACTTTCTCAACTCTCGTCCAATGACGGCACTTCTTTTTTATTGATCACTGAAATTATGCAGATATTTATAGATCGATTTTATATACGTTACAAAAATTCATTTATATGCAAATAAGGTTCCAATTATTTATCATAATTATAAAAATGATACTACAGCCTGACGAAAGTATTCAAACATCCTTTATGTGTGTTATACAAAATATTTGTAATTACCTGTACAAATTTGTTTTCTAGATTTTTATTCATTTATACTTCATTTAACAGTGCTGATTGAATTTCAAAATATTTTACACAATTCGCAACACGTTATATTCGATCAAGTCCTTTCTTTACAACCCTTTTGGAACGCCAATTATCCCAAAATTTCCTTCCAACAGACATCTAAACCTTCGTCACTCCATTTAATTGGCCCCAAATTAGACGTTCAGGGACCGAACACGACCGGACTACGTAGACCAAATTCACCCCCCCCTCCCCTAATTCATCATAGAAGGCAAGAAGTGCCCCTGAGGGATGTTCAAGACTGATAATCGTCGATCTCGAACGAAACTGTCCTACCGTAAGTAGGCATCCTTTCTTATTCCCCTCTGGAGACTCTCCCGATAATTTCCATTCGACAACATAATATCTTTTCTTTCTCCTAACGTCGAAAGGTATTTGTCTCGCGATAGTTTATAATAATTTTCGTACTGGGGCTGTTGCTACTCCGGATATTAATGGACGTTCGACATTTACGAATTCTACTTATGCGTCGCAAACAGGATATCGGAAGATTCCTTGGAGAGTGCAGACTCTATTCGTATCGTGGACAAAGTTCTTTGAGATCGGTTCGCGTGTTACTCGGATTAAACACTGTGGTATTTAAATTCCTTTGGATGAGCGAGTGTCTGGGAATATCGTTGCATTGTATAATAATATTAGACTGTAATCTCTGTGCAGCTGATCAAAGTGCTAATGGAGATTGATGAAATCAAAGTAAAGTTGTTCTAGAATTTAATATAAGTCTTAACATAGGATAATAAGACAATAAGAATTTAACGGGGTATTTAATTTAAATCCTTGATAATTTAAATATTAATACTAAGTAGCGATATTTCGTGCTTCACATGCCGGAATAATTTAACTTTATTTAGTATTAAACGACAAAAGGATGCTAGTGTGCAAGTCAGTTAGAAAATGTAAAGAGAATTTTTCAATGAAAGTGAAATGGAAAGAAGCCTGGTAAATTAAAATGAAATTCATCGAGATCGATGGATGGAAATTTTCGAAGCAATTATATTAGGAATTCAGTAGAATCAAGACAGAGGAAGTTCAGAGGTCCAGAATATTGAGAAACACGAAAATCCTTTGACAGTAGCCGCAACTTCGACGTATTAATTGCCATGCAAATTAATTAGTTGTTATCGCTGGGTGTTGTTACACGAATTAATTAGCGGTTACTAGAGCGGAATGCTACTGCCAAAGTTTTGGAATTCTAAATATACAGAGCGGTTGCCAGATCTCGGCGTAATGTACGATATACATTCGCCGTAGACGAGCTTCTACGTACGAATATACGAAACATTTCAATTTCTATTGCAACAATAAAGTTCGAAATCAATCGAAAATATATTGCTGTGCAAAACAAGGAAGCAGACGGATTCGTTCCTCGGTTACTTCCTAAAAAATTGCCCCTACAAGTTTCATTGTCCCCTGTTCTTTTCCGTAGTTTCCAAAAAGAGAAGTCTCTCCGGCCGATACGCAAGAGGAGGCAAAGCACGTAACAGTGATAATGCGATGAAAGATGACTTCCATCTCCTGCGGAAGTGAAACTTATTTTCCGGGGTTATTGTACCTCTCGAGAACCGAGTAGAACCGAGCTGTTTACAGCTGTTGGACGAATATTCGCGGAGAATCGTATTGAGCGTGGCCAGCTTTCTCTCTCTCTCCTTCTCTCATGGTTCTGTTCCTCTTAACTCATTGTTAGACGGCCATGTCGATGTCACCATAAAATCAATACCCGACATCGTGGCCCCATAGATATTTAATGGTCTGTGGTTTTTCATAAAAGAGGCGGATGTCGCTTGAAAGTGGAAAATACGATCGAATAAATTTTTTAATCGTATTTGTACGAGGTCGGGATTTATCGCAGATTTGAAAAATTTTATTCAGGAGTTTATTGCTCTCCGAGCTGGCAAATAATATTTCAAATGAATTTTGGTATCTAACTTACTCGCGAAAGTGAGGACTTGAAAGAAATGACGAAGATTCATATTTTTAAGAGTATAATTTCCAAAAAATGAACGAACGAACGAAAGATGCATTTTTGTATCTCGAACAGCCGATTTTTTAGTATATTATATCAATTTTTTTTTTTGTTCTACTTATTTCTTGGCAATTTCTCTTATACCGTCTAATAATTTTTGACGTTCAATATACGGATCAATACTATTTGTCTTTTTTGGTCGTACGTAACCTATTCTTTTTGTTGTATTTTTTTTTATATATTCGCACCTCACTACTTTTTGACACCTTTTTCAAGTTCCAAAAAATTTTACATTCGTTTATTTCTTGAATTGTTCAACAGTAACTTCTTAAACGTTTATTTGTAAAATAATCGACCATTTAGAAAGAAACTGGATATTCCGACGAACGATAACGTTATCTGCGCGATAATTGTTTCGTTGAAACGATCGATTCGCCGGTACGAGGGTGGTAAACGCTTTCTAGGGGATGGAGTCACCCCTCGTCGGTAACGTAGAAATTTCTGTTTCGCATTTTCTTGGAAAATCCGTGAAACACGAGCATCGTCGTGTCGTATCCCAAGTCGATAACACGAGCAAAGCTCAACGGTTGATGAAGTTGCACCCCCTTTGTTTTACCAGCGATCGTTTTCATTTCAATTCATGCCGCGCGTAGCAATTGAACTCGCAGAGTCGGGCTTAACCTTTCTACGGTAAAATTTTCACGATCGTCAGTGATCCAAATGAATAGTTAATAACATGTATATGTTTTCTATATTTAAAAGAAATGTTTAATTTATAAAATTTTTAATTTGTTATTTCTCTGTCTGTTTGTTGCAGCGAAAAAGCAAAATGGGGCGGCATTACGGACGAACAGCCTGGGCTCGGGGGCGAGGACACCACCCCTCGAAAGGAAAAGCAAATTTTCGGCCCTCGGTAGACTCTTTAAACCGTGGAAATGGAAACGGAAAAAGAAATCGGATAAATTCGAAGCTGCCTCATTGTGTAAGTGACAAATTATACGCTTTGCAAAACGATAATACGATGAATTAAACGTGATTTGAGAATATTTTCGAGTATTCTAGAATAGTAAAAAAAAAAAAAAATGAAAAATAATTGAGAAAACAGAGTAAGACTATTCTTAAGTAAAGTGGAGAGTTATCGGCAAAGTTAGGATGTTAACCAGGGGTTGTTTCTCGCGATTGCAGCGCTCGAGAGGAAGATCTCTGTACGAGCTAGCAGAGACGAGTTGGTACAGAAAGGAATCCTGCTGCCCGTCATAAGGTCCACGTCATTTCCGGAAAATGGTGAGCCTCTCGATTTTACCATATGTCACCGCTTTTCTACCAGGAAATCCTGGAATATCGATGCTCGAGAGGAAATTGAATCGTTCGATGTTTCATTCGTACGATTGCTCTCCTTACGCCAACGAGCGAAATTCTGCTTTGAAAGTTTCGCTGAAATTTATTGTAGTTCTGATAAAAACCAGGCATTCTTTAATCTTCGTTCATTTGATGATATGTAAAAAGAACGATGCTATTTGAAAATTGTATTCGTTTGTGTATAAATTAAAAATGTCTGGATTAAATAATTTATTTGTACGTTTTTTTTAGTTGAAATGAATGTATTTTAAAGATATAGAAATGAAATATGCACAGTCAAGAGGAATTTGCCTGTTTTATGATGATTAACAAAATAACGAGGGAAACAATCAATATGTAATTATTAAACTGCGAATATTTGTGTAATTTCATATTTTTATAGATACAATTGAACGAGTGAGAACTGATAGGAAATTTTATTAATTTATTAATTTATTAATTTATTAATTTATAATTTATAATTTAATAATTTATAATACGTATTATACGCATTCTTTCGATTTTTGCAGCCTTATTATCTCCTTAGATATCCTTATTATCTACACATTTAGAATAACATATTTTTATCTTGCTATGCCAAATTTCGTTCACGCCAACCTAACCCTGATCATCGTTCACGAGCGTACAAACATGCCAAGCTCTCAAAATAATGCATGCATACAATTTCACTCACCCTTGGACCATGCCCACTTATCTTTTAGCTTTTCTTCGATCCCCTGTTTCCCTTATTTACGCTAAACTTGAATCGTCGCGAACTACCTAAAACAACCCTATGGAACCGTAAAATGTGAAGCATGGTTTGAACGTCTGCGTGGATGGACGAACATTATCAAACTGGGAAGAACCAGACGCGATATCGCGAAAGTTTTCAATTTCCAGTCGTCACGTGCGGAACAAATTCGCGAATTTCCCGAATGGAGGACCGTCTGGTCCCTTGGAAATTGTCCAGCCTCCGGTTAATCAGGAAATAAGGGCCCATGGTCTGTGGATGGAAATGAGACGCGAATGACAAGATGCAATACTGAAGAACGTAATTAGATTCCGCGCTTGTTATCACGCAGACATGGGTTTAATTTCCGCCACCGTCGGACACGTGTGTGCAATTAATTTCGTTTTACTCGTACGTCGGACCATTTCGAAAAAATTTCGTGGTCTCTTGATTCCTTGAATATGGAGGATGGTTTTACGGTTCAAACACGGCACTGAGGTACGATTGAAATTTGTAATCTTCAAGTTTTAATTTAAAATTAACTTTGCGAATTATACGTTTGTGTCGTCGCGAGTGATTCGTCATAAAGTTTTTATTTCCTTAGCTATCTGATTATTGGCATTGAAACATGTCTAAAACATGTTAAAAGGTGCAAGTAGAAACACGCTGTCATAGTTCGTCGAATCTCCTTTTCCTTGGAATGTTACAACATTACGTACAGATAACAATGTGGCCATCGTGACGACGATGGTGTTTGCATAGAAAGCAGAAAACGTAGACAGCCAGTAACTGCACATTGTAACCTTGCCTGGGAGAAGTTGGCTCTTCCGCGAAATCTTACTGTCAACGTTCATTTTCTCAGAGATTTCCAGTCCAGAGGGAATCCGCCCCATTGATTAAACAAATCCTTCAGAAAATCTTACTCCAGGATGCCTTAGGAACACTGCTATCGCGTAACCTAAAATGCAGTAACGTTACCAAGCAATACCTCGCTGAAATATAATCGAACTGTGGCTCATTCCATGCCGATGTCAAAAGCCTATTCCCCAGATGGAAACCACCTATTCTCCCACTTGCTCTAATCATCGTTC
Organism: Tetragonula carbonaria; assembly: GCA_032399595.1. Taxonomy (NCBI): domain Eukaryota; kingdom Metazoa; phylum Arthropoda; class Insecta; order Hymenoptera; family Apidae; genus Tetragonula; species Tetragonula carbonaria. The sequence continues at coordinate 3,672,532 of JAUCRC010000009.1, read as the reverse complement.
CAGATCCAACGAACGTAGCTACTCCGCGGAATAGTTGCAAACATGGCCCCGATGCCCGTTTTCATTAATATTCGCCCGCTAAACGTGCTTTCGTTGCTGGCTTCCAGAGACGGCCGGGGACTCGCCGGACGGTCAGAAGCCTCCGACGCCGCAGCAACAGCAGCAGCAACAACAGCAACAGCAGCAACCGGCTGTTGGTAGTATCGTCACCGGTGCCAGCACCCCTGTAGTAACACCCACGTCGGCCGGTAACGTTCAGCAATCCCAACAATCCCAGCAACTAGCGTCGGCCACGCCGACCTCTACGACTGCCAATTCGCATTCTACAGGACCGCCCAGCAATCAACCCTCGCCGCATCCCTCGCCCCTTTATCCGGGGATTCCGCAGCCAGGCCAGCCGAACGGCAGCACGCAAGGTAAGATACAAATATCTGTCTGTTCCGTCGAAGAACGTGAAAATACTCGAATTTTTTCTACCAGAGATTCCCTAGTACGCGGGGACGTTTGTGTTTCTGTGTGTGTATGTCTAGATCATTTCTTTTTGGAGGGGAAGGATTGGGATTTGGATTGGTGGAAGAATTGACGCGTATATTGAGTGTATTTACATTTGTAGGAGTGTGTAGAATGGAGCCTTTCTTGTCTGAAAATCTACTATTAATATTTGAACGTATTAATATCTGGGAGGGATGTTTTGGAGGGATGAATATTGCTCTATGCATGCGAACATGAACATTACAATATGCAATATTATTTCTATAGAACAAGCATTAATTGATATTATCAGATACATTAGAGAGAAGAAAGTATTATTTGTTTACATGTTACTTAAATATTATATATGTATCATTTATTATTATCAATTGACGTCACATGGATATTTATTTAAACTCTTATTTCATTTCTTTCGTCTATATATCAATAATGAAGCTTGTTCAAATATTACTTTACCAGAGCAGAATGTCCATTGATAATTGGAAACTCACAATCAGATTGCCGAGATAGTTGAAGGCTTTAGAGGTCTTGTGGCCATCTATGATCGATAGCGGTGTTTGATATTTGGTTTGACGAGAGGTTTGATTGGTCGCGGAAAGTTTACGATGGTTTTATGAGATGGGTTAGGGTCGACAATGTTGCTGCAGGATTTCAGGGGTCGTGTGCCGGGATCACGGTGGAACATATTGGGGTTGTTTAGGAGTCGCTCGAGGATTGTTGATTGAAGGGGTGTATAATTTCAGAGAGACACTGCCGATTGTATTTGATTCAACAGGTGATGAGTGCTTTAAATAAAATATAGATATACACTTTTCGAGATGTTTTATTCATTGAAAGTTGACATTCCATTTTGTCCGCAATTTGTCCGATAATTCAACTGGATGTCGCTCGCAGTTACGTCATCGTGCTATTAACGCAGCTAAGAAACGCCTTCGAACAGCTTCGAACCGAAGAGATTTGCAATCACAGTGACGAAATTAACTCGTCTTCTTCGCTTAACAGGTTAAATACACACGTTGGAAACGTGGAAATCGTCGTCTCGTCGACGTTTATCTTGAAATTACAATATCTTAGCCAGACGTGTAGAGACGTGGTTGCGAAAGAGGCGAGGGAAATTATAGCTCTGGTCCCCATGGTATTAATGCGAGCACGCACAATGGCGCCGAGCACAGGCGTTGACCTAATTACCAGGAATCACGTGCTAGAGGCGGCATTAATGGGCTAGCAAGCATGATCGCGGTATGTCGTGTTGCATGACGATCGCTTAAATATCTCATGGAATCACCGCGTCGTCCGTCCGAATCGCTTTGCCGAATAACGACGACGACGTTTAATCATGCCTGTTCAATTAATTGAAGCGAATGTCGGACGTGTTCATACTGTCGGAAGCATCCAGGCTTATTGCAATGACGAATTCTTAACTTTACAGTGAATGTACGTCACCGGAGGAAAGTTTCAGATGGCTGAATGAGTTTAAAGTTTAAAGAAAAATTAGGTTCCAATTAAACAATCGATGAATTTTGGATGGGTGACTTCAAATTTTTAGTTGATAGTTAACTTGTTAATCAGTTAGTTAAATTAGTTAAATTTATAAGATTAGAAGAATGTGACAAGCAATTTTAAACTGCTGCTAATTTTGAAGTCTAGAATTGTCGTGTGCACCATGGAACCAAGGAAAATTTTATTACATCGAAAAATTCTTCCGTTACTCCAAATTAATGACAAAATCCACAGACTTGAAACAAATACAATTGAAAAAGAAACTTTAAGTTTGCAGTCAAAGTGTGAAGATAGAAAACAAAAGTGCTGATAAGCAATTTTGAACGTTATCGTACGTACAATAGAAGCGATGAATTTGAAAGAAAAAACTTGGTTTCTTCGATTTTCACTTCAAAGTTTCATAGTTTTAGTTTGTAATATAGAAGATATAGAGGAAACGAACGTAATGAACATTTTGAAAGTTCGGTAACCAGTTGCGAGTGTAGTTCAATGTTCGCCAGAAACGTAGATTTTCTACGACAACCTTCCACCTTCTCGACTATCCTAGAAAAACCCTAAAAAATCGTATCGAGCAGCGCGGCCCACGAGAAGAGACGAAATCTCTCCACGAAAGACACGCGATCCCTCAGCGTCGTATCGAGTTCACAAATCCGTCAGGCTCGAGGAACAATCCCTTATCTTTCACCCCTTTTACCGCGTCCTGTATCTGACCATCGTGACCAAACAGCCGTATCGTGTTCCTGCCGCGGTTTAAGGAGAAACCGTAAAAGCGCGCGTTTGTCATAGAAACGCGATATCATCCGGACAATTCGATTTCCGAAGCAGGAATTCCCCAACTCCCCGTTTTCGAGATTTCTTGAGATTTCGCGGCACGTCTCGCGAATCCTTTTGTCGGCTAGCAACCTGTTGCCATTTGGTGAATTTATTTGACGCGATACACCGGTTACACTCGATCGTTTTGACCCTCGTTTAATATAAAAAAGCGCCAAATTCGCGATTTTAAAATTTATTTTCTTATTTAAAATTTATTTTTTTAGGGAAGGGAGACACGCGGATTTATTTGTTTTGATAATATTTTATTATTTTATTATAATGTTTTACATTATACATGGATGGAATATTTGAGGTAGTTTCAATGTTAGAGGAGCGCTTTCAGACATTGTTTAGCTTTGAAGTCTGAACGACAAAAGAGGCGCGATCAATACTATTGACAACAATATTGTCCATTGGTTTTAATCTTTTCGAAACCTGGCGCAGCCAATATTATTGGCGATACGTAGATATTCGATCACTCGCTGCAACAATGCATGTTTTAAATTTAAAACAAGGTTGTGGATTACAATAATTTATCTTTTTTTGTATTGAAATTCCAGGCATGTAATTTCGTTTCTGTGTAATTTCACGACAGTTGGTGGTAGAATTCAACTAAATTAGAGACATCAAAACTGAGCTGAATTTAATTCTAAATTGTTCATTGTTCTCCTGATATCCGATAATACCGATTAAAAGTTGATAATATTATCGATCAGGTGTAAAAATCAATTTTTGTTTTCCACGAATTCGTGCACGCAGAGCGCGTAGCACAATCGCGACGCGTCTTGAATCGCGCGGATTAAGCGGGACAATTTACTCGCGAGCGCGTTACACGCGAATAATGTGCTTCCTGCAGCAGCAGCAGCAGCAGCAGCAGCAGCAGCTACTGCTTCCGGCGAGAGATACTCGTACTCGTGCTCGGCCGGTGGGTCGTTAATGTCGCGGCCAAGTTGCGAGAGAGGATCTTCCCTTTGAGAAGAAATGCGCGCCCACTAGCTTCAGATTTCTTTTTTAGTTTTTTCTGGTTACTTTGTTTGATGAACGTGCGGCCGTGTTCGCTAAATCTTGTGTCTGGGGGAGAACCCTCTCTTTTCGGAAGATGAAACAACTTACCGCGTCTAACGCTGGTTCTACGACGGAGCAATTTTTTGGACATTTGTCGCTGAAAGAGATGAGTTTTCTTCAATTGTGTTGCGTGGTGATTTTTCTTTATTCTAAAGCAGTTCAGACAGTTATCGAAGTAAAAATTGCCCATGAATTTACTAGTTTCAATATTAGTCTCATATTTATGCAACGAAATTCGTAATAATTTTATCGTTGAGATGCTTTTCGATTGAGTCCTCTTCAATCGTGTTGCCCGATAATTTTTAATTATTCCAAAGCAGTTGCTACATGTTCAGATATTTCGCGTCAAGTAAAAATTTCTGCATCACGCATGGATTTATTAGTTTTCAATGTCATCTCGTACAATATAATTCGTATAATTGTCTTTCCAATGCCATTTTCTGCTACACGTTCAATTTCGTTTCCAAAATCTTTTTAAACTATTCAGACCAAATGTTCCACGTTCTAATGAAATTTCAATTGACACAAATCTGAAAACCCTTTTCTTCGTCGTTAATCATCCTCGACTGAAACTTAAAAAAATTCTTGTAATATATAAAAGTTAACAAGAGCAAATGTTTACCAAAATACCTCGAAATATCTTCCTAAAATTCCTCGAATTTCCTCATTGCGCCATCAGTTCGACACCGTGGATAGAATTCAGCTGGGCCGTTTTCGGACTTGGAAAATGGTCCTAAAACACGGAAAAGACGAAGAACTCCCCGAGGCTCGGAGGGGGTTGGACGAAGGAGAAACGGAGGATGCGGTGAATTATGCGGTCGTGATGGAGGCTGTGAGACGAAAAAGGGTGCAAACAGAGGATAAAACGTCGTGCAGACTGTGAAGGTTGGGTTAGTGTATGCTCCTTGTCTGTCTCGTGGCAAGAACCATGGCAGGCGACGACGATCGATACACCTCTCTGCGTACATTGCGAGCCTACCAGCCTCTCTCGCTCCTTCTCTCTGTCTCTTTTCCCCTTTGGCTATCCTCTCTGTTTATTTTTATCCTCCGATTAGGTTTTCCAACCTTCTTCCGATTGAAGATGCGTTCGAGAACGATCGAAAAATGAGAAACGTTTATAGATAACTGTGCCTATCTGTGAGGTTCCATCGATCTCGATCAAGACCTTGATTGATCCTGAGGATCAAGGATTGTTCCAGGGAAATAGGCAAATATGCTGGTTCTAATGGTTTTTGAACTCTTGTTTCTTTCAAACGTTAGTATTCGTGCAATTTTGTTTTTTTTTTCTGAATTTTGACTGAGAGAGTCAATGGAACTTAAATATGTCTATTTTGCGCTATTTAATTTCATTTTTATTTATATCTATAATATCTAAGTTTTTAGTTCCACATTGATGTTGCTGTTTCTTTTTTTAGTCCCCTTTTCTCACGAATGTGTAGAAATCCGCAGTCTCTCCTCTCTCCGAGAGGCAAGAAATTTATTCGTCAAAATTTCCGACAGTCAAGAAAGAAAGGTCACGCATATTTGTTTCTCAGAAATACATTAGTAGCAAATTTTTCGTTTCTTCCGTCTCGATGAGAGGAAGAGAGTAAGATTTCCAAGGATCAAAAAAAGACACTATCCTAACATTCGAAGTAGCATTGTCACCCTCTGCTCTCGTAGGCCTCTCTTTAGCGACGAATCGCGTTTGCTACGAAGATTTTGGCAACAGAAAGTATCAGGGTCACCGTTAACGAGACCTACGATGGTAGGCATTGTAGTCGATGAGTCCCTGGGTTAAGAAGATTGTTCGAATTCAGCGAGGGGTGGAGGACACTGGAATGGGGTGACACACAGCTAACCGCTAAACGTTCCAGTACGACGTTTATTGCGTCGTTCGGAACGGTTGTTTGAAGAAGACGTTTGTTATTCCGTGCAATTGAGTGTTTGCGTTGACTGAGGGTAAATCGAAGGGGTGAGTGTCGGTGGTTCGGAGATAGTTATGCAGATTTAGCTGGAGGAATTACGTGAATCTTCTAATTAGGCTGTTCGACCGCTGCATCGTCGTATTTCAATTGAAATTCCTCGAGTCGCTTCGTGGAAAATTACGTTCGAATTATTTTCTTGGACGGCGAATAATTTTAGCTGAATTGAATTTTGACTTAATAGTATATTTCTTCTTCTTCTTTTTTTTTTTTTTAAGGTACTCGATTTTTCTTTCGTTCGAGTGTTTTTTATTTTTAAATTACGAATTGTGATACTTTTATTGACATATTATATTTTCCTCCACGGCTGTAATTAATGATGAGAAAATTTTCATGGATACTTCAACTTTACGAATATTATTGGCATATTTATTTCATAATAATTATATTGAAGATTTGTTGAAAATCGGTGCTGACTGAACGTTGAGAAAAAGTAATGTTTCTACTGGAAAGATTATCCTCGATTGTTTGTGTCCCTACTTTGACCAGCGTTTGGTCCTTGTTTTCCTTTTAATTAACGTTCTCCGGGGAAATGTCGATGGCAAACACATCAGAGCGTGGGATTGATAGATAAATACTAGAGAAACCAGCATTGACGTAATTTCCATTGAAACTCGCATGAACGATCTCGTGAGTTCTCTGTTGTTTGTCGTGAAAATTAATAGCAAATTTCAATTTCAGTATTACCAGTATAAAGTCGAAAGCAAGTTTCCGTAAATATACCAAAGTATAAAAGTATTAATGACTGGAAAATTAAAAAATCGTATTTCCAGGGAACAGAATTATATTTGACAATATAAATGAATGTAAAATATATTTTAGAAATGAATCAGCTTTAATTTGGTATCTTTGAATGGAAAGTTTTAACAGTATGTTCGTACGCATTGCTGCGTAATAAAACGCGTCTGACCGTAAACGCTCCGCTTCTACTTGCAGTTTGCTCTCCCCTCAAGTTTCCGTCTTTAATCCGTACATTCGTGCAAACTGTATCAAATTAAAGCTTTCTCATCGTAAATCTATCATGTATTAGTCACATATTTTTATACTACGTATATTAACTTAGTTTCCTTCATGAATAATGACACATCGCGAAATAATTTTTCGTAAAATAAGATGAGAACTTATTGTCTCTTATTGTATGATTTAAATTGATAAATGAATATAATTTCAAATCTGCGATAAATCTAAAATAAATCTGATATTAAAGTTTATCAGTCACAATCACTCGATGTAAATATATGTTAAAAACGATCAATTCAATTATTAATCTAATTTTAAATATTTAAATGATGTTATAATGAAAGACTGTGATAAAAGAATCAAAAAATTTCGAAAGTGTTTAGTTTTCTTTCAAGCTTTTTCTTTTATTTTTTTTTTTTTTTAATTTTTACTCCAGTTTGTTCGATTTTTCTGCAACGAAGGATTTCATTCGATCGTCTGAGAAATTCCTTCTTTAGAGAACTTAGTCCGCAATTGAGTAGTTCAAAACACCCGTGATTAATGTCGTTTCTCCCACTTCGGTCCACCGGGACCATTCAAGACCACTTCTCATCGTCATCCTTAATTCGTATCAAAACACTTCCCCGGAATAATGGACAGGGAAGGCAATCCGAAATTCAGTGTGGCAAAAGGGCGTGCGAGCCACGCTCTCGAGCTCGTCGCCGGCGTGCATATTTCAGCGCGACGGCGCTCGTTGTTTTCTGCCGCGTACGTGCAACGGAGTGGAGGGTCGAAAGGGTGCACGACGAGAGAGAGAAGTCGGGTCGATATTGACGCAGGCCTTGTGGTGAAACCTTACGAGCACCGTCGTCGTCGTCGTCGTCGTCGTCAACGACGTCGAATCGACGACGAAATTCAAACCCTATTCGGGGTCTATTGGAGAGAGAAATTTTCATTTGATCGGTCGCGTGAACATAATCCAATCCTTCCACCCCATCCCGCGATGTATGTTTCAGTGAATAATTCAAATAATTAGCTTTAATGGATGGTGGAAACCTCCTTGGCGCACCGATGACTCTATTACGTTTGTTAATTGCAAAGATTGTAATGTATATTAACCAACATTCGCGATACACCGAACAGCTAATAGATAAAATATTCTAGAATATTAATATATAATATTTAGCGGATAATATTCGGCACTTCAAAAGAAAACGAAATGGATTGATATCAATTTGTTCAGAATTTGCAATTACAATTTATTTCACATTTTTCATTTTTTTAATTGACAGAACATTTAAAAGTGCGAATAAAACTCGACATTTTACAAATAAAATTTTTCCATCGGAATCCATTTGCATTCTATTCGGAAAAAAAAATTACAGTCTACCTTGCCTCGAAACGATATCAAATAATTTTTCAAATTCTCAGATTTACACTCATAATTCGCTCTATATGAAAAAAAGTTAAAATATTCCTATATCAGATACGAATTTATTTAACTTGAATTTGACAACCTTTATCTAAAAAATATTAATTAAAAGGATCCACGAATAACATTCGTTTAGAATTTTCATTCATCGAGTTCATTTTAATAATAAACTCAGGAGAATCGACCCTCCTCGGTACAATTTGAATGAATCCCCCCTTCCTCCACCCCCCTCCCTTGCTTAATTGAACTGAAACGCTGCATCTCTCGAATTTGCACACGAGCGTTGAATTTATCAATACACTGGCTGGGTTCTCTCTCTCTCTCTCTCTTCTTTTCTTTCTTTTTTCTCATGTTCAAGCTTTGTCGTCATGGGGTTGTTCAACCCTCTTTGAGCCGCTTGCAGCTGTCTCGAAAAGAACGGTGATTAACGAGTGCAATTCCGCGGCGCTCGCGTGTTTTACGTCGCTTTGGTTGGACCGTTGATGTAGTTTTTGAGGAATGGCGTTGGTTTTTGTTGAACGAGCTGAGGGTGGCTCGGGCGATTGTTAGGGGAAAGCTGGAAGTTTGGTTTTCCTGGCGTTTTGTCTCGATGTTTCGGGAGAGTTCGTTGAAGTTTCGCGATGACAGGAAGAATGACAGGAGGGAAAGAGGTAACAGAAGTTGATCGCGTTTTTCATTAGTGAAGACGAGATATTGTGGTGTATTCTGTTGGTGAAATATTAAACTGCGAAAATTTAGAAGCAGTTAGAGGGAGAACGTAATGAAAAGGTGAAGTAAAGAACAAATAAATTCCAGATGGGATAAACAACAAATTCACGTTTATGTGGATTTTAAAAGGAATGGAAAGTGAGTGAGCAGATGTTACAACTGTAACGAAGGATAATTTAAATAGTAGTTTAAATACAGTGTAGGTTAAACAGTAAAAGATTTTAATTGAAATAAAAGCTTGGGAGAAATTACAAGAATTGAAACAAAAGCTTTGGACAAATTAAAGTTCTTTTCAGTTTAAAGTAAATTGTACCTGAAAATCAAACACGAGTGAATGTACAAGTAAAGTGAGGTAATTTCAATTTTTATCCTATTATCTGTAACAGAAAAGTTTGCACATGGAAAAGAACAAACGTTCGGAAATTCATATTTTAGGACGAAAGAAGAGCAAAACTGTCGCCTCTTTGATATTCAGTCCGCGGGACGAACAGCTAAATGCAAAACGTTAGCTCGGTTCTCTTGCCAGCTACCTGTTTTACTCTTATCAGACACGATATCAATTATCATATCAGCCGCGTAAAACCGTCTTGACTCTAGCAGAGCGCAGTGAAATATCTTCAGCTTCGTCTGTTTTTTCTTTTTTTTTTTTTTTTTAACACGCCGATGCCGGTTTGCAACGAGCGAATCGATAGAGCAACGCTCGTCGATAAAATATATATGTCGTGCACGCCAGACGTTCCGAGACGTACATTTCTCCTGGCAAGTCTCCGGGGATACGAATAACTCGATGAATTAATAACAAGGGGAACGGTGAACTCACTTGCCGCAGTCAGCCCTTTGCGCTAGTATTTTTTTCTAGTTCAAGTTCCACGACAACTTTACGAAATTAAGAATTTCGTTCAGTGATTTGTATTTTCACGAAATGTATTTTCGTCGTATTTCTGTAGTTGTTCTTAATACTAGAACTGCCAACATGATTAAAGCAGAAAATTTCCATCAGAGACATTGAAGTCGAAAAATAGAGAAACTTTATAATAGAATGGGGTACACAGCTTCCATTCATATATTTTACGAAAAATTATTTAAATGTTTCGAAAGTACGTTGCTTTGCGTCTACAAAATATCTAACAAAAATTATAAATTGATCAAATTGATAGTTCGAGATAGTTGAAGAAGAAGGAAATCTGAATTTTTCATAAGATACCGTTTTTTCTTTTCTTTTTTTTTTCCTTTGAAAAATGTGAAAAATACACATGAGAAATTTAATTCATAATTAGATAGTTTACGCCTGTAATTACGTTCTAAATATTGTGTTGCCAGACAATTATCTTCTGTAAGGTATTTTCTCTGGCAGGTTAATTTAAAATGCTTCGCTCGAGGTTAATTTAAAAACGTAAACCGTATTGTCTTTTAGCTTCTACTGTATAATCTAAATTTAATATTTAGTAAAAGTTTGCTTTCGAAAGAGAACAATATGGCTCGTGCGTTTACAAAGACTGTGCAACCTTTCAGTCCAATCTGTGCCTGGAAAATTTTCGACTTTGCGAGTTACTTTTGGAAAATTCAGACGTATTTACTCAAGATATAAAAATTGAAGGATATAGAATAACAGAGAATGAGAATTAAGATAGAAATACACAGAACAGAATTCAAACATCAAATTGATCCACTTACTTTTTACTAAAATTGAATACATTTCAAGGGACGAATAATGTACATTAATATATTTTAATATAGATTCTCTAAAAACAATTCTACGGTGTTTAACACTGTTACTTTCATCTATATCAGAGCAGGCTAACTGGCGGCTCGCGAGCTCTTGCCCCTATTTTCCTGATCGCTAGCAATTCTACTCCCTTCACTGCTTCGATTTCTCCACTTGCTAGGGAAATCAACAGACCGAGAGAGTGGGGAGAAATCGATATAGTGGAGGGGATAGCGCTTGCGATCAGGAAAGTAGGGGCAAGGGCCGCCAGTTAGCCGACTCTGCTCTATATCATCAATTTATGGATTCATATAATTTATGAATAATCTGTTGATTATATATTAATTCGATCGCAAAAAATATATAAAACACCCAAGTTTTGAAACAAAATTGACACAAAAAACACATGAAAATCCAGTCTATTAGTTACATGTCTGTACTTCATTTAATGATACGTGACAGTAATAAAAACTCAAAACAATTATAAATAACTTCTTTCTTGAAAGAAATTTCCAATAATATAATTAAGCCATTCAAATTAATTAGCTCTCTAAATTAAGAGCACGAAGAAAAATAATAATATAAAAAAACACCAATGTATGCAACAGAAGGAACAAAGTCTAGTATATAATATCGCAGAGAACGAAGGGCGATTCGTCTTGCGAATTAGAACAGAGAATGCAGGGTTAACAAATGCACAATGCAGCGACGTTTAGAGAGATTATAGTGCCCGTATCGTTGCAGTCTGCGGCCCCTGGTCGGTAAATTTTGCCAGATTTCGTAGGGTTTCTTCCCCCCCCTCTCTCTCTCTCTCTTTCTCTGTGAATCTGGCTTCCACGAACTTCCACTCCACGTCGTTTCGTTAGCGTCGCGATGCGCCAGGGATTTTGCACATTCGTTTTAATGGAGTAATTTCGTGCGACGAGACGTGTTAACGTGGCCAGTCACTGTGCTAGATTGTCGTTTCTGACGGGACGCCGGACTATTCCACCTCTGACCGTTCGTGTCGTGCATCTTGCCGGATGCTTCGGACACGAAAACGTTGGATTTCGCTAACAGGGACACTCCCCTTGCAGCCAGGCGAGGGAGGGTCTGCCTCGAATTTGCTGGACTTCGAGCGAATCTCCGGAGTTGATTTATCTTCGATGACGATATTATTGGAATCGACACGGCGACAATTCGATGCACTTTACGAACGAAATTTACGATAAAATTGCGAGGACAAGAGAAATGAAAGTGCAAAGAATTTAGAATTCTATCGATTGAATTGTCTATATTAACGAAATTGCGATCATACTGTGGTGATTGCGGATGTAGATTGTGCAGTTTTATATTTTTGCTCTTCCAATTTTCTACGAACCAGTCAAAGATTGAACAGCATTTACAACACGAGTTTTCAATATATTTTTATTTCACATCTACTTTATACAAGTTTGTACTTTTTTGACGAGAAATTCATTCGAATCACCAAAGATATAGCGCCGTTAGTTTATCAAGTTTCTACGAAAAATTTCGCATTCATCATTTTAATCATCGTTGTGGTTCCAACGTTACAGAATAAAATTTCACTCAAACGGATTGGTGAACGCTCTGCTATTGTTAAAATTTCCTCGTATCCGTGGAAATTTCATTGCTTGCTCAATAATAAACGCGCAGGCACGCCTGTGTTTCGCGGCATTGGAAACTTATAAGTTATTATATCCATTAAGAAAAGAAAATTAATTTATGTAAACTCTCGCTGCTGCTAATGGGCAAACTTGTTCCATTAAGAAGTCATTAGTTACAGGGAAATGCAATTAAAATCGAGGCAAAATTCCTAGTTCTATCTCCTGAATAATTACTAACTACTGAAATTCTTTGCAATTATTTGCAGCTCTAATGTCAACAAAGCGTTGAATCATCGAAGTCGCGAATTTGCCGTTAGAATTCGAAACTCGACTCAGAAAGAAAAAAAAGAAAAGAGAAAAAAAATTGAAGCTGAAACAATTCTTTAAAATTCTTTAACATTCTTGAAAATTGCGGAACTGCGATGTATTTCGGACGGTTTCTCTCTTCGAGCTACAACGATTCTAAAATAACAGAACAAATTTCAAACGATAAATACCGCGACAGTGATCCACAATGTCTGTCGATTCGGGTTACAGAGGCACTTCACTTCGTAGTGGTTATCTCTGGGTATCACTGTGTCACACATTGCACGATTTTTATCTCGAATTTTCGAATTAAAACGAGAGACGAGAGGATAAAAAGAACGAAGTTTCCGATATGGCCGTACAGGATCCATGTGATCGGTTTGTGGTTTCGATACTAGCTGTTAAATCTATTACTTCGTTAAATTAAATGTTGCACGAAATGAACGCGATCTAACGAGAGCTAACGAGATCGAATTTAAAATGTTGAACTTTTCCGAATAATTAATTAAACCGAGGAAGATAATATTTTCCAGAAAGCCAACGTTCAATTCTAAAAGGGTTATATTCAATTGAAAAAGATTTAAATGAGGTCTTCTTTACAGGAACAATTAATAACCTTAAATAATAATTTTCCTTCGTAATCTAAAGAAAAAGTGAAACTAATTCTGTCCTTCGCAAAAATGATTTGACCAGTCGAATTTAAAACGTTAAATGTTACCTAAGAAACTGATTAATAATCGAGGAAAGGAATATTTTCTCATGGAGAAAACAACATTCAGTCTTAGAAGACTGAATATTTAATTCAAAAAGATTCCAATAAAACTGATCTCGATATCTTCTTTGCAAGATAATTAATTATTAATCTAATTTTCCTGATTCTGTTCTTCACAAAAATAACGAAAAAAAAAAATTCTGTCTCGCAGATCGAAACAACAAGAACGATGAAAGACATAAATTTTTTCGCTCACAATTATAGACTAGAAACCCTTGATACAAAGTCGTCTCTGCAGTCTTTGAAAGGTTAATGTAATCAACCGATGTATTTCACGATTTCCCCGAAACTCGAGCTTCCCATTACTGATTACTCGACAAATCTAACATCCGCTCTAGCGGTTCTCCTCTTTTTCTTCTCCGTTGAAATTCGTCCGGACGACCTAGGACGTAACCGTGTCGCGCTCAATGGCTGAGGATGAAAATGCATTTCCGGATGACCGAAGCGGAATCGATTCCGAAGTTTCGTCTACCGAGCAGTTGAGTCGGCCGTGGGGCGAGAAACTTCGCAAGTCCCACGAGAGTTCAGCGACGACTCGATCCACTCGTTGGATCTGCACGTTTTTACCGCGGGTCTCGTTGTCGGCTGCAGTTCGCAATATTTCACCGGAACGCCAGCGAAAACGCGTTCTTTTCGCGATAGGCAGTTGGCTTCGTCGGTTCGTCGTCGCCTTCTCCCGGAAATTCACGATGAAATTACCGCAGATCCGTAGCGGCTAGCGGTGGTTCCCGTGATTCACGATGATAATCAGATTTTACGATAACGAGCGGCCCCGGCTGTGAATTAATATCGCTTGAATGGGAGTGTCCTTTAACGCGGGATTTTTCTCCCGGCTTTCCCTGGCGAGTTTCTTTCTCTTCTACCGCGACTAAGATCTCCATGGAATTACGAGAACGGTGTTATTCATTCGAAATGGAAAAATGGAGATGAATCGGTATCTGGATGTTTATGCAGGTTTGTGTCTTTCTGAGATTTCTCAGATTTAGATGGAAGATCATTTTGTGCATTTAATGTTGCAACGAGAAGCAGAATTTTAGTATTTAAGAGCGCGCAAGAATTTGTAGTTTGGTATATATATTGAAGGAAAATGTTTCTTGAAACGATCGAGTCACAACGAGATAATTCTGTGAACTAAAATATTTTTCTAAAATAATGCTCGAGCTTCGAGGAATTGTTTGAACAACTCGAATGTGATAATTTGTTTTATCTACTATAATGACATAGTTCCATAAACTAAAATGTTTTTTCTTTTAAATAATGATTAAGTTTTGCAGAATTATTTATAGAACTCGAATCTAGCGATATATTTCAGTCACCAATTTTTCAAATGTAAGAAATATATTCTACAAGGTACATGATATTTAACAAGATATTAGGATAAAAAATATTTTCTATAACATCAATGTAGGTTTGATTGATAATAAATATGAAATTTTATTGACAATAATTATTGAAGCACGTACTACGTAGTTAGACCATTACTACCGGAACGCGTCTGACTATAGACTGACCAGTTCTCCTTATACCTTCTATTTTCTCTCATTTCTTTTCGTCTTCTATTTATTCATTAACGCGTCTTCTGTTTCTTCATTGTTCGCAATTTTTTACCACTTGATTCATTAGACAGCATAAATTGTTACTATAGTTCATTACCACTTTTTACTGAAATCATAGACTCAAACTCACGTCGAAAAAATAGAATTCAAGATATCACTATGTCGAGAAGCAGAACTTGATAAATTGATAGAAATTATCATTAAAGTGATTTTCAGTAACTGCAAATGATAATTCCAGTGATAAAAAAAATCACATTCGCATAAGAATCATCCAAAAGGTCATCTATCGCCCGGAAAATAATGTTCGATTTTCCATCTTGATTTTCCATCACCTCTTTCTACCTCCTTCCTCAGGGACACATCTGGAATCTAACCTCTCTTAACTTAACCTTCCACCAGGGAGATAGCTCGTTAAAAGAAAGACACCGAGAACTTGTTCAGCGTCTCACGATGCGTGTTTGCGATATTCCACTCGCCGGTGGAAATCGGTGAATTAACCCTTTCGGTACGAGCACTTTATCTGCAGTGATACGCTACGAAAATGCACACATAGCGCGTGGTCAGTCCTCTTTTGTATAAACAAGCGTTAAATAAGAACTGTGCTTAATAAAACAATGTTTCTTCTAACAAATGTCGTTTATAGTTTTAACATTTATATAAAATTCTATTAATTATGTAAGTAACACTAGTATTATATAAGTACACACAGGTCACCAGATGGATGCCGGATATATCCACTACCAAAAGGGTTAAGAACGATCGCGCCAAGTGGAAAGTTCTTCCACGCTCTGTCGAAAGTTCAACTCTGACCGAAAGTTCGTCCCGACAGTTGTCGCAACGATCATCGTGCGGGAGCTGCAACTTTTAGCGAACGTCTTACGAACGAGCGAGCGGGCAATTTCGTTCGGTTTGCCGCCGCGAATTTCCGCGAACGTTAATGCGAACAGCGGGAAAGAAGGCGACGCTCGACGCGGTGTCGAGCAGTTTCAAAAAGAAAGTTAAAGTTTGAATCTGGTTTAAGTTGAACGCGGGCTGGGAGTTGAGTTCGAAAGAAGTACATAACAGGATTCTGTCGCCTTCCGTTCGCGAGACGTGAAGTTGAAGAAATTATAAACGATACGAGAATTTAATACGCTTTCTTTTTTCTAATATAAAATAAATAATACGAAGACAAATAATTTTATACAAATGTAGAGATGATGTTTCGCTCTTAGATGTACAGATTCGTAGGAAGAATGTTTTATCGTGGCACGCAAACTATCGATTGGAAATCTTTTTTCGTCGTTAAAAATTGTTAACTGCCAATTGCAAATTTCTTACAATTAAAAATCGTCAGTTTGAAATGTCCTGGATTTAGGACGATTACTCGAACTACTGTCTTACCTGTGTAATGGGACATCATGCTTAAATTTAGCTAACAGCTAAAGTCATGAAATTTTTTTAGAATTGCTGATAATTATAACGAATGTAGGTAAGGTGTTGATCTAATACAACGACTTAAGAAGAATAATAAAATTTCGAAAGAAGAAATTCTTCAGGACAGAGTCAGTTGACAATCATTATCATCGAATTATTATTCGAATAATTCAGGGTAATTTACATAAACTAAACTTACTTCTTACGAAAATTTATAAAATGGTGAAATTGTTCGGGAAATTGAAATTATGTATTGTTAACTTCTACATACTATTATATATTCGTGATTGCTTTAAACGAAGTCGCATGTTAAATAAACTGGATGCCTATTTCCAATGCTATATTTTATTCGAAGTGATACTTATTATTTCGTGAATAAATTGCTGGTAGATGATACGAGAATGAGTTTCAACTAAATTTAGTTAAATATCTAATAATTAATAATACGTAACATAATAATTAAACGATAAAACAGAGAATGTGTTTCTACTGCATCTTTATGGTAGTGCAATATAAGCCTCGCAATTTTTGCAATAAACGGTTGGGACGTTTCATTTGGACAGCGATCAGAACGGAGACCCGTAACTTTAATTAATCCCCTTTTTACTTCGTCGTTCGCAGACAGAGAAAATTCGATTACGATGGATTAACCGGTCGGAAATTCGCAGTTTGCATTTCTCAATTTCAGGCCTTCGAATCAACGGAGAAAAGAACGATACGAGAAATTTAAAAAAAAAAAAAAAAAACATGGAAAGAGAAATCCGTCAGAGGATTCTCGTTAACGAACGAACGCACGATTCTTTGGGGATCGTTTCGAAATTCGGTGAAACGAAACAATTTGTTGGCGATTGTTCCTCAGATTCCATCGGGGAGAAGCGACCCGTGGCGATAAAAACGGTCGGTGGAAAAGCAATAAACGAGAGTTGGGAAAGCGGGCGTTAAATAATCGAAGCGAACTGGATTCGTGGAATTCGTCGCGTTCTCGCGAGATCGTTTCTCCACTCGCTCGAGCGTAATTCTGTCGGTTATGGTCGGACGTAGACCGTGTGAATTCGTTCCAAGGTTCTTCAGGAAATTTTTATGAAACCGGACACGCATCACCTCCGATAGTATGGGGGAGAAAATTGCACGAAATATTAAAACCCACTCGGTTTATAATAAATATAAAGTTTTTAGGTGTGTAAAAATATACGATTATACAATTATTCAATTATACATTTGTACAATTCGATGCTTATTATACTTTTATACTTATTCAAAAGCACTATAGATCGTCCCACTCGTTCGAGCTCGCATGGAGTTCAACTGACTTCCGTCTGTCATTTATAGTCTTCAAGTAGCACCCTTATTTCTTCGGGAGGAAGGATTTCACAGTCCGAGGACTCTTTTATGTTTTCTATTTGTCTTTTCATGTGAATTTTATCGTAGTGCCAGTTTTCTGTACTATAGGAATTAAGGAAAACTAAGTTCGAATACGACGATGACAAAGTGATACGTATCAAGTTCTCTCTATATCTGCACGCTATCGCGAGTCGCTATTATTCACCAAAAATCTTATCCTCAAAACTTCTGTCTTCGTGTGCACTTCGCACATTCACACGCATGCACGCACACAAACGAGTGTTTCACACGCCCTCGCTTTTAGACCGCGCAGAAAGAAATTCTGAACTTTCACACCCCATAATAAATAGTTTCATTGTCTCGTCTTTTCGCGTGAACGTCATTGCGCGCGCGGTGGTTTTGGTTTACAAAGTCGTGGAGTCTCTCTCTCTCTTTCTCTTTTTCTCCGTCAAAAAAGTATCGTAAAAGTGCTTCACGAGGAAGGATTCTTGTGCTCGTTTCTGTATTGTTCTTTGCGGTTTCCAGTGGCTGAGAGATTATAATTTGGAGTTTGCACAGAGTGTTCTGGAAATTCTTCTGCTTCTTTTTATACACATAGTTCCCGCTCTTTGGCTCTATCTTGGTGGTCGAGAGCAGTTGTAATTTCAAGTTTGCACTAGGATGTTCTAGGAATCCTTGCGCTCCTTTCTCTGTTGTTTCAGCGCAGCTGGGAAAATTATAATTTTCAATTTACGCAGACAGTGTTCTCGAGCGGGTTGAACTTGTCAAACTTTGCGAACCCGTTTGCGGAGAATGTTCTGAACGTTAGATACAACGTGGGACAAATTGAATAGCAGTTTTCGAATTCATCGGACTCATTATGTTATTTTCTATTTGATTTTAAGACTAAACGTTTCTTTTTACATCGAGCTATTTTCTATCTTTTCGTCACTGCTTTATTGAGTATTGATATTCACTTGTTATATCGAAAGACTGACAATGAGACGATTATTTCGATTTACGAAGTTATTGAATCCATTTAAAAAAAAAATAGTCGTCGAGCAGATCAGATCGATGATTGAACGTATAGGGTTGCGCGTCAGTTCTTCTGTTTCTCCAGCAGCAGGTGGTAACAATGATGCAATTACTGCAACAAAATTGTATCTTCTAACGCTACCAACGCCATTATTCTCAATATTACACGATATCATTTTACTTCTTTAGAATTGTCTGTATCTCACCATCTTTCGTCTTTCTTCTTATCTTTGCAATCAGGAAAAAAAAATGATATTTTCTACCATGACAAGACAAGACAAAGACAAAACAATAATCCTTCTTTTTAATATTAAATTCTGTCGCGAATCGGAATTTGTTTTTACAAATTAAATGTAAATAAAAATTCCTACGAAAGGAGAGAGAATGACGAAGTCACGAAACAAATATTTAGAAACGTACCAAACTTTCATTCATCTCCTGTCAATTCGGCCCCATGCTAGAAACTTGAAAATCTCGATGCGTGTCGAGGGTTGAATCCACGTTATCGGAATCACTCGCTTCTGTCCCCTTCGTTATCGCAATTCCAGCGACAGCTTCACGCAACGTGTGGCAGGTGCAAATGGAATTAACATAAGCAAAGCCTGGCCGTGTAGGCTTTCCACTCGAGTATCAGTATTCCGCTCGACGCCCGATTCGCGCGATCCCCGCGAGCGTCCGCAAGCGAATGGATTAAAAAATCTCTCGGAGCTGGCAGCCATCGTTGGCGTAAATATTTTTCCAGCAACAGCCGGGAAAAGTGCTCGACAGACTACAGACAAGAGAGACTCTGAATGAAAGATGAGGGGATCGCGTCATTGACATCGTCAACTTGGATCCATCCCTCTCCTTTTTCTTTTTTTTTTTTATTTTCCACAGTTTCAAATCCCTAGTCTCCTCGAAGATTAAATATCTGATTAAATGTCTACGGTTCTTCCGAGATATTTTTATCTTATTTTTCTTTCGATGCCATTTCTCTTTTTTTTTTTTCTTTCTTTGCTCGCGTCTTGAAAGAAGCTGAACAACTGCTCCTTTCATCCCCCTCGAGTGTTAAAATTTCACGAAGGTGTCGTCTTCTCTTCTAATCTCTCTTAAAACCTGCTCTGCGGTTTGGACGTTCATCCATCATGCAGAAGAAGCTCCAAAACCACAACTTTAAACCCTAGCTGTCCTCCCTCTCTCTTGTCATGTCGTCTACCATAAACGTGCCATAAACTCGCCCTTAACTCTAAATGTAATTATGAATTTTCCTGCTCTAGTAATTCGAGTGATTTCTTTTCTGTTCTATGTGAATTAAATTAACAAGTGAAGTTAAATTTTTAATAAATCGAACCTCGCGATTTGAATGCTAGCGGAAAGCAACGCGAGAATTAGGTCAACTGGTGGTTTCGATCTGATGAACGTAGCTGACGAGATCTTCCGTCTCGCTTGAAATTAGTAACAACCGCAACACTTGCTATCAATTAACACAAAGAAGCAGGTGGTGGCTCGAGGCAGCTGCGAGCTGAGATACGTCTCGTCGCATGATCGATACGGTCAATTTCGAAAATGTCACGCGTCCCAAAGAGGCGGAACAACCTGTTTCTCGGCGATGACCTTCGGTTCCTCCCGACCTGAACCGGAAGGTTTCGTCTTTGAGATACGAATGACGACTGTCTAGACTGCAGCTCGTCCCCGCGAAAACGATCAATAAAATTCCACGGCCCTTCTGCGGATCAGCGGACTCTGAATTTCTGAAGAACAACGGTATTCTAGAAGAGTAGAAGAGTGCGTGTATGTAAAATATGTGTATAAAAGTTCGAACGGTCAAGTGATTAACTTGGAATTAGAATGGTCTGTTTGACATTTATTTGAATTAATTAAATAGCGACGATTTGCAAATTTTCGTATTATCATACCTAACATACACAGGGTATAATATTCCAAATTTAAAAGAAGAAAAGTCTCTCAGATATTTCCTCGTTTTCGCTTCATTTTTCGGAGAAAATCATGAAAAAGGAAACGAAGAAGTTTCCGCTTATTTATTGTTTATAATATCATCTATTATTATCTCTGTTATTTTATTTTAACAAAGATACTTAATGATCGCGACTAGAGATTGTTTTAATGATATTCGATGTACCAAATTACTCTCCGGAATTTATAAGTGAGAAAATGGAAACTTGTTTCCTTTTTTTCTCTAAAATGGAGCAGAAACGAACTGAAATCTCTGAAGGGCTTTTCTTTCTCAGTTTATCGATGTTCTGTACACTCCCGAAGCTTTGACATTTAAATTTGGGACACCTTATATAGTACAAGGACTTGATTTTGACATAAAGACATACTACACACTCAGACTTCACTCGCAGTTTCGCTCACAAATTCCTGCATCTGTTCTGTTTTTGCACAAGTAAATTATTTCAACGCTAAATAGAGAGAAAAACGGCTATATTTTTCTCTCTCTTTCTCTTCTCTTCAGAATTACTTACGTATTGCGGGAAGTTGGTCGACTGAAAGATCATCCGTGGAAGTTCCGCGAAAGTTGTTTTTTTTTTCTCCTTTTTCCTCGGCTCTCGAAAAAGGAACAGCAGGCGCGAGTTTTGCGTTTTCGCGAGTTGCACGCCTTTAAAGAGGAAAGATACGAGGTTCTTTCGAGGTTGTTGCATTCGCGATGCTCGAGTAGAAACGGTAGACGGATGAAAGCAGACGTCAGAGACGGGTAGATAGGGGATTGCTTCGTTTTTTGTTGTTTTGTGATCACTCCCGTTTGATCGGGACGGTAGTTGGTTAATTCTGAGCTTGCTTCGCCGTTTCTTGTCTCCCGGGCGGGAAAAGATGAGCGGAATTCAATGAGAAATTGGTTTCCGTTCGAGCACGCCTGGAAAAGAAATTGAATTTTCGGAGAAATGAATCTTGCAGAAGAAACGCGACGATTGAAAGACCTTTACCTGTTTCTTCGACTAATCAATCCATCTACAATTCTTTTTAATCAAATATTCGATATAACTGCGATTGCCAATCGTTTAATCGTCGAAGTTACTTGATATTTTTCACCGATT
Source organism: Tetragonula carbonaria (assembly GCA_032399595.1). Lineage (NCBI taxonomy): Eukaryota > Metazoa > Arthropoda > Insecta > Hymenoptera > Apidae > Tetragonula > Tetragonula carbonaria. The sequence goes on along the minus strand of JAUCRC010000009.1, from coordinate 3,650,867 downwards.
GATTCTACTATTTCGCAAATTTGAAGGAATTGATTTGTAAATTTGAAGTACCTGACATTACATCTTAAATGTTATCAAATGAAATTATTCCTGTAACAAATTGAAGCATATACTTTGTACATAAATGTAAGGAATTTCCGTGGTATTTTACAATTCCAGAAAAAGTTCTATTTAATCATGAGAAAAATCTAATCCTCTATGTAATTGATCTTAAAAAAAATATTCTATATTTTTTTTTTACATTTCTAGAAAATCGATAAACAATAAACGAATCCAATTCTATTCTATTTCCTCGAGAATACCTCTGAAAAGTAGCAAATGTAAAACACTTCTTCCGATTCTACGTTTCCGTGATCGGATTATTCATTTGATGTCAAAAGCAGAAATGATAGCAAACATTAGGAAACAAATCACGCTTGCTCTCCAAGCTCTTCGTTCAACAACGACAGTTCACATTTCTTCTGCCGCGGAACGTCCGACTATTTTGTCTGACATTTTGCGTGAACATCAACACTGTACTCGTAAAAGCTCGGCGATTCTGCTTTCCGGTACAGTAACATCCATCTTGCAAGTACACCGGCCGCTTTGCAACGCCACGAAGTTGCGTCGTTCCGACCGTTTACGTAGCTTATCGCGGCAAACGGGAATATTTGTGTCTAATTTAAAGACGACCTGAATATTTCTCTCTTTCTCTCTCTCTCTCTCTCTCTGGCCGGCAACAGGGGGCAACTTTTGCACTCGCGACACTATCAAACCATCCACCGGAGTGAGGCTGCCATCCGAACGCGAATATTCCGGAATAAACCGGTTTTAATGCCTCGAAAGTTCAAAGTGCACGATAAAACGTATATTTGGATTATAAAATTGGCCGGCCAATCAAAGTAAAATCTTCGATTGACGGAAGTTGGATGTTGATCATTGGACGGTTTGCGTATTTTCGGTTGAACGCAGCAGCAGTTTTCAGGCTATAAGTCGAGATAGAAGTTATTTCTGAGGTAGGTATCGTTTCAAAGGCAAGTATTAATATAAAATGCCGATGAAAAATCGTATTTCTGCCGAATGATGGGAAATGGCGCGAGTGTTCTTTCTGAGCGTCGTTAATATGTAATTTAATATTCAAATTCGATATATTCAGAGAGTGGAGCAACGTACTTGCAACCTTTGAATTAATAAAATTCAAATGTTACGAGGTTCAATCGAATTCAGGTTGAATTAAATTAAGTAGCAATTTTTTTTTTTTTTTTTTTGCTACGAGAGAAAGAACTAGTTCAGTGAGAATAATTTTTCAAAAATAATTCGTACGCGTTTCAATCGATAATCAGTACGCCTAATTGTTAATAGTAGGGTATGTAAACTTGCTGTGCCTCCGTCACAACAATTCGCAAATTTACAATCGATCTGTCTAAGAAAGTAATACAAATTGTAATAAAAATTTTACCGATGACAAAAGAAAAGTGACACTTATGTCGTATGGTATACTTCTTTTTTCCCCTTGTTCGTGCAAATAATTAGTCACAAGTTGTAATGAAAATTTTACTGACAATGGCCAAACTCTGTGATCACGATAGAGATACATTTATATGTAAAACTTAAGTTTTCACGTACATTTTATATTTGAGCGTATTTTTTTACCAGCTACACGATGCAATAAAAAAAAAATATATATATATACATAATGAAAAAAACCAATCAATGACCTTGAAAACTCCAGAAAAAATGCCCTTTTGATAAAAAAAATTAATCAATGAAAAACAGCTTCTTATCAGTTATTTCAATACCGATTCGTGCTAGGTGAAAAATATCTTTTGCATAAAAAAAGAATATATTTTGCGCACAGTGAGGTGGCCTTACTAAAATGGACCATCCTGTAACATTCATAACGTGGCTGCGTACTTCTCTACTCTCCTAATTTACAGACATGTTCCTTCTCAGCGGTTCGTATATTGCTTTCTCATTTACATTCCGTTGCAGGGAGAAAACGAATTTCTAATGAACAACTTGACAAACAAATATATCCCTGTTACCCTCGCAGAGAGGCAGGATAACTTCAACCTTCCGAAACGAAATTTTCCCCCGGTTCTACCATATTTCACCGGCAAACCGACCGGGTATGCTATGCAACCAGTGTAATTGCTAGCTCCGGCCGGGCGTTCAACTTCCCCGCGAGTCCAATAAGATCGATAATCCTTAAGCGATTACGCTCGAGTTTCGAGCCAGGCAGAGGCCTCCCAGACGAATCGACCCCCGTCGACGTTCTTTCTTCAGCTTCCCTGCTTCCTCCTTTTCCTTTTTTTAATCGCGTCTGCATCGGCGTCAACGGTAATTCCTCGCTCGTTCGTCGACAAATTGGAAATCGATACTCGCGCCTCCGCCGCAGAAAAACCGCGAACGTGTGTTGCCAAACGGCGACTTCCGGCGAGGGGGGAAATCGTGTGCTGGCGCGGTTCTCCGATGTTGTTGTCTGGGGTTGATGCGTAAAGAAACAGAGCGCGTCGAAGAAGAATTTCGAATGTAATTGAAGAAATGATGCTTGGATAAAATAATTATCTCGCTTGTTAAGTATTGTTCAAAGTATTTATTTCGAATGTTTCATGTGCTTTTGTGTATTACATTTATTCTCGTGCATCAGTCTTTCTGCGATTATATAAGAATCTATCAATATCAGTTACTTATTGAGAATGTGTAAGATTAGATGTGAGGTTGGTTTGTTGCAAGATTGTTATTAAATACGTGGAATATAAATATATTGCTGACTAATGGAGGATTGAAATTCTGTGTCGAGTTCTGTACCATGTATTCACATTGGAGTTGCTCATCCAACTATAAACAGTACTGATTTCCTCGCATTTCAACACACTATTTTGTTAAGAGTAATTACTTTTGATAAAAATATACAGAGTTGATGTTGTAACAAGCAATTTATCGATATATACGAACCAATTAATTAAACAAAATGCTGGATTGTCCTACGAAATTAAATTAAGTTAATTTTCTACGAAATTAAATTAATTAAATTTCTCTCGCAAATTTCCACATTTCTCTGTCTGTTGCATAACAATTCATCTAACTTTTCACCTTTCTTCTTTTTTTACTATTTCCAAAAGATACACGACGAATCGAATCTTCCAACTACACGTCGTACAACTTCGTCTCAGACGACGCGCGACGAGCAGAGAAACTTTCCCATCGCGTTGTCTGGACACGTTGCACCCCCCTCATTCTCTCTCTCCGAACGGAATAAAACTCGATCGAACATTAAGCGAGCACGAACACGAAATCGACCTAAATCGTTCGTGTATTTCCCAGCAGACGTCGATAGACGCTGTTGGGACGGCGTGTGTGGAGAGTCCCACGTGCGTCGTCTCGCATTATCTTTTAGCGCGGCTGAGCCTTAGGGCAGTTTCACGCGAGGCGTAACGTTCCGTGCTATCGCCGATACAAACCTAACGGTTTCACCAGGTGCATATTGCTGCGTGAAGAACGTCGAGCATTCACTTGCACAGAGAGAGAGAGAGAGAGAGAGAGAGAGAGAGATGATTGGCTTTCCAGAGCTGGAAAATAGCTGCGTGGAATTAAGCTGTGTTGATTGCTGGCGTTGTTCTTCGTTGTTTGAACAATGGTCGAGTGTTCGTCGACTCTGGCGGAAGATTTGAAATTTCAATGTAGAAGTCCGTGCGGTTCGAAGTATCGAAAAATATCGTTACACTGGTAAGTTTCGAAGTTCTCACTCGAGGGAATGATTTGAAAGAACGTACATTGAACCTTTTGGAGGGAAGTTTCGAAGTAGTTGATTGATTAGTGATCGATCGATTAGACACTGGTGCAAATGTAAGGATTTGCTTTTGATGATGTTTTAATATACAAAATTTATAATTTAACATTGATCTACCATGCTATAAAATTTATATATATACATTTACTCCATTTGTGTTAATTCCTATATTTTTTGGTTCCACTATAATGACAGACATGTTCACTTTCTGTCTACAATTTGACAGTCTAAGCAAAAAAATCACTATCAATATTAGAAATTTCGTTCTAGTCCAACGATATTAATCATGTCCTGTTTTTATCAAATGAATTTCCGGAAGAAAGCGTATCCTGACATCTTATTATTTCCAAATTACCGGCACTCGACGTCCAAGTGATCGTCAAAATGAAAACCCACTCATAGACAACTAGACCGTCATTTTGCAAAGCCGTGAATTCAAGCCGAATTTGATCGTTTGCGAAACTATTATCCGCTGTTAACAACGCGCCTCGCTCGCGAGAAGAAGCAGATACGCAGCGTTCGTTAATTGTTTCGCCGGTAAATACTGAAAACGAATTTTAATTGCTGTCCATTCGAGAGTTTTCCACTCGTTTCCGTCCGCGTCGCGGTCCAACACCGTAGCATAATCGTTAAAAAAAAAAAAAGGCCACGGTTATACGCTGGCAATGCTGTCGCGTTCCGGCGATAATTGAAACAGCGCCTGTTCGAACAGAATTATTTCAAAGCGTTTCCCGCGTCAAGCCAAAGCACACCTTTGGCTAGGAACAAAGTCATTGATCCACTTTTGCTTTTATAATCACCGTGTCTACGTCGATTTTCGCGAGTTTGCGTTTCAATAATTCATTTTTACGGGCAGAGAGTGAAAGAGTTTGAGACGGATTTTTGTTACGTTGGTATTAATTCTTTAGGATCCCGTGAATTTTCGTTTTGCTATTCTTTGATATATTGTATTATCAATGACTTTATTGCTTGCCTGTGATAAGCGATACTTTTGCAATACTAAGAATATAAATTAAAGATACGAAATTATTTTCATGGAGTAATTAATTAATATTGTGCAATAACATTTGTTGAGAAATATTTGACGTCTGATTTTAAAGTCAACATTTCTACGCGAACGGGGAAAAATTAATACACGAAATTGAAATTTAGCGAATGTGATTCAATATTTGGAAGGACGTATATCGAAGCAACTGAGGATGAAAGGATTTTTGGAAATTTATTGAAATCTTGTTTCATCCCGCTTCGTCGTAAATATCTTCGACGCGTTTATTACGGCGTCATAAATTTTGTTCTGTCTGTTCGATCATCAATTGCGAAGGTTCGTTACACTACAAAATTCTTCTTGATTTATTAGAATTGAAAGCATATCGTATCCGTAAAAAAAAAAGTTTGAAAATTATTTCGACTTTGAATGGTAGTTGGTGAAATGAACATTCTTTTAGAAAACCACGAAAGATGTACATCTACTGCACAAAGGGAATCAAATATTTTCCCAGTCTTAAAACCGGGTTAAAATATATATTTTCGTCGACCACTTTAAAATCACGACGATATAATCTCTGAAAACAAGCGAAGAGAATTTAAAAATCGCGGTGACGTTAAAACTAGACGTTCAACTTTTCACATGGCAGATTCTTTGTATTGTTGTCGATTAAATCTTGTGCACGATCAATTTGTATATTTTCTCTTCCGATATGAATAAAATTACAGTTCCACTCGAGCATGAAAATCAAAATTATATAACATTGGAATATTAACATGAAACATAAAATTTCCATCATAGACATTAAAGTAAAAAAAACAGAAAATCTTTATTATACAATATAGGTTACACAAACTTTTATTTATGTATCTTACGAAGAATCAATTGTGTCTCTAAAAATACACTGTTTTATATCTGTAGATTATCTAACAGAAATTATGGTAGTTCTAGTGTTAAAATTATTCGTTCCGTTTCAATTAATTGAAATATCAGTAATTATTACTTCGTAAATAATTCTTCTAAAGTTACAAAAGACAAAGTGACCAACACACGAATAAAAAGATGTAAAAAAAAAAAACAAAAATCACCTCGATATAATTGCCAGAAATAATCTGTACTTTCATTATCACCCGTGTGTAATAAATAATACGTATTTGCAAAATAATATTAATTAAAATAACAATTACATTTACAAAATAATCCAAATTATCACGTCACGTAGAAAGACTAGACCTTTTATATCTCCAGGAGAGAAATTTTCCCTTCGATCGTTTCGATAAATCGCGAGAAAGGGGCGCGTAATCACTCGGCGGGATTAATCCCTCGGACACGTTCGGCGTCTCAGCAAGAGAGGGTTCTCTACTTCCGCCTCGCCTGTGCACATCTCCTCTTTGTCGTTGTTAATTGCAGCTTTCCTAATTGAGAGTTTAATGGCGCCGCGAGTGCGCGAGGTCACCCCCACCGGGAATTCTTTGATCTCAACCCCTCCGTTTCGTTTCGTTTCGTTTCGTTTCGCGCGCACCCCCTTTCTCACCCCTTTCGTAGACGGCGTCCTCCTCCTCCTCCTCCTCCTCCTTGGTCTTGGTGATCTCGCGCAACGACTCTCAGCCAACGACTCGGTGAACGAAAGTGTTTCGCAGTCGTGTGCTCGCGCCATTGATGACCCGCCCTCTCTCTTTTCTGTTTCGCGTTCGCAGTTTCACGAGTCGTTTCCAACGCTGTTTCCGGTGGAGTGCACGCGCGCCATATCGATCCTCCGAAATCGCGTTGGATCGCTGTTTGAGATCGAGCACGGGAGTAAGTACTCGAAGCGGTAGTTTCTTGGAAAAGCACAGAGTGGAAGGGAATAGGAGAGATACTGTGAGAGTATTCGAGGATGGCTTGATGGAGAACGGATAAAGTTGAATTTTGTTGTTGGTTAAATATGCGGAGAGGTTGGTTCGGGAAGTATTGGTTGTACGAAAGCGCACGGTTTGTGGAAGTTTCAGGTGGAATTTGAGTTTCGTCGTGCGGAATCGTGTGGATTCTGCATTAGCGTGATTGCCGGTAGATCAATGCGGATATTGGGCTGTTCGGGAATCTCCCGAAAGGGGGGGGGGAATTTAGAAGTATAGCGGTATACACTTCCAGGGAATTAGCGTTATCGCGAGAACGTGTGCAAAATTTCGTTGATACTTGTAGCCGATTGGCGATTGATTTTCTGGCGGAATCCGGATTTTGAGAAAAAGAGAGAATTATTCGATTAAATAAAGGGACTAGTTTAGAGTGTGAAATCATAAATCTGTGTTTCTCCAATACGATAGAAAAAGAGCGACTGTAAATTTATGCCTTTGGATAATTGATCACGATGTAACGAGAGAAATTAATTTTAGAAGTTAAAGCGGGAAGATTACGCTATTAAATAGTTGAATAGAGTTACGTTAACATGTAACGTATCCCACGCTCGATGTATCAAGTTAATGTTGTGTAATAGGAAAATGGATGACACCTCGATTAGCTCGAATGAGGAATTAATTCAAACTCCGTTCGAATTAATGGAAATTTTGTAATCGTTGTATGAGCTTGCCAAGTGCATCGAGTGTAACACGATGCACGCTAAATATCAATTAATTTGGTGAAAATCGCGAAAATGTTATCATGCGATGACGTTGAGAATTAAATACTCGAAAGTTTTATTGTTTGTAGGTAAAATGCAAATTTCAAGGTTTTAGAAGACACAGAAGTGTCGAGTTTTTCAACATTCGACTTATGAGACCGTGCAAGAAAAGGTCAAAGGTTCCTTCCTCAAATTAAACGCATGTGCTTGGAATCATATTTGCACGGTATTGTTGTAAAATATAAACGTGAACTTTAGAAATGTGACATTTTCTCACAATAAACGATATTCACATTCATATTCAGATCAATTTTGTCCAACATTTGAATACGATCAAACTTTTCAGTTGTACAAAAAAATCCTTAAATATAATTGAAGATAATTTTCATTGAAATAATTGCAAAGAAAGCCTTTTACGAAAACAGAACGAGCAATTTTTATTCTAAACATTGGAATAATAATTCAACATGTTATATGTATCAAAATACATACAAATCGTTCTCATTTACATTCTCGTTACGATAATAATTAAAATAAACAGATCTGTTACACTCTAAACAGACAATTAATTGTAAAAGAAAAATCTAACAATTGGGTTTGATATTGACGTCTGATCGGTCTGATACTGACGGTGCGCCTTCGACAAAAAAGAACAATAGCCACGTGAAAATTCTTTTCATACGAATTTCCAAACTCTGAAGACAGACGAGCATCTGAAGACGGACGTAACATTGAGTTTCATCAAAATGGTTGAAAACACGTTCAAACCACGGTCAGGCAATGGTTTCAACAAAATCTCATTCAGCTTCCTCCTGCAATTCTCCAAGGAATATCGAGTGGCATCAAGTAGAAGCGGGTGACAACCGGTCAGCAACCTTGTTGTTGGATTCGCGGCAGGTGCTCGGAGTAAAGTCTCTGTTACCGGACATAGAAAGAGAGAGAGAGAGAGAGAGAGAGAGAGAGACATATGCACGGTTGTTGGTAGGCGCAGGTACGTATAAAGCAGCACGATGCCGAGTGCAGAGGGAAGGGTTGCGACGTGTGGGGTCGGCATGTTGAGGGGGTCGCGGTGAAGGGGGAGAGGGGGGGAGCGAACGCGCAAAGGTGGCGTCGGCGTCGCGACGCCCGGAGAGAGTCAGTCACCAGCCGACCTCAACGCGCCGCGTAACCTCGCTCGTCGACCCAGAAACCCTCGCGTTGCTTCTCTCTCTCTGCCGCTGAACCGGAAACGGTGGTTGTCGCGGCACACCGGAAACGTCGTGGCATCGTGGCGGCCGTCTCCACCACGGGGGAAATCCCGTCGATCGAATATCCTCGATCGTGATTTCCCACGAAGGAACGGGGGAGGAAACGTGATCGCGTCGTGCGTGGAAAATACGGGGAAATAGTTAGAGTGCTCCTAGAGAGAGAGATCTCTGTCTCTCTCTCTTTCTGTTTCGTTCTGTTTTGCCGATGGAATATTAAAGGTGTGCGCCGGAGAAGGTTCAGAGAGTGATTTAGCACTAATTCAAACGTTGACGGACGTTTCATTGATAAACGAATTGAAGTTTGGAATCGACGGGAGGTTTTGAATTGCTCGTTCTGGGTGTCTTAATGATATTATTTATCCTCGACGCTAGTTGATGGATAGTTCAGTGGGAAATGAGTTTAAACTTGAAGAAAGTTCGGAATCGTTGAGAAGTTTAGGATCGTTCGTTGTCGTGTTTGGATCTTGATAGACGAGTCAAATGCACGTATCAGAAATAGATTAAATACAGAGTTCTTAACGCGTGATTCGATGATTGTCAATTTAATCGTTGCCAGACGTGCTGGTTTACTTATTTTTGAAACTTTGTACGACACCACGTACCAGAATGTACATTTTCGGAGTTTCTTTCTTTTTTCTCTGTTGTTCGACTGACGTTGCCGACGAGCAATTTCGAGCGGGTATCAAGCGGTTCCTGCTGGCAACGCGCGAAATTGGGTCATCCGGCTTTCGAGCCGCGTGTGATCCAATCCGCGAATATTTCGGTCGATACCATTTTCTCGGCAATGTTTTCCAGCAGAGTCCCTTGACCGAGTGGCATGCGACGACCCGGGTATCCGCGTGACCCGGCGACCCACGTAACTGTGTAGCTGGGGTCACCGGGTACCCCGCCCGGCCGCTTCCGTCGACAAATCTTCGTTTTCTTTGTCCCTTGACATCCTTCCCGCTGTTACTTTTCTATCTTCCCTCGGTCTATCCGAGTCTCGCGACCATTCTTCGAACCCATTGTGCACGAAACGGGCCATCGAGAGGCAGAGTTTCTTCTCTCGAAATTTCGGAGGGACGAAGCGAGTTTTAGAGAGGTTTATCAACGAAATTTCATTAAATTTCTCTTCTAGGTTATTGAGTGACGTAGTAAAATTACCGTCAACGAGATTTCCACTGAATGGGCTAGCTTCGAACGCAGAGATTGTTTTTTTTTTTTTTAAGCGCAACGAAGAAGGCGCTGGCGATTGATTTGCGAAGCGAGTTGAAGATTGAGATGAAGGCAGACGAGAATGGACGAGCGTGGTTTCCAAGAACTTGGTTCCCGAGTGATACTGCAGAGAAATGGTTTCAAATATATCACGGAATCCAGTTCGCTTTCTGGATAACGTCTGTTTTGAAGAGATTAATGATGGAAACTTATCCGCTGGATAAGTATCTCGATGTTCCTCGAGCGCGTTTGAATCACCGTGCTTTGAGAAAATTAATCGAGGAATTACGATTGAAAATTCTTCTTTCATTGCATTCAGATTGTTTTGTATCTCTTTTCGTAAATTTCTTTCGAGTGGTAAACTCGAGTAGACTATACGTAGATGTTCATCGATATTATAAAACTGATTTAATTTAGATATTATTTAGGAAGACTAAGAATTGACATTTCGAGTTCAACGAAAATTGACTCGAATTGACAATGACAATGAAAATGTTTCTATTGTAGACAATAATTTTCGAATCCTTTGTCTCTAGAAGACTTATCGTTCGAACATTTCTAATATTCATTCGTACGTTTGTACGAATTCGTACTTTTACGACGAGTGTTGCACACGAAACGACCGATTTCGCAAACGTACAAGACTCTATTTCCTGACAGGAATTACGAAAAAATGAAATCTCTGCCGTTGGTAGCATCTCGCGAAGCTTAACATCTACTTGCACGAAACTGCAAGAGATATAATAGTTAAAGACACGTCCCGCGTCAAACAATGAACCACGCACGCGACACGCAGCGCGTCCCGATTCGATCCTCGCTACGAAAGGCAACTTCGTTACCTTCTCTCTGTAATTTCTCTTCACGACAATTTAGCATCTCGCCTCGGTGATTCGTCGAGAAGAATTACCCGCGTCGCCGATGAACACTAACCACTTTGTACAGCGAACATCGTACGCAACTGTGACGTCGGTGGTTAAAACCGCATCGATCGCAACGCCAAGCGTTATTTCTGAATGGTTGGGTCGTCGATGTCTCTATCGTGCACTCGCTCGTGACTCTGTCATGTAGATACATTGTCGACGTACGGTTCGGTATAATTCAGAGTGTAGAGCGGCGCACACGGTGGGAATACCTGAAAATCCGCTCTCGAACCCGACTCGACTCGGGTTGTGCTTAAGCAGATATATATGTATAAAAGTATCGGCCGGCTTTACGGCGCGTTTTATAGCCCAGGCCGCAATTTATCGACGTTTAAACATCGAATCGCCCCCGGTGAGACGATGTTACGTATAAGATATTACTTCCTGGTAATGAACCGTGAAGCATCGCGCCCCGTTTCGTCGATACTGCCTACTTCATCGCCGATGAAACGCGATCGTTAGCGCGAAACTGAAATTTTAACGATATTCACAGCGAGCGAGCCAAAATGTGTGTTGAAAAGGCTTGAAACGTGGAACAACTTGTAGGCGAAATATTTTTTTTTTTTTTTGAAAGTGAACTTAGAGTTAATGTCGTAGAATTTATTTATTTGTTTGTTTGTTTATTTATTTATTTATTTATTTGATAAGAGATTAGATGTTCCTAATATCCAACACATTTTTCTCTGTCTTTTAATTTGTCGAAGCAGATATTATTAAAAGTCTTATTAAGATTAATAATAACAGTGATGAATATAATTAATAGGATAATCATCAAGAAAAAGAAAAGTAATCTTCAATTCATGGGAACCAGTTTTAGTTTCTAAGCAATAAGTAGCGAATATAGAATAAAATTTTGTCACTTAAAGTTTCGTAGAACTTCGAGAAGATCGTTGAAAGTTTGCAATTTTATTAATGTTTCTCGTGACATTATAAAACGTGCTTCAACAACGTTTTGAAAAATTGCCCGAAGAATTCTGCACGATCTGATAATCTGCATTGAGAAAAAAATTATCTTTTTTCTCTCTGTCTCGCTCTTTCGATTCATAGAATTGGCCAATGGTTGTAAGTAGTCATGCGTTTATATAGCCGGGCACGATATTTTTCTACGCGATATTCTATAAGATGCTCAATCGATCTAACGAGCGAGATTTTCCATCTGAAATTTCTGTTTTATCGCCGGAGCAATCGTACATCAGACATTCCTCGACGTACAGCGAAATTCGATGCAGTCGTTCCGTTGCTAGTTCGTTCATCGAAATACCACATAATCGGATTTTTCCCTGGCACTATCGATCAATGATTCTTCCATTTTCATACTCGCATATATATCTCGCTTTTAGCATCGTTCTCGCACATATTTTTATAACAATATCGAGCCAACGTTATAACAATATCGATTCTAACATCTACATCATTCGTTTCTATTTTAATTATTCCTGTTTCTCCACATCCGATCGATTTCGAAGTTTTAAAATAAATTTTTCTCCGTTCACGTGCCTGCCAATTTTAAATGATGCCAGAAATGTTTAACTTCTTCCCTAGAACATGAATAAGGAAATAGTTTCAGATCGCATTTCGCAAGTGTCAGAGCTTCAAGATATAAATCCTTTGGACTTAGTGTTTCAAGCCAAATCCGTTTTTATTTAACTGCTCGCATATTTACATAATGTAAAAGACGCTAAATGCTCGAGATAATACCAAACAATAATACTCTTCTCTCGCAAATAAATAATTCCAAAATTTTACTTTTGATCTTTGATAAATCGTTCTTTCTAGCTTCTTCATTCGTTTCTCGATGTTCGTCCGATAGTTTCGACTAGAAATCGTTGAAAACATCTTCTTCGTCCAGTTGAAACTCTCGTGAACGACGTAGAAAGTTTGAGGATTTTCACAGCCAGTTTTTCGCGAACAAGATCGTTCGACCGTAAAGAGATACTTTTTGGAACGAGCTTTGACGAAGATTTTCTCGCGTTTTCGCTGTCACGATCCAACTGTGTAGGAAGAGAATTTGCGACAGAAGTTTTTGTGTCGTTGATCGATGATCGACGAAAGTGTTGCGTGCGTCTGATGTTGGAGTTTGTCGTTAGGCTTATAACATTTGGATATTTCTTTTTATCACGCGAGTGTCAATGTTCGAATAATGTATCGCTCAAGATTCGTTTGTCGAACATTTTAAACTGAAACAGAATATCAGAGCTGTGAGATTTAGAGTTGCAGCATAAGATCTGAATGTGATCTAGAATATGTAAAATTTGAAAGAGTTAAAAAAAGAAAAATAGTTAAAAGGAAATATACATTGTCATTTGATAATTAAGAAATACGATTGTTTGAAAGTGATTGAATTTAGAATTCAATGCTTTAACAAGAGAAAGCAGTTGATGCAAATTTTATAAAAAATTAAAAAAAAGAATGACCTCTGTAATATTTTCAAACGCAAATGAGTCGATTGGTAAATCTACGTGTACCTACATGTAATATTTTTATAATATTTCATTTCAAGTTTCGATTTTATTTCTATTTAATTCTTTTCTTTCGATTAAAATAAACATGGAAATGGACACGACATACATACCTTTTGCGAGAAGCTACGTAGAATCTATAAATATCGGTGACAAAAAAAGCAAATTGCCAAACGAAGGACGTATCGACTGTACTCTTGCATGTCACGAGCATGTGGGTTAAACGGTTAAATATACCAAAATTTGCCGATAGAATTGTAATATCGAATACTATATACGTGCTAACATGGTACACATCGACGAGTGGAATTTTATGATGAAGTATTCACTTATTCGTTCGTTCGTCGAAAAAATATCGAGTATACTGTTAAATTCTGGACAGTGGTCTCTTTGTTTCACGAATGATACACGAACATTGAAGAAATAATTATAACACCTGTTAGCAATTAAAGGGACTATGAATCAAGGAATTCAACTCTTTGCGATTTCGAGTCGAGCCCCAGTTGATGTTTCATTCTGATATTCCTGCCGGTGATCAAAAATTAAGTTAACGAGTTAACAAAGGGTTTTTAAATACAAGAATGCAAATCAACCATTGAAATGTGCTTGGAAATATATTTCAGAGAGAAATTAACCATTGTATTGTATTTTAGTCTTTTTTTTTTTTTTAGTGTCGTGAAATCCCTTTGCATTATTTGAATAATCTGTTAAGTCTTTGTTTCATGTAAATGGATATTTTTCAATGTTTTGTTTATATTTTGTTTAAGTTGATTGTGTTTCAACAGTTTCAGTTTCAAAATTCACTGTTTGAAGTGAATTATTTTAATGTGTAGCTTTTGAGCTTCAGAGGAAAGAAATATTACAACCACTGATAGTATGTTGCTATAAATATTGAAAATCATTGTGGAGGAATTTTTTTACAGAAATAATTCCAACTAAATATAGACGTAGCAACCCCTCGGAAAACGCTGTGCAACCCTTTTTGAGGTTATCACTCGCAGATTAAAAATTCAAGCTGTAGATAAAGAAAGTACAACAATATATTAGATAATTTCGCGAGTTTTATCGTTTTTTCTCTTAAAAACTTGATGTTAAAGTTGTTTAGTTAGCAACATATTGGCTAACTTTTAACTCTTCCTTATTAAAAAAAATTTAATTCCCAGAAAATAAAATACAAACTTAAAGTATTAAAAAATATCAGAAAACCAATTACTAGAAGAAATATAGGAGATTCAAATATCACTAAAATCAAAAAATGATGAAAACTTGTGAAATGACCTCATAAAATACACTGTAAACTTCAGATTTACCAAACTCGTTCAAATCGTGAAATTTGATAACGAAACAAAATGTAGAAGATTTAAAAAATCAAGATCTATCAATCGTCAGACTCTAACAAATCATGAAAATTAGTGAAACAAAAAAATATAGAAGACTCCAAAAATCAAAGTCTTTCAAACACCAAAATTCCATCGTAAAATGTAATGAAACGAAATACAGAAGCTTTCAAAAATCTAAATCAAAATAAATTTGATAAAACTACAGATGTCTCCAAAAGTCAGAACCTTCCAAACACCAAAATTCCATCAAATTGTAAAAATTAATACGAAATTATATTGATAACGAAATATGGTTCCAAAAAATCTAAATCAAAATGATAAAAGCGAATGAAACATACTACAGAACAAAAAAAAAAAAAAAACAGAAAATTCCATCAAATCGTAGAAATTAATAGAACGATATTATAAAATATAAAGGATTCCAAAACAATCGAAATCAAAATCATCGAAAGCTAATGAAACAAATGTCGATGTCTCAAAAAAATCAGAGCCTTTCAAACACCGAAAATACTCCATACTTAAACGCAAAGCAACGCAAATTGATACTGAAACTGACACGACTGAATATTCGACAAAGATGTCATTCGTCTCACGTCTCGGCAGAGTACACGTTTCACGTTTCCCCGATGCAATAAATTTCGGAGCTGGCCGGTGGTCGGGGTGGCGAGCAATCGGCGCCGTTTAATCTGGCAATTAAACGTCACCGACAATAATGGCTTATCGGGTGTTCGCAGAGGAGGTCAGTCCGTGTTTCGATATAGATTCGCGAACCTTATCGGCCCGGCTGGCTGCTGCGACTCGTCGATAAGCCATTGTTTACCCTCGAACTCGACTCGGCGGCGAGCACATGTCGCCGAAAATAACGAGGCCAGGTCGTTCAAACCAGTAGACGTACACAGCCTCTGATCGTGGTGACGTGTTCCTGCGACATTGATACAGCCGGATCGAGAGAGAAAAAGAAATCACGGATTAACTTTTTTTCAGCCGTGGAGACAGAGAGAGAGAGCACTCGACTAGGAAACTCGATTTTTCCCGCGCGCGACTCGTCGATTGCGAGAGGCCGAGTTCGGGAATTTTTGTGAGAAACAGTGTTTCAGTGGATAGTTGACTTTGTTAGGGGCTGATGGCAAAGTGAAAAACTGAGTGGATGATTGAGTGGAGGAGGATTTTTGGATGAGGTACAGCGAAGGAAGGAAGAGCACGAGAAGTGTCGTGGACGAGAACAGTTTCGTAAAAAGGATTCATTCGGTAGTGGTGTGTATTTTAGTTGATGGATGAAGGTCGTAAATTGTGGAACGTTAATCTGCGTGACGCTTTGCAAATGAATGAAACCTGCTGGATCCTTGGAGGTGTTTAATATAAAAGAAAGTCGATTTCTCGTCGTAGCGTTTTTATCTGAACTAAATTAAACCTCGGATTTCGTGGTTGAACGACGCGAGGAATTTCTTAATTTTTTTTTTTTTTGGAAAACACATTGCGTCAAACAGTATTTAAGAGCAGTATTTATGGATGAACATTCGATGGTCGAGAGTTGCGAATTGTAAGTCATTTTCATCCGAGTGAATTGACCTTTGCCCTATGTGACGATTTGCAGCTCTGAATAAAATAGAGAGAAAGAGGGAGAGAGCGACAAATGAAAAACAATGCTGTTTCGTTTGACGTACAATCGAAACAAGAGTCGAGAGTTATAAATGGCTAAATGATCTTTGATTTAATGATAATTCGTGTTTTAACATAATAGTGGAGGATTTTTGAAGAAAGAGGATAATAAGGAAAAGACTATTCTTGCAAGAAAAGAATAAAAGTAAAAGTGTCTGTTGAACGAGATTCTAATTACGATATAAGAAGGAGAGACAAGCTTTTATTAACCAGATACTTGAAAGATATTCTTCGAGACAATATGCAATGCATTTCGAAATTTTACAACGAAGTCACGTTGATTTGGATGACACTTTTCAACCTTGGCAGAGAGAATTGAGTCTCAAGCGTTTTTAAACGAGACTGAAGTATCGAACATATTGATGAAAGATCAAATTTAATAGGGACAGAAGTTTTTGGAACAATTTTTGACGAAATATTATTAGAATTAGCTGCGAGGAAATTGTATACCAAGACAAATAAGTAGCGTAATATTGCCCAATGTGTTCCAAAGAAAACTGTTAGCTGTTAAACGTTGACTCGAATAATCCATCTTGTAGAATTCACAAAATACCGACAGACTTCTTAAGAAAAAAAAAAAAAAAAAGAAAAAGAAAAAGAGATATCGTTGAATATTAAATATTCAGAAGACTGAGGTCTCGTGGAACCATTGTGTCGTGAAATTTCTGCAAAAATCAGCGAGCACAAGTCTGATCTAATATTATTCTCTTAGAAGAAGTGGAGGAAAAACCGAAACTCCAGAGGGGATTAACATTTTTTGGTGCCAGAAAAACCTGTCGTCTCTAGCGACTTAATCCTCTGCTAAGATAAAAAGGGCACTTGTTACGTAAAAAAGTATCAAGGAACATTGAATATCCATTGGATATCCTTGCTAAAACGAATTTTCCAGAATCTGATAAAAGTGGCGCAGCAGTGTAAGTAAGTAAATATAATTAAAGGAGCGAGGAGCAGTTTGATATAATTGAAATTGACGGGCAAGAGAAGATCGTGCGCGATTGGAAGACGTATCTGTCTGTGTATAAACGAACTGAAGTGACGCCAAAAACAATCAAATTCCAAGAAATTAAATCTCGAGCAATTCCTTCGTGACCAAAGCACGTTGCATTGAACGATATCTAATATTTCTCTTCGACAAAGAAAAAAAAAAAAAAAAGAAGAGGTGAAACATACACACCTCGCTCCATCAATTTCCGATAACATAGCAATCTCGTAGTCTCACGGGTAGAAGAAAGCAATATCCGCTAACCTTTCGAACGAATGCCGAAAAATGTTCGAGGTATAGCCTATCTAAAGTGTTCGAGAAAACTTTCACAACTTCCAACGTCAAAGGAACCAAACAATTCACCATCCTTTTATCATCAATCTTCCGTTATAGTTTGCCTCAATTTGTTGGAAACAGCCAGCTTCTTTCGAATTAACGAAAAATCACAGTATCTCTCGTAGCTGGTGTTGATCGTAATATCACTGGTCTTTCTTAATCCTATAGTCGTCTGAAAGAAAATCTCAGAAGACAGAGTGTCTCGTGAAGAATATCGAAGCGACGAAACTCATTATAGCATTATAGTCGTTGTATCGACTTCTTACGGCCTCTTTCAGTGAAAATCTTTTTTAAGAGCAGCAAGTATCCCATCAAGAAAGCATCGACCATCTGTTTGAGAGAAAAAAGAAAAAAAAAAATCTCAGAAAATAGCGCGTTTCGTCAAGAACAGAAACCATGTCGCATCGTTGCAACAGCGATTAATTATTAACTTGTTGAAAGGATCCAAAGAAAATTCCATCGAGAAACGCGGAATTCTCGCGACAGAAGAGAATCTCGGAGAACGAACGACGTTTTGTCGTTGAAAAGAAGGGAATCGAAACTGCTATTCGTCAACGAAGAGTTGACTTCTACTTCCGGTAGACGAAATCCAGAGTGTCGAGTGTCGGAAGCGAGAGGGAGTGCGCGTTGGCTAGGATCGCGTGGACCGTATGCGGCAACGACGAATGCGGCCGGAAACGTCGCAGCCGGGGCGAGGAAGCAGCGGCCGTGCACGGAGTCACTGACCTCTCACCCCCAATCACCGTCCAGAGTGTGATGTTTGATGCTGCAGTGGTGTTTTATGCGGCGACGTCGAAAAGGTGTGTGCCATCCCGGCGGCCCACGCGCCACCATCCGCTCCACTGACCTAGTTTCTCCTCTCCTGGCCCCCAACTGCAGCCGCAGTCGCAGCAATCGCACCCATCCGCTTCATATTCGCATCCCCCTGGCTCCGTAAAACCTCCGCGTTTGCCACCTTCGCGTTTTCCAGCTTCATTCCAACCGCTTGATGCTCGTCGCAGGTCGATTCTCGGAGCAACCTGCCGCTCTCATTTTGCCACCGGGTGAGAGAAAAAGGGAAACGAAAAATGAGGGGAGAAAAAAAAGAAAGGAGAAAAAGAGATTTCGCTCCGGGCTCAGCGGAGTTGTTTTCAGCTACGTTGCGAATTTTTGGCTGCCACCGAGGGCACTTGTTGCCTGGTCGTTCGGAAGAGTTTGCTCTGGGGATGAAGTGAGCGGAGTTCGTACGTTTCTTCTCTGCTTGGTTCTCCTTGTACGATATGGTTCATTGAGAATTGGTGGAAATGTTTTAAGCAGAAGATGCATCATTTTCTTGAAAATTTGGAAAAGTGCGTTTAAACGGAAGTTGCTTCATTTCTTTCGATTCTTCTTTAAAATAATCAAACAGTTTAGGGAAATGTTTTTATTATCGTCAGTTATAATTAAAAGTTATTCATTTTCGTAAAGTTCTTTTTCTCAATTATGGAACGTTCGAAGGAAGCATTTTAAATAAAAGTCGTTTCATTTTTTATGCGGATTTTCTTGCAAATTATCGAGAACACTCTGAGAAACATTTTAAATGAAAGTTATTTCTTGCGGATTGTTTTCTTACAAATTCTTCAACACTCGGAGGAACAATTTAAGCAAAGGTTGCTTGATTTCATCATTTCGCAAAAATTTCATTGATGTTTTTCGTGATAATATTGTAAGTTATCGTTTAAATGCGAGTTTCATTTTAAGAGAATTACAACTGATAAGTACCGATTTAAAAAATCCGATTTAAAAACTTTGTTCCATTATATAATGTGCATTATTTTGCATTTCCAGTAGTTAAAACTAATTTATAAATCATTTCAGAGATATATCGTACACGCTATATACTCTCTTAAAGTCGAGATATTTTCTACAAAATCATCCCTCAAAGAAATATTACACGCTCCCTTACGAAACGTACGTACGAACATAATTCAGTCTCGCAAACGATTTGTTATCTTGATATTTATTGTTGAATCCAGTCCTTCCTTCACCCATAAATCATAGCGGAAGATATCCAGAAAATAGACGAACCTCCGAAAAAGGACTCTTTCATTCCGACTAATGCCATCGTTCGGCGCAGCTTTCATCGCAGAAAGAACACCCGCTCTCCCTCTCCACTCTTCAGCGTGTTTTTCACCGCAGAAATCACGATTGCAGCGCGCTAGGCTTTCGTCTAGCGATCGATGATCCCTCTTGCCCTCGACGACGCCCAATTAAAACAAATTCGGAGAGTAATTGTAAATCTACTGTTAATTGCTTGATACACGGTACCTATAGTAAAAACAGTCGCAAGTTGCGCAGGAATTTTGTTTCAATACTGTGTGTGTGTGTGTGAGAGAGAGAGAGAGAGAGAAAGTAAAATTATTTCAGTTGTTAAATGGCCAAGGCTGAAGACTTAAAGCCAAGGCCAAGGCCAAAGTAGACTAATAACTAGAGAGGAAACTGCTAAACAAAGTAAGTTGAGAACAACGTAAACTTTCTGTATTTCCATTTCCAGATATTTCAAATCCTAAATAAGCGAGTGCATCTGTGAGAATTTAGAAATTTGAGAGACACTTGGAATTTTATTCTTTCGCAAGACCTAAATCGAAAGATCGAAAAATATATCCTCCATTTGTATATAGAAATCCGAGAAAGCTAATTAAAGTCGAATGTCAAATTATCGTCAGGGATCAGACGATGTATTATATTGCAGAGATCAAGCGAAAGAGTTCGAGGAATCTCCTCACATCGAATGTGTCAATCGAATGTGTCGAGTCGAGTCGCGTTCGAGGTTCGAGTAAATCGACAGGCCCCCCCCCCCCCCGATTTAATCGACGTTGGAGATCAGATACGACTCGTGTAGTGGAGAGGAGGATGGCTCGATCGATTTCCATCTGGAGAGCTTACCGAAAGCACGAAGAACGATTGGACGATGAGGAGGCGGTAGAGGGGAGGGAGGGGTGTGCTTCATCTCCTCCACTCGTGAAGTGTCAGCACGAGAGTCGTAGGCACTGAGAAGCCAACCGATGCAGCCAATGGTCCTGAACGAGACCACTTAGTCCCGACGGGTCACCCTCCAGAACGACGTGGCGATCATCGAAACGACGATCGTCGAAACGACGTGTTCTCCTCGCCGACCTTCGTCCCGACCAGTCGATCCCGACGATCCGCATTAACGGCCCGACGACGATCGTTCTTGAATCGACGCTCGACTAACTTTGATACAATGGACCTCCAACCGTTTCCAGTGAAATGAAATTAATTGAAATTAAGATTTCACCGGGACGGGTTCCAATTGAGGTGAAGTTCTTGGGAGAGCGATGGGTTAGCTGGACGTGTTTTTAGGACGAGCTGAGTCGCTCGGGAAACTGTTCTGATTGATTGAATATTGTATTAAGGGGTTGGAGACTCGGGCTCGAGGATGTGAAATTGATTTAAGTTTTTTGTTCTTTTTTTTTTTTTTTTGAAGAAGAATGGAATAATCGAAAGGGAAGTTATAGTCAAGTTTTACTTTTTTGTAAAATGACCGAGTTTGTCTTGATGCGAAATCATTTTGAATTCGATTACAGAGTTATTTCAAAGTTATTCCATTCTTTTGCGAGATAATGATAGAAAAGGTCATTTTAAATTATCATTAGACATTATCAGACTCTACGAGGTAATCCGATAGTAAAAATAAATTCATACAGATGTTATTTTTTAAACCTATTTTGTGACTGTTCGTTTGCTTCATTCAAAAATAAACAGAATGAACAGAATAAACAAAAATATATAGAATGTTTGAAATATTTCGAAAATTAAGCAAGTCTATCCCACTGTAATTACTTCTTCAGTCATGCTTATAAAAATATTTGCAACAATAATTATATCATCTTCTTATCCACGGAGATAAAATAACGGAGTAAGAAGATTTAAAAATTTCATTTCATTATTTCACTCTGGTAAAATCGTGCGTAGGAACGTCGGAACAGATTCGTCGAACAGATCCACGTGCGAAAATATATTGAGATTGATTCCGTACTCCCGGTTCCGCGGCATGTTTTTCGTTCGAGCAGAACTGAAATTCTGATTAAGGGAGGAGTGGCGAGCGTAAAATCGGGAGAACACGGGCCGACGGGACGCGAAATTCGAGAGGGAAAACAGAAGGAAAGCGGTGACCGCGAAATTAGGTCGAATGAAGACGCGGTAAAAAGTTGTCGACAGCGGCCGGCTCTTCTAATTACTCGAAATTAAGTTAACGAGCAAAGGATGTCGGACGACGTGAGAGCTCCTCCTCTACGGGAAGATCTTTCGATCGACACGGTTTCTTCTCTCTTTTTATTAGTTTCCATTCGCGCGTCAAATTGGAACGGTCAAGGAATAACCACTCGACAATTCGATGATACTTTCTCGTGTCAATAAAATTGTCAGAAAGTTTCGTATTTCGATATATCGCAACGAAATAGATAGTTCTCTGTTATACTTTTATTCTTGAAAATTGTAAAGATTCAAACAATTGTGGGGAAACATTAAATAATTTTTTCCCGACTATAAGATTCATCGCGACCTTGAGGATTGAAGTATTCCCTTTACAACGAATTCTTAAAACTTACTTAAATGCGATTTCTTTTTTTCACTATTAAACTTCGAACTCATTCGGATTTCTCGAATTTTTATTAATTTAATTAATTTAATGTTAAATTCATCAATGTTTTCAGAGACGTTCGAATTTAGCATTCGAAAACAGTTGTTGCGAAACAAAAAGAAACTTTAGGCAATCTGTTCGAATATTACCGTGGCAATATATTCGGTGAACAACGATATCTCGGTTTTTTCGTTTTTATTGATCATGCGACGAAACAACGTCGGATTGGAAAGTCACGAGACTCTGGTTATTGTTTGGCGAGGTTGAAAACGTGGTGTACGTGACATGAAGTATCGTGCGCCGACGTGGTTCGTTCTGCGAACAGAGACAGAATTAGCCGTGAAAAATACATCGAACGTGGCTACGCGCCATTTTGGAAAAGCTAAATGCCTCGTGCAATTGATTTCTGTCTCATTAAATGGTTCACGATCTTACCAGATTCCTTCTTCTCTCTAACACTTGGTGCGTCGTATTTTTTGAAATTTCCCTCGCGTTAGATTTTTATTGTAAATTGCAACAACCTTTCAAATATAAATTCTCTATCGCATTTTGTTAATCACTTTATCGATTCTTATTTTAAAATAGAACGTCCTATAATTTACTTCGTTTGCATATTTTGTTTTAATACACACTAAATAAAGTCAATTACCTTAATTAAAATTAAATAAATTAATTACCTAAATACTTATATAACTTACTATTAGTGGATATAACGTTCAAAGAATTAAATGCTCAATTTTAACGAAACAAACGAATAAAAGGTTTGGCAATACGCAATATTTTCCAGAGTCCATCGCGAACAGTATAATCAATGGGAAATTCCATCTTCTTCGCCAATAAAATTTTTCTTTTCCACCATGGAAATGCCATCTTTCTCGCTAGACGAGTGACGAAAGTGTCTCGAAGTTCTTGCGGTCGCGAAACAAAGATGCAAAGGGGGGGGGCGGTCGAAACGAAAACGAATCTTGCGTGCTTCCCCGGAAAACCAGCACTCTCCATGCTGGATCCTTCACGTAGAAGACTTTCGAGACTGTCTGAGATCGTGGGGTGGGTCCTTTCATGGCTTTCAGAGCGTCGCTCTCGAAAAAGTACGCATTACCCTTGAGCAGCAACGCGGGGGTGGTTCGCTAGGGGTGCGTCTCACGCGTTTGTAAGACGCAGCCTTGGTGAACCGACGATAAAAATTGCCGTCGACGTGCCTTCAAGGAAAATATCTAGGCGCGGAGCTATCTTTCTATTTTCCTGTTTATTCGATTTCCTATTTTATCTTCGCCATTTCTACGTGCTTGCTCAATTCTTTTGCTCGACGTTGCAGCTCTTGAGTCTTCTGTCTGACATGTTTCACTTTTATTCACTTGGTTATTGTACATAGTATTTGTTTAAAGTAATACATCTTAGTGGATGAAAGAAAATATTTATAGATATGATTGGATGAATAAATGCGGATGGAAGAAAAGTTTATAAATATTGGTGGAATCAATATTGGATGATTTATTCTAAATTTTGCTTGTTTCAGTGAAGCTGAAATTAATTAACGTTAGTAACGGTGATTTTATATTTATTCACTGCTCTCGTATAAATATAATTCTTCTGCATGCTAATATAATAATTGACACTAATAGAGATATAGTGATTCTTCAATAGAAATCATACCAAACGAATTCAGAATAAAAAATACACGCGAACGCAGCAAACTGAGAATTCAACAGAGTTCTCCCTCTTCACGGACGAAACTTTAACTTTAATTAGAGATCCTTCGTCTTGGAAATGCTCGATGTGTATTCAATTATTACGCGGATGATTAGCCTAGATCGCGTTGACAGCATTGGAATTCCACGGCGTGTAAATTATTCCGCGGTCGTGGCAGGGTGAACGGATCCGCGCGATCACGAAGTTCGTCACACCGGAGATTGTTGAACGAGAAATTCAATTTGGAAGTTAACAAACCTGGCCGGATTATGCCGCAGCTAATTCTGTGTTCCGTAGCATCGGTGGACAGTGGCGTTAGTTCGGTTCGTTTATGTGTACGCACGCGCGTATGTCGCTTCAATTAATCCCAGGCAGTTTGTATCTTCGGATAGCTTTAGTTCATAAATTACCAGGTTAATTAATAATTCAGGCCCGATTGCGCGTGGATCGGCAAACGATCGACAAGCTGCTGTTCTCGTTTCTCGTTCTCGCGATAATCATCCCATTAATCAGGTCACATTTTAACCGGAAATTTCCGGTAATCGCGAGATTAAAAGCTAATAGAGATGAGTCTGTTTATTTTATCTCTTGCATGTGTAAATATGATTTCTTTCCCAATTTTTTCATTTACTTGCTTACAAGAGGAAAAGATTACTAGTTAGCTGGGTAACAATAGAGGAAGACCAGAGAATTTATTTGTGCATTGATGAAACGCAATAATAGATGGAGAAACGATTGTGAAAATTGCATTAACAATTCTTACACATTTCTGAATATCAAAGTATGAACGGTATTTACATTTATCTTGTATCAAGTACAACATTCGTGACTCGCAACTGGTAAATGATTTTAGAATTAATGGCTAAGGTTTATATATGTATTTATGTATATATTCAAGTTTTTGATGAATGAAATTTGAATTTTGTATCTTTTTATCTTGTTTATAAAAGGCGAAGAGTGTTTTCAATTCAGAATCACACAATACAGTGTTTTCTTTTCTTTTTTTTTTCTTTTTTAATGCTATTTATTGAAATATTAAAGCGACATTTCAAGTGATAACGCGTTATTGAGATACGTGCAGGTTCGCGATACAGGTATTGGTATCCCCATTCATCACAATACCATCTGTCCATCAATCAGCCAATCAATCCTCGTGTTCGATCTTTCCTTCGCGACGATTATATCGCATAGTAGGCACGTGTTTCATCCTTCAACTTTAGAATCAATTTGAGTGATTTGTGATTCAGAGCCTGCACGTGTGTGTGTACGTTCATTCGCAGGGTTCTCATCAATTTGTCCTCAGATAGCGATTAAGCGAATTCAAACTGGCTAGAAGTATAGTAGAATCGTAACAAACTTCTAATGAAATATCAAATTGAAAAAAATACTTTCGTTGAATGTTATGTCGATTGCTGAAGAAAATTGCAAGAGAACATTTCGATATAAACAAAAAGAATTATAATTAAAATATATTCGTTTGTGTATTCTTAACATTAAATTATTGCTTTGACACAAAATTCATCTAGTGAACGAGCAATCTGTTCGTTCTATTTCTCTACAAATATACAATCTTTTTACTTTCAATTCATTCATTCAGTTGCGTATATTTTTACATTCTTCGTGTAATTTTCACGAAATTCTTCGAAACGTATATGCATATAAAGCGAACAATGTTTGATTTTGATAAATTCGACATGAACGTAATTATGTAATATCTAATGGCTGAACGAATCCTCTATCTCTCGAACGTGCTCTCGCAATTCTTTGTTACTTCCTCATAATTAATATTCTTCACTTTTCGCGAAACGATAGACAGGACCGAAAGCCTTTACCAATTATCGCACACTAACGACCTTCATGTTCTCCTCAAACACACGCACACAAACGCGAGCCTCGCGCCTAAATTCAAACTTCCAACAAGCTTCACAGCCCTCTCGCGCGCATTAATTACATTAACACGTCGCCGTCGCTCGATTCCTCGAGCGTATTCCTCGAGCGGAGAATGACAAGCCTCGCATTCCATCAGAGCTGTTGTAGTTTTTTCCCATTTCCACGTGGCTTGTCGTCGAGCCTTTTGTTCGGTCCGTCTCCGACGGAGGGTGAACCGACGTTGTCTTCCTTCCTTCCTTCCTTTCTTCGTTGCACATGCTGGAACGTGACGCGCAGCCGAGAAATTCGAGTTGATTCGGGGGGAAATAAACAGCCCCTGGTATTCGCGTTTTCTGGGAAAATCCTTGGGGGAGGAAGAACTGCGCGATAGAAATTGTTCCTTTCTTTTTTCTTTCCTTTTTCCTCGTTTTTGATAGACGCCAGCTGTCAGAAGGTTTCCTGCTGATATCGCGGTGAATGCGACTGAAAAAAGAAAAAAAAGAAACAGAGAGATGGCGATAGAAACGCACGAACATTGAATAAAAGTTTGATGCTTCGAAACAATGTATCCGTGCTTGGAATGTACGTAAAAATGTCGTATGAACATGTAGGCTTGGAAATTATAACAAAAGTTCGAAACGAGAACGAATTAATTTTCGTTCGAATACGCCGAATCGCTTGAGAGAAAATCCCTCCGTCACAACTGTACCGCGATCGTGCAATTTTTCATATTTTCACGATCGACGAAATTGAGCAAAGAAATTGCAAAGTATTTTATTCCTGATATTTTCTAGATTTTTTCACACTTTCACATTTTTTACGTTTGAATGTATCTCTGTACATTTGATTCGCCTGAAAAGAAACGTCGACTACCAGACACAATTGCTGACCGAATTTCCTTCTCCTTGCGAACGCAGTTAAACTCAGGCGATTAATCCTGCGTTAATTCGACGCAGCGCGACTAAATCCACCACCTACGTTCCAGTTCCACCGAAACTCCTCGTGAATCGCATTACACGACATCAAAGAGTACAAAGTGAAAAAGAAAGAAAGAGATCTCTCGCAGTTGACGAAAGGAAGTGACAGAACGTGGCAGGTCGTGCGTTAACGTCACCACTCGAGAACGCGTTTTCGCGCGAGAAAGAAGAGAGAAAAGAGAGCGAAAGGGTCGTTAACAGTCGTTGCGAGAGAGACGCGCGCATTACTCGCGGTTTCCAGCGTTCCAGAAACGCGCGTCCTTCCCATTCTTCGGCTCGATAGCGTAGCCGGTGTGTGGACCTGTTGTCGAAGGCCAAGCACAAAGTCGCCACCCCCTCAGTCGCTTACGTTTCCGGGTCAGAGTTCAACGTACGTAACCAACGTGAGGGATGGTG
Organism: Tetragonula carbonaria; assembly: GCA_032399595.1. NCBI lineage: Eukaryota > Metazoa > Arthropoda > Insecta > Hymenoptera > Apidae > Tetragonula > Tetragonula carbonaria. Next base: position 3,623,825 of record JAUCRC010000009.1, on the reverse strand, counting down.
TGTGTGTGTGTGTGTGTGTGTGTGTGTGTGTGAGTGAGAAGTAGACAGTTAGACACGCGCATGTTCGCTCAAGCTCGCGTCAAGTGAACGTGCGTCACACGTTCGTCAGAAAACCGAGGACTGATCAAAGAATATCGTGCGAGTATCCGCCTCGGTCGCTATAATGGCGCTTTTTCTCCTTTTTTTTCTTTTCCTTGTTTTTATTTCTCTCTCTCTCTCTCTCTCTCTCTTTTGTTTTGTACGAGAGTTACATCGCGGCGCGATTTCCTTGGTTGAATTCGCTGGAAAATGGACTACGTTGAGCCTCGAGGGAGGCTTTGTCCGCCGAGTCGAGGCGAGAGCAATGGGTTTCCAGTGTTTTAGTACCGGCATTTTTGTTGAGAATTCGAAGGACGAGGTTGGAATTCGTTGGATTGGTGTGCTCCCGTATTCTGGAATCGTGCGTTCTGTTTCCTGACGAGTTTAGAGAGAGTTTCGCGAATACCTGCGCGCAAATCCACTTCCTCGTAAAGAATTGAAGAATTTCAAATTTCATAATTTCTTTTTCAGATTTCATTGCCTTGTTGATACTTTTCATGTTTTTCCATGTCACACGTGGTTTCAATTTCGTAGTTTAATTATTTAGATCCTGTCGCGAGCTAAAATGGTGTTTTTAATTTATTGTAAATGAAAAAAAAACGAACAAAATCGACAGTTCTAATGATAATTAATTTTTACGAAGGTCGATATACTTGAATTATAAAACTGCAATGTTTTGTTCATTGTTGAACAATGTACAGGCCTTCCTTTTATAGTACAATCTTTCTCATAGTGTAGTCTGTCATTTATCCATTCCGATGAAATATTTCGATTTTCTCGTCGACCTTTCAATCTTTCGAATAGAGAACTTTTCTAATTGAAATCCTTTCGCTGAAGAATGGCCCTTCCTTACAAATGAAAGTCAAACATAAAAATCGCATTCCACGCAATGAAAATTCCAGAATTCTCTGTTTCTCCATGAATCTTTGAATCGCCGTTCAAACAAACCATGTAGCATTTCCGAGGTAATAGTTAGGAGGCCACCTTGCATATTTCATCAATGACTTTATGGCTAGTATCCTTTTATGCTCTCGAATACATTTCCCTTTTATCCTCTTTTCCTTCTCTCTCTCTCTCTCTCTCTCTCTCTTTTCTATTTTTGTAAGCAAAAAGAATATCTTCGCTGCAATCGCAGTAATTTTACGCTAGCGAGGTATAATTTTTCCCTTGAATCCAAGAAAAACCTCAGCGACAAAAGTGATTTAACCCTCCGTAAACAACAATCTGCTGGGTCGTTCATGTCCAGCGAAAAATCTCAGTCGTAAATTTCTTTGAAATTTCTTTTTTTTTTCAAATTTAACTCCAACTGATTTTTTTTTTTTTTTTTTACGTTTTCTGAAAGTCAAGAATAATAAAAAAGTTAGAGACGAACGACGTTGCTGGCGAAGTTTGAAAGCAAAATATTTCCTAGTTATCGCAAAATTATTTACATGTAATAACTTGTAATTTATAATTTTGCCAAGAGTTTCAATTGAGTTACTGATTTTTTACTTGAAAAGACCCTTCTTGCAAGTACATTTGGATTCATAAGTAATCGGAGTGTTTGGTAATGGAGAAGTTTTATTAAAATCGAGATTCCGCTTTCCATAGTGTTTCAGGACGAGGAAACTTCTTTCCACTGTTCTTTTCGTGACGTAACTCTCCCGAAGCGGAGGAGTTTCATAGGAAATTCTTTTCAAACCGGATCGGAAGAAAGATTCTCGGATAAAGTGTCGCATCAGTAATCTGATTATTTCAACAAATAATCGCTTCTGTCGCAATTTTTTTTCCTTTTTTTTTTTTTTTTTTTTTTTTGGAGCTACGCTACGAGGAAATCTAATTATCGAACCATCGCTAATTTTATGTGTCGCGGTGCTCGCGTCACGCAACAAACAGGTCGATGAACTGTGGCCTGAATTTCGGTGAATTCCAAGCATAATCCTGCGACCAGGAAGTAACGACGATTCAATTCCTGACCGATCGTTGTTCTGTAGAATTTCCCGCTACGTCGTGTAGGCAGACAAATTCAGATGCTTTGCTATTTTAATTCGATTGTTTTGTGAAATAGTTATAGTTAAAATAGTAGAATTTTGTTTTTCTTTTTTTTTGTGGAATGTTGGAGATGTTACGAAAATCAACTAAAAATATTAGTAAAATTGACTGTTAACTCTTAACTAATTAATCTACAGATTAACACAAATTCCAAATTGACACATATTTAAAAAAAAGTCATACTTCAATCTATCCCTTGTTGCTCACGATCTCCTCTGAATGAATAGAGTGCCAAAATTTCTCTTTTGACGAAAGTCGCAAATAAATCTTTTTATCGTCCCATACTGTGAACGTTACAAAGTCGACGTCGAAACGTCGCGTCAGTTTTTCATCCATTCGCGCGAAGTAGCCACGCCGTTAGAAAATTATCAGAACGACGCCACTCGAAACGACTTTGAGTGAATCGCGTATTCACCGCGAAGTTTTCACTTTTATCCGTGAATTCTGCGACCCCTTTTACGCGAGTTTAACCTGTTTTCCTGCTCCTTGACTCGCGTTCGCTGTATATCCTTTGAAACGATCCGCTGAAAAGCCATTTTCCTTCGATTCAGCGTGTTTTCAGTCACTTTTCTGTTTTCTTCTTCTTCTTCTTTTTTTTTTTTTTACCGGTTTCAATGCGACTCGATGAATCAAGGGATACCGTGAACGATGAATAGAAAGCAGCGGCTCCGCAAACCAGCGAATAACGACGGGGGCGTGAGAGGCCACGGATGTGGATCATGTCGATGTTCACAGTCGCAGTTTAATTTACAAAAGTATCGCTTGATTAGTCCCTTCAGGACTCGTTCGATTTCTTTGATCAAGCCTGGCCTTGTTCTCGTTGGAACGGGTCAGGAGGTTGGACCGATTGTCGGTAAGTAGAGATCATTTCGCGAATATCTTGACAATTTTTGAGAATAGATTTCGTTACTTTTTTTTAATAGAGAGATCAGTTGCTGTTACTAAGATTAATTACAAAAAATTAAGAATTAAGAATTGTAAAATTAAAAATTAAAAATTAAGAATCGTAATTATTGAAATTATTTTTAATATGGGTAGGTTTTTAAAGAGGAATAAATACTTCTCTTTTTATAATATCTTTAATATATTTTTCTTTCTTTTTTTTCAAGTATATCTAACGATAAGAATCAGCAAGGATTGTTTTTTTTATCGATAAGTTCTTTAGAAAGAACATCCAAACTTCAAAAAAAATGAGTTTTTTGAGTTTGAGCTTCTTAAAGGGGAGGAGAGTGATTTGAATAATTCTTTCACTTCCTTCAGGCGAGAAGTTTCTCGTACGATTTCGAAAATTGCAAAAATTAAACGATCGACTGTTACACGCGCGACGGACGGGGGATAATGGTTGACTTTCGGCGAAATTTTAATACGCGTCAGACATGCGAGAAATACGCGTCTGACAGTGACGTATCGTTGCAACTCGAGAAGAGGAAAGCGCGAAACTTTGAATAGATGCGCGTTTCCCTTATGAGAGTTTCGAGGGATCTCTGAATCGCGAGATTGTCGAAATTTCATTGAATGTCGACAGAGGAGAAATGTTTGACTGGTTCTTCGTTTCTTTGCGAAATATTGAAAGTTCAACCTGGCGAAACAGGTTTCCCGTGATATTTGCGATTATCATCAACAGCCGATGGCAGGAAGAATGCTCGGGGAAAAAAACTCTCCGCTATCTCGATAAATCTAAAATAGACTTCCGAATTGAAAGAGGGGTTCGTCTGTTTAATTCCAACGATACTCCTCTATCGTAAGCATCGAGAAATAAAAAAAGATCTCGATTTAAATCGTACGAGACGTGCAACATCAGTCTTTCCTGAGAAATCGAATTCATTTGAACTCATTCTGAAAATACGATTAGCGTATTTCAATCTTAGAGTTGCGAAAATATCAATTGAATTGCAAAAATACTGAATTCTCTGTTCTAAAATTTCCTCCCCAAAATAGGTCAAAAATACATTGTTTTAAATATCGACGCAGGGCACATAAGAATGTATCGATATCGATCTTTCACATATTTTTGCCAAACACGTTTCATCATCGCGAATATCTTCTTATTCGTATTTTTCTTTTTCTTCTTCACACAATTTTATTCTCTGGCAAAATGCCTGACTATCAACGATGATCACATCGCGAGTCTCTTTTCTTTCGATGCAAAATAGCTATCAAGATGACTCGAATTAATCTCGTTGGTCAACTGATAGTGAGTTATACACGCACGCGCGCGCGCGCACACACACACACACACACACACACACACACGCCGACGATGGTATTTTAATCACCAAGCGATAAAAAGCGAGCAACCGTTGTACGAATGTTACGTTTCATCCAAGACATGGTTCGTGGAACGTGTAATTGTTTAAAGTTTCTCGTTACGGGCAGAGAGAAAGAGAGAGAGAGAGAGAGAGAGAAGGAAGGGAATTCGTGGAAGTTGCAGCAACCCTTGGAGGCATTCCAAGCGAGGTTGACTCGAGGTAGCTGCAGCTTAAAGAGCCACCAGAGCGAACTTTTTTCCCTCCTTCTTCGTTTAACGTATCGTCGAAAATGTTGTTGCTCTCGGTCGCGTGTGCAGCTGGCAATCGCGAAATTTTTCCTCTGGTTTCTTCCCTCTCTCTCTCTCTCTCTCTCTTCTTTCTTCTCTTAAACTCCTTCTCTGAGTGGTATATCGAGAAATGTCGATATTTTAAGTATACTGTTACGTAGCGGAGATCCCGAGTGCCAATATTTGCGTCTCTTATGTTTCGCAATTCTAACGGAGGGAGCTTGCTTGAAAGCTTTCCCGTGTGCTTTTAAAATTTTTTTTTTTTTGTCATACGAGCTTGAATTCAAAGCGGACGTGGGGAAAGAGTTGCGCTAATTCAGCGATTTGTTAGGAGCTTTGTAATCTTTCGTCGTGGATTGTTCTTCATATCATTCGTTGACCTGAATGTCGTTTTGTTTTCTTCAGCAAGATTGTGAACAAATAACGTGTGATTGTGACCTGTTTGTCACGTAAGATGTTAACAGTTGTTGACAGAAGAGATGTTAATTTATTCTTGAGAATCGCGTGGACGAGTTTGCGAATTTTGGATTTCTTCTTCAGCGTGATGATTGAACGCGATAAATTGTAAAGTATATTCGATTCTTTAGTTGCAAAAGATATATCTACAAATTCTTTTAACATATCTGAGTTCTCAAAACGCTGCAGATATTCACAACTGCAAATGGTAATTCATATTTCAAAGTTCTTTGAAAACTTTGTGCCCAAAATTTACAAAATAGAAGAAGCTCCCTTTAACAATACGAGCTTATGTAATCGTAAAATATTCATGATTCCAGAAATATGCACAGTATTAAATTTCAAAAACAAAACATCTTCGGCTAAAAGTTTTTTCAAACATCGTCCACAAGATTCTTCAATTTCTAACCAGCTTATCCGTCTTCGCATGTTCTTGAGATCGCATTCACTTGCAACCACTTGATCTTCAGAATCATTTCCAAACGACGTCTGGTTTATTCAAAATGGCTATCTGGCGAATCGACGTGCGGATTATTTTGTTCTTTTCAACAGCGTCAGAACGATGAAAAATCCTTGGGCTCGCAGTGGAATAAATGCAAGGGGATCGAACAGCGAGCGCTATGTTCTTGCGATGTAAATCACCTTCGATCCCCTCGTTTTTCTCTTCTTTTTCTTCCTTTTTTTTTCAAAAGTTCTTCGCGAAGAATAAAGCAGATGCCCTCGTGTTGCATACCGAATAAATCCGAGCGCAAAAAGAAGGCTCGATTCAATTTTTATGAGGAAAGTTCTGAAATCGTTGACTCGTACCACTGGTGGCTCAGTCATCGTAACGAAAATTATTTTCATCCAGTCCGAAGTGATTGATGTTTTAATCAGATCGTTATGACTTTTTGATGTTGGATTACTATTACATTTCTGTTGACTCGATATCATTTTGGTGAACTTTTCACATTCTTTTTTGAGGCTGATTTCTGACTGGGTTCGTGCCGATCGTCATTAAATTGCAAATTTAATTCGCATATATTTCTATATCTTCATCGAATTATAATTAAATAGAAATTCGCTTTAAACGAAAAATTTATTATCGATATTCTCACAGTAATAGAAGAAAACTGAATCCATTTCGTCCGTGTTTCTCGCAAAAGATATTATTCCATAAATTATCAGCGCACAGATTATCGATAGCAATCTCGCCTGCATTTAAATTCTCGGAATAATTTTTATCCGGGATGAGAAACGACGATTCTCTTTTCATTTCGCGTGCTTGCTTCTTTTTTTTCTTCTCTTTATCAGAGTTTCCGTTTCGCTACTTCATTGAGACGAAGCTCTCCGTTATCTGACGGACGGCGGTTTACAAGGGTTTCCCTAGCGTTAATGCAATTCCTTTGGAATATCCATTAACAGGACTCAAAATTTCAACGCTTTTGAGCCAGCTACTCCGCCCGTCAAGATGCAATCTCGATGCGGTTTAATCTCGTTCGTGCATTAGCTAAAATAGTCTCTGCTGCTGTTCTCTTTCAGGTCCCTTTGTCTCTTAGCTCGCTGCGTTTCCATGTAGAAGTAACTCGCTGCTCCTCATCTTCCTCTATTTCCTTCGATCTTTATCGGCAACGCTGCGATCCGTAATATTTAATTAACTTGATATTCTCTTGATATTCCCCGGTGGAACGTTGATGTCGAAAATGAAATTTTTTACCGGATAACTTTTTGCTGTTTGATTGTTCTTCTTCCTCGTTTCTTGCTCGCAGCGCGTAATTTTACGGCGGAAAAGAGAAAAAGAAACACGTAGATCACATTGATTTTCACATTTCCCAGTGATTCTGGGAGAATCGAAAAATTATCGTATGATGTTCTATCGAATTTCTCACAGTCTGAAAACAATTTTCTTCGTGTCGATCTTTTCATTGCTTCAGAGATCAGGTTAAGTGGATTGAATAACTTGCGCTTTAAACTTAGACGATGACAGAAACTTAATGTTCGGCGATTTAGAAGAATAAACGACAAAGAAGAAGATAAAAGAGAAGGAAAAAAAAATTGAAATTTAAAATTTTCGAAAAATGAAATTTCTTAAAAAAGAAATTTGTAAATCTTCAGGATTCAAGCTCAAGCTTTATCTTTCATCGAAACGATCCCGAGTGAATTCGATTCGACGGGGATAATGTTTATCGCGTTGCCGTCGATTGCCATCGAGCAGTGAGTAATGAAATTAATCCGACGAGGGCGATGATCGAAGCGTCGCGAGCAACGAGAGTAGACGAAGATTCATGGTCACTTCTGGTAAATCCCGGAAAACCATTAAGCCCCATCGGTATCGAGGGGGATGAAAGGTCTGACGACGGATCCTCGGGATTTCCCGATTTCCCCTTGCCACCAGGAAAAGATTCGTGTAATTGTCGTGGAAATGAAACGGCTGTCGATGTTGGATTCACCAAAAATGGCGAACACCTGTCCGATCGAGGATCCACGATTTAATAACGAGATTTCGCGTTGATAGAGAGAAACGATTGTATCGAGCAAATTTATTTAATTGTTCGTTTAACGAGAAAGTCCATTAAAAGAAGAAAGAAGAAAAATACGATATAATAATAAAATAAAATAGCACAAAACAGAAATACAGCAAACAACGATGAGAATGTAAATGTGAAAGAAACAATATCACGTCAGATTCTTGCGAAAAAGGAAACGCGTTGCTTTGTCTATTTTGTGTCATTGACAGTCGTTGAAAAAGATGGATACCCAACTTTGACAATTCTGTTATCTACATTAGTATTAACGAAGATGAAAATCACTAGTTTAAATACGAAAAGCGAGACATTTGACGAATCGAAGACGTCATTTTCATCATAATTTATTACAAATAGTTAAAGTGAATTTACTTTCGTAATTATGATAAAGTTTCGAAATCATTCACCATTCAATTCAAACCATGAGTCATTATCTAGAGAAATACTAATTAATGGGATTAAAAATCGTACGTTGCCAGAGCTGCCGACCATCAGTGCTGCCAATCGCACATCCGCCGCACGATTATTTGGCAGTATCCAATATTCCATTTCGATTGCACTCGATATCGCATCATAGAAACCGTCTCGAGCCGGCCCTCGACCACGTATATGGCTTACGTAACCGATTGGAGTCGAATCCACTGGATATCCAGTTGATAAAATGCATCGATATGCGACTGAATATTACGCTGCTGGCCCGATGAGCTGCTCGGAAAACACTGGAAGGACCACGAAATTGCGCGGTGTGCAGTCAGTTTTTCATCGCAGTATGCTCTGCCCTGGTCGCGTGAATCGACACGCTGATTCGTCGATACGATCGATCCCCGATCTTTATAACCCTATCAGGATCTGTCAATCGCTCGATCAATTCTCTCAGCAAATTGTCAGAAAATCGGCGAAGAAAGTAGGAAGAGAACAAGAGGACCTATCAATATATCCGGGAGCAAGAGAGATGTTAATTTTCTGACAGAAAAGTGAAGAAGGCTGAGAAGTTTGTTAGAAATTCACTGCGAAACGTTCAAAGAAGTTCGTTTCTTTAGAGGATGAGAGAGGGAGAGAACGGAGAGAGTCGAAGTGAGTTGTTGAGCCGTCGTCGAGGGCATAGAATTTTTATGGCCCATGCAGATTGTGCGACCGTGTTTTCTTCTTTTTTTTTTCGGCTGTGATAAAGCCGCCACCTGGGAATTTTCATGGTCCGGTTGAATTTTTCATGGTGAGAAAAGGAACCGAGCTCACGGAGAGCTTCTAGACGCGATCTTAATCTTTCACTTTCTCGTGAGAAATTCGCCTTTCTGTGACAATTATGTCTTCTCGATCGTCACAAAGTCGTTTGGACTTCGTGTCCAGCTGGAATGTGTCAAAATATTTTTAACATTCCAATCCTGATATTCCGTTGGAATATGTAAAAATATTTTTAACATTCCAAATGTAACGAAATACGTAATGAAAATAGGAATACAGGAATATGTGAAAATATTTTTAACATTCCGGTTCTGATATTTTGATGGAATATGTAATGGAATATGGAATATTAAAAATATTTCTAACATTCCGTATGTAACGGAATATGTAATGAAAATAGGAATATAAAAATATTTTTAACATTCTGATTCTGATATTCCGACGAAATCACTTTAATAAAACTGCAATCATCGCGATAAAAATTGCCATTTTCTCTGTTCAACGTTGCAAAAAAAAAAAGAAGAAAGAGAAATAAAAAGAAAGAAACTACTTCCGAGAGAACACGATCGAAACACGGGATCGTTTGCGCGCGGCATTCCGCTTCGTCGAGGAATATTAGGGATTATTATCGGCGTTAGCATTTCGGACAACGTCGTACCGGCGAATTTGCGCGGAATACAACACGGGCAATAAAAGGAATTTCATCGATAATCGATAATCAATGGGCGAGAGGAAGCCAGAGGAGAATCGAAAGGCAGAAGCAAGACACAGATGGCTTCGTTCGATGAAACTTTATTCTCGCGAGTTCCACGCCGTAGTAAAGCCTCCTTCGCGTAAATTTCGCGCGTACTTCCGGGATAAATGTCCGTCGATTCGTCTGTTCGTCTCTCTCGCCATCGAAGCCTTGTTGGAAACGTGTAATAGCACGCGCGATGAAATCCATTTTTCGCTCAGAGGATAATGGAATCGGTTGCTGGAAATCGACTGTGAAATTTTCACGAGCTTGTTCGGTCCCCGTGAACGTTTCGAACAATTCGACGTTCGAGGGGATTGACGTTCGTGGGAACGCGTCTGGTAACCTGCCAGAAATCGACAGAAAAAATACCGAGACTTGCCGACGAGTAGACGGAAATTTTAAAAGCAATTCATAATTGGTGAGAAATCTCGAGATTCGGTTTAAAATTTGCGGCAGTTCCGTTCGAAAATTAAATCAATCGAAAATAAATAAATCTTTTGTCTTTTGTCTTTTGTCAAAACATTGACTCGAAGTAAAATTCCCTTAAGGAGGATTATCAAGATAAAAATGGAAGACTGGAGTCTTTTCTCGCGAGAGAAAAACGAAGAAAGACGAAGTGTTTATTTAAATTTCAAATTTAGTTCGCTGCGAAACAAAATTGCGGGAGAACAAAATTCTGTGGATAAAAGTGATTTAAGACACGAACGGAAAATTATTCTGTGTATCTTTCTTTCTCTTCCAATTTTTCTTTCTTTCTTTCTTTCTATTCCCACGGGATAGAATTTTAAATTTACTTTCTAGCAGAAGGATGGAATCAGTATAATTAGAATCCTTTTAACAGAAATCATGAACACACAAGTAAAGAATTACTGTTTGCACGTTTCATTCTCTCCCTTTCGCGAGCGATATTTAACTATTTTTATTCAAATTTATTCTCCGGAAACTTGCTTCAACCCGTTAAGCGCCGAACAATATAGCTTAATTTCAATTTTTTCAACGGGAGATTTAAAAAAAAAATTTTTTTTAATCTCCCAAAATTTTAGAATATCAATGAAATCGTTGAAATTCTCTTTTGTACTAGTACCATTGAAATGCAAAATTTGGCAATGTTGCCGATTAATTGGGAAAAACTCACAGACGAGATATTAACGCAACGTTGGCTCTCGACGAACGAAATTTTACAAAATTCTCTCATTGTCAGTCGAAAATATTGAATTCATTAACGAACGAAGGATTTCTGTCAATCTCCGATTTTGTTCAACGTTCGATGTTCATTGCACGAGAAAAATTCGCTTCGTACTCGACATCCTACATATTCCGATGTCGCGTTTCTCCTGCTGTTTCATACGCACTTAGTGATTTTCGTTTTCACGAAACGAAACGTGATCGACAAGAGAGGATCCGCAGCCTCTGCGAACGCACTCGCGATAAGCGAATTTCACTGCATTGGCACGGAATAACTGCATTAACTTTTTCAAACGAGAGAAAAAAAGAAAGTGAAGCGCGATACGATGTTGATTAACACTTGCGTCGAGGCTAAAATCGAGGTCACGGGAGCTTTCTTTTTTGGCTGTATTTGCTCGTCCGTGCGTGGAAATCCAATAATTCTTAATTGGATTAAAAGCAATAACATGTTATGATATATCGCGATGAGTTCTCCTCTCATTGTACGAATTGACCCCTAATATCGCTTCTATCACTTCAATCAACGAACGGAACAATTTTTGTTATGTGGGTGTACGTCTACTTATTTCGAACGACGTTCGATGGCATTTAGATTTATTTTCCAATTAAAGTATTTTAGACAAACTCGTTATTTATTCTTTTCTTTTTTTAATATTTCATGTTGTTAAGAGACTCTTTAATATTAATTTTCAACAGTCATGTGCTACTCTCTTCAGTTCAAATTTAAGCTTCTTCAGCTCAAAGCAAAATTTATTGCGTTAATTATATCTTTCTAGAAGTTTGAATTATTTGAATCATTGAATTTCAATCTTAAGATTTAATTTGGTTTCAACACATTCATATATTAATGAGCAGGCTGCGAATTTTTATATATTTATGGAAAATTTGACAGTGCAAGGTTCGACAACTTTTAAAAGATGAATCACAATTTTCCATCGAGGCTCCACATTCTCAGAGATATGAACTTGCACCAAAATTTCTAGTCTACTGATAAAATGAAATTTAAAATACATTCACAAGCTATTGGTACTAGTTTCCTTATAAGTGGCGAATCTTTTACATAGAATACGAGAACCTAAACAGATTTCCATTCGCTAGACTACAAATTATCTGTTACGGATCATATGAAAACTTTGTCAACATTATCAAAAACCTGCATCTATTAAAGTATACTTTAATAACATCCGTATAATGCACATTTCACTTTAATGACATTCGTAAAATGCGTTCAGCAACAACCAGTCGATCCATCAAAAAATTTTCCTAAAACTTGCCACCGAGAATTCCGTAATACTTCTGTAAAAGTTCCCTCACTACGATTCTTCGTAGCCACACCCCGGGAATAAAAATAATTCCCAACGAAGCCTTCCGTATATCATTCTCGTTGCTATTCCTCGCGGCGGAGGGAGAGGATTCATAGCTTGGAACTTCCGGTAAAGCAATAACTCTGCGAGACTCGGAGTCCACTGGGTACTTGGCGTCCCAGTAGTAGACACGTAACTCAGGCCTGGCAACGTCAGTGGAATATGTCCGCGCTATATCAGACTCTCGGCCGACTCGAAACCAATTCTCAACGTTGTTTTTTCGCGAGGACAACGCGATCGTCGACGAGTTTAATGACACTCGATTACTGACGCGCGGCTGTCGAACATCGACGCTTTGGTGATTGTTTTTTCGGCGCTTCCCGGGTTCGTTGGTTGGGAAGTTCGGCGTTTCCAAGTGTGTGCTTTTGACGTGAAATTATCGCGCGCTGACGACTCGAGAGACGTTTTCACTCGCGCGCAAACGCGGCGAATAATCGAGCTGTAAAACATCCCAGTGGAAATGACTACGGGTTTTGCTATATTTAGAGCGTATAAATATGTTTCGTAAAAATCGACGTTATAGTTATTGAAATATTTCCAAACATGTATTCATTGCCAACATTAATACTAGAAATCTACTATTTCTAAGTATTAATCTTGAATCGCATTGCGGAATACCATTGATTAATCCGCTATTGATTTTTAATATATATATGCTCGCGTTTATTAGAAATCCATATTTGTTTATTCGTACTGAACTTGAACTCGTATTGTAATTGAAAACGTTCCACTATTAATGTTTCAAATATCAAACATTTTCTAACTTGTGTTTGAACACAACTTACCGAATTAAATTCTGATTCTACTTTTCTTTTCTTTACTTTCGTATTTTTTAGTCGATGTTGTTTTAGGAAGGATTCAATCGCATTTCGATTGATCGCGAGGCACCGTGGAGTGGTATTTTTGAATTCAATAAAACAGGGGCAAATCTTTCGGTTCGTTGATTGAGCGATTCCATTGAATTGATACGATTCTCGGAGATTTCTGGATATTGTTTCCATCCTGCTTTTTTCCCTGCTTTTTCATTGGTTTTAATTTGCCTGTGTAATTTAATAAAGGCCCGTTGATGGATTGAGATCGCGATATCATTTTTGAAGATCTCCTAAAACAGATAATCTTTCTTTTCCATCGACTTTTTCGTGAAAATTTGTCATAAAAAAGAAAAAAATGAAAAAAGAACACGTGGTACTTCAGTTTCGATAAAGTCTACACGATTCGTTCAAAAGTTTAACTCAACTGAATTCTAATAGTGAAAAACTGGTTGTTTGCTACATTTTCATTTGTCATCGAATAAAAATGCATGTATAGGATTTAATGTAATTATTTTTCTACGATCTACAATTACAGATATACACTTGCAAGAATTAACGTATCGTATTCAGAATCTTGAACCGCGTCGAGCAGAAATGAATTTTCATCAGTTCTACGTAAATTACAATCTGTGCACAGTATCTGGAAATTATATATATATATATATATATATATATATATATATATATATATTTCGTACACGAAAATTTGAAGTCATCCGCGCATGTGAATCGCGAGAGATTAATTAACGCGCGCGGGTGAATGAAGCGCAAGCCCCGTGTCACGTGTTTGCAGTGCTCGCATCGAATCCCGACGAATATTCTCCATTGATCTGTCCTTCTAGTGTCGTCGTTAATGCGCCATGACGAATAATCCGAAGTAGAAACGGCAGCCGGTAATCAAGATAATTAACGGTGTCCGAACTAGGACATTTATACGTGGGAACGAGCGCGTACAGTTGCTCGCGCGAGTGCTTGAATATTTTTTATCGATATATCATTTATTTATTTATATTAATATTCATGGGCAAGGACCTTTTGACACGTAATGCATACACGTTGATTGTGGAGAATAAAGGAATAAAGGAGTGTGACTCGATGAATAATCCTCTCGTTATTCATTATCTTCTCCGAACTGTAAAGTTCCAATAACCATGCTGCGACTTTTTATGCAAGTATTAAAAAACTAGAATTTTTTCAATTAAAAAGCGAAAAGCACTTCACTTTGAATACTTTATACATCTCATGTTTTATGTTGGTTACCACATTTCGTGGTATTCGCGCAGTTTTCAATTTTTCAACTTTCGAAATTTTCTGCAAATGCGCGAGTCTGCTAATGGCCTATTTTGCGAAAAGTTGCAAGACACTCTCTCTTCGTGAAGATTATTGAATTATTTAACAAGTTGAGAGTTCGAGTGAAAACGTTGAAAAGTAACATTCTCTGCGCCTTTGAAGCTTCTGTAAGTTAAATTTTCTCATTTGAAGATTTAAAAGATTTTTAAATCTTATTTAACTCTTTCTTCCCCTTCTTGCCTAATTCTTTATCGTTTTGGTACGTCGATTTTTCTCATCCACACTTGAATTATCGGGACTCAACATTATCTCGAGTACCAATTTCTGTATACTATTTTCCAAGTTTTCTTCAAGTTTCGCCGATTTTCATCACTTTCGAAATTTTCGATACAAATTTTAATTTCGATCATTCGAAATTCTCGAAACCGTCGTGTCTCGTCACAGATACCATTCGATGGAACCATCAAAATGTTTTACGTAACACGCACGTTGCCAAATGTTCGAACATGTTTGTGGCGCGAACTGTTCTACTCGCGCGAACTTAATCCAACTGTGTAATGTTTAGCTAGCTCGTTACTCACGTACAATCAACCAAATAACTCGACAGTCGCTATTTGTTTGTTTGTACTTCGCTGAGAAAATCGGCACGCGCAGCTGTGCTTCATCCGTGTTTCGTTTTCGTAATTTGTTGACTGTCATAACGGATTGAACCGTTGTTATCCTTGCATCGAGGCGTTTAATTGATCGGTGTATTGCGCGTTGCACGAATGTTTAACGAGTGGCTTTTGCCTTCTATTTCTCTCTAGAGCCTAGTTATTCATATTTGTGAGTCGTGTTATTAATCATTGTGGTTCCTACAATCGAGATTGGAAGTCGTTTAGACTTTTTTCTACAAGGCTACCGTTGATACCTGTTATTTGTACAAGTTATACAAGGAGAAACGTTGTAGTCGTTCGATAAAAATGAAAGTTTGCCTACAAAAACATCTTGGATATAATTAGTACAGTCGAACTGTACAATATCGAAACACGAAAGAATTATATTCTGAATTTCAATTTCGATCGAGAGAGTAAAATTTGAGCTTTGAGAAGATACTTGTTCCAAAACGACTTTGATATCACAACTATTTTCACAGAGGATTAAATCGCTAGGTTAGCAAATTAAAAAAATTGTTTTATTATTAACTTTTGTTTTATTGCCTCGTTTGTTTCATTCGCACGTGAAAAATTTCAAGTTTTTGACACAGGTGAGATGAATTTATTAATATGATGAATCGACACCTCGATGTACGTACCTGTTCATGCATTCTAATGACAAGTGCCGTGCACACAAAATAAATTTCCAGTCGTACATCTAACAGATTGACAACGCGTTGATATTGAATAATTGCAGTCATTTCCAACGCTGTATTAACTGCATCATTTACGCTCATTGCGCGCCGTTTAATCTGAACGAAATTTTTTTATGAAGTTCTTTTTTTTTTTTTAGAAAGATTAGAAATTGATTTCTTTTAGATTAGCCATAAGATTTAAAGAAATCATAAGAACAATTTATAAATAATCATAATAAATTATAAATTACATTAATAATTTTGAAATCAACTAATGTAACATTCTCCGTCAATAGTTTCACGTTATACGTTATTTGATTCATCTTCAAAAAAAAAACAAAATTCACCCAAGTAACTGAAAATTGATCAGAAAATAAATTATTCTAAATTATTATCTAACTTGTAACTTAAAAAGTAACCAAATGATACTTTCTATCAACTTCAATTAAAATTCAATTGAAGAGCAGAAAGAAATCGAAGTGGAACCAAAAGACAAATTGGAAATATTATTTTTAAACACTTATGCTGTCTGCTTGTAACAAATAACTTTATAAAAGTCATCAATTTCTCGAAAAATCGAAAAAAAAGTTCTAGAATGTTCATCGCTATCTCTACTGAAAAAATTTCTCATTTAAATTCTTCGATCTATTCGAAGTCGGCATTTTATAATTTTTTAATTAAATTATCAACTCTTCAAGTCGATCGCTGTTTACTAAAAATCGATCGATCGATCGTTCGATTGGCCCAGCCTGTGCTTGTTGCAATCACGTGATCGCAGATTTCTCGATAAAGTAACAACGGCGGAAAGTTTGCCGATACTCAGCGAATCGCGCGCACTTCTGGCAAAATTTTACGCAAAATTCGCACAAGTTGGAACTCTCGAGTGAAGTTTAGCCCGATTTAGATTAAAATATCGCTGATATTTACGCGTCGAAACCAGCGCTCCTAATCCATTGCACCGGAGTCAAATTTTTGTATTCTACATTCGTTATCAAAACGAAGCACGCTGATATTGATTACACCTCTCGTCTCGCGATTAATTAAATCGAAAGCTGTCGAACGAAAATCCAGCGTGGCGCTCCCCTTTTCTCCTTTGTGATTTTAATCCCGACGTCATCGATACGTAGTTATTGCTTTGCCGAATTTGCGATACGACACGTCATACAAATTCGATTGCACGTATTTGAGACTAATATCTAACTTCTTCGGACGTTTAAAAATTCGATTTAAACTGAGATTCAAAATGAGGAGTGTATACTTGGAAATCGGTAAGAGTATATTCGGAATTTAAAAATTTCCAGGATGAATCGACCGAGAGAAAAAAAACCATCAATTTTATTTTATCATTCACGAAACACATTCTGTGCTTGCATACGACATGTCTGGATTGTGTGACCAAAAATAATTTTCTCCATCCCTCGGAATATTTGCGAAAACTCAGTTTCTCCTGAAAGTTTCTCCAGTTTCACGTAAAACTATTCGATTTATTTCGAGTAAACAAGATGTCGACAACAGGTCGACACGAATTTCCTGAGAGAGAATAAAAAGAAACGAGGTCGATGCAAACAAATTTATTTCGCAATTTTGTTCGACCAAAGTGTATACGCTTAGTATAAAAAATTCGCAGTGATCTTCTCTCTGACGATTTCATGGTTGATAGTAAAACTGTTTCGTCTTTAAAAAAAAAAAAAAGACGTAGTTAAGGAAGCGAATGGACGATCGATACGTGAGTTCATTCTGGAATGAACCCACTGCTCTAGCTCTAGGGTTCATTTACGATTTTGCAACCCGATTTTTCGCGCGTGTGTAACGGCGCAACGCTCGAACGTTCACCGAGCGGAGAACGCCAGCCGACTATTAAATACTGTAACAGTTTCATCGCGATCGATTCACGCTGGCGAATAATTGATCGCGTGTTGCACTTTCGCGTGCTAATGCAATAACGCGTACGCGACCTGCTTGCATCGCGTCGAATTCCACCGATTGCTTCCTGCTCTGTTTATCGGCGATAAATACCGGGTGTTTTTCAGTCGAAATTCCTCGGTATTACTCTGTTAATTGAAATTCAGCATTGCAGAAGTACGAAAAATTCGACAGCAGAATTCTTCTCGTGTCCCGATTTTTCCAATTCCGTTTCATTTTCATTTTCCGCATTCCGAGTTCCTTCCATTTTCATTCGTTTCGATTAGGGAAACTGCTGGTTTCTGAGAATAATTCGCTCGTTTCATCTCTGTTCTCGACATTCGTCGCAGTTTAAGATTGAAAATTGTTGCGACTCCTTTCGCTTTTCAATTCCATTGAACTTCGATTAATTCGTTGAATTAATCCGTATTTTGTTGCTCTTCATGAATTTACATGTTTCGTAAGTGCTTAGAAAATTAAAAATTTAACTACTAGAACTATCAAAATGGTCAAAATGACCAATTTAGAATTTCTCGTGGAAATAATAGTGTATTTTAATAAAATATATAAACAGAAGCTTGCGTTCTTTGTTGTATCGTAAATTTTTTCCTGTCCCTTTCATTTTCATTTCTCTGCTGCAAATTTTACACTTCGATCGTCGGTAGATCTAGTGTTGAAAAGAAATGGAGAAATTTCTTTATCAGATATACTTGATTAAAGTTTAGTTTAATAAATAAAAATTAATTAATCCTCTTCATTTCGGAGACAAAAATTCGGAGTAATGAAATTTGATTTTTTTCATCGTAGAAAATTCCACGTGATCTTTAACACTAAAACTGCCAAAGTCATCAAAATGATCAATTTATAATTTTCTATATTTAAATTCTACATATTTATAACAGTGTATTGTTAGATGCTCGAGTGATTTTTAACAAAATGTATCAATAGAAGCTCTCGTTCTTTATTAATTTTTTCTTGTATCTTACACTTTGATTTCTTTACTACAAATATTACACTTTAGTCGTCGGTAGTTCTACTATTAAAATCATTGTACATGAACCAAAGCTGAACAAACTGAACGAAACTTGTTTCGAGAACGAAAACGAAGAAGAAGATTCGTCTTATTAAATTGTTTAAAAAAACTTCTTTAAATTATTTCATCGAATATAATAGCACCAGAAGTTCTCCTCGTTGGTTGCGTTTTTTTTTTTTTCTTCACTTCGTGTATCATTACGTTAAACGTTCGAGTATTAAATCAGGCTTTCCGGGAACTTTTATCGCCCCCCTTGGAACTGCATCGCCATTAACGAGCCACTTAATCCGAGCTTCCAGAGTTAAGTTCAAGTTTGTTAACGTTTAATTGAAGTTTATGGAAATCTGAACTGGAGACTGAAACTTTCGTTCTTGCGAGGAATTTCAGTAACGCGACTCCTTATTTCGTTAATTTCCCCGTTATTATGTATATAAGTTCGGACGAGTGCGCGTAAACAGAGAATGCATTTATATATAGAGAGAACCGACAGAAAATTCTTCTCGAGAATTTCATTCTCTGCGGAATGAATCTGTTAGCTTTGACGTTTTTTTCTTTTTTTCTTTTTACACGTCTCAGCTTTTCCTAAGTGATCCATTCGTTAATTTCAACGCACGAAATGTTCCCACTGCTGTCTAGAATTACAAGGAAGACAGCTTTTCACACAAAGTACCACGGCGAAACGTATGTTATTCGTGGAAAAACGCTGGATGAATATAAATTCTTTTTTTCCTTTCTTTTTTAGTCTTCTCTCTTGGGAATAATTGATGTTGCGAATAATGTATTGGTTGTATAAATTATTATCCGACAGAGAATCCATCAATCTGTGGAATCTAGTGGATGTTAAGAAAAAAATGATGAGATCGATCAAATATTTTGAATGACGTTTAGACTAATTATATAAATATTCATACACGCAGAAGAATCTCAGAAGGTTCTTATAAAATTCCCGATAAATTATTTGTTTAAATAAATTGTGACAGTAATGTGAATGAAGTGGAATGTAACGTTGGATTCTGAAAGTGTTAAAGCGAAACGAAAACTATAAAGGATTAATATCTTGCATCTACGTACATTGTTCAAATGTTCTTCCAATAAATAGATTCAACCACTGGAAGTTTACCGTCTGAAATTTCGTTCAAAGGAATAGATTTCTACTCAAACTCGAGTTGATCTTGAACGAAAAATAAACGCTCAAATAAGCTCAAATAAGAGGATTGAAATAAGTTCAAACAAAAGGATTCAAATAAGTTCAAATAAAAGGATTCAACCACCGGAAGTTTATCACCTAAAATTTCGCTCGTATAAATACAGTATTTTACTATGTTTCGAGCAAACGAGTTCATATTGAAACAAGTGGATTCGGTCAGAATTATGTCGTCTAAAATTTCGCCCGAATAATTGGAATTCAATTTCAAAGCGGGCAGAGTTCGTATAAATGGAGTTCTACTGAAAAACTCGAATTTGTCCCGAGCAAACGAGCTCACGCTCGAACAAATGGATTCAACCGCTAGAAATATATCGTCAAAAATTTCGCCGAAATAATTAGAATTCAATCTCGAATAAACGGGACTCGCGCAAATGGAATTCTACTCGAACTCGAGTTTGTCCCGAGCGAACGAGCGCCAGAAATATGTCGTGAAAAATTTCGGCGAAATAATTAGAATTCAATCTCGGTGAAACAGATAAATGGAGTTCGTACAAATGGAATTCTATTCAAAATCGAGTTCGTCCCGAGGAAACGAGCTCACGCTCGAACGAGTGGATTCAAGCGGAATTCAGCGGAAGTTCAGCGGCCGAGATTTGAATATGCCGCTGAAATGAAATATGGTACTACGAACTATGAAACTATATACTATGGTAAAGAAATGATTCTGACCGTGTCTCGAAGGCAAATGCATAGAATTCATCGAACGAACGTCGGCAACAACGCGGGGCAATTGATTGTCGCCGTCGCAGGGCCTTGACGCAAAGCGGCAATAAATGTTTCACCGCCCCTCTCTCGTTCGACCAAAACACAGCGAACGAAGCGCTGTGGCGTACGATTCATCGAGGCGACACAGTTCAACCAGTTCCGGCGATCGTGGCCGATCGTGCGTGTGTGTCTCTCCCTCTCGGACGACGATCCAAACCGTTAACCAAAAGCCGTTCGTTCGCCAAATAGGCGGACAGTTTCGCGCGTGACGCACCGGTGTGTCGACCGAGAGGCGTCGCGGCGGTGCGCGCGATGCGGCCACGCCACTTCCGGTCCGGCCGATCCTGCTGCAACGAGCCGCGGAAATCGTCGTGACGCTCGGTTCCTCTGCTGCTCTTGTGCCGTCCTCGTGCATCGTGCATCGTGCGCCGATGATGGGATTTATTATGGGCTGCGCGTGCTTCAAAGCTGCCGTGCTGTCGCATCTGTTTCAAGGTTGGTGCTCCAATGGTGATTATTCTATTGTACCTTGTCCCTTCGATTGTCCCCTTTTATTCCCATCGCCGAGACATTATAAGAAGTGGATATTATCGTGCAGTGAATAAAGCAAGATCGTGGAATTTCTTTCCGAGTTTGAGGTGACGTTTGAAGACTAGTTTGAAGAATAGTTGGGAAACAGTGCTGAGATTATATAGTAATTGTTCGATACTCTGATGACTGTAAGCCTGGGTAGACTGGGTTATTCGCATTTCGAGTCGAAATTGCTCTTGATTTTCGCCTTTGGAAATAATTTTCAGATAACATACCGACAAATACATGATGTATATAATTATGATAATATACTTAGGAAAAGTTTGAAAACGGTAATTTGTCGAAATTGAAATTTTTATTTAGAATTCTCTTATTAATATTCGTGAGGATCATGTATTTCACAGTATATGCAGAAATAATAATTTCAAAACACTCAGTTATAATTGACAAGAATATAATTAACGTAATTATAATTAACACGAATATAATTGACGTAATTACAATTGACAAGAATAATAAATATGCGGATCTTCGCTATATTTAACAAGCGACAAGAGCAATGAAATTACTATTTTCTTAATTAACGTTGGAAATTCAATAAAGATAAAGATTAGCGCGAAAGAAATTCAAAGACGAGAGTTCATTTAAGTAACCACTGACCCAGTTTGCCTGTCAAGTGTTAATGATCAACTTAATTGAATTACTGGCGGATAATTGACAAATTGAAATCTTAAAACATGATTACACGATAATTGACGTTTATCGAATGACTTTCACGACCTCGAGCTTCTGAATAATCGCGATATAAAATTACACAACGGATTGTGAAATGCGGATAGTTTTACATATTTAGTATAATTCTCGTCAAATATCTAAGAATCTTGAATTTAAGAATTCTAGGCTAAGCTTTCGATGCGCAGTTAGAGAGCCTTGCTGCTCGCAACGTTGGGCCTGGAACGTTTCGAAAATTTTGTTTGCAAGAAGCATAAACAAAACACGCGCGTGCAAGACACACGTGCGAGAATTCCAAGAATTCGAGTCGTTATCGAAACCTGTTGATTCGTAAATACAGGTGGATCCTAATGTTGAATTTGAAGGGAAGACATTTCAAGGATCATTAATAATCAAAACAGTTTCCTAACGCTGAAGCAGACAAATCACGTCTGAAGCGATTCCAAGTGTAACAGAGAGATTGAAATAGAAATTAGAATTCATTGAAGTTCGATCGAAAATCAACGTTGATTTCATATTGTAATTAAAATGAAATTAATAGAATCGCGCGTCAATCTTTCTTAAACGCTCTTCGAATCTTCAACTCATTGTCAGTCAAATCGAAAATTTTTATATACAAGACTTTTCTCTGACTTTTCTCATGCATCTTGTAATAAATTTCTAACTTTTCTTATGTATCCCTAATGTTTCTGCATATCTTATTTACTGATTCGTTTGAAATACGATAATTATTGATAATGACGTAGCTCGTCAATTATCAATAGTCAATTAGCATTATCGCTCTTAAAGGTCTCTGTACACGCGAGGATGAAATTAATACGATAATCACATAAGTAGAACCGGAAGCAGATAGTTCTGGAATTCGAGTGTCACTGAACTATATCGCTTCTAACTGAATACTCGATCCCAAAAAAGTAATGCAATTTCGATTTATTTGAATTTTTCTAATACAGAAGATGTTCTAGACATTTATTAATGATAATTTTAAATTTCATATTTATATAGTCAGTCGCCTACAATCAGACAATCGATTTCCATACAATCGATATTCATAGTAATAGATACATATTTGGATAATCCGCGTCCAGTTAGTTTGCATCTCATTACGACTCCGTGATTGTAAGAAATTTAATTTGTTCGCATTGAGCGATAATTCCCGCCAATTTTCCATTTATTGGTGAACTTGTAAATGAATTTCTACTACAGAAAAGTGAATTTCTATTTTTACAATTCAATCTCGATTTGAAAATATTTCTCGCTTTTACATTCTTTTTTTTTCTCCTTTCTTTTTATATTGTCAAATTTACTACACATTGGCGTGCAAATGAATCTATCAAACACAAATAATCGAAGTTTATAATTTATAGATCTCTACCAAAGACATTAATTTAATTGCGTGAAGGGAAACACACTACTGATATTTAGTATTTGCAAAACGAAAACTATTCTATCCGTGAAAACGTTTGATAAATGATTCGGAATTTTCGATGGAGCAAGAACTAATTGTAAGATAGAAACAACTTTCGTGCTTCAATTTTTATCGTCGACATCGTGAAAAAAATAATGGCAGGAATTGCAGATAAACTGGCTGCAATTTTCAGGAATTTAGATAAACTTCCACTCTACTGTGCTTTATTTCGATTGCGTTGGCCAAACCATCATAGTTTCCGTGGCTAGCCGTGTAAAAAGTGCCATAAATGAATGATGAACGCACTTTCGCGTTCACGTCATGAAATGGAACGCTGGCCGCCGATTTCTCGTTTGGTTGCGTACTTTGAACGATCGAGCGACTTTGCACCTGAGTGTGCCAATTGAAATGAAATTGAATTAGATTTGAATACATACTGTTGCTCGAAATATATCGTATATTATTATTTTACATGCTTGAAATATATTATTTCGTGTTTATATTGAAATAATGCTGAACGGGTTACGTTAAATTTAAAAATTTTAAGTATTTGAAGAATTAAATTTAGAAAATTGAAATATTAAATCAAATTAGGCTTTAAATTTGGAAATTTTTAATGTTTTCACTTTCAGTTTGAATAATCGTTGGGAATAAGTCCAAAAGATTGTTTTAAATTCACTTAAATTTAAAGGGAAATTAGACTCGTCGCGAGTTCTTAACGCTTGGATTCACTTTTAATAATTTCTAATAAAAAAAAATTCACAGTAAGTCACTGTCAGAAAACTAAAATTTTCAATTTTATC